>OX451736.1:868900743-869613243 GCA_948472305.1 Vicia faba | reverse complement strand
TATTCTGATTTTAATTTTTCACAAAAAATCATTTATATCTCATTCGTTTCACAACTTGAGGTCTTCGGACTACAAGTCCAAAAGTGATTCGCTTTTAAAATGAGTTTAATTATTCTTCAATTGAATTTATTTATTTTGGTCAATTATCATTTTATCTATAATCTTGGATAGACTTTGATTCATGATCTGTTCATTTTAGTCAATTCTCACTTTGTCTACAATTATTGATATGCATTGATTCATGATTTGTTCATTTTGACTAATTCTCACTTTGTCTACAATCTTTGGTAGACTTTGTTTCATGACCCACGTTATTGCTTATCATATTTAACGCTATATTGTATACAAATATATTTCCAATGTCGACTTTATTTGGTTATTTTAATTTCGGTTCCATTCCATTTCATTCATGACATAATTTATCAAGATTCTCTTTATTTCATATTTCAAGTACTTGATTAGCTCTTCTGAAACTAAAAAATAATTATGTCAAAGTGCTCTTAGAATTTTTATATCCTCACTTAGGTTATCTTTAACTTTAGTTTCTTTTCTTGGTAGAAGACTTTTAATATTGGAACTGATTTTCCTATCACACTTCATTTGCAATATTAGATTCTCCAATAGGAGAATCCACTTTGAGTAGAGTATTAGCAGCTGATAATTTGTTTCATAAACTTTGCAAATAAATTGTGTTTTGGACTTCGAGGATCAAAATGATATAATAATATTTTATTTCAAATTGTTCATTTGAACTTCTGGTTCACACCACTGAATTGCTTATTCTCTCCCCTTAATATTGATAAAATTAATTTATAAATTTATAATCAGTCTGTTAGGCTTCAAACAAGTATCCAATTATTGGACCAAGATAAAACCTCAAATACGATATTCATATAACATTTATTTTCTCAACATTGTTTCAAAACTCATCTGAGTGTACTATATTGGAGCAAATGAATTATACACAACACATCCAAAAAAAATCTTAGATGAGATGTATTAGATTATTAACCTAAAATAATTTATATGTCAAAGGGAGAATTATCATACACTAAACTTGTTGGCTTAATGCGAATAAATATCTTAATATGATACTTTGGGTGTTTCAAATATATAATTTAAAATTGATGATCTCATAAGTGTTAAATATATCATTAACTTTAGACGTCTAAAGAATGAATCTTCAAGTCTATTTTTTTATGAACATATATTACATGATGTTCAATATCAATTTTAATAATATATGTCATACTTATACATGAATTTCTAAAAAATCCAAAAAACAAGATCGTAGTCTAATTAATTGAGAAAACAATTTCACAAACTTTTGGTTGTGAGTAGAGATATGCATGATTTGTTAGTCGATGCAATAATTAGTGTCATAAAAAATCAATTTCTCAAATTTTCTTTTGAAAATACACAAATTTTATTGGATTGAAGAAACTTCAGGTTCTTCAAAACTAATTCTCCCGGATCATAATACATCTGAGATGACCCAACCAATTTTGCCAATAATACACTTAAGTGTGATCTGTAAACTTATGATTTATAATAATACATATGATTCTATTCTTCTAATTTGTTTTCAATCCATAATAAATAATAAAATTATTTATATAAAATATATTTTTAAAAATGAATGTCATATAATTGATTTTTAAATTGTAATTAAGAGTCACAGATAATTTTTGTTAAAAAATAATAAATACATATTAAACTATAATAATTGAAACAATGGTAGGAAAATTGAACTCAAGAGGTCTAAAATATATTATTTTAAAATAATATATATATATATATATATATATATATATATATATATATATATATATATATATATATATATATATATATATATATATATATATATATATTATATATATATATATATATATATATATATATATATATTTTAAATTTCAAATTTAACATTTTACTTATAAATTTAAATTTGACATTTAATTTATAATTTAAATTTAAAATGTAGAAGAGGTAGATTTTTTTATTTATTTAAGATTATCTACTTAATCGTAAAAATTGACTATCTAAATTATATTTAAAATTTATTTTTTATATTTTTTAATCTTTTATATATATATATATATATATATATATATATATATATAATATATATATATATATATATATATATATATATATATATATATATATATATATATATAAATATATATATATATATATATATATATTATAAAACTTGAAGTATATAGGCTAGATTTCTAGATTTTCTAGGTGAGAGATTTTGTAATAATGATTTTCAATTGGAGATTTTTAATAGTGGTAACTGAATATTATTATTATTATTATTTATAATAATGATGGTTAAATATTATGTTATTGTTATGAAATTAAAAAAAAACAACAAAGAGATGAAGGAAAGAGAGATAAGAGAGAAAATGATATTATATTATATTTTCAAGAAGTCATTTTTATATTGCAATGTGGTCCTTATGTATAGGATATTGGGAAGATGAAAAATCATAACACTTAAGAGAGAATAAGAAGATGAAAAGATAAGAATAAAGATGGACATCCACTTTAATATTTATTTATAACACTCCCTCTTGAATGTCCATTAAGGATATGCCTCATTAAAAAATCTAGTGAAAAAAAATCTAGTGAAGGAAAAAGAATACAATATCCTTTCAATGTGAACTGCCTTATTAAAAACCTTACAAAGAAAATCCAGTGGGACAAAACTATGGTGATGAGAAAAAGAGTTCATAAAATATTTATTCAAATATATTGATAGTATAAAATTAACATAGAACCTGACTATATCATTACTCGTCCTGTAGAGTCTCGTGCTGATAATGTGTTATGAGATTAACGAAAACAACAAAGAGATGAAGGACAAGGAGATAAGAGATAAAATGATATTATATTATATTCTTCAAGAAGTCATCTTTTCACATTGCAATAGGATATTGGGAAGATGAAAAATCATAAAACTTAAAAGAGAATATAGATGGACATCCACTTTAATATAAGAATATAGATGAAAAGATAAGAATATAGATGGACATTCACTTTAATATTTATTCATAACAATTATAATAATTATTATCATTATTATTAATTATTAATGTAGGGTCAGTTTAATAAAAAATAATATTTAAATAAGTTATTTTTATAGATAAATATTTGTAAAATAGATGGACAAAAAAAAAGAAAATAAAATTAGGGTTGGGCAAAAAGTGTTATTAAGATGACACATCAACAATAGTGTTAGGGTTTTGTATAAGGTTGTCATCATGACAACCTTAGATTTATATTAAGTAGATATAATAATATCATTTTAATTATTGGTTAATTTAATAATATGATCTCAATATTATTGATCTTACCGGTGATCAAAATCTGTAATGGGCCGATAGTGCATCTGCAATGCTGGAATCAAGGAGGAAGAGGTGTACCTGTAAGACACTCTGATGCTCAAGTAAGTAAGAGTGCAAAGAGATACCAGAGAGAATATAAGGTTTTAGAGTATAATATTGGATACTCGACCCTTACAAGTGTGAAAGTTTATATAGTTCCCTCGATGCTTGATCGTTGGTTCCTATTTTTGAGCCTGAATATCAGGTCCCAAAAATAAGTAACTGTCAAGAACTAGCCGTTGTAACGGGCAGAGAAGCCCAAAACTAGTCGTTGCCACGAGCAAGGATGCAGTCACGGGCATGCATGGTCTTGTTATTCCTAGAAGGTTGCTCTGCACGTGACGGGCATAATGAAGCCTAGTCATTTGACGCGGGAAGAGATACAAATAAGGATAGCAGTGGTCTTGTTGGCCCTGGGGGGGGGGGGGGGGGGTCACACGACCATGTGTCCCGACCAAGGGGCAGAAAGGGAAAAAACCTTTTGTTTTCCCCACCTTATTGGGCCAAAGCTATTGGATTGTCCTGAACATAGAAGTAGATTGGGCCAGTCAGGAACAGGAGCCCCCCAAATCGTTGCTTCTGGGCATATGAGTGATGACTTAGACTCAGCTCGCGCGTCGAGCAGGAAAATGCACAATTGGTGCCTACTGTTAGAGATGGTGATATTTCACGATTTCCCAAGGACAAGTACGTACGAGGAACTCAAACATCACCTCATGTGTTTGGCGCACGGGGAGCCAAACAAGTGACTGGATTTGAAGAGGTTACGTTTCACGCTTGCAACGAGCCATGCGTTACCATTAATGCATAATGATGGCTAGGCTATGTGCTAGGGTTTAATGATGACCCATAGCTTCCCCTAGGATAACGCGTGCACGTGCTCTAAGGCCGTTCTATAAATAGGGAAGGATGAAGTTCATTTTCACTTTTAGCCAGTTTTTTGCTTTTCTTTACACTCAACGTTCCTGTTGCCGCCATCCACCATCGTAACAAAACCGTCCGATCACAGTTTCAACTTCTCCGACCATGTAAGCTTTTTGTTTCTCTTTATTTTAAGCTAGATTTAGCTTTATTTATTAGAATGCATGTAGATAGGGTGGATTTAGTTAGAGTGAGCATTGCTTCGGTGATTGTTGGTGTTTGATGGTGGTTGTGCCACTTTCAGATGCTATCATCGACGAGAGGGTGAGGTTGAGTTGGGAATTTGTGTGTTTTTGGCTGATCTGGGGTTGTAGTTATGGAGGAGAACAAGCTTGTTGCCGATGGGGCTCATGATTTCTCTGGTGGACTCATGTGTTTTCTGATGAATGCATAACATTTTCAATGAATCTTCAAACGAAATTTTGGGTAATGTGTCAGGGAGACTTTCCTCATGAGGATTTAAGAATTTTCTTGTCGGGGAGGCTCTAAACTAGTTGAGAAGGATCTTCTTGTATCTTCATTTACTGTTTGAGTAAGGGCTTTAGCCGAGGACGTCGTTCTCGTGCCTTTGTGCGCCTTTTCACTTGATTAGCGGTGGAAGGGTGGATTTGATTTGATCATCGAATTCACTTTTGTCCTCTTCTTTTTAGGTAAAATGGATAACAACATCGAGGATGAGAACATGGTCGAGCTAAACGATGATTCTGAGGAAGAGCGGATAGGTTTGGAACCCCGGGGGATGGCTTCCCTCTTTGCTTCCTTCCATAGGGAGGTGTTTACCATAATGGGAGAGGAGACGGCCTCTTGGGCCCGGAGGAGGATTGGAAAGTCCTTTTTCCCGACGAAGATGAGCGGATTTTCTCGCCCTTCGATACTGATTGGTTCCCCATGTACGAGTTCCTCTTCAAAGAGATGGGGCTTCGACTGCCCTTTACGGATCTCCATATGGAAATCTTTGCCCACTTAGACTTGAAGCCCTCTCAGCTTCACCCCAACTCGATAGGCTTTACTCGGGAATTCGAGATCGTTTATGAATACCTCAAGATTGGGGCCAAGGTTCCCTATTCATTGCTTTCTTTCATCTCCAGCGACAATGCTCGGAAGGTTTGTTCGGTTGGATTTCCATGAAGCAGATGAGGAAGATTTTTAAGGTGTTCTCAGAGTCCATCTATAAGTTCAAGGAGAGGTATTACATAGTCCTTCATGTGTTGGAGAAGGCCATTGCTTCTTCATTCAGTTGGGAGGTTATGAGAGACGACAATGGGAATCTCCTCCTCAGCAAGGACGGCGGACGAAGGAGACATCAAGTTCAGATTTTCCGTTTTGCCTGGAGTCGAGATCACTTCAGTCGGTAGATCCAGGAGTATCTTTTCCGTTCGAACAAATTGGAAGAGGAGGAACGGGCCAGTTATAATAAGCTTGTGGCTTTTGTTGACGACTTTGTCCTTGCCTAGTATGTGACTAAGGGCGGGGACATTATCCTTGATGACGACGAGGAACCTAAGTTGGAGCCCCAACTTATTAACACCAAGGGGATCCTCGATTTTAAGACTCGCGAGGACGCTCTAGCATTCTTAGGTAGTCATTTGTATTATTTGTTCATTCGTGTTTACTTTTCTTGCTTTACTGGCTTATGCTCGTTATTTGTTCACGGGTGAAATGTCAAACATTCAAGAGTGCATGGTCAAGGTCGTTGTTGCCAACAAGATAATGCATTTGAAGAAATATTAGGCCCCAAAGAGCTACTTAGGAAGTACCGCGCTTTCTCCTCCTACTGGGTCGGGGACCTCCTCTTCGACCCCTACTAGCGAGCAGTCTTCTCCCAAGCAGGTGACTTCGACTAGAAAGCGTTAACACGTGGAGGGGGACAATGTCAACCTGACAATGGAGAGGACCATGAACAAGTTCGAATTGCCTCCTTGTTGACTAGAAAAGGGCTACTTTGAAAGGGGTCCCTCTTTGAAAGTCCCGCAGGCAGAATCCCTACATTTAGAGGGTCCAGGTCAATCGAGTAAGAGCAAGACTCTTGCCCAGGATGTTGTCTCCATGATGAGGATCTTAGAACTGGCGGTGATTCATGCCAAGGAGGGGACCCCGACTATCAAGGAGGTGAAGGACGCGTGCATGACCAACACGACTCTCGAGGAGAAGATAGCCAAGCTGAAATTTGAGAAGGAGGCGCTGGAGGGGAAGAAGGTTGAGGTGGACAAGCTGGTCGAGGAGGTGTCCAACATGAAAAATGCCCATGCTAAGAAAAGAAAAGGCTTGAATAGAGGATCATCGTTCTAGAGGCTGAAGCGGCACCCGTCAAGGACGAAAGTAAGGATTTGAAAACTTTGAAGACTCGTGCTGACCTGATTGCTCGGATTCGATTCCTCGAGGAGGATTGCCTAGATGCAGGGGAGGCATGTTTTAATAATGCATTGGACCAGCTCAAGGTCTTAGTTCCCAATCTTGAAGTTCCTACTGCAGATATAGGGTTTTTGCATCACATGGAGGATGGTCGGATTGTAGCGCCAGATTTCCTCGACTTCAGTGTGGGGGTTGAAGAGGAGAACCCCACCCAGAAGAAGTAGGCGCCTCCTAGATGATTGGAGATTTATCATTTTTTTTATTTTCATCATGCATGTTGTATCTTTGTAATATTTTTAGGGGCCTTTGCCCATTTTGATGTACACTTTGACAATTTCGGTCCTCGTGGTCGTTAGTTATATTATTTTTGATTGGAGGTCTGGCCCCTTTTATGTAATATCTTGAAAACCACGGTCTTTGTGGCCGTTTTAAATTTAATCTTCCTTTATTTACATTTTTTCTCGTTTCTGCATCTATTTGTTCGTGCATGTTTTGAGCTGTTTCATAAGTTATTTTTACTATGTTTGAGGTTTTGCTCGTTAGTATTGATGTTCGATAGTGCGGGGTACTGGTTGAATGGTTGGGTTAGATTTCCTGGCATCGGCCGAAGCTCAGGCCTCGTTCGAGACATGAGTTCTGCAGTGCAAACTTCCCATCGTGAACTTCCTGACGCTGACCTTTTGGATCTTAGCTGTAATATTGCTTCAGCTTTTCGGTGTTCCATGGTCGAGCAAGTTATTCCCCATGTATATTTTCTAAGTAGTAGGCCTCATTCTTCATTTTTGCTCGGATGCGATAGAGACCTTTCCAGTTTGCGACGAGTTTTCCTTTGCAAGAATCTTTGTGGTTTCTCTTTAAGCAAAGGTTGCCTACCTAAAATTCACGTCGTATGATCTTGGCATCATGACGTATGGATGTTTTTTTTATCGAGGCTTCTCGAAGGGCTACTCCTGACTGAACTTCTTTGACAAGGTCGAGCTCTTCTCTTAGTGCCTCGTCGTTCATCTCCTCATCGAGAGGGGCTTCAGTTTTCCTGGATGGCTCTCTGATTTTTGACCAGAATCACCTCCTATGTTTTGTACGCTAGTCAGAATAGGGTTTCCTCGATAGTCAATGAGGTGTTGTTCGATAGGCCCAGAGCATGTTGTGTAGCTCCTCGGCCCACTTCTTCTTTGTCTCGTCAAGCCTTTTTTTAGGCCCTGTAGTATTACCCAGTTCGCAGCTTTGGCCTGCCCATTTGTTTGAGGGTGCTCGACAAATGTGAAGTGTTGGACGATGCCCAGCTTGGTGACAAATTATTGAAAGTTTATGCCTGTGAATTATGTCCCACTGTGGGTGACAATAGCTTGAGGCATGCCAAATTAGGAAAGTATGTTTCATTTGTAGAAACAGAGTATGTTTTATACCGTGATTTTGGCCAGGGCCTCTGCTTTTATCCATTTCGTGAAGTAATCCACACCCACTATTAGGTACTTGTTCTAGTTTGATCCTACAACAAATGTTCTGAGGATGTCTATCCCCCACCATGCAAAGGGCCATGGGGATGAAAGGGCCTTGGGCTCGTTGGGTGGTGCCAAGTGCATGTCCCCGTGTTATTGAAATTTATCACATTTTTTCACGTGTTCGTTTGTGTCATGATGCATGGTAGGCCAGTAATATCCTGCTCGTAAAGTTTTCTGGCGAGGGATCTTCCTCCTAGGTGATGGGCATTAATTCCCTCATGTATTTCACATAGGATATGGGCAAATTTGGGAACTTCGACACATTTGAGGAGGGGAATAGAGAATCCCCATTTGTACAATTTATTTTCGACCAAGACGTAAGAGGAGGCTCTTCGCCTGACTACAATGGCTTCTTTTTGGTCACATGGTAGTTCTCCCTTTGTGAGGTAGTTGTATATCAGGGTCATCCATTATTTTATGTCTCCTTTGGCATTTACGTCTAGAGTTGTGGAGGTTTTCTCGATGGTTGGTCGGGGAAGTATCTCTTGGATTACAGATTTGTCTTCCCCTTTCCTCTTTGTGCTCGCGCATTTTGACCGAACGTCTGCTCGAGCGTTATGTTCGTAGGGAACGTGCTGCACTTCTACAGATCCGAACTTTTTCATTCTTTCCCAGAAAATAGGTCCAATATTTAGAGAGATTGTCATTTTTGACTAGATATTCTCCCCGTACTTGAGAGGCGATGAGCTAGGAGTCTGTGAAAATTTTTACTTCCTCGGCTCCCAAGTCTTCGGCCAAGCGTAGTCCTGCAAGGAAAGCTTCATATTCTGCCTGGTTATTGGAGGCCAGGAAAGATAGGGTGAGGGAGAGATCGATCAAAATCCCTTCCTTGTTTTCCAAGATAATTCCCACTCTGTTCTTGTCGAGCTGGAGGCTCCATCTGCAAAGATGGTCCATTTATGTGCCCCACTGGTAAGGGAGGATGGTGAGGTCATTGATTCCATGAAGTCAGCTAGTACTTGGGATTTATGGGTCTTTCTCCCCTTGTACCTGATGTCGAATTCAGACAGCTCTAGCGACCATCTGAGCATTCTTCTTGCCATGTCTGGATGACCGAGCAACTGTTTTATGGGTTGGTATGTTCGCACGAAGATCGTGTGGGCTAGGAAGTAGTGTCTTAGTCTTCTCGCTGCATTGATGAGGGCCAGAGCCACCTTTTCAGTCTACTGATACCTGAGCTATGGACCTTGCAGGGCCTTTATTGTAAAGTATATGGGTTTCTGCCCCTCCGTGGTTTCCCGAATGAGAGCTACGTCGACAGCCTCGATTGTGATGGCGAGATAGAGGTATAGAATTTCCCTATTATCTGTCCATGAGAGGACCGAAGATTGTGATAGTCCTTGTTTGAGGTGGAGGAGGGCTCGTTCACACTCCTCGGTCCACTCAAATGCCGCTTCTTTGCGAAGGAGTTTCAAAAGTGGAAGTGTATGCTGGGAAGATTTTGCCACGAAGTGGGATAACGAGGTGAGCATCATGTTCAGAGGTTGGATTGACTTTTTTGAGTTTGGAATTGGAAAATCAGAGAATGTCCTGTACTTGTTGGGGTTGACTTCAATTCCTCACTCTGTTAGGTAGAAACCGAGGAACTTACCTGCTCGTATGCCGAAGGTTCACTTCTCCAGATTGAATCGCATTTTGCATTTCCTCACTTGGTCAAACACCCTTTTTAAGTGGAGCGTATGGTCGGAATCCTCTTGGAATTTCACGATCATATCATCCATATAAACCTCTAGCATTTCACCAATTTCTATTTGGAAGACTTTGTTCATCATTCTTTGGTACGTGGCGCCAGCGTTTTTCAAGTCGAAGGGCATTACGTTTTAGTAATAGTTGCCTGACTCGGTCATGAAAGCTGTGTATTTTTTGTCGCTTTTAGCCATGGGGATCTGTTTTATCCAGAGTATACATCAATAAAAGAACACAATTTAAAATTAGCAGAATTATCAACTAATATATCTATGTTAGGCAGAGGATAAGCATCTTAGGGGAAAGCCCTATTGAGATCGGTATAATTAACACACGTTCTCCATTTTCCATTTGATTTTTTTACAAGTACAACATTAGATATCCAGGTTGTGTACTAGGATTCACAAATGAATTTTGCTTCTAGGAGGTCTTTTACAGCTTGCTCGACAACCTCTGTTTTCTCCGGAGACTGCTTTCACCTACGTTGGGCAACAACCTTAAGGGCAGGATCCATCATCGGCTGGTGACATGCTATTTTTGGATCCAAGCCATGCATCTCTGCGGCGCTCCATGCAAACAAATTTGCATTCTCCCTCAAGCATGCTTTTAGCTGCTTCCTCACAAGGTCGAGGAGACCAGTACTGATTTTAACTCCCTTGGTGAGATCGCTGCCAAGGGGGATGATCTCGAACTCTCTGTCTGGGATTATGTGCAAAGGATGTGTGGGCTCTTTGTTGCTTGCTGATGTTAAGGAGCTTTCTGCATTCAGACAGGCTTCTTTCCCATTCTTCTTCTGATCTTGTAGATCATCCTTAGTGAAACGGCTATCGAGGTCGATCGTGTCGATGTGTGGCAGCGACTTCGACTCTTCTGAGCTGTTGGGTCAGGCAGAATCACTGAATGCTCTAAGTGTTTCCTTGATGGATTTAAGTCCTTTTAAACCTTCCTCAAAACATCTCCTTGTGGCTTCTATCTCCCCGTGGAGACTGGTGACGAGTCCTTTAAAAGTGTAGTACTTCATCTTTAATTGTATGGTGGAGGGGACGACTATTAACTCTGCCAGAGTTGGCCTTCCCAAAATGCACTGGTATAGGGACGAGCAGTCTATTATCAGGAATTGGACCTTGATGGATCTGGCCGTCTCTGCTTCCCCAAAGGTGACTATTAATTCAATGCAGCCCCATGGTTTGGTGATTTCACCGTTGAAACCCTGTAAGTCTGGGCCCACATAAGGCGTTAGGTGTGTCTCATCAAGCTGCAAGGCGGTGAACAATTGGGAGTACATAATGTCGAACGAGCTCTCCTGGTCGACCAAAATCCGACAAACATTAAAGTTGGCCATTTATGCTCTTATTAGCAACGAAATAGATGAATTAGGAGACCCATCGGGGAGTTCTTCACAGTAGAATGCAATGGGAACAAATTTTCCTTAGAACTTATCGAGGGTGGAGTTTCTGTTGGATCTTGCATTGATCAGCTACTCGAACTTCATTTTCACTGAGCCCATGGTTACTTTATCATAACCCCTATCAGATATGACTATAGTAGAGGGGAAGGTCTCCCAGGGACTGTGCGTTGATAAGTAGAGGGGGTGCTCGACATCATCGGGGATGTAGAAATCCTCTGGTCAAGAAATGCACAGGGAAACTGGTATGCTGATGTCCTGGGAAGAGGGTTTCTCTTCCTCGGCCTTCTTTGACTCAAGGGCTTCCTCACGAGAACCCTCTTTTTTCTTGTATTGTTTGAGATGCCCATCGCTGATAAGGATCTCAATGGCATCCTTAAGGTGGATGCATTCCTCAGTGATGTGCCTGTGGCTCTTGTGGAACCGGTAATATTTTGTTTTGTCCATCCCTGGTTTGGTTGGTGTATGTCGAGGAAAGCAGACCTCGGCCTGACAAAACTTCGAATTTGCACAGTTGGTTAGGATGCGCTCACGTGAGGCATTCAGAGGAGTGTAATCATGGAACCGACCAACTGGCCCTTTGTATTCCCCCGATTCACGAGGCTTGTCATCTCTTCCTTTATCTTCTCCCCGACGAGATATCGAGGATTCATTATGCTTTAAGACTTTGGCATTCTCATGATGCCATGAGTCTCGTGCATTATTGGAAACTTCTTTTTCTTTGTACTGGATGTATGCTTGGGCCTTAATAAGGAGAGCATCCAGTGTAGTAGGTGTTTCAATGCCAACTGCCTTGGCAAAGTCACTGCGGGGACGTAGCCTGTGCTCAAGTAGGTATTTCTTCATACTGTTAGTCGTGGAGACCTAAACGACTTCACGGTTGAATCTTTCTATATATGCCTGAAGGGATTCATCCTTCCCTTGGATGATCGCCTCCAGTAACGCTTCCAATTTTGGATGTCAACGAGAGGCCGTAAAGTTCCTAGAGAACTGCCTCCCTAGGTTTTTCCAAGATGTGATTGACTCGCCAGGGAGGCTTTTGTACCATGCCATATCCCCCTTTCGAAGAGTGGTGGGAAAAAGGTGGAACTTGATGGCTCCTCGGACGCCTCTATAATCAAGCAGGGCATCGATATTCACGATGTGCTCGCCTGGATCGGTGGTTCCATCGTACGTCCCCATATTTAGGGGCTTCTCCCGCCTGACACTTAGGGGAGTCTCCATGATTTCTATTGATAATGGACTGTGGGGATCGTCCTCGTCGCTCCAATCTGGTGAAGAGGTTGGAGAGTGATTGTTCTTTCCTCGTCGAGGACTATCCACTTGACAGGGAGACGCTCTCCTCGAACAACCCTTTGGCTTGGGTGAAGGCGAGCGCTGATTCTATGATTATTTATTACCACTGGTCATCTTGTTAACCGGGGACCTGCTATCCCTGCAAGGAGGAATCACAAGAATCTCAAAATTTCACTCTCGACACATTAGTGAAGGATCTCACTGCGACACTAAATCACTCTAGGCTAGAATCTAGGATGACTGAGCCTTTGTGGAGACATATAATTTTAACGGTTGTCACTTTGAGGAACCACAAGAATCCCATTATTTTAATCTCGAAACATCAATGGAGAATTTCGATGCGATGCTGACTCACTCTAGGCTAGAATATATGATAGAGCACTATATAGAGACACAAACTGTCCAAAATGAAGAGTTTAGAAAACAAAGTCTCCATAATAATGAAACCATTAGGTAGCTAAACAATACGGTTGAGTCCCTCGTGACTCACAACATGGCATTGGAGGCTCAAATCTCCCTGCTTGCACAAAGTCCTCTAGGACCCTTACCTGAGGAGCATGTGGATGTTTTAACAACCAGTAGTGAAAAACAAATAAAAAATCCTAAGGAGAGTGATAATGAGGTTAAAGAGAGTAATATGAAGGTTGAGAAGAGTTCTAGTGATAAAAGAGTAGAGATTGAGCAAAATACACCGACATCATCTGAAAGGGAGGTTGTCGAGGAGCTAGAGAAGGAAACACTTATTGTTGTTCCTCCTCCCTATACCCCATAAATTCATTTCCTGCAAAGGTTTGTGGAAGCCAAGATAGATTCCCAATCCAAAACGTATGTGGAGGTATTGAAAAATATCCGCACCAATGCACCTTTGCCTGAGGTCCTGCATAAAAAGAGAAAGTTAGAGGACCATGCAACTAGAGAAATCAATAGTTTTAAGAGGGGAAGGTTAGCCTTTGAGGTGGTGGATGAAATAACTAAGTCAAAACTTGAAAATCTGATACTCAGGATAGATCATGAACTACCACCACAAGTTCAAAAGAATGAACCACCCCATAGAAGAAAGAAAAGAAAACGTGAGGGATATGTGAAATGGCTTGACAAGTGGCCATGGAAACCAAATATCATTAAAAGGTCGGTCGAGGATTCATTCTCAAGAGAAACACTATGAGTGCTTGCACTTCTGAGCTGCCGAGCTATCGACATTAAACAAAGCGCTGGGTGGGAGGCAACCCACAAGTTTTTAATTTAATGTTTTCCTTTTATTCTGTGAAATTGCATATATTATAGAGACGAATGGTTTTTCACGTCTCAGCTACTTCTAGGCGAAAAATCTCTAGATGCCAATCTTGGAAATGAGCCAGGTACCTACGGACATTCCTGCAAATTTCGATGGTGGTGGTTGAAGGTGTGAAAAACACAAGAAAGGGGGGGGGGGGGGGTGAATCAGGTTTTAAATCAAAACTTTTCTTTTAAAAATATCCCCCCTTAATTAAAATACTTTTTCTTTCACTCTTGATAATAACAATAATTAAGAACAGGAAGTAAAGAACACGGTATGCTTATACTAGTTCACTTGAAAACTATCAAACTAGTCTAGTCCATCCGCGAAGGTGATTTTGCCTCTCTCAATCGAGAACTTAATCCAATAACCTAGCTGATTATTACAATGTACAAGCTACCTGCAAGTGACTAACAACCTCTAAGACACACAAGTCCTAGACTTCTTAAGGATACAGACCTAACCGGTTCCTTAAGGAAAATCAAACCTCTAAGACACACTAGTCCTAGACTTCTTAAGCACACAGACCTAACCGGTCCCTTAAGAAAATCAAACAACTGTCTAAATACAATTTTTGATTACAATAATATTGCTTCTATACAAGATGAATATTTAAACTATTTTAATAACAATAGAATAAAAATATGAAAGCTATGAACATCGCTTGTGCGTGGATATTCAGTGAAAATTCGTCGCTTTCTCTCTTAGTCTTCAAGCCTTTATATAGCCAATAAAACAATATATATGTTGAGGGGTATGAAACAACCGGCTGAAAATCATCAAACAATAAAGTCACCATCGAACGTCTTTTATCCCACATGGAGGGAAAGGTAAACATCGAGCAAACTTGAGAAGGGAGAAGTCACGGTCTTGCGACCGAGAGATCGGATAAGGGAGTCTGTTACGCGAGGGGAAGGTATTAGTGTAACACCCCAATTCTACCCCGACAATTATATAAATAAATCAGAGTTATAAAATTCAATCATGCAAACAAATCGGGACGTCACAAATTCTTCTATCAAACACATTGCATTCATCGTGGATATATAACACTTTTTAAAACATCAGATGAACCATCATCATAACATCATCAATTAAATAATTCAACATCTACTTAGCGGAATTCTTAATAACATCTCTATCATCAGTACAACAACTTCAAACAAGAAATACTTAATGATAATCAACTTAAAGTTCAACAACTGAATAATCAACAATCAAAAGCAACAAGCGTTCATCCCCCCGAGTGTTACATATCAGAGCAATGACACCGACTCGAACTACCGAAGGTATACAACCTCTTCTCTTGATTACCTGCACGTTACCAACATAAGGGCAACATTCAAACAGAAGGGGTGAGATATCTAACAATATAATAAAGCGCATGATAATTAATATATTAAATTAGATCACATAACATCACCACTTCTCATCTCATAATAAATCAATAATCACAACAATAATGCACATTCGCAACATCAATACACACTTCTTTATGCAATCATATAATGTGAATCAATACTATGCAAATGCATGTGGTACCATTGGAGCAAAACTCCCATCTCAAAAATTGCCAATTAATAGAGGCATCAACAAGGCATAAGCCTTCATCTCAATATTCGCCAATTCAGGCCATCTCAACGAGCATAAGCTCCATCTCAAAATGCAATGTATGCGACCCAATCATGAATGTCATAACAACACCAAACTAAACAACATTTCAATACGACACCATCGTTGGCCAAAGGCCCACATCTTAAAGCATCTCAACATCTCTTCATCAACATCTCATATCATCATAATAATTCATCAAACATCATTTATTCATCATAATTTATCAACACAACATTATTAATAACATCTCATCAACAACTCAGCTGTAAGTTAATACAACAGTAATTCATACTGCTATTCGGTAATCTTACATCATTACTAACATTGCTCCTACTGTTACTAATCAAACAGCAGCCTCTAAGCATCTCATCTTCATCATTCTGCATAAAATCAATGTAACAATCAACACGAGAACTAACTCTAAATCCTAAATTGGCTACTCGGATTACATTTCCTATCCCTCATTTTAATCCTTAGGAATAAAGCTCATTGCGTTATCTATTCAACGCTTCGAACAACAACTCAAACAACATCCTAAATCTTGAGTTACAGCATTTTCAAACTGAATCTACCAAAAACCAGACAATATGGATCGACGCGTACTGCACTAAACACGTAACATGAGTCGACGCGTCCTCTCTTAGATGGACTCATCCTAAGTCTAACACACAACATGTATCGACACATGCATCCTACATATCGACTCATCCTGAGTCTAAAAGCACTCATGTATCGACGCAAAGCCTCTTCGTGTCGACTCATCCTGAGTCTCTAAATCTTCTTGTATCGACACATCATGTTTGAGGTCGACACGTACTGTTACATCCTGCATAAATTCTGTGATTTTCTCTGCGTTTTCACTACGGTTCCATAATTTTAAGCCCTAAAAACTTAATCTAATCATGGATAATCATCACTTATAACTACCTTATAATTCTACATCAATTAAATAGCTCCGGGACATCATCATCATCTAACATTCATCAATTTTTCGTCATACAAAATCATACACATTCAATTCATGAACAAGACAGCAATCACCTCTAACCCCACATACCAATTATCATGAACCCAATTATAGAGTCAGAACTCCACCCTTACCTTGGATTGAAGGTCGCTCTATAATCTTCCGGTTGAATTCTTGTTCTGCCATTTTTTCTCTCTTTTTCCAGCAGCTTCACGTTCTTCTTCTCAATCCTTATTCTTCTACTGCCTCTTCTTTCTATCCTTTCTAACAATAATAAAATAACCTATTATTATTTATTCCTTATTGGGCTTAAAACTAATACACCCCCTTATTACTTCTATTCCTCTAAAATAAGCCCACATCAAATAATATTATACTTCTAATATTATTTCTCCACTTAATAAAATAATTAAATCCAATTGAACGCAACACAACTTCTCAAATATTCCAAAGATAATTTAATTAAATAATTAATTAAATTACGGGCGTTACAACTCTCCCCCACTTAGAATATTTTCTTCCTCGAAAATTTACCTTAAACAATTAACTCAGAGTAGGAGTCTCGCATCTTGCTCTCCAACTCCCAAGTCCTGCTTTCTCCAGCAGCTCCTAGCCAAAACAATTTAACCAAAACAATCTCTTTGCCCCTTAAAGTCTTAGTTTCACGATCCGCAATCCGTACCGACATCGTCTCCACCGTAAGATTATCCCGTACTTGCACATCGTCCATATGAATCACATGAGATGGATCTGAAATATACTTCCGGAGTTGCGACACATGAAACACATCATGCAAATTCGAAAGATTAGGCGGTAAAGCCACTCTATAAGCAACATTCCCCACTCTCTCCAAAATCTGATACGGTCTAATAAAACGAGAAGTGAGCTTCTTAGACCTCAATGCTCGCCCAATACCAGTCACATGTGTAACTCTCAAAAACACATGGTCACCCGCTTGAAATTCTAAATCTTTCCTTCGCTTGTCATGATAACTCTTTTGTCTATTTTGGGAAGCTTTCATCTTTTCTCAAATCAACTTCACCTTCTCAGTAGTTTCACGAACAAGTTCTGGTCCAAGTACTACACTTTCACCAGATTCATGCCAACATAATAGAGTTCTACATCTTCGACCATACAACGTTTTAAAAGGTGCCATCCCAATACTAGAATGGTAACTGTTGTTATAGGTGAACTCTATCAACATAAGATAAGTATCCCACGAACCTCCCTGCTCAAGAACACATGCCCTCAACAAATCTTCCAACGATTGAATTATCCGTTCAGTCTGACCATCTGTCTGAGGATGATATGCTGAACTTAACCTCAACTTAGAACCCAACGCTTCTTGCAAACTCTTCCAAAAATCAGAAGTAAATCTTGGATCTCTATCTGACACAGAGCACAAAAGAACACCATGCAGCTTCACAATTACACTAGTATAAATCTCAGCCAACTTCGACACTGGAAAACTGATTTTAATAGGAATAAAATGAGTTGACTTCGTAAGCCTATCAACGATCACACAAATCGAATCATGCCCTCTTAAAGTATTAGGTAACCCCGTCACAAAGTCCATTGAAATACTATCCCATTTCCATTCTGGAACTTCAAACGGTTGCATCAATCCTGCAGGCTTCTGATGTTCAACTTTCGACTTCTAACAAGTCAAACATGCATACACAAACCGAGCCACATCACTCCTCATTCCAGGACACCAAAACAAACCTTTCAAATCTTGATACATCTTAGTAGCTTCTGGATGAATACTCAACTTACTTCTATGACTCTCTTCAAGTATCACTTTCTTCATCTCAGCATCATCAGGAATACAAATCCGGTTACAAAATCTTAACGCACCTTGCGCATCTAGCTTAAAATCACTGTTCTCAGACTGATCAATCCCAACCATCAAATCTACCTGTTTCACATCCAACTTCTGAGCTTCTTTGATACTGTCTAGAAATTCATTATTAATCTTCAACATACCCAACATAACACTTTGCTGCGTAACCTCGCAAACTAAGCTCATATCTCTGAACTGCTCAATTAATTCCAACTCTTCAACCATCATTGCCGACATATGTAAAGTCTTTCGACTCAACGCATCAACTACCACATTCGCCTTTCCTGGATGATGATTCAAACCAAAATCATAAACCTTTAACAATTCCAACCATCTCCGTTGCCTCATATTCAGCTCCTTTTGATCAAATAAATACTTTAAGCTCTTATGGTCATTAAACACTTAAAATCTAGAACCATAAAGATAATGCCTCCAGATCTTCAACACAAAGACAACTGCAGCAAGTTCTAAATCATGCGTAGGATAGTTCTTCTCAAGAGTCCTCAACTGCCTTGACGCATAAGCAACTACCTTACCACTCTACATAAGCACACCTCCTAAAACCATCTTAGAAGCATCATAATACACCACAAAAGGCTCTCCTAGATTAGGCAACGTCAAAATTGGAGCCGACGTCAACCTCTTCTTCAATTCTGTAAAACTTTCTTTGCACTGAACATCCAATACAAAAGCTCTACCTTTACAAGTCAACTTAGTCAACGGAAGTGCCAACTTAGAAAACCCTTCGATAAACCTTCTATAATAACCATCTAATCCCAAAAAGCTTCTAATCTCAGTAGCTGACTTTGGAGTTTCCCATTGCAACACAACATTAACCTTCGATGGATCTACAGTAATGCCACTACCTGAGATCACATGCCCAAGGAAACTAACCTCCTTTAACCAGAATTCACACTTGGACAACTTTGCATACAACTTCTTCTCTTTCAAGACTTGCAACACTACTCTTAAATGTTCTGCATGCTCTTCTTCTGACTTAGAGTAAATCAAAATATCATCAATGAACACCACTATGAACCGATCCAAATAAGTATGAAAGATACGATTCATATATTCCATGAATACTCCCGGCGCGTTAGTAACACCAAAAGGCATCACCGAATACTCGTAATGTCCATAACACATTCTGAAAGCCGTCTTCTGGATATCTTCATCCTTCACTTTAATCTGATGGTAACCCAACCTCAAATCAATCTTACTAAACACACGAGTATCCACCAATTGATCCATTAAGTCATCTATCATTGGAAGCAAATACTTGTTCTTAATCGTCACTTTATTCAACTGTCTATAATCAATACAAAGTCTCATACTTCCATCTTTCTTCTTTACTAACAACACTGGAGCTCCCCACAACGATACACTTGGTCTTACAAACTTCTTCTCAAGTAACTCCTCCAATTGCTTCTTTAACTCTGACAATTCAGATGCAGACATCCTGTATGGTGCCATAGACACAGGTCTAGTACCAGGTACAAGATCAATTGCAAATTCAACTTCCCTCTCCGACAGTACATCAGGAATTTCATCAGGGAAAACTTCAGGAAATTCACACACCACCTGCAATTCCTTAATTATAGCTTGAGTCTCTACAGATAGCGACGCCATCAACGAAAACATTTGTGCTTCTTCTTGCACCAACTTCCTTAACTGTTTAGCAGACAATAGACCATCTTCCTCTTCTTCAGGAGTAGAAAACCTTACAGACTTGTTATAACAGTTAATATGAACACAATTATGCTCTAACCAGTTCATACCCAAAATCACATCTAAACCCCTTAACGATAAACAAACCAAATCAACAACAAAGTCTCTGTCTAAGATCGACAAGGGACACTTCAAACACACAAAAGAAGTAGTCACCGACCCCTTGGATGGAGTATTGACGACCATTTCTCCATTCAAAGAAGACAACATAAGACCCAATCTTTCAACACAATCAGCAACAATGAAACAATGAGTAGCACCGATATCAATAATAGTAATTAAAGGAGTACTATTAATGAAACATGTACCTCTAATAAGTCTGTCCTCAGCAGCTGTCCGATCCTCTACCAAAGCAAACACTTTACCATTTGACTGAGCCCTCTTTAGTTTCGGACACTGGCTACCAATGTGCCCTTCCTCTCTACAATTGAAACAAATCACATCCTTATGTTCACACTCAGATACAACATGTTTGTTCTTGCCACAACAGAAAAACCTCTTCACTTCAGTAGTGCACACATTACTCTTATGTCCAGGTTTCCCACACTTAAAGAAAACCACACCAGCATGAGCATCTCCCCCACTAGTCCTCTGACTCTGAGCAACTTTCTGTTTACCTTTACCAGCTGGGGTATCATAAGGCTTACCACGATTCTGTTGGTGCTTACCCCTCTTCTCACTGATAATCTTGTAATGATCATTATTATCCTCCTCATAAATCCTGCAACTATCAACCAAATCAGCAAAGACACAAATCTTCTAGTATCCAACTGCCTTCTTGATCTCCGGGCGCAACCCATTCTCAAACTTGATACACTTCGAAAATTCAGCATCTGCCTCAGTGTAGTGCAGATAAAACTTAGCCAACTCAACAAACTTGGCAGCATACTCAACAACAGACATACCCCCTTTCTTCAGCTCAAGGAATTCAATTTCCTTCTTACCAGTGACATCTTCAGGAAAGTACTTCCTCAAAAATTCCCTATGGAACACAGCCTAAGTGACATTCTCACCTGCAACTTCCAACTTCTGACAAGTCTCTAGCCACCAGTCATCAGCTTCGACTACTAGCATATGAGTCCCATACTAAACCTTCTGCGCTGGAGTGCAATCCATCACACGGAAGATTCTCTCAATCTCTTTCAACCACTTCAATGCTCCGTCAGGATCATACTTTCCCTTGAACGTAGGCGGATTCTCTCTCTGGAAAGTCGCCAAGCTACGAGATCCAGCATTCCCGTCAGCATTCGGCTGATTTTCCATCTCATGAGCCATTGCTTCTAGAGCAGCAGCAAGTGCAGCATCATTCCTTCCAGCCATCTTAACTTCTCACTACAACATAAACAATGGTTAGAACTCAAATTAATAATACTCGATTGTTAGACAACTACGACTCGACGACAAGGTCGGACCAACCTTTTGCTCTGATACCAACTTTGTAGCACCCCAATTCTACCCCGGTAATTATATAAATAAATCAGAGTTATAAAATTCAATCATGCAAACGAATCGAGACGTCACAAATTCTTCTATCAAACACATTGCATTCATCGCGGATATATAACACTTTTTAAAACATCAGATGAACCATCATCATAACATCATCAATTAAATAATTCAACATCTACGCAGCGGAATTCTTAATAACATCTCTATCATCAGTACAACAACTTCAAAAAACAAATACTTAATGATAATCAACTTAAAGTTCAACAACTGAATAATCAACAATCAAAAGCAACAAGCGTTCATCCCCCCGAGTGTTACATATCAGAGCAATGACACCGACTCGAACTACCGAAGGTATACAACCTTCACTATCGAATACCTGCACGTTACCAACATAAGGGCAACATTCAAACAGAAGGGGTGAGATATCTAACAATATAATAAAGCGCATGATAATTAATATATTAAATTAGATCACATAACATCACCACTTCTCATCTCATAATCAATCAACAATCACAACAATAATGCACATTCGCAACATCAATACACACTTCTTTATGCAATCATATAATGCGACTCAGTACTATGCAAATGCATGTGGTACCATTGGAGCAGAACTCCCATCTTAAAAATTGCCAATTAATAGAGGCATCAACAAGGCATAAGCCTTCATCTCAATATTCGCCAATTCAGTCCATCTCAACGAGCATAAGCTCCATCTCAAAATGCAATGTATGCGACCCAATCATGAATGTCATAACAACACCAAACTAAACAACATTTCAATACAACACCATCGTTGGCCAAAGGCCCACATCTTAAAGCATCTCAACATCTCTTTATCAACATCACATATCATCATAATAATTCATCAAACATCAGTTATTCATCACAATTTATCAACATAACATTATTAATAACATCTCATGAACAACTCAGCTATATGTTAATACAATAGTAATTCATACTGCTATTCGATAATCTTACATCATTACTAACATTACTCCTACTGTTACTAATCAAATAGTAGCCTCTAAGCATCCCATCTTCATCATTCTGCATAAAATCAATGTAACAATCAACATGGGAACTAACTCTAAATCCTAAATTGTCTACTAGGATTACACTTCCTATCCCTCATTTTAATCCTCAGGAATAAAGCTCATTGCGTTAGCTATTCAACGCTGCAAACGGCAACTCAAACGTCATCCTAAAACTCGAGTTACAACATTTTCAAACTGAATCTACAAAAAACCAGACAATATAGATCGACGCAAAACGTCTTGGATTGACGCATATTGCACTAAACGTGCAACATGAGTCGACGCGTCCTCTCTTGGATCGACTCATCCTAAGTCTAACACACAGCATGTATCGACACATACATCCTACGTATCGACTCATCCCGAGTCTAAAAGCACTCATGTATCGACGCAAAGCCTCTTCGTGTTGACTCATCCCGAGTCTCTAAACCTTCTTGTATCGACACATCATGTTTAAGGTCGACACGTACTGTTATATCCTGCATAATTTCTGCGATTTTCTCTGCGTTTTCACTACGGTTCCATAATTTTAGGCCCTAAAAACTTAATATAATCATGGATAATCATCACTTACAACTATCTTATAATTCTACATCAATTAAACAGCTTCGGGACATCATAATCAATCTAACATTCATCAATTTTTTGTCATACAACATCATACACATTCAATTCATGAACAAGACAACAATCACCTCTAACTCCACATACCAATTATCATGAACCCAATTATAGAGTCAGAATCCCACCCTTGCCTTGGATTAAAGGTTGCTCTATAGTCTTCCGGTTGAATTCTTTTTCTGCCGCTTTTTCCCTTTTTTTCAAGCAGCTTCACGTTCTTCTTCTCAATCCTTATTCTTCTACTGCCTCTTCTTTCTATCCTTTCTAACAATAATAAAATAACCTATTATTCTTTATTCATTATTGGGCTTAAAACTAATACACCCCCTTATTACTTCTATTCCTTCAAAATAAGCCCATATCAAATAATGTTATACTTCTAATATTTATTTCTCCACTTAATAAAATAATTAAATCCAATTGAACGCAACACAACTTCTCAAATATTCCAAAGATAATTTAATTAAATAATTAATTAAATTACGGGCGTTACAATTAGCACCCTGTTGTACCCCAATTTTTGCCCCTAAGATCCCTTTATTATACCATATTGATTCAATCACAACAAGATCACATTAGGGATTTTGGTTCTCCTTCCTACCTTTAGCTTTGCTCTTTGAGGAATCACCAAGCACCTTGACTTGTTTTCTTTTGTGATCATGAATATTTTGTCTTGTGTCTTTTTTCCTTTTAATTAATAAAATGCAATGTTGGGTTGTCTTGCTTGTTACTAATGCAGGTGAAGGTAATGAGATTTAGCAAGTTGCTCCATGGGTTCATGAGTTTATTTCCATCCCCTAGTCAATAAAGCTTGAGAAGTTCAAACCTCACCATTGAAGTTGTTTTGGAAGAAATGGCATGGAAAGGTTATTTTGGTTCACCATATTTCAAGGTTATCAAATTTGATTCAAAAGTACAAGGGGTTGATTAGAGAAGTTGTCATGCTTGGACAAGGCTTTGTTCCCATTGGTCACAAGTGCATTTTTCTCTCAACTCTCAAGATATGGAAGTTGTTTTGGTGGCTATGAATTCTAATTTTCATCCTCAACAACTTCTATTTACAAAGCATTTGTGTTGGTACAAGAAGTTTATTTAAAATTGTCAAAGTTCCTTTGATCATATTTTGGTATTTTTGAGTGATTCCAAAGACATCCTTCTCTTCAAAGGGTTATTAACAAATCACTTCAAAATTTTCAAGGAGTTTTCATGTGGAAGAAACTTGATGATGAAGAAAGATTACAAGTCCTCCAGATGAATCCCCAATTTATCATGTGTGACTTCAAATGATCATAACTTGGTCAATTTTTATCACCTTGAGCCCATTATTTTTCCACAATGATATTAAGGATGTGAAATTTATGCCTTCTTTGATATTCAAAGTGAGAAAATGGATGGAAGATGCCCTAAGGATACAAAATATTATAGGTCATTTCATGATTTTTTGCCAACTTCAACAACTCATAACTCTCTCAATTTTTGGATATTTTGAATGGTTCACGTTTCAAAATGTCATTCAAGAGGTCTATTTCATGCCATCTTTTTTGGTCAAGAGAAAATTCCAAGTGGAAGGCCATGTTTAGATGCAAAATATTATAGGTCACTTTTGAAGGAAAAGTTGAAATATTTCTAAGTATGGAAAGTCAACTTCTTTTTCACAACTTTGACTCAATGCAACTTTCAGCTCAAACATCCATTTGATTCCATTCTTTTTCCATTGCAAAGCTTGTAACCTCATCTTTCTAAAGCATCAAGAATCATGCCTTAAGACCCCTTGAGCTGAGAATGCCATTGGATTGGACTTGGTAACTTGGAACTGAAATTTCTCCATAAGTCAGAATTTGGAATCTTTGTTTTGGCTTCTAATCACAAGTTTTCCACGCGTTTTTGCCTCTAAACATGTTTAGTGAACTTCAAGAATTAATTAGCACAACAAAACATACGTTTTGGATCAGTTTTGATCAAATTAGAAGTCACACTTTTCTTGTTTGCAACTTCACACAATTTCCCTCCTAACTTCATCATTTCACACGCTTGGAAATTCCATTTGATTCCTTATAAATAAAGGGTCATCCCCCATTCATTTCCTTGAGCTTGGATAGCCAGAATCACCCTGCCAAACTTGTTTCATAACTCAAAATTCTACTACTTCGAAATCTATTCTCAAGCCTTTTTTAATCCATTTTCCCATCAATTCACCTTCCTTGATCTTCCTTGAAGCTAACCATATAATTACATTCAAGAATCGTGCCATATATTGCCCCACAGAAGTCCAGTTTCAGAGCTCTGCAACTCAACTTCAATTGGTAGATTCCTTCATCAATTCTTCAAAAATTTGATATCATTGTGATGCTTTTATTTCCCTGGTTCTAGTCGCAACACTTACTTTTATCTGGAAACATGTTTTGACCATGAATTTTCAAATCCCTTTTCAAAACTTTCCTTCCAAATTGTTTGAGCTACAATTTATATGAATTTTTCGCGAATGTGTGGATGAGCTTCTGATTTTACAGTTTGAGAGACCTAAAATTCACGTTGGATGGAGGTTGAAGATGACCAACGTGTCATCTTCCAACCAATGAAGGCGCGCCATCTATTTTTTTGAAAATCTGATTTAATTAATGATTCTATGCTTTATTCACTAATGACCATGATATGCACAATGCACCAGATCCCTTTGATTTGATTACTAACGCGTTTTGACTCTCATCCAATGGTCCACATATTTTTGACTTTATTTTTCTTTTCTGATTTTCATATTTAATTGTTTTAAATTTCAAAAAATCATAGAAAATTCATTTTTAGTCAAAAAAATCTGAAAAAATTATGAAAAATAAATTTGATTATTCTCTTTCTGATCTTTATTTTTTCATAATTTTATTTTGTATTTTGATATTTCTTATAAATTTTTACTTTATTTGAATTGTTTTAAATGTTTAAAAATACTTTTATGAATTTTTAAATTCTGAAAAAATTATAGAATGATCCAATGATATTGTGACAAATATTGGTGACCTCATTTATTTTATATTTCTGACTTTGTTATTTTTTATCATTTTTGGTTTATTTGACTCATTTCTTTTAATTTTAAAATTAGTTTCTGACTTTTAAAAATTACCAAAATTTTTATAAAATCATTTTAGTTCATTTATAATTTTCCTATGGTCTTACTTTTATTTTCTTGATTAATTTGAATATAGTTGATATTTTTTTTCTTTTATTTCTATTTTAAAACATTTTTAAAACCTTTTTTATGTATATATTAAATACAATATTATTTTGTGATTATTTTCTGGCTGATCTTGGATTAAAATTTTGGTTATGAACTTTGTTAACATCATTGGATCCATGGTGTTGAGTCTAACTCCACAAAAATGGATGGATGATTTTAATAGTAGTTTGATTTAAATTTAAGTCAAATGTGGTTTGCATATTCTCTCCCATCCCTCTTCATCTCACCCCTTTCTTATTGCACTAAGTTTTATTGGAGCATGATCTTTATATCATGTCTCAAAACAAATAGTGCATAAATTGCTATTGACCAGCCTCAAAATAGGTGCGACTTCTATATAAGTCCACTTACAATTGCTTAACATAGTGCTAAATTTTGTCCCGATTCGAATAAATGATCCTTCTTGGCCCAAAACTATGTTTGCAAGCCCAAGTATGTTGATTTGATCTCTTTGATCCAATAACCATGAGATTCATTGTGTGGAGGCTTTGGTTCTACCAATCCTCTAATGGATCTACAACACTTTTGGTCAACGCGGTTCACTTAAACATCGTTGATCATTAAATGGTACTTTTGAGGATTCCAAATAGATAATATACTTGACAAAAAGAAAATGCAACTTGTTGTATGGAGGCTTTGGTTCTACCAATCCTCTAATGAGTTCCAAATGCAAGTTTTAAGATGGTCATCCAACTAACCACTAATTATTAAATTATTTTTACTTTATGTCCTTTTATTTTTTATGCTTTGTGTAACATTTACTTTAAGTATTACATTTCATGTCATTTTTATTTTGCTCACTTGAGCCTTTTCTTTTCTCTTCTAAGACACCTAATAATCAACATGAACCATAAAAAGCTTTAATGATACTTGGACTATTTGGTTACTATCCTTGGAATTATGGAGTATTGGACTTCTTGGACTTAGGAATAGAAACCTTGGCCTAGGTTGGAGACCTTGTGACCTTAATGGATATTTTGTCTGGAGTTCTTGAGGTTTACCTCAATACATTGGGTTGTTTGTTTGTTTTGTGTGCAGGTTATTGTGACTACATTCTTTGTTTGTAATCTGGAATTCACCCGTATACAGCCGTTACTCTGCCCAATTTTTTTTATGAAGACTTAATACACTTGAAGTTTGGTTCTCACAAGAGGTCTAGTATCTTTGCTTTCTTGGTTCTAATCCAAAGAATGGAAATTCTATCTTGGCTCATAATGTAAAGTATTGGCTTCTTGTTGGTTAGATGGTTCTTATCCCTAGCTTTTACCTTATGATTTAGGATAACCTCTTCTCCTCCTCCCATCTTCTTAAATTTCAAAAAATCTTCTCCCTCATTTTGAAAACTCTTCTTATTTTTAAAATTGAACTACTTTCATAATAAACTTGGACTTAGGTCCATGCATTTTCAAAACATCTTTCACAAATAAACTTCAATCAACATTAATAATACCTTAACATTTTTTATGAGAAGACTAAAAGTCAATCAATCTCATCCAAACCATTTTGCCATTTTGGCTCTTATCTTTAAAACTTTTCTCAAAATATTATACTCTTGTCAATCCTTGTAGTGATGCAAACAACTATACTTCTACAATATGTAGTGAAGAGAGATATTTTCCACTTGGGTGTTAAGTAAGGTATTATTGATTTTAAAATCCAAGTCATATCCTCCACTTTGAGATGATGCAAATTCTCCTTTCTCATGATTGTGGGTGGTAAGTATGTTTTCCACACGGACAATGACAATGCCGTCTTATCTCATAAAATTAACCAACACACTTATGTTTTAAAATTTTTAAAGGTGAAATACGTGTACCCTGATCCCCTATTGCATGAAAGGTGGTACGTAGGCACTAAAGGTTCGCAATCGCGGTGGGTGCAAAAATCATAAAATATGTATTTCTTTTCTCACCTCCACCATCCATTTTACACAATATTTTATAGCCAAAATATACAGATTTTACAAAGAGGTTCCCGCGGAGTACCATAGATGTTTAGGGTGCTAATACATTCCCTTTGCATAACCAACCCCCTTACCTTGAATCTTTCCCCCTCTTTTTGGGTTATCCACTCTTTTCCCATTCCTTTGGAAACAATAAAGCGCGGTGGCGATTTTTATTTTGATTTATGTAAGTCTTGTCAATCCAATGACTTAGTCTTAAACATTTCTACTGCTAACACACCCCACACGCCCGTAGTACTCTACGGTATCCACTCTTGTTATCTATCTTATGGGTGTGTTTGATCTATGGTTATTGTTTATTATTGCTAAAGGGAGAATGAATGCAAAATAAAGGAGAAAAGAGTGCAGGGAAAATAAACTTGTACTCGCTTGGGCCCTACCCCAATGCCTACGTATCCTTTTTGAGGAATCCGAGCTACCATATTTTGGCTCACATGTTTTTGTTTGTTTTGTGATTTTTATGGACAATGTTAATTCCGCCTTCTGCCGCAGCTCGACCTTTGGAGACTTATACATTGTCACAGAAGTAAACTAATCATGTCCTTACCTGAAAAGGGTTTTAGAGAAAAGGTGCCCGAATGCACAAAATGGTTTGAGTTGGTTTGTATTTTATTACCTTGAAAAAGGGTTTAAGTTGTTAGCATGTTTTTGATTTGCTAAGGAAAAGGTTTTAGTTTTAGATTCGTATGCAAAAGGGGAAGAAAAGAGTCTAAGGGAGACTAGCCTATTTCTAAACCTAATGATATCATATAATGGTAGTCCTAAGGTTTAGATTAACAAAAGGGAAATGTCTACCTAATGTTAGCATGCATGGCTTACAACCTAAGGTCTAACTTACGTCCGAAGGGAGCAAGCACGTCCTAAGGGAACATGGTATGTACAAGGATAAAGCAAGCAAGCTTATAAGCTCAAGAGAGCACACCTAGAGAGATCCTATCTAGGTTAGCATGCCAAAGAAAGTCTAACAAAACTATCCTATAGGGAACATGCAATGAGAGCGAAGTCGTGATCTCAATTTCTAAATTGAGTGACTCATCGATCAACAAGAAATAAAGGAAAGCAATAAAATCCTATAGGGAGCATGCACTGAGAGCGAAGTCGTGATCTCAATTTCTAAATTGAGTGACTCATCGATCAACAAGAAATAAAGGAAATTGGTAAAACCCTATAGGGAGCATGCACTGAGAGCAAAGTCGTGATCTCAATTCCTAAATTGAGTGACTCATTGATCAACAACCAAAGAAACAAACACAAGCACAACATATATAGAAAATGAAGTGCGGAATGCCTGCTACAGGTCTTTAAACAGCGACTTCGAGCACACGCTCTTTATCTCCTACTTCTCATGGTATCTAGAAAGAGGTAAAGAAATGCGATAAAGTGCGGAAATAAGGGATAAAATAAAGGTGACGATGATACCGAACGGAGAAAGCCCGTTGCCTCTTCAAAGCCACGGAAGCGATAAGAAAACTCTACAAAAGTTGCTCCACACAAGTGATCAAAGAATTAACCTCCAAGCATTCCACATTGCGAAAGTTACATCGACATTCTATCACAAAATCTTGGCTAAAAATGGCAACAAAAACAATTACCAAGCATAAAAATAATAGAAAATTCTAATAAAATTCTAAAGAGAACCTAAAAATATTTCCTAAAATATTCTAACTATTTTTAGGTTATTTTGTCATGCAATAAAAATTGACAAAAGCCAATGAAAGAAAATTGGTAAAGAAAAAAATAAAATGAAAAGATAAAGAGTTCAGGGGGTGCTAAGCTGGAATCCAGGATATGCTGCAAGAAAAAATCAGAATGGCACTAAGCCCAATAGGAAAAATCCAATAGCACCTTTTTTGTGTGCAATTCCCATTCCCAACAAAAACAAGCATGTCATGGGCTTATGACCTCAATCCGACTAACAACATATCCTAGCCCAAACCTGCACGACTATCATTCAGCCCATAATTTTTTTGTCCAAAAGCAATTGCAAATAAAAAGTGAAAGGGTGTGGAGCACGACGCCGTTTAGCTTCCTAGGGTTCAAGAACTCCAAACATGATCCTCTGCGACGAAAAGAAAAACTCCTTCTCTTCATCTTCTTCGCAAACGACCAACTCAACCCTCTTTTCGCTCATACTCCCTCTATCGTCACAGCGACGATCTCAATCCGCCTTCATCTCACATCACTGTCTCAAACTCATCGATTCCCATACATCGTCTCAATTTCGTTTCATTCTGTTTCTCGGCCTCATTCCCGTCTTCTTCTTCACCTTACCTCCACCTTAAATCATCCTAAACCTTTGTCCTCGCCCATTCATAATTCCCTCGGCGTCTTGCCTCCATCTCCTTATTCGCCCTCAATTACGGCCAAACAAAATGAAGAAGAGCAAACAAGCTTTGACGCACTTTATGCTACAAAATCGCAACTGGATCCTTAGATGCTCAATCCATATAGAAAATGTAGAAACAGGGAAAGAAATTAAAGCGTGAAGGAAATTTCAGCTTATCTATCGGAGACGCTCCGATGGCGTATCATCATCGTCAACAACGTAACCGAAATCCATAGGCTCTTTTAGGTATGTTGCTATTTCCCTGACTTTTCTTCGCTCTCTTCTTCTATCTTCTACGTTCTCTCTATGATTTCGAGTTGCGTTTGCGGTGTTGTTGATGATGCATATTCGTTGTTATTGAACGACACCACCTAACGTGTTTCTTGAGATGACGCAAAATGACGTTGTTGTTGCTGTATGATGAAGGATGAAGACTGAACCTGAAAGATGATGATGAGGATTGCAGAAAATCACGGTTTCTGGTGGATGAAACAGAGAAAGTATTGAAGAACCGATGAAGATTATAGAATCAAGATGGAATAGAGAACTGAAGAGTGAAGCTTCTGGTCCTATGCTTGAAGGTTGGAGCTATATGAAGATGAAGCTGTGTGATGAAGATTTCCGAAGTAGAGAGTTTTTCTTGCGTATGAAGATGGAGCTACTGGAGTCAAGGAAGAGAAAAGTTTAGAACGATGATAAGTTTTTCTGTATTTTTGGTTTTCTAATCTTTTTGAACTGTTATGGATGCCTCTCCCTATGAATTTCTGTTTTTCTGTTAAGCTTACTGCTATGAATTTTTTGTTATCTTCTTTTTTCCTTCTGCTGAGATGCGGTTAGAAGTTGGTTAGAGGTGGTTAGGAAGTTAGCTGGTCCTTGGAGGTTAGGAAAACAGTTAGGGAGTTATGAACTGTTGCAGTTAGTTATGGTTTGAGAGTTAACTGGATGGCTGAAACTGTTAGAAGATAATGATTTTGTTTTTGTTTTTTCTGTTTTTTTGGAAGATAGATATTGGTTATACTAGTTTTTGCAAGTTTGTTTGAGTTTGGTTAGAAACTGTCAGGGGTTAGAAAGTTAGTTAAGATTTATTATGACAGTTGGTGGGGGTTAGAAAAGGCGGTTAGGGATTGGGAAGAGGTTAAAAGATGTTAGAAAATTATGCTAAAAGCAGTCACAGAATCTTGTTAACCTTTCTGTTATGAGTTTGTAATGTGCAGGGCTGATTTTATGATTTTTGTAATTAGTGTTATTCATGCATGATTGTGCTTGATACAACAAGTTATTGGTGTTAAATGCTCGGATCAAGAAGAGAAAATTAAAGAAATATGAAGTCACAATTGAGCATGGTCATGGTTGCGTAAAGTCGGCGAAGATTGAAGCTTGTTCATGTAGCTTAGGAACTTAACAACTTAGGCATAGACTTAATTTTTAAAGTCTCTTTCTTTTGTCAAAAGTCCAAAAAATGTAACGGTAATCATGAAGATTTTTTTGTGTAATCTTTTGTAATGCTTTGTAGATTCACTTGTAATTTTTTTCAAGTATTCAAAGCATTTTCATCTGATGTTGTGATATCAATGTAGCACGATTAACCTTGTAATGGCATTGTAATGATATTGGTAATGATATTGGTAATGTAAGCTTCTTGTAAAGTCTTGAATTTTAATGATGAAGCCCAAATACTCCAAGTAGTCTTCTCTTCCAAATTGTCTTTTGTATCTCCAAGATCTTTTAATTTTCTGTTACATATAACTCCATGGCTATGACATGAATTTAATAAGAGCCCTTGCCAAGAATGAACTTGTAGTGTTGAGTTTCTTTACTTTTGAATGAAAACATGTATAAATATCTTCAAATGAATGAACGAGCCTTGCATCTTTCTTGATCCTCACTTCAAAACCACAATTGAAGAAGCTTTAGATTTTGATTTTAATGTATTTGAAATTAAGTCCCCAAAGTATATTGTGTCACAAGTGAGCCAATAGGCCCTATGAAGAGCTTTGCATCATAAAGTGTACAAACTCCAATTTGCAAAGATTACCCCATTGAATATTCTTCTCTTGCCTAGCGCTCGTGAACATATACCTTGAGATTCAAGTAACATCTAAACCTTATTTGATGAAGAAAGGACCATTTGAAACCCTAACTTGTAAAGGACAATATTTTATTATATGATAACCTCTTTGTATGACATAGTGAAGCATCCGTGAATAAGACCCTAATGGCTATGGATACACCAAAATCTTCAACCACTCGCACTTCAAGTAATGATAGAACCCCTTTGAAATTTATTGATGAAAAAATACACATGGAACCCTTCTTGAAGTCCACATGATTATGGAAATAAATCATCATTCATGTGGAGATGATAGGTATAAGACGATGGCCCTCATTGCTTGAGTTTGTAGCCTTTGGAGATAGCCTTAGGATGACTTGCAATTGAAGTGGCAAGTATTTGATGAGAACCAAAAATTGTATCATTAAAAACAAGTCCACAATGTTGGAGAAGGAGAGGCTCAAGATAACCACAAGATCGAGCCCTAATCCAATGACCCCCAGTTGAAGCATAACAGACGAAAACCCTAATTCTTAATCCTCGAAGAAAGATTGCAACTTAATGTTGAGAAGAAAGAATACCCCTGTAGTTTGATGATAAAGAAATCTAGGAAATATAACTCTAGCTTCAAACAAATGATTGATTGAGAAATCAATTGAAACAAACTTGTGCGAAGATGAGAGCCTTAAAGCCATACAACAACCTTAATTCCACAATATCCTTGATCCCGTGCTAAATTTATTCGTTAATGATGCATGAGGTTTAATTGACCTAATGAAGGGTATGCAGACGAAGTGAGAATGGAATGCGTAAGCCAGATGATTTGATAGAAGAGTAGGACAAATTTAGGGTATTACAAGGTACTCTTGGGATTTCCAGAAACATTGGCAGCTTGAGCAATCACGTGGGGGACAAGATCGTGCAAGACATCCGTCCTTTCATGGTAGTGTAATAAAATGTTGATTGTACCATGTACTATTTGTACCATGTTAACGTTATCTTCTTTCCTTCTTCACTTCAGAGGCTTCTGCGAGCATGAGTTTATAAGCGAGAACATAACACAAGGTCATCAGAACTTCAAATCTTAGAGTCATCAGAACTGCGTCTTCAGCACTTGGTCATGAGAACCCTTTTCTTAGAACCATGGGTCTTTAGAACTTCAAGTCTTCAGAGTATTTAAAACTTTGTCTATCAGAATCTTCAACACTTGGTCTTGAGAACCCTTTGTCTTCAGAAACATCAGTCTTCAGCATCTGTACTTAAGTAGAAACTTTTGTCTTCATATCTTCTGACTGGTTTCTTTATAATACGCTGTCTTTAGAAACATGATTCTTTAGCATCTGGACTTAAGTGGAAACTTCTGTCTTCATATCTTATGACTAGTTTCTTTAGAATTCATATCAGAGCTTACACTTCAGAGTCTTCTGGAGTGTCTTGCTACTATTCATCAGAACTTGTGTCGCGCAGAAGCAGAACTAATTTTCTTCTAATGTCTTGGCCACACCATCCATCAGAAGCAGAACCTGTTTTTTAAATACTAAAAAATAACAAACATTAGAGTATCAAAATTGTTCATACAAACATACTCATTTGTTATCATTAAAACTCAGAGATAGTATTGCAGAACCAAATATTCTTCTAACAATCTCCCTCTTTTTGGTGATGACAAAACTATGTGTTTTGATGACATAATTTTGTTCATATAATCAGAAACAATGAAAAAAGAAGGTAAGGAATACTTATCCTTTTTATGAAACTCCACTCGAGACAATGAATTGATGAAGCTTGAATATCCTGACTCTGAATCATTTGGGTAAAAACTCCCCTAGTTCTAATAGATTAGATATTGAGATCTTGAGAGTCTTGACAATAATGCCAATGAAAATGAAATCAATTGAAATCTTAAAACTTTTAATGTCACTAAGACAAATTCCAGATTCTTAATTCTTGGAGTGTGGTTCCAGATTTTAAATTCTTGGAGCTAAGTCTAAAACTAACAGGTTAGACATAAGCCTTGTATAGTGCTTTCATATCTTTGTCTTTAATCAGAGTTCTCATTTCCTGAAAAAGAAAACAATTCTAACAGAAACAAAATTTTAACTGGGTTAGAATGTAAGCAGCTATTTTCAGAGAACATTTTCCAGAACTTGATTATTGTAATAAAAATTACATTCATTTACTTACTCACCCTTTTTTTCATAATCAAAAAGATAATTATGTGTGAAAAATATAAAAACCAGAAGAAGATAAGAAGTTTCATTGATATTTCAAAAGAATACAACAAAAGGAGAAACAACAGAATGAAGACAAACAAGGGAAACTAGATAAACTTTAAACACATCAAAACTCTCATCAAATAGAGCATTGCCTCTGATGAATGGATTTATTTGAACAATTTCAATTACACCAGCTAACTCAAACAGTTCAGATATTACACGTTCATAAGGAATGAATGATTTTTGGGAGTTTCTGGATTCAAGGATTGATAGCTTCAGATGATTAAATATTATTGCCGAAAGATGAATTTGAGTACTCTTGCGAAGGAAATAAAGAAGACACGTATCCCTAGGAAAAACTTTATCAAGATCTTCCCCTCTGGGATGACGAGTTTTCAATAAGAACTGAAACTAGATTTTTGCAAGCGATTTCAAATTATTTGAATTAAGGGGATCATATCTAAAGGGAGAATTAGGAACTCTTGGAAACATATCAACATTCATGCAGGAGTTAGGTAACGATGGACTCTGGATGACTACATCAATGGTGGAGCGAGTGATGGTAATCGGAATACCAAAGATATGAGAATGAATAATGTTTCCATCAGAACTGATAAAAACATGAAGCCAGAAATTCTTCACGAGGTTAGGATAAATAGGACCTCTAAGCATTGTTGCATACCCAGACCATCCTTGAATTTCAATAAAACTGTTGATGAAACTATCATCAGACACATAGTTGGGTCTTTTCTCTTTGATTACTTCGAGAAGATTTTCATCTCCTTGAAAGGTTCTAACAACCATGGTATGCATAAAATCTTTAAGAGAAGAAACGATTAAAGATGATATAAGGATAAGGACACGATGAAGGACTATAGATGAGATGATATATACATAGTCCATCAAGTCGTTCAAGAAATGAGACGATTGAAGCACTCAAAGGAATTAATTTCGAGAGAGAGAATCAAATGACGTCACAGACTGCTAAAAGTAGGGAATGAAAAGAGAAGTAGATCAAAAGTTAATATAGAAGAACACAAAAACACTTAATTAAATCCTGATAGGGAATATCTTAGCAGTCATATCAGACAAAACATAGGAATACGACATGAAACAATTGTTCCCAAGACACAAAAGATAGGAGTGGTTAATAAATGTAATCATGATTAATCAATTCCATGAAAAATAATTGCTCGTGAATTTCCTAGGTAGAGTGTGATAGACACTAAGTCTATTTAGGTGATGCGTTTGATATTCTCAGCATCTGGAAAAACCACAAAGATTTCCATCTGATCAGAGACAATTCCTGACCGAGACATCTTTTGACGACTGAGGTAAAATAAATGAGAAGGCCTTTGATTGAGTCAAAATCTTATCACTTCATACTAAGAATAAAACACATTTGATTCTAATGATATCTTACTCTGGACAGAGATCCATTTTCAGATTCTTTAGAATAAACAAAAATTTATCTTCAGCTAAGGGTTTTGTAAAAATATCAGCCCATTGATGGTCTGTATCTATGAATTTTAAAGATAGGATCCCTTTCTGAACATAGTCTCTAATAAAATGATGTTTAATTTCTATGTATTTAGCCCTAGAGTGTAAGATAGGATTCTTACTCAAGCAAATAGCAGCAGTATTGTCACAAAAGATAGGAATGTTACTCTCATAAGTCTGATAATCTTTCAGCTGATTCTTTATCCAGAGCATCTGAGTGCTGCATAGTGCTGTTGAGATATACTCTGCTTCTACAGTTGAGAGAGCGATTGTTGATTGCCTCTTGATTGACTATGAGATTAGATTCTTTCCTAGAAACTGACAATTTCCAGAAGTACTCTTCCTCTCTAGTCTATCTCCAGCGTAGTCTGCATCACATAAACCAGAAAGAGTGTACTATGATGTTTTCTCATATATCAAGCCAAGGTTAGTGGTTCCTTTCAGATACCTTTAAATTCTCTTAACAGTAGTTAAATGAGATTCCCTAGGATCAAATTGGAATCTAGCACAAAGATGAACACAATAAAATATCAGGTCTAGAAGCAGTCAGATATAGAAGAGAGCCTATCATACCACGATATAGCTTCTGACATGCCTTTCCACTTACCGCTTCTTTCTCAAGAATACGTGTTGGATGCATTAGAGTCTTTGCTTCTTTCTCATGTTGAATTTCTTCAGAAGTTCTTTTGTGTACTTACTTTGATGAATGTAAGCAGCCTCTGGTTTTTGATCAATCTGGATTCCCAGAAAGAACTTCAGTTCTCCCATCATGCTCATTTTAAACTCAACCTGCATTAACTTAGAGAATTCCCCATAGAGGGATGGATTAGCAGAACAAAAAACAATATCATCAACATAAATTTGAACAATTAGAATATCATTTTGAAGGTTTTGCAGAAGAGTGTAGTGTCAACCTTTCCTCTGGTAAACTTATTTTCTACAAGAAAATTACTCAATTTGTCATACCAAGCTCTAGGAGCTTGTTTTAGGCCATAAAGAGATTTCTTTAGTTTAAAAACAAGGTATGATTTCTCAGAATTTTCAAAACCAGGAGGTTGTTTGATGTACACTTCTTCTGAATTATAACCATTCAGAAATGCACTCTTAACATTCATCTGATAAGGAATGATGTTATGATTTACAGAAAAAGAAACTAATAAATGAATAGCTTCTAACCTGGCGACTGGTACAAAGGTTTTTGTGTAGTTTATCCCTTCTTGTTTACTATAACCTTGTGCAACCAATCATGCTTTGTTTATGACGACTTCACTTTTCTCATTGAGTTTGTTTCTGAACACCTATCTGGTTCCGATGACATGGACACCTTTTGGTTTCTTAACAAGATCCCAAACATCATTCTTTGAGAATTGGTTGAGTTCTTCTTCCATAGCCAGAATCTAACCTTTATCTAGAAAGGCTTCCTCAATATATGTAGGTTCTGTTAAAGAAACTAAACCCATAAGCACTTCATCAGAAGGTTTGAGAGCTGATCTTGTTCTGACTAGAGCATCTTTACTTCCAAGAATGAAATCTTAAGGATGGGAGGATGTGATTTTGTTATTTCTTTGTTGAGGTTGATCAGAAGGACTATCAACAACGTAAGAAGACGGAGCTTCTGATTCTTTATCTTCTTGAATCTTCTTCTTTGGCTCAACGAACGTTATAGTTACATCTACAAGCTTTTCACAATACTTTACCTTTTCATAGTCAAGCTTATCATCGAATTTGACACAGATTGATTCCTCCATGATTTGTGATTCTGAGTTGTAGACTCTGAATCCTTTAGAGTGTTTAGAGTATCCTAACAACAGACACTTATGCGCCTTGGAATCAAACTTACCCAGATTCTCTTTAATGTTCAACATATAACATATACATCCAAATGGATGGAAATAAGAAATATTGGGTTTTATATTCTTCCATAATTCATAAGGAGCCTTACTCAAAATAGGTCTTATGGAGATTCTATTTTGAATATAACATGATGTATTCACTGCTTTCGCCAATAAGTGCTTAGCCATATGAGTTTCTTGGATCATGGTGCGAGCCATTTCTTGTAGTGTTCGTTTTTTCATTTCTACAACACCATTTTGTTATGGAGTTCTAGGGCAGGAAAAATCACGGACTATGCCATTTGAATCAAAAAGTTTTTCAAAATCTTTATTTTCAAATTCTCCACCATGATCGCTTCTAACTCTGTCTATTTTGCAATCTTTTTCATTTTGCACTTGGGAACAGAAGAAAGCAAATACAGAGTGTGACTCATCCTCGTGTTTCAAGAATTTTACCCATGTCCATCTACTATAATCATCAATGATGACAAGTCCATATTTCTTACCTTTGACAGAAGATGTTTTCACTAGTCTAAATAAGTCAATGTGAATAAGTTCTAATGGCCTAGAAGTGGAAAAAAATCCTTTTAGCTTTGAAAGAGGTTTTTGAAAAATTTCCTTTCTGACAAGCTTCACAAAGAGCATCTGAAGTATACTTCAGATTGGGCAAGCCTCTGACTAATCCAAGTTTATTTAGTTGAGAAAATTTTCTCAAGCTAACATGATCCAGACGTCTGTGCCAGACCTATTTCTCTTCTTGAACAGTCAGGAGAAATTTCACATTTTGATTTTTCAAATATGATAATCTTATTTTGTAAATATTGTTCTTCCTCTTGCCATTGAACAAAACTCACCCATCCTTCTGACTAACAACTTTACAGGATGTTAGTCATAACCATTGTCACTAAGTTGGCTAATTGATAAGAGGTTATGCATCAGACCATTGACTAAAAGAACATTGTTAATAGAAGGGATTTTACCATTACCAATAGTTTCAGAGCCGATGATCTTTCCTTTCTGGTTGCCTCCGAAACCGACAACGCCTCCAGACTTAAGTTCCAAATCTTGGAACATATGCCTTTCACCTATCATGTGTCGCGAGCATACATTTTCCAAGTATTATGACTGGTGTTTCAGTGGCGCCATCAAGGACATCTATAACATATATTGTCTGATCCTTAGGTACCCATTTTTTGGGTCCTTTCTTGTTAGCAGTTCCAGAGGTTCTGACACCTTTGGACTTTTGTGCAACAGCATAATCATGTGAAATTTGTGAATGATACTTTGGTTTAGAAGTTTCCTTCCGTGTCTGTGTTTGTGCTACAGTAGTATCAGATCCTTCTTGTTCTGGAAATTTCAAATCTGTGCCAGCAAGCACAAAATGTTTAGAAAGAGGTTTTGGTTTGACATTCCGAGTTTCATCAATTTTCTTTGATGGTCCTGGATATCCCAAGCCTCTGTTTCCAATTCTACTAACACCATAGATCATTGAAGTAATTTTTCTTCTATCTATGCTTTTAGCAAGGAAGTATTGAAAAGCTTTATCATATCTAATTACTTCGTCAGTAATAGATGTGTTATAGAAAATCTCTTCTTCTAATCTAGACACTTTACTTTTCAGAGCAATGTTTGTTTTTTCTAAAAAAAATAGTTTTTCATTTAAGTCAGAAATATTTTTCTCATCTATAGTAGTATTCTCAAAAGTAGCTACAAAACTCTTTTTCAAGATTTTGTGTTTACTTAGAAGAAGTTGATATCTTTTCATTAATTCAGATAAACCAATTTCAATTCGAACAAGATAGGGAAGAAAGTACCTCTTGGTCGTCATTAGAGTCTGACTCATAATCAAATTTCAATTTGTCTTCTGATGCTGCTTTACTCATGTTGGTATTTGCCATGAGTTTTACGTTGGTATATTCCTCATTAGAGTCTTCTTCCTCTGACTCTGAATCATCCCATGTTGCCATGAGACCCTTCTTAGCTTTGTAAGCTTTCTTAGGCTTATTGTCTTTCTTGAGCTTTAGGAAATCATTTTTGTAATGTCCAGGCTCGTTGCACTCATAACAAGTAACTTCTTTTCCATAAGCATTCTTCTGGCCAAAAGTATATTCACCTCTTTCATAAGTCCTTCCTTGACTTCTGAATTTTCTTTGTCTATGCTTCCAGATTTGACTGTTTCTTCTGGATATCAATGAAAGTTCTTCATCATCTGAATCATCTTCAGATTCTTCTAAATCTTCCTTAGCTTGATGAACCTTTGTCTTTCCATACTTAGACCTTAGAGACATAGACTTAACTATTTTCTCGGATTAATCTTGATCGAGCTTAATCTCATGACTTCTTAAAGAGCTAATCAACTACTCAAGAGAGATGTTGTTCAGATCCTTTGAAAGTTTCAAAAAAGTTACCATTGGTCTCCATTTTTTAGGAAAACCTCAGATAATCTTCTTAACATGATCTACTGTAGAGTAACCTTTATTCATAACCTTAAGTCCTGCCACAAGAGTCTGAAATCTTGAAAACATCGTTTCCACAGATTCATCGTCTTCCATCTTGAGGGATTCATATTTTTGAATTAAGGCCAAAGCCTTTGTTTCCTTTACTTGTGCATTGCCTTCATGCATCATCTGAAGAGAATCAAAGATAAACTTTGTAGCCTTTCTATCTGTGATCTACTCATATTCATTATATGAAATAGCACTAAGCATAATAGTTCTTGCTTTGTAATGATTCTTATAAACTTTCTTCTGTGCTTCTGTCATTGCACTTCTTGCAATCTTCTGACCTTTATCATCTACTGGGTGAGTGTAGCCATCAACTATAAAATTCCATAGATCCAAGTCATATGCCAAAAAGTAACTTTCGATTCTATCCTTCCAATAGTCAAATTTCTCCCCATCAAACATAGGAGGTTTTGAACTATAATGATCTCTATCATTACCCCTATCATAAACAATGGAATTAGGTGTAGCCATTGGTTTTTCACACACACTGGATTGGTACTAAACACTGTTAAGTGTTGATAAAAATGCAAACATTTTATCTCCTCAGAATAAGAGCTCTGATGCCAATTGAAGGTTTGAAAAACACAAGAAAGGGGGGTTTGAATTGGGTTTTAAATAAAAAAAATTCTTTTAAAAAAATTCCCCTTTAATTAAAATAATTTTTCCTTCACTCTTGATAATAACAATAATTAATAACATGAAGTAAAGAACAAGGTATGTTTATACTAGTTCACTTGAAAACTATCAAGCTATTCTAGTCCACCCGCCAAGGTGATTTTGCCTCTCTCAATCGAGGACTTAATCCAATAATCTAACTGATTATTACAATGCACAAGCTAGCCGCAAGTGACTAACAACCTCTAATACACATAACTCCTAGACTTCTTAAGGATACAGACCTAACCGGTCCCTTAAGGAAAATCAAACCTCTAAGACACACTTGTCCTAGACTTCCTAAGGATACATACCTAATCGGTCCCTTAAGGAAATCAAACAACTGTTTGAATACAAGTTTTGCTTACAATAATATTGCTTCTATACAAGCTGAATATGTAAACTATTTTAAGAACAATAGACTAAAAATATGAAATCTATGAACATCGCTTGTGCGTGGATATTTAGTGAAAATTCGCCGCTTTCTCTCTTAGTCTTCATACCTTTATATAGCCAATAAAATAATATATCGGTTGAAGGGTACTGTTGGGATTTCCAGAAGCATTGGAAACTTGAGCAATCACATGGGGGACAAGATCGTGCAGCGCGTCCTTTCTTTCATGGTAGTGGAATGAAACATTTATTGTACCATGTACTATTTGTACCATGTTAACATTATCTTCTTTCCTTCTGTACTTCAGAGGCTTCTACGAGCATGAGTTTAGAAGCGAGAACATAACACAAGGTCGTCAGAACATCAAGTCTTCAGAGTCTTCAGAACTGCGTTTTCAGAGTCTTTAACACTTGGTCGTGAGAACCTTTTCTTAGAACCTTGGGTCTTCAAAACTTCAAGTCTTTAGAATCTTTATAACTTACATCTTCAGAGTATTTAGCACGTGGTCTTTAGAATCATTTTCTTAGAACCATGGTTCTTTAGAACTTCAAGTCTTCAGAGTCTTTAGAACTTCGTCTATTAGAATCTTCAACACTTAGTCTTAAGAACGCTTTATCTTCAGAAACATTAGTCTTTAATATCTGAACTTAAGTAGAAGCTTCTGCCTTCAGATCTTCTTCCTGGTTTCTTTATAACACATTGTCTTTAGAAACATGAGACTTTAGCATCTAGAATTAAGTAGAAACTTTTGTCTTCAGAACTTCTGACTGGTTTCTTTAGACTTCATATCAGAGCCTACACTTCAGAGTCTTCTGGAGTGTCTTGCTACTGTTCATCAGAACTTGTGTAGAGAAGAAGCGGAACTAATTCTCTTCTAATGTCTTGGCCACACCATCCATCAAAAGCAGAACCTGTTTAATAAATACTAAAAAATAACAAACATTAGAGTATCAAAATTGTTCAAACAAAGATACTCATTTTTTATCATCAAAACTCAGAGATAGTATTGCAGAGCCAAATCTTGTTCTAACAGTGGTGACATCGATGATGATTATGATATGAGAGAGCATGTCTCAACCTTTCGTAACTCACCTCCTCCTCGTTCTTCGCATGGTGAGGTTCCACATGCACACACTACACTGCATTTTTCTAACACTTTTGTAGGTACTTCCTCCGTAAATGAACAACATGATGAGCTGCTTCAGAAAAGAGAAGTTTCAACAAATGAAGGTATCTCAAAACACTTGTCACCAAAGCAGAAGTGGCCAATGAAGATATGGACAACAAGAGCAGGATCATAGAGGGTTTGGCACACAGTAGAATTCACACAGGTTCTACCTTCCTTTTCCATATTATTTCGAAACATTGGAAAAATGTTCGGTTTAAGTATGGGGGAGGAAGCTTTACTGATTTTATTTATTTCATTCTAGGTAGATTTAATTATTGTTCATTTCCTTTGTTAATTTCTTTAGTCGAGTCAAATGCATGTGCTTTCAAGTCTTTATGCTTGGTTTCCGCTATTAATTGATTTCCCCAATTTCTTGAGCCATAACAAAAAATTTGTTGGTTTGTTGCATGACACAACACTTTAAGAGTACATAGGTTTTTTTGCACTTAGGCTATGTTAAAATGATTTGAGAAAGATTCAACAAAAATGGTACCGTTTTGACACCCTAAACCCCCTAAGTATGCAAGACCAATTTGAGTACCTATTATGCCGAGACGTTAAGCTTGAGTTTTAAATTAGCCTCTAGTAGTTTATATTAGCAGTATGCACCATCTTAAGCACAAGTTACATAGGGAGTCGATGAAAATAAGTGAATGATCCCAAAAATTCTAAAATTACATGCCATAAAATATTTAAAAAAAATAGGGAATGCACCTATTAAGTTAGGTGACCCTCACCCGGTCACTTAATCCAACGGTTATGGAACCTACAAAAATATATAATAAAACAACCCATTGTCAGTTGGTTCAGAGGTTTCTGGTGCTAAAATTGGTAGGGAAGACTACGGTCCGATCCCCCGTAACTACGATTAGGTAAACAAAAGGGGTTACCAAACTTATGTACCAGAACCTCGTGCTTAAGGATCAGAATCACTAATCGACTCTCCTACGTTGTACATTCACGAATAAAGGGCTTAAGGTGACTATGCTGGAATGAAAGTGGGTGAAATAAAACATTAGAAATAGGTTGAGTTATAATAGAATAATTTGGACTGGTTTGTATAGAGTGGGAGTTTTTGATCACGTTTTGTGGTTTCGTGTCATTACGATATCCTTATTGTTGTCATTGAGTATCTACCCATCTAACAAGATGCCTCATAACCACGTATGATTTGAGTTTTGTCGTGTATTTGTTTCGAGCCTGTGTTTAATTTGATTATCATGTCAGTTGTTTGCTTGAGGGCAAGCAAAGGTTCGAGTATAGGGGAGTTTGATAACGCAAAATTATACCGTATATTCGACTTGATTTATATGCATTTTAGTACCGTTTTCGTTTACTTTTGTTTTGTTATGCTGATGTTTCTATTTCATTTCAGGTACTTTCTAACACAAAGCTTCCATGTGTAAAAGAGCGGGAAATGGATAAGATAATGCGAAGAATGGAAGAAATCATCAAAAAGGAAAAAAACAACATTTTCAACATGTGGCCTTCATCACAGATGTCGTGGCCCTCACCACAGAATCCAAACATGCATGGCTTTCACCACACAAAGCGTGGCCCTTGCCACAACTCATTTTCCATACACGTCACCCACTTTCATTATGTGGCCCTCGCCACAAAGTGTGGCCCTTGCCACAGGTGTACAAAACAGACTCTCCTTGAACGTTGCAAATGCAGTCCAGCCCACCTTCCTTATATTTCTCCATGAAGCCATTTTCCTGATTACTCTCCATCCACGTCATGGACACTGAGGTGATGAACATAGGAATATAAAAGCGGGGCAGTTCTACAATGAAGGAGGTTCGGTCGATTTTAGAATCAGAGTATCATTCTTAGAATTTAAGTAGTACATTTAAATGTAAAAGTGATAGCTCTTCCGATGTGGAAGAACTATCACAACTCTAGTTTTAGCAACTGTTTTTAATTTCATTACTGTACATGATTGTCAAGCGTGCCGGCATATTCTAAATTCAAGTTTCTGTTATTGTACACAAAGATAAATTCGGCAGTAATTCCAGTTTTCATTTTATTTCTAGGTTCTATTTTAATTGCTTATTCTAATTGTTTATGATTTCATCTTAGTTTAAATTAATTTATGTTTTAAATCATGTTTTGTCTTATGTTTAATTATCGTAATAGCATGCTTATGTTTAAAACTATGTCCGACTAAAAATATTGTGTCTGGTATGTGAGTGATGTCATTTCTGACGGGAATCAGTGATAAGTTGGCTTAGTTATTTGTTTCAAAAATTCAGTTTTGGTTTTTAGTTTTTATATTTAATTTAATTATCTTTGTCACAAGAGTGAAAAGCTACTTAACACGATTTTGTCACGAGAGTGAGAAATTAAATAAGGTTCGAACCGACACTGCGAGAGTATGGGCATTAAACCAGATAGTAAAAATGAGACATTGATTCCTAAGAGTGCGAGAGCGCTTTAGGGATCAGCTAGAACTTGTTTAATTTTCAAAACGCGCTCCTTGATTCAAGTGGGAGAGCGAGAGCAAAATCCTACGGTTAAGGAGTGTGACTTAATTCAAAACCACGAGAGTGTGAGGTATTGTCTTTAAATTAACATTTTCTACGAAATACATCTTTGGTATAATTAAAATCCAATGAGTTATAGAGTCCCTGAGGCACGCAAAATCCACATTCTGACCTCTCTTTTATTATATATATATTTAATATTATTTTATTCTTTATTTTAGTCTTAGTTTGCCCTTAATCAATCATTCATTAGCATTAACTTTACAAAGTGACAATAGATTACAGTAGGTTGACATTGGTCTATGTGGGTTCGACAATCTTTTATATTACTTCGATATTTCTGTGCACTTCCGGACGCATTATGTTTTTGGTGCAGTTATCGGGGAACAACAATCAATATTGTCATTTCCATTGTTGCACTGTATAGATTAAGACACTCTAAACTTAATTACTATGTATCACCCAAAGTTTTTCTACAACTCCCATTTTCAGTATTTCGAGGAATCACAAGAATCCCATAAATCCGACCTCGAAATACTGATGGAGGATTTCAATGCATCACTAACTCACTCTCACTCAAATTACCTCTACAACTACCAATCCCAACATTTTAAGGAGTCGCAAGAATCCCATAATTCCGATCTCGAAACATTACTGGAGGATTACAATGCGACGATAACGTATCCTCAACCAAATTTCCTCTACAATCACCAAGCCCAATATTTTGAGGAGTCGCAAGAATCTCAAAATTCCACTCTCGATATATTAAGGGAGGATCTCACTGTGACACTAACTCGCTCTAGGCTAGAATCTAGGATGATGGGGCGCTTCATGGAGACAAATAATTTTAACGGTTGCCACTTTGAGGAACCACAAGAATCCCATAATTTTAACCTCGAAACACCAATGGAGGATTTCGATGCAACAATGACTCACAATATGCTAGAATCTATGATAGAGAACTATATAGAGACACAAACTATCCAAAATGAAGAGTTTAGAAAACAAAGTCTCCATAATAATGAAACCCTTAGGCAGGTGAACAATGCGGTTGAGTCGTTTGCGACTAACAACATGGCATTCGAGACTCAAATCTTCCTACTTGCATAAAATCCTCTAGGACCCTTACCTAAGGAGCATGTGGATGTTGTAACAACCAGTAGTGAAAAACAAATCGAAAATCCTAAGGAGAGTGATAATGAGGTTGAAGAAAGTAATAATAAGGTTGAAAAGAGTTCTGGGGAGAAAAGAGTAGAGATTGAGAAAAATACACTAACGCCATCCGAAAGGGAGGTTGTCGAGGAGGTAGAGAAGGAAACACTTATTGTTGTTCCTCCTCCCTATACCCCACCGATTCATTTCCCTTAAAGGTTTATGGAAGCCAAGATAGATTCCTAATCCAAAACATATGTGGAGGTATTGAAAAATATCCATACTAATGCACCTTTTCCTGAGGTCCTGCATAAAAAGAGAAAGTTAGAGGACCATGCAACTAGGGAAATCAACAATTTTAAGAGGGGAAGGTTAGCCTTTGAGGTGGTGGATGAAATGACTAAGCCAAAACTTAAAAATATGATACTCAAGATGGATCCTGAACAACCACTACAAGTTTAAAAGAATGAACAACCCCACAGAAGAAAGAAAAGAAAAGGTGAGGGATGTGTGAAATGGCTTGACAAATGGCAATGGAAACCGAAGATTATTAAAAGGTCGATTGAGGATTCATTCTCAAGAGAACCACCATGAGTGCTTGCACTTCTGAGTTGTCGAGCTATCGACGTTAAACAAAGAGTTATGTGGGAGGCAACCCACGAGTTTTCAATTTAATGTTTTCCTTTTACTGTGTGAAATTACAGATAATAAAGAGACGAATCATTTGTCATGTATCAACTACTTCTAAGCAAAAAATCTCTAGATTCCAATCTTGGAAATGAGCCAGGTACCCATGGACATTCCTGTGAATGTCGTTGCTGGTGGTTGAAGGTGTGAAAAACACAAGAAAAAGGGGTTTGAATTGGGTTTTAAATCAAAACTGTTCTTTTAAAAATATTCCCCTTTAATTAAAGTACTTTTTCCTTCACTCTTGATAATAAGAATAAATAAGAACAAGAAGTAAAGAACAAGGTATGTTTATACTAGTTCACTTGAAAATTATCAAGTTAGTCTAGTCCACCTGCCAAGGTGATTTCACCTCTCTCAATCGAGGACTTAATATAGTAATCCAATTGATTATTACAATGCACAAGCTACCCGTAAGTGACTAACAACCTCTAAGACACACAAGTCATAGACTTCTTAAGGATACATACCTAAGCGGTCCCTTAAGGAAAATCAAACCTCTAAGACACACTAGTCCTAGACTTCTTAAGGATACAGACCTAGTCGGTCCCTTAAGGAAATCAAACAACTGTTTGAATACAAGTTTTGTTTACAATAATATTGCTTCTATACAAGCTGAATAGTAAACTATTTTAAGAACAATATACTAAAAATATGAAAGCTATGAACAACACTTGTGCATGGATATTCAGTGAAAATTCACTGCTTTCTCTCTTAGTCTTCAAGCCTTTATATAGCCAATAAAATAATATATCCGTTGAAGGGTACTCTTGGGATTTCCATAAACATTGGAAGCTTGAGCAATCACGTGGGGGACAAGATCGTGCAACGCGTGCGTCTTTTCATGGTAGTGGAATGAAACGTTGATTGTACCATGTACTATTTGTACCACGTTAACATTATCTTCTTTCCTTCTGCACTTCAGAGGCTTCTGCGAGCATGACTTTAGAAGAAAGAACATAACACAAGGTCATTAGAACTCCAAGTTTTTATAGTCTTCAGAAATGCGTCTTCAGAGTCTTCAATACTTGGTCGTGAGAACCTTTTCTTAGAACCTCGGGTCTTCAGAACTTCAAGTCTTTAGAGTCTTTAGAACTTCTGTCTTCAGAGTTTTTAACACTTGATCTTTATAACCTTTTTCTTAGAACCATGGGTCTTTAGAATTTCAAGTCTTTAGAGTCTTTAGAACTTCGTCTATCACAATCTTCAACACTTGGTCTTGAGAACCCTTTGTCTTCAGAAACATTAGTCTTCAGCATCTGGACTTAAGTAGAAACTTTTGTCTTCAGATCTTCTGACTGGTTTCTTTAAGTTGTCTTTAGAAACATGAGTCTTTAGCATCTAGACTTAAGTAGAAACTTATTTCATTTGATCTTCTGTCTGGTTTCTTTAGTCTTCATATCAGAGCCTACACTTCAGAGTCTTCTGGAGTGTCTTGCTACTGTTCATCAGAACTTATGTAGCACATAAGTGGAACTAATTCTCTTCTAATGTCTTGGCCACGCCATCCATCAGAAGCAGAACCTATTTGTAAAATACTACCAAATAACAAACATTAGAGTATCAAAATTTTTCATACAAACATACTCATTTGTTATCATCAAAACTCAAAGATAGTATTGTAGAAAAAAAATCTTTTTCTAACAGTGGTGACACCGATGAGGATTATGACAGGAGAGAGCATGTCTCGACCATTTGTAACTCACCTCGTTCTCGTTCTTCGCATAGTGAGGTTCCACATGCACACATTGCACCGTATTTTTCTAAAACATTTGTAGGTACTTCCTCTGGAAATGACCAACATGATGAGCTGCTTCAGAAAAGAGAAGTATCAATAAATGAAGGTATCTCAAAACACCCGTCGCCGAAGCAAAAGTGTCCAGTGAAGACATGAAAAACAAGAGTAGGATCATAGAGTTCTTGGCACACAGTAGCATTCACACAAGTTCTACCTTCATTTTCCACCTTATTTCAAAAAATTTGGGACAATGCTCGTTTTAAGTGTAGGGGAGGAAGCTTTACCGCTTTTATTTATTGCTTTCTAGGAAGATTTAATTATTGTTCATTTCATTTGTTATTTTCTTTAGTCGAGTCAAATGCATGTGCTTTAAAGTCTTTATGTGTGGTTTCTGCTATTAATTTATTTCCCCATTTCCTTGAGCCATAACAAAAAATTTATTGGTTTATTGCATGACACGACACTTTAAGAGTATATAGATTGTTTTGCACTTAGGCTATGTTAGAACGATTTGAGAAAGATTCAACAAAACCGATACCGTTTTGACATCCTAAACCCCCTAAGTATGCAAGACCGATTTGAGTACATATTATGTCGAGACCTTAAGCTTGAGTTTTAAATTAGCCCCGAGTAGTTTATATTAGCAGTTGGCACCATCTTAAGCACAAATTACGTAGGGAGTCAATGAATATAAGTGAATGATCTCAAAAACTCTAAAATTACATTCCATAATAAATTAAAAAATAATAGGAAATGCACCTATTAAGTTAGGTGACCCTCACCCAACACTTACTCCAATGGTTGTGGAACCTACAAAAATATATAATAAAATAACCAGTTGTTAGTTGGTTCAGAGATTTCTAGTGCTGAACTTGGTTAGGCGAACTACGGTCCGATCCCCCGCAATTGCGATTGGGTAAACAAAAGGGGTTACCAAAATTATGTACAAGAACCTCGTGCTTAAGGATCAGAATCACTAACTGACTCTCCTACTATGTGCATGCACGGATAAAGGGCTTAATGTGACTACACTCGAATGGAAGTGGGTGAAATAAAACATTAGAAATAGGTCAAGTTAAAATAGAATGATTCGGACTGGTTTGTATAGGGTGGGAGTTTTTGATCGCGTTTTATAGTTTCGTGTCATTATGATATCCTTAGTGTTGACATTGAGTATCTACCCATCTAACAAGATGCCTCGCAACCACGTATGATTTGAGTTTTTTCGTGTATTTGTTTCGAGCGCATGTTTAATTTGATTATCATGTTAGTTGTTTGCTTGAGGACAAGCAAAGGTTCTAGTATAGTGGAGTTTGATAACGCAAAATTATACCGTATATTCAACTTGATTCATATACATTTTAGTATCGTTTTCATTTATTTTTATTTTGTTATGCCAATATTTCTATTTCATTTCAGGTTCCTTCTAACACAAAGCTTCCATGTGTAAAAGAGCAGGAAATGACCAAGATACTGAGAAGAATGGAAGAAATCATCAATAAGGCAGAAAAATAGCATTTCAACCTGTGGCCCTCGCCCCAGATGCTGTGGCCCTCGCCACAGATGCTGTGGCCCTCGCCATAGAAGCCGAACATGTATGGCCCTCGCCACAGAAAGCGTGGCCCTCTCCACAACTCATTTTTCAGACATGTCACACACTTTCATTATGTGGCCCTCGCCACACAAAGTGTGGCCCTCTCCACAATTCATTTTCCAGACGTGTCACCCACTTTCATTATGTGGCCTTCACCACAGAGTGTGGCCCTTGCTACAGGTGTGCAAAACAGACTCTCCATGAACGTCGCAAACGCAATCCGACCAACCTTCCTTATATTTCTCTATGAAGCCATTTTCCTGATTTCTCTCGACGCACATCATGGGCACTGAGGTGACAAGTAGAGGAATATAAAAGCAGGGATTTCCTACAATGGAGGGGGTTCGGTCGGTTTTGGAATAAGAGTATAATTCTTAGAATTTAAGCAGTAAATTTAAAAGTAAAAGTGATAGCTCTTCCAATGTGGAAGAGCTATCACAACTCTAGTTTTAGGAAATGTTTTTAATTTCATTACTGTACCTGATTGTCAAGCGTGCCGACATATTCTGAATTCAAGTTTCTGTTATTGTATGCAAAGATAATTTCAGCAGTAATTTCATTTTTCATTTTATTTCCAGGTTCTATTTTAATTGCTTATTCTAACAGTTTATAATTTCATATTAGTTTAAATTAATTTCTTTTTTAAATCATCCTTTGTCTTATGTTTAATTATCGTAATACCATGCTTATGTTTAAAACTATGCCCGGCTAAAAGTCTTAAGTCCGGTATGTGAGTGACGTCGTTTCCGACGAAACTCAGTGATAAGATGGCTTAATTATTTGTTTCAAAAATTCAGTTTCGGTTTTTAGTTTTTATATTTAATTTAATTAGCTTTGTCACGAGAGTGAAAAGCTACTTAACACGATTTTTTCACGAGTGTGAGAAATTAAATAAGGTTCTAACCGGCACTGCGAGAGCATGGGGATCAAACCAGGTAGTAAAAATGGGACATTGATTCCTAAAGAGAGTGCGAGCGCTTTAGGGATCAATTAGAACTTGTTTAATTTTCAAAACGTGTTTCTTGATTCAAGTGGGTGAGCGAGAGCAAAATACTACGGTTAAGGAGCGTGACTTTATTCAAAACCACGAGAGTGCAAGGTATTGTCTTTAATTAACATTTTATCCTAAATAAATCTTTAGTATAATTAAAAGCCAACGAGTTACAGAGTCCCTGAGGCACGTGAAATCCATATTCTGGCCTCTCTTTTATTATATATTTATTTAATATTATTTTAGTCTTAGTTTCCCGTTAATCAATCATTCATTAGCCTTAGCTTTACAAAGCCACAATAGATTACATTAGGTTGACATTGGTCTCTGTGAGTTCGACAGTCTTATATATTACTTCGATATTGTTAGAACATAGTTTGATTCTACAACCCTCAGTTAGAGTTTTGATGATAACAAAATACAAGATTAAATGAATTATGAGATTTATATAAGACATATATGCTACTCAAAATTATGTTGTGTATTTCAGAAACTCTGATGGAATCAGCATCAGAATATCAGTATCAACATCAGTATCAGAAGATATGTCAGCATCAGAAGATCAAACATGTGCTATACGCGAAAGCCTGATGAACAAAATCTATGCAAAACATACTATGACTCTGAGCAAGATACTTACCATGTCACCAGCACTCTGAAGCGTCAGAATAAGCTAAAGCCAAGAACACTCTGATTTTCATTAAGCAGAACATTCTGAAGTGTCAACGTTACTATGCATTCAAGACAAATTAATTACCAACGGATTTATTCCAAGACAAAGATCTTCTCAAAAAGGAAACAACGTTATGAGCATTGAAATGGATTTATGGACAGCAACGTATCTATTCCTAGGCTACTTAAACAAGTCAGTGAGAAAAGAAATGGCTAATACTCTTTACGCACGCACGCATACGAAAACTCTCTCACTCAAATTACTAAAGCTTTCAACCACGCCTACTCAATAGCATTAGCAGTCTAGTTTCATCTAAGCTTCATATTGTGTATTATCACAGTTGTGATATATAGTTTTTTCTAGAAAACATCAAACACACATTTGTTCATTTATCTGTAAAAGAAATTCCTTGAGATAAACCGATATGTGGTTAGACTCAAGAAGGCTTTAACAGTTGTTAAAGCAGTTGTGTATTCAGTTGAATATAGTGGATTAAGACCTCGTTGGAGAGAGGCGAAATCACCTTGACGGGTGGACTGGAGTAGTTTGAGATCAAACGAACCAGGATAAAAATAACGTGTTGTCTGCATTTGATTTCAAGTTTTACAATTCAACCCCCCCTTCTTGTGTTTTTCACATCTTCAATTGGCATCAGAGCGCCTGGTTCTGAGCTTATAACACTTAACCGTGTCAGTACAAGATCCAGCATTAGAAAAACACTATGGCAGGACCACATCAAAACATCAGCAATGACAACAATGAAGAAAGAGACAGATTCAGTGGCAAACCTCCAGTCTTTGATGGAGAGAACTTTGATTACTGGAAAGACAGAATTGAAAGCTTCTTTCTGGCCCACAATGCTGATCTGTGGGATATGGTGACTGATGGATACACGCACCCAGTGAATGCAAGTGGTCAGAAGATTGACAGGAAAGCAATGTCTGATCAACAAAAGCGTGACTTCAGAAATCATCACAAAGCAAAAACAATTCTTCTCAGCGCCATCTCTTACTCTGAATATGAAAAGATATCAAACAGAGACACTGCAAAGAATATGTTTGACTCTCTGAGAATGACGCATGAAGGCAACATTCAAGTCAAAGAAACTAAAGCTCTTGCGCTCATTCAGAAGTATGAGGCATTCAAGATGGAATAAAGTGAATCAATTGAAATGATGTTTTCAAGATTTCAAATTCTGGTTGCTGGTCTCAAAGTTCTGGACAAAGGGTATTATACTGCTGATCATGTTAAGAAGATCATCAGAAGCTTGCCAAAACAGTGGAGGCCTATGGTAACAGCGTTGAAGCTAGCTAAGGATCTCAACAAAATCTCTCTGGAGGAACTTGTTAGCTCCCTCAGAAGTCACGAGATAGAGCTAGAATCAGATGAACCTCAAAATCAAGGTAAGCCATTAGCTTTAAAATCTAACAGAAAATCTGACTCCAAAGTTTTGCAGGCTGTAGAAGAAACCTCTGATGGGTCATCATCAGAAGAAGATGAACTGTCTCTCCTCTCTGGAAGGGTGAACCAACTGTGGAAGCAGAGGCAAAGGAAGTTCAGGAATCCCAGAAGATCAAAGAATCAGAACGAATCTTCCTCCAGATACAGAAGGTCAGAATCCTCCTCTGGACACAGAAGATCTGAAGGCTCTTCAGAAAGCAGAAAGCCAAACAACAAAGACATCATCTTCTATGAATGTAACGAGTAAGGGCACTACAAAAGTGACTGCCTAGTGCTTCAGAAGGAAAAGCCCAGAAGAAAGTTTGGCAAGGAAAAGAAGAAAAGTCTCATGGCCACATGGGATGATTCTGATACATCTGAAGCTGACTCAGAATCAAATGATGAAAGAGCAAACATAGCTCTCATGGCAAACATAACAGAAGACAGTGAAGCTTCTGAATCAGACTCTGAATCAGACACATAAGAGGTATTTCCTGACTTTGCTATTAACTTTACTAAGGCTGAACTAGCTGAAAGCCTTAATGAAATTCTGGAAAGATATCAGCAGATCAGAGTCAAATTCAGAAACCTGAAAAGGAATCTTGCTTCTGACTCTGATAAAATTGAGAGTCTCAAATTGGAGAATTCTGAGTTAAAAGATAAAGTTTCAAAATTAGAAAATATATTACAAAACTCTCAGAAGGAAACAATTCTTGAAACTCCCAGTAGTGCTGATGAGATTATCAAGGAGTATAATCACAGCTTTCAAAAGTTTCTAGCTAAAAACATAGATAGAAGCAAAATGGCTTCAATGATCTATGGAGTTAGCAGAAATGGCAGAAAAGGAATAGGATACCAAGGTAAGGTACCTACACCAAAGAATGCCATGGATTTAGTGATAAAACGCACTTCTCTTGATTCTCAATTTGTATATGGGCACACACACGACATCAAATATACTAGTAGTAATTATCCTGTCAAACCAAAATTCAACCAGAGTTTTGGTAAAACTAATTAATCAGGACCCAAGAAAATATGGGTACCTAAGGATAAAATAATACATGTTGCAGATATCTTTAGCAGCAAAGCAGAAACACCAGTCATGGTACCTGGACTCTGGCTGCTCACGACACATGACGGGAAGAAAGCATATGTTCCAAAGCCTGGAACTTAAGCCTGGAGGCCACGTAGGCTTTGGAGGCAGTCAGAGGGGAAATATCATTGGCTCTGGAACAGTAGGTAATAGAAATCTTCCCTCTATAAGTAATGTTTTATTAGTAGATGGATTAATGCATAATCTGTTATCCATAAGTCAATTAAGTGATAACGGTTATGATATAATCTTTAATCAAAATTCATGCAAAGCTGTTAGTCAGAAAGATGGGACTATCCTATTTAATGGAAAGAGGAGAAACAACATTTATAAAATAAAACTTTCTGAACTGAAAATTCAGAATGTAAAGTGTCTTCTGTCTGTTAAAAACGAGCAATGGATCTGACACAGAAGATTGGGGCATGTTAGTATGAGAATAATATCTCAGATTAACAAACTCAATCTGGTCAGAGGACTTCCTAACCTGAAGTTCAATTCAGATGCTCTGTGTGAAGGATGTCAGAAAGGCAAGTTTGCAAAACCAGCTTTCAAATCTAAAAACGTTGTTTCCACCTCTAAGCCATTAGAACTTCTGCACATTGACTTATTTGGACCAGTTAAAACTGCCTCAGTCAGTGGTAAGAAGTATGGGTTAGTAATCGTAGATGACTATAGCAGATGGACATGGGTAAAGTTCTTAAGACACAAGGACGAGTCACACCCTGTGTTTGTCACCTTCTGCAACCAAGTTCAGAATGAAAAGGATCTTAGAATCGTCAAAGTTAGAAGTGATCATGGTGGAGAGTTTGAAAACAAAGATTTTGAATCATTTTTTAATGACAAAGGCATTCTGCATGATTTCTCTTGTCCTAGAACTCCCCAGCAAAATGGAGTTGTAGAACGAAAGAACAGAACATTGCAAGAAATGGCCAGAACCATGATCAACGAGACTAACGTTGCTAAGATCTTCTAGGCAGAGGCAATAAACACATCATGCTACATTCAGAATAGAATCTCCATAAGACCTATTCTGGAAAAGACTCCATATGAATTGTGGAAGAACAGAAAGCCCAACATTTCATATTTTCATCCATTTGGATGTACTTGTTTTATTTTGAATACTAAAAATTATTTGAACAAGTTTGACTCTAAAGCACAGAAGTGTATTATGTTAGGATACTCTGAGCGCTCAAGAGGGTACAGAGTATACAATACAAAAACACAGATTGTGGAAGAATCAATCAATGTTCGTTTTGATGATAAGCTTGACTCTCAAAAGTCAAAGCAGAATGAATTACTTGCAGGTATGGAAGTTGAATTCACAGGTACTGAAGATAAGTCATCAGAAGCTCTTAATAGAGACACTCCCTCAACATCAGAAAGAGGCACTGCAAGCAATCCAGCATCTTCTGTTGATCTACCTCAGAAAAGACCATCCAGAAGTAGCATGGATCACCCAGAAGAAACAATCTTAGGAAGAAAGGAAGATCCAATCAGAACAAGAGCCAGCTTCAGAAACTCTGAAGAATCCCTCATGGGACTTGTTTCTCTGATTGAACCATCTTCAATTGATGAAGCACTTCTGGACAATGACTGGATTCTAGCAATGCAAGAGGAGCTGAATCAATTCACAAGGAATGACGTATGGGATCTAGTTCCTAAACAAAAAGGATTCAACGTCATTGGAACAAAATGGGTGTTCAGAAACAAACTGAATGAACAAGGTGAAGTCATCAGAAACAAAGCACGATTGGTAGCACAAGGTTATAGTCAGCAAGAGGGGATAGACTATACAGAAACCTTTGCTCCAGTCGCCAGGTTAGAATCTATCAGACTTTTAATTTCATTTGCTGTTAATAAAGGCATCACTCTGTATCAGATGGATGTTAAGAGTGCATTCTTAAATGGCTATATAGAAGAAGAGGTATATGTGCACCAACCCCTGGTTTTGAAAGTTCAAAAAATCCAGAATATGTTTTCAAACTAAAGAAGTCACTGTATGGTCTGAAACAAGCTCCCAGAGCTTGGTATGAAAGACTGAGTAACTTCCTGTTAGAAAAGGAATTCACCAGAGGGAAAGTGGACACAACCTTATTCTGTAAGACAGTTAAGAATGACATTTTAGTATGTCAGATTTATGCTGATGAATGAAAGGATGGATAAGCAGGATATCAAGATTGATTCTATAGCAAACATAGTATCTAAGCAACAGGAAACCAGCAATCAAATCAAGAGCATGTTGGAAGCTCTGTTCACACGACTTCCTCCTTCTTCTTAGAATTTTCCTGTGTTTTTCTTGTTTTCTTTACATGTTTGTCTGTAATATTTCTACTTGTTCTAAACTATCATTGCTTCTGTTTTAATACAAACGTTTTTTGCTCTGATCATTTTAACTCTGCTTATTTGTGCTTTTTGATAACTGACAAAAAGGGGGATAAAGAATGATATTTTTCAATAACGGATTACTGAGACAAAAGTCTCAAACATTCTAACATTCTTATATATTTGAATTTCTTTGTTCTGAAAAGCTTACAGGTACAAGAATCTGATGAACTCTGATAAAGTAAAACTCTGATGCTCAAAGAAAGTTCAATAAAGTTCTGATGCTCAAGGTCTCAAGAAATTAAAGGGAAGTAATCAACTCAGGGGGAGTTTTTCTCTTCATTACTCTGATACTTTTTATTCCTTATCTTTTATCTCTGATACCTTTTACTCGTTAATTGATTATCTCTGATACTTTTTCTTCTCTATCCTTAAGCTCTGATACCTTTCATCATTTTATTTTAATTGAAAAAAATCTGGTTTTTGTCATCATCAAAAAGGGGGAGATTGTTAGAACATAGTTTGATTCTACAACCCTCAGTTAGAGTTTTGATGATAACAAAATACAAGAATAAATGAATTATGAGATTTATATAAGACATATATGCTACTCAAAATTATGTTGTGTATTTACAGAAACTCTGATGGAATCAGCATCAGAATATCAGTATCAACATCAGCATCAGAAGATATGTCAGCATCAGAAGATCAAACATGTGCTATACGCGAAAGCCTGATGAACAGAATCTACGCAAAACATACTCTAACTCTGATCAAGATACTTACCATGTCACCAGCACTCTGAAGCGTCAGAATAAGCTAAAGCCAAGAACACTCTGATTTTCATTAAGCAGAACATTCTGAAGTGTCAACGTTACTATGCATTCAAGACAAATTAATTACCAACGGCTTTATTCCAAGACAAAGATCTTCTCAAAAAGGAAAGAACGTTATGAGCATTGAAATGGATTTATGGACAACAACGTATCTATTCCTAGGCTACTTAAACAAGTCAGTGAGAAAAGAAATGGCTAATACTCTTTACGCACGCACGCATACAAAAACTCTCTCACTCAAATTGCTAAAGATTTCAACCACGCCTACTCAATAGCATTAGCAGTCTAGTTTCATCTAAGCTTCATATTGTGTATTATCACAGTTGTGATATATAGTTTTTTCTAGAAAACATCAAACAAACATTTGTTCATTTATCTGTAAAAGAAATTCCTTGAGATAAACCGGTCTGTGGTTAGACTCAAGAAGGCTTTAACAGTTGTTAAAGCAGTTGTGTATTCAGTTGAATATAGTGGATTAAGACCTTGTTGGAGAGAGGCGAAATCACCTTGACGGGTGGACTGGAGTAGTTTGAGATCAAACGAACCAGGATAAAAATAACGTGTTGTCTGCATTTAATTTCAAGTTTTACAATTCAACCCCCCTTCTTGTGTTTTTCACATCTTCAGATATTTCCATGCACTTGCAGACGCATCAAGTTTTTGGCATCGTTTCTGGGGACTAATAGTCAATATTATTATTTCCATTGTTGAACCGTGTAATATGGTGGGAGAACTGGCTTGGGATGTTTTACGTTTGATCGCAAATGTTGCGGTTAACAAGAGTCGCCACCGAATTTTCTTTTATCCAAAAGTAAAGGTGGAAAAGAACAGGAAACACCTTTGAGATATTTTCTTGAGTTCGGGGGGTAGATTATGAAAAGGGAAGGTATTAGCACCCTTTTCATCCATAGTTATCTATGGGCTCTTAGTTGCTTGCTAGATCACTTGCTTTGTTTGAAAATGTGCTTTATGGTGGTTTTTGAAAGTATTATGAAAAGGCGCCTTCGTTTAGGCAAACTTTGTAATGGTTCTCGTTCGTAAGAACCTATACAAAGTGTTGGACTTTTGAAAATATCTTAAGTTTTGAAAGTTTTTTTTAAAGTGTTTGGTGTTTGTTTTGAAAATGTGCAAGGATGTTTGTTTTGAAAGTGAGCAAGCAACTAAGAACGTTTCTACCTACTCAAAAGTCTTTGTTCATTTCTTCCTTCTTTTGATATTGATATCTTACCATTGATTTGGTAAAAAGCCTTATCTTTGGATGTAAAGGGATGGGCGTGGGTCATCGTATAGTCATGATAGCAATGTTGTGAGATATCTTAGCATTTCTCTTTGAGGGACTAAGATCATTTGAAGGGCAACATTTGTAGCTTCATCGAGGGACTATGATCTTGTGTTTTTTATTTGTTTTTGCTAAGACACCCCACATGCATATCATGACCATTTTTATAAGGCAACACGTGGAATTACCCTAAGGGTGCATGTGTGAATTGTGTGTTTGGATTGCATACATTTAACCTTTGATTAAGGTTATCTATTTGTTGGTTTTATCTTTCCATACAAACCCTAATTACTAGCATTTATGTGAAAGCGATAAATTGCGGAAAGTAAAATTACTACGCTATTACATCATTAGGGGGATGTGGTATACAAATTTACAAATGGGGATTTGCAAGAAATTAAACATAATTATCTATTACAACCATATTGAATAATGTACAAGAATTGAAAAGAATATAATGTGCAAAGATGTAAATGAAAAGGAAAAGATTTTTGTTTGATTTTAACCTAATTATCTAAAAGAAAATAATTAATTAAAATGAGAAAATTAAATCTAAATTAATTAAGAAAAAAAATTAAATTAGAAAGCATTTTTAGGGGTTTTTAGAAAAGGGGTTAAGTTTAATAAAAATAGTATGGAAATTAATTAATTAAAAGAAAACCTAAATTCTAAGTTGATTTTAATTAAAAAAGAAAATAACTAAAAAAATAAATCTAATTATTAATTTATTAAGAAAAAGAGTTAAATTTGTTTAAGAAATTATTTTTGTCTTTTTAGTTTTATAAAGAAAATAAAAATATAAGCATGTAAATAATGAAGAAAAAATATATTTTTGGAATTTTTATTAATAATAATAATAATAATAATAATAAGAAAATAAAGAAAAGAAAAGAAAATTAAAAATTACGTCAGGGAGGTGTGAAATTAAATTTGGGAGTTTAGAAGAGAAAACAAATTTTTGGTTAAGTTTAGGCCCAAATATGATTTTTGTAATCAGAATAAATAAAAAAAAACAAATGGATTGCGTGTTATAAGTAGACAGAGGGTTAGAGAGAGTAAAAATGACAAAGGCCCATTGAGAGGAGGCCCATGCGCGCTGGCTTCAAACAAAAAAGAAATAGAAAAATGTGAAAAATAACAAAACGGACGTTGGGGCTCGAACCCAGGTCCTAAAGGATAACATGCACGCACTTTAACCACGGGGGTGGTGATACACCCGTTTATTAAAACAAAACCATTGCATTATATTTCAAAACAACTCCATGGCTGTTACCTTCTTCTTCCTCGCGCCATACTGAACATCCATTTTTTCAAATCCTGTAACTTACTCATCTCTCAACAAAAATGAAAAATATAAGCATGAAAGTTGCTCCATTTTTCCATAGGAATCCAACCATATAAATATCATAAGCTATAAATAAAAGATGAATGAGAATTTCTAATGGTACCAAATTCTGACCTAACTTTTTCAGAAAGTTCAAACTTAAAATTCTCACCACTCAAGCAATATAAATGAATTTTAAGAACATGGTCATCTTCAGGGATATGATATCTAGATTTTGTCTTTGAAAATGGAAAGCTAACAATGCCTATATGAAGATTTCAAAAGTCAGAAAACTTACTTCAAAAATGGAATTCTTGTTTTGCAAATGAGCTTGATTCAAGGTGCTGTAATGATCAGGTTAGCTTCCTTGAGTCCTTATGAATCTAGTGCAATACTTAGCTTGAGTTGAGAGTGACTGAAATGGCATGGAGAAGTCAAGATGAAAACCTCTGTTTTTGGTTATGGAAGATGGAGAAGATGATGTTACAGAAATTTAACATGTGTTTGGTTAAGTTATATTTGAGGTATAGAAGCTTTGTGGAGGGTTTGGCAAAGAAACGCACGAGTGGATTTTGTGTTTCAAGTTTCTTGACCAAAAAATGACAACAATGGTGATTTTTTCACAGCTCTGAGTTTGAGAGAGTTTTAGGGCTTGTGCCTTCGTGTCTTCTCTTTCAATAGACTTGTATAGTTATAAGAAAAAGGTTAGAGCACTTGAGGTTGACAGATTTGTGGGATATAGGGCTATGGCTATGTTACTTGATTTTGAAGAAAAGTGGAAAACATGGTTTCAAGGCATAGTATAAGCATAGTCTGAGTTTCTTGGAGGCTCTAGACATGTTTCTTTCATCTTTGACATTGCTTGTACTCAGATGAAACAAGTTGGGAGCTCTATGCATTGACTTTTAAAATAAAGCTTGCTTTTCCAAAATGGAAGTGTTACCTTTGTGCCATTAATGGAATAACCATTTGGAAAATGCCTCAAATGCTTGGATCAAAGCTCTAATATTTGTGTAAACATTTAATTATGAAGTGAAATGCAAGTTAGAAGCCTGCAAAGTGGGATTTGTACAACATGCTTGAAGATTGGATCAAGTGTTCTTCACAAATTTGCCTTGCAAAACAAGAATCAAACCCTAACTTATTGCCTTCGAATCTCTTAGCTCAAGTATGATCTCAATGAGTTCTTGGACATTTTGGAAATCTTGTAACATACTTTACAAACTTCATGTTTTAAAATTTTGAAGATTCATCTTGGAACTAGGTGAAAATTTGCCATGAAGTTGGTACCAAAAATCTGCCTAACTAGGGCAAAATATCACTAAGTGTTTGAAGTTCATGAGCTTGTCTTCACAAATTCATAACTTGAGATACAAGCATTTATAGAAAAAGTTCTGCTCTAAATTTGTTTAGATTTCATTGAGATCTACAACTTTCATGTTGGAAGTTTCTCTTGAATCACCTTGTATCAGGGTGGAAATTTGGCATAATGTTGTGAAAAAGTGTGAACTTTCCAACACTTAGAAAAAATTCTAAGTCTTAGAATTTTGACTTTTCAAAGATGAATTTTGACTTTTCAATTTCTTGATGAATAAGTTTCATATTTTGACATGTCTTGATGAATTGTAATCTTTGAAACTTGATTTTGATCAAAAAGTCAAAGTTTGACTTTTTAGTGTACAATTGACTTTTCATCAGTTGACTGAAATTCAACTATCAATCAATTGATCTTGAGAAATGTTTTGAGCCATGCCATTAGGTCAAAATGATGTATTTGTATCCTTGAGATCATATCTTGAACCAATAAGTCATTTGTTAGGTCAAAAGTCAAAAACTGAACCTCCTCAGTCAAAACCCTAATTTTGACCATTTTGCCCTTTGATGATCTGATCAAATTTCTTGAGGAATTGTGATCCAAAATTGATAAATTGATATATATGAGTTCATAATATTGATATGGATAAAAAATTATGAAGTTTGACTGCAAATTGACCATAATTGACTTTTTCCCCAATACAATTGATTTTAGGTCAACTAATCAATTGACTGAGCAAAAATGTGATCCAAGACTTGAAACTTGATATGAGAAATCTTGAGGGTCCAAAATGATCCATGAAAGTAATACGGGGCATTAAAAGTCCATTTGTCCTTGTGCAAACTCAAACCCTAATTTGAGTCATCACTGCTTAAGGAGGTGTCTTGAGCTGATCAAACCTTGTGCAATCTTGAATCCATGGAGATCTTATGGGAGATTTATTGAGAAGTGAGAAGGAAAATTTTGGGGTACAACAGCTGCCCCTGTTCAATCTTCTTAAACCTGAAGATTTAGATTGGCGGATCCTCCATTCGTGACTTGAAGGTGGAAGATGATTGAACACTAGAGTGCCCAGAAATTTGCACTCGAAGATGTATTGGGAATGGGCTTATAGATGCCATTTAGAGGAATGATGGTAAACACTGGAAGAAGTATCAGCACAAATCTTTAGACGATTTATACTAAAACTTAATGTTTTACCTGTGGGAAAAAGGGTTAGTTAAATGCAGATGTATGCATGGCATTCTAAAGATGAATGAGATTGTGCTAAATGCGTTTCGTATGTATATGATATGATGTATGAATGTGGGATGCATATTTGTCTGGGAAAATAAATCCCTGACTACTGCTGAGGAGTTATGGGAAGCCGAATCCCGGATTGCTGTTGGGGATGAAGAATATACATATCTTCAAATTCTTTTAACAGAATGCTTCTGCCGGGGATTATCTCTTGAATGTTAGTTGTTATCTGGTCGGGTCCAGGCTTCGCAACAACTTGCCGAGGATGAGGAAGTCAACTGCTATCTGGTCAGATTCCAGTTTTTACCATAACTTGCTAAGGATGAGGAAGTCAACTGCTATCTGGTCGGGTTCCAGGGTTTACAGTTACTTACTGGGGAAAAATAAATTAACTGTTATCGCAAAAGATTTCTTGGAATTGAACTGTTATCTGGTCGGATCCAGGCTTCACAATAACTTGAAGTGGTAACTACTGTCTGGTTAGGTCCAGGCTTCATAGTGACTCGCTGGGGATTGTAGCTAGTTGTTATCTGGCCGGGTCCAGGCTTCACAATAACTTTCTTGAATAGATGAAGTTGAACTGATATTTTTACGGGTCCAGGCTTCACAGTAACTTAATGACATTAAACCGCTATCTGGTCGGATTCTAGGCTTTGCAGATTTCTGAGGTGGATGAAGTTAATTGCTATCTGGTCGGGTCCAGGCTTCACAATAAACTTGTCTGAAGGGATAAAGTTGAACTGATATCTGGTCGGGTGCAGGCTTCACAGTAACTTGCTGGGGTAGAGGAATACTCCACTGGGGAAATGAAGTTAAACCCTTGTCTGGCTGAGTCCCGGTTCTTCAATATCTCGAGGAGTTAAACTTTTATCTGGTCGGGTCAAGGTTTTAAAGTGCTTGGAGAAGTTACACTATTATCTGGTCGAGTCCAGTTTTCACAGTGTCTTGGGAAGTTAACTAATATCTGGTCGGGTCCAGGCTTCAAAGTTACTTGAGAGTTTTACTAATATCTGGTCGGGGTCAGGCTTCATGGTTTTTGAAAAGTTTGTACTATTATCTGGTTGGGTCCAGGCTTCATAGTATTTGAAAAGTTTTACTATTATCTGGTTGGATCCAGGCTTCATAGTATTTGAAAGGTTATATTGTTATCTGGTCGGGTCCAGGCTTCATAGTATCTTAAACGAATGAAGTTGACTGTTATCTGGTCGGGCCTAGGCTTCATAACAACTTTTGGAGGTAGTAAAGGCTTTGTTGGCAACTTCACTGGGGATTAGAGGTTGTGGCCCTCTAATTTATAATAGTATGAAAGGTAAACTCAAGCTGGAGAGGATAGACTATGCTGGGGAATTTTGTTGTTCGTTGATTGTTGTATGTTGTTTGTTGGGGAAATAAACTCTATTGAGGAAATAAACCCTGTTGGGGAAATAAACCCTGTTGATGAATTGCTGAAGAGGTGAGTTCTTTTAGGAAGAGATCCGCAAAGCTTCTTCTTTTAGGAGAAACTTAGCTGGAGAGAGAGAGATGTCAAGAGACTGAGACTCTGGTTATGGATCAACCTATGCAAAGAGATTTTGTGGGCAACTCTGTTGAGGATTGGTTTATTGTAGCCGGTCTTGTGGGGATAATGTTAATGAAATAACTTTGTGGGGATATTTCATATACATTAAAGAGATGCTTGCTGCTGCTTAGAAGGACACATGTGCCAAATAGTTTTAATTATGTTCACATGCATATGTTCGTTCAATTTTAGTCATTGGACATTTTTGCATTAAAAAAAACCCAGAAAGTTTGCACTTTAAAGTATATTTGTATTGATATTTTGCCCATGAATAGGCGTTTTTTGTACAAAGACACGGAGATCCTAGTAAGAGGAAATCGTCGAAAGGAAAACAAAAATTGAAAACAAAAATAAATAGCCATGTGGAAATGATCCCATTTCATTCCAACTCTACTATTACCCCAATGTCTTTGAATGCCCCTTGCCGTTGACAGAAGTTGATTTGATTGATCTTGGACCGTTTGAACTCGGACCTTGGTAATAAAGTTGACTGTGGTGATTCCACGGGACATAGTCATACGCTTTCAATCCTTAATTTTTTCCTGGACCGCCCTTTCGGGTTTTCAGGCCACCAGGATACCCATTTTTGCCCAAGTCTCCCTTTCGGGTTTTCAACTTGCCGGGTGTATAATCTTTTGCATATATTCCTAATTTTTGCCCAAACCTTTTGGTTTTCCAGGATGCCTTTACTTTTGCCTAGGTGTGTCAACCTAATAGGTCTCTTATGCGTAGTATTTTTTTTAACTATGTCCGCGTTCACAGGATGTGGGAAGTCTTCACCATCCATGGTAGTCAGCATCATGGCACCACCAGAGAACATTCTCTTGACAACAAATGTCCCTTCGTAGGTGGGAGTCCATTTGCCTCTGGGGTCGCCTTGTGGCAGAATGATGGCTTTATCACCAAGTCACCAGCTTGATATACTCGAGGCCTGATCTTTTTTTGAAAGCCTTAATCATGCGTTTTTGGTACATCTGGTCGTGACAAACAGTAGCCAGTCATTTTTCATCAATCAAGTTCAAATGATCCAATCTCGTCTGAATCCACTCGTCTTCGCTTAGGCCTGCTTCATTCATAATCCTTAGTGAGGGAATCTGAACTTCCACTGGCAAAACAACTTCCATGCCATAGACTAAAGAAAAGGGAGTTTCCCCAGTTGATGTCCTAGCTGAAGTATGGTAGCCATGAACAGAAAACGGTAACATCTCATGCCAATCATTGTAGGTCACTACCATCTTCTGCATAATCTTCTTAATGTTTTTGTTGGCTGCTTCAACTGCGCCATTCATTTTAGTTCTATAAGGAGAAAAATTGTGATGCTTGATTTTGAACTGAGTGCAAAGTTCGGTAATTATAGCCGTTGTACCCCAAATTTTCCCTCTCATTTTTTACAAGATCTTCTCTTACATGGGTGGTTACAAACACTTGCTTGAAGAAAAATAACAATTTTTGAAGTTGGTCAAAATGTCCTTCGATGAGGTGTCTTTCGATTGGCATCCTAACAATGTCTTTCGATTGGCCTTTGGACAAAGGCGTCTTTAATTGGCATTTTGACGTCACTTCGATTGGTCCCAACTGAGGGAAATCAAAGAGAGCAAAATAAAGTTTTCGAGCGGTCAACAAGTTCCTTTCTATTGGCCTATTAACAAGGCCTTTCAATTGGAATGGTAACAATGCCTTTCGATCGGCATCTCCCAAATGCCTTTTGATTGGCATCTACATAGTGCCCTTCGATTGGCATTCTCATAGGCCATTCGAAGGAGGCAACAATGGCTCATTCGAAAGGTGTATAAGAAGGCCATTCGAAGGAGGCAACTCATAGGCCATTCTAAGAAGTGTTCAATGACTCATTCGAAGAGTGTATAAGAAGTCCATTCGAAGGAGGCATCTCATAGGCCAATCGAAGAGAAGTGCTGGAGGGTATTCGAAGGGGTCAAGTGTCCAGGTTCATCTAGAATTTCAAAAGAGGCATGGATATTTAAAAAAAGGAAATCTTTAAATTGGTCTGATTTTTGTCTTGAAGATTATGGCTGGCCTTTAAGGATATGATTAAGGTTGTTTCTTTCCATGCTAAGACTCCCTCCTCATCTCCTACAAATATCCAGTATATCTGCAAGAAGAGGATATACATACTGCACACGAAGAGACTACATACACACTACCCCCCTAAACCACCCCAAAGTTATCAAAACCATCATAAGTGGTCCCAATCGAAGGAATCTGTACTAACGTTTCATTCACTCCCTAAAATATGCAGGAAGTGTTCCCAAGAATCAGTCAATTCACGCCCAAAAGTGCCAAATCGAAGCATTCCATTATTGGTAAACTTTCAAATTCACATTTATAATTTCATAATGCATTAGTGTTTATTAAATGCTCGATTCACGCCTAGGATATCAGGTGGCTCTGTTCAATTTGGTTTCAAAATGGAGGGCCTGGTTTCGACACCGGGTCCACTATTGTTTTCTTTTGTCTCTAACGCCCACACTACAGATTTGGCCCAAGTAAACCAATGTATGCAGGACCAAAGGTCCTGGGTTTGACACCCAGGTCATGTTTTTTTGCTAATATTTGTCTTGCAGGTTTAGAGCGAAAAGACCATCCCTTCCCCCAGATCAAAAGGAATAACTCCCTTCCCTGAATCGAAGGAGACTTTCTCTTTCTCTGGGTCGAAAGAGCCATATCTTGCCCAGGATCGAAAGAGCCATCTCTTGCCCAGGATCAAAAGAGCCATATCTTGCCCAAGATCGAAAGAGCCATATCTTGCCCAGGATCGAAAGACCGTTCCTCCCCTGGATCGAAAAATCTTCTATTCATTTCCTTATTTTTGGTTTTTTCTTGGTTCTTTTATTTTCTTGCCTTCTTATTAACATTAAAACAAAAATCACAAAAACTTATGTCTAGTTTATTTTTAATTAAAATTATTTTTGTTAAACTAATTAATTTAATTATTTTAACATCTTTCAAAAAATTAAAACTAAATAGACTTAGACTTTATTTTCTTAAAATAAATGAATAAAAACAAACAAAAAGATTTTATTCTTAGGATTTTTAGACGTTATTTTCAAATTCGCGCACATTTTAACTGCTCACGGTTGTAATAGCTTTAGATTTAAAATTCCGCACTCTTAGTCTCTTACATTTCTATGTAACTGTCACAAAGTGCTGTAATAGTTTAGGGTTTATGCTTCTGCTTTTTATTTTCCGTACTTTACATTTCCTGTACAATATTACTGTTAGTAATTAGGATTGCATGGAAAGACTGTAAATTAAAACATTAGCTAACTTAATAAAAAGACAAAAATAACTGAATCTCAACACATATACACATATGCACCTCTAGGTATCCCCTCTTCGGTTGCGTTTTGGAAAAAAAAAAGTCACGTCCCTCGAGAATGGGGACGCTTTAGCAAAGACCCGCAAAAAAAAAATCAAAAAGATCATAGTCCCTCGATGATCCTACGATGTTGCCTTTCGGTAAATGATCCCGTCCCTTAAACGAAATTGCTAAATCGTCTCCGTATGTCGCCTTTATGACTGTTAAACGTCCCTTCGATTGTCCCTCAACATCCAACGATAAGGCTACCTACTCACTAATAGTAGGATAGCATTGTCTAAAGGAAAAGAGGAAAAGAATGACCCTTTTCCAGTAATAAAGTAGATAGCTGTTAGAAGTTTGCTCAAACTATTTTTGCACTTACACACAAATACTACTTTTCAAAAACAATTTCAAAACATTTGCTTTGTTAACACTCTTGAGGACCGATACAAGAGTTAAATACAAAGCAAATCACCGCAGTAAGGCTTTTCAAAACATTTTCAAACACACAAAGCACAAATGTATTTTTAAGAAATGAGCAAACCTCTAAGAGCCTGTGGAAAACCACGGATGGAAAGGGTGCTAACACCTTCCCTTTCCATAATCTACCCCCTTACTCAGAAAATTCTCGAAAAGGTATTTTTATATTCTTTTCACCCTTTCCTTAAATTGGACTAAAGAAAAGACGGTGACGACTCTTGCTTACCGCACATTTGCGAACAAAAAACGCAAAAAACCAGTATACAAATAGTCGGTTCTGCCATCGTATCACAGAACTGACGACTCTGCTGGGGAGTAATAAAAGTGGGGTTTACCTTAGAGTTAGTTCATCTTTAAATTTCTTTTTTGTGCTTGTTTGCTTTACTTTTGGGGGTTTTCTTGGGTTGTTACTAAAAGATCCTATACCCGGATCTGGGGCACCTTATTAGGTAAGTAGTAATAAACCATGGAGGCTGTACAGCGTAGACCGATACAGATGAAGTGGTGGCTACGTTAGCGCGATACTTTGGATTGTACTAATGTTTCTTGAGTAAGTTAAGGATAACATTAGGATTCCTCATAGTGTCACTAAGCGCTAACTAACCTTTAGAACCTTTAATTGACTCATCCTAGCCATTAGGAAGTAGTGAGATAACCTGCTTTGGTTCTGACTGAAGATTGGTTGATACTCGATACTACACTCATTGAGGCTGGACTTTTAGGATTTTTCGGCCGCAATACTTAGGTGCGGAGCCGAAACAATTTCTGAAGGAAAAGTCAGTGATATTGAGGCTCCTTAGAACCCGGTTACTATTAATAGGACAAGTTGAGCCAACTAAACATTCAAGAGGGTACACACCTTAAAAACTCATGCAAGCCTTTGAACCTAAGGTCTATTGTATGATTTTCTTGTGCTTATCTGTGATTTGTTAGCATAATCATGACATCATAAACATCATGACATTCATATGTACTAATCATTTCAAGGACCTGTTGGATTTACCTCTTGGCTGTTTTGTAGGATATGAATTCAGGTCACAGAAAAACCATATGGATTCGCTTCACCGAAGTTCCTCCTAAGCTCAAGGAATTAGTCTTGAAAGTCCCCGAGGACTCCTTATTCCACAAAAGACATGGTCACTTACTCAGTTTGGTTACCACCGGGTTTGACGAAGGTTTGATGAGTGTCTTATTCCATTTCTTTGACCCTAAGCACCATTGCTTCACATTCCCTGATTATCAACTAGTGCCTACCCTGGAGGAATTCTCTAAGTAACTTGGTTTACCCATGTTGGAGCGAGTACCTTTCACTGGTTTAGAACAAGACCCAGTTTCTGAAGATGTTGCCGTAGCTCTGCACTTGAGGCCATCGGACATTAAGTCCAATTGGGAAAAATGAAGTGAAGTTAAGGGTCTCCTTGCAAATTTCCTGATGAAGAAAGCTCAGATTTTCCTGGATGCTATGAGCTATCATGCCTTCAAAGATGTATTATCCCTCTTGATCTATGGGTTGGTCCTGTATCCTAATTCAGATCAACTTATAGATGTGAATGCCATCAAGATCTTTCTTGCTCACAATCCGGTTCCTAGATTGCTCGGGGATATCCTACATTCCCTTCATACTCGTACTCTGAAGAAGCGAGGAACTATCATGTGTTGCACCCCTCTATTATATAGGTGGTTTATTTTGCACCTTCCTCGGTAAATAATGCAAAATGATTTCGGCTTGAGGTGGAGTCAAAGACTAATGTCTATATCTCACTCTGACATCCATTGGTGTCCTCGCTCTCAAGAGGAAATTTCTTTTATTGATCGTTACGGAGAACTTCATAATGTACCACTCCTGGGCATTAGGGGAGGCATCACCTACAATCCTTCTTTAGCACTACGTCAGTTCGGCTATGCACGGAGAGATGGTCCATCAGATATGCTCATCCAGGGTATTGTGTTCAACTACTCAGATGATTTGCAAAATTATCGCCAGAGGTTCATCCGCTCTTGGGGCATTGTTAAGAAGACTGATAGTAGGACTTTGGGGCGTAAGAACTCCATCCCTTTGGAACCTTACCTCAAATGGATGAGAGCTCGAGCCCAAAGTATTAAGATGCCATACGATTCCATCTTACCGGTGATCTTAGAACCTATTGTTCAAGGGAGCGAGTCCCGTACTACTCTCCATCCTGACATGCCAACCAACTTCTAAGAATTGCAAAAGTCTTGGATCCAGCTCAAGGGAGAATGGGACACTTTTGAGGCTCAATTTTATGCAAGCGAGAAGAAGGTGCTGGAATTAACAAAACAACTTCATGAAGAGTGGAACCTCAACGCCTACCTCAACACCAAGAGGAAGCGGCCATGGGAGACTTAGGAATTTCTTTTCAATGTTTATTCTTGTGTAATCTTTGTTTCTGTAAAAACTTGCTAATAAAAGGTTTTGCTCTCTGTTTTGTTTAAAAGAGTTTAAGTCCAATAAGGTCCTTGAAAACATTGTATAAGCCTATCACGCATCTCATTGCATAAGCAGGTTCTAAAGTAGGGTTCTTATCTTCTTCTCTGTTTATTTCAGCAAGTAAAAGAAATGACTCTTGAACAAAACATCAAGGATCTCCAGGCGTAAAACGCCCAGTTCAAGCAAATGATTGTGGCTCTAGCTAAAGGGCACGAAGATCTGAAAGCCCTCATACTAAAGGATAAAAGGAAGAAGCCAAAGAAACCAACTGGATTAGTAAATTTGGGAAGAAGGATTAGAGGACCAGTGCGACGAGCTTCTGGACTAGTAAATTCATCAAAAGAAGGAGACGGTCAAGAAGAGGAAACAAGAGAGGAAGACTCCATCCCAAAGGAATATGATGATGAATCTGACTATGATGAGGAGCAGTATCCTCCTGCTGATGAAAAATACAAACAACTGGAGGATCTTTTGAATGCAATGAAGGTCAGGAAGGTACCAGGCCTAGATTTTGAAGAGCTGGGTTTGGTCTCTAGGGTTGTCATGCCACAAAGTTCAAGGTGCCAGTATTTACGAAATATGATGGGGTCTCATGTCCCAAAATGCATCTTCGATCTTATGTGAGGAAGATCCAGCCTCACACTGATGACAAGGACTTGTGGGTCCACTTCTTTCAGGATAGTCTATCCGGAACTCAACTATAATGGTTCTACCAGCTGGAAGGAGCCAACATCCGTAATTGGGAGGACCTGGCTGCTGCTTTTTACAAGCAGTATCAGTATAACGCTGACCTTTCTCCCACCCGTACACAGCTCCAAAATATGTCTATGGGTTTGAGTGAGGGTGTTGTACCCCAAAATTTGCCCTCTCATATATCAAGATTTTTCTCACAAAGACTTCTTTGACTCAAGACAAGATTAGGGTTTGGTCAGCTCAAGACATCTCATCTTGCACTGATAACCCAAAATTAGGGTTTGAGTTTGCACAAGGATTTTTGGACCATAAATGTTTCATGTGACCTTCATACATCATTTTGGACCCCTGAGATTGCTCATGTTAAGTTTCAAGCCTTGAACCATATTTTTGATCAGTCAATTGGACAGTTGACCTAAAGATCAACTGTATTGGGAAAAAAGTCAACCATGGCCAATTTATAGTCAAACTTCATAACTTTTGATTCACATCAACATTTTAGACTCATATGTACCATTTGATCAAGTTTGGATCACAACTCCTCAAGAAATTTGATCAAATCATCAAAAGGGCAAAATAGTCAAAATTAGGGTTTTGACTGAGAAAGGGCAATTTCTGATTTTTAACCTAGCCAATGACTAATTGAGTTCAAACATGATTTCAAGGGTTCAATCGAATCATATTTACATAATTACATGGTTCAAAAGATCTCAAGTTCATGGGATTGACAGATGAATTTTGCAGTCAACTGATCAAAAGTCAATTGTATACTGAAAAGTCAAACTTTGACTTTTTGGTCAAAATCAAGTGCCAAAGGTCATAATTCATCAAGATATGTAAAAATATGAAACTTGTTCACCAAGAAACTCAAAATTGAAAATTAGGGATTTGATTTGAAAAAATTTCATAACTTAGAACTTTTCTAAGTATAAAATTTTTCTTATTTTTCCCCAACTTTTCACCACTTTTTCACCATGATGCATTTTGATTCAAAGAAAACTTCAAACATGAAAGTTGTAGTCCTCCATTAAATCTATAACTTTACTTCACAAACTTTTCCCAAAAGATGCTTGGATCTCAAGTTATGAATTTGTGAATATATAGGTCCATGAACTTCTTAACTTAATGAAATTTTGCCCTAATTTAGGCAGGTTTTGGACCCAACTTCATGGACATTTTTCACCTAGTTCCAAGAGGTATCTCAAATTGTATTTCAAAGACAGATTATATAGCACATTGCAATCTTTCCAAAATGTCCAAGAACTCTCAAAGATCATTTTTGAGTAGGGAGAATCGAAGAAGGGAAGTTGGCATTTTCTCACTTTTGATCAAGCCATTTTTACAAAGCATCAATTTGCAAATCAGATCTATGATGGTTGTATCTTGATTTACCGTTCCTAAGCTTGCTTTACAATCCATAATTAAATGCAAACTCAGTTGACAAAGGCATTATCTTTGCTTTTTAAGCTTTGTACAAGAGATAATTCCATTTTAGGCATAAAGTTCACATTGCCATTTTCATAAAGATGAGCTTTTGTAACTTTGTCAATCTTGAGCATTGAACCTGTTCCCTTGGTGCAAGCAATGTACACAGGTCTCAAGAAAATTTTACAAGTGCATTTCATCTCTTAAGCAAGCAAGGACAAGCATGTAAGTATGGTCACTTCACTTTACTTCAAATGCAAGGAAAGTTGCCAAAAGGTCCAAAACTTGTACAACTAGTAAGGGCTAACTTTTGTATCATTTCTATACAAATATACAAACTTATTGCAAGGCTTAGCACGATTGATTTGAAGCTGAAACTCTCCAAAACTCAAAAACACTTAAAATTGCCCAAAACTCAGAACTTCTGCAAAATCACAGCCAACCAATTTTTGGCTCGTGCGTTTTGTGTTTAAACACTTGAAACATATCATACACATCATATCAAAGCAATCCAAGTCATCACCCTGGTTTTGTAACCCGTGTTTCAGCATCCACCATTTTCACTTTGGAAGCTTGCAACTTGACTTGTGCAGAGAGTTCCAACCATCCTCAAAGCAACATAAGCATTGGAATAGCTTCAGGGAAGTTCAAGGAAGCTCAAACAATCCTCAGGCCTCCATTAAAGTCCCTACATTGCTCTACTCGAATCCAACTGAAGGAGGTATTTTCTTAAACTCTATCTCTCTGAATAGGCATCCTCAAGCCACGATTTGTGAAGAAAAAATGTAGTCCATGTCATAATGAAACTGTACATATCCATAGTTTTCATTTATATTAACTATGCTAAGAGAATTTGAAGATTGAATATGCTGAAATTTTTAGGTCACGAATTAGGGGTTCCAAAATTCTCTCTGATCTTTGAGAGTTAGGTTACAAAATTTATATTGTTGGAATCGTGAGCTCAAATGCCACATGTTTCATGTTATGAGTTTTTGTTTTTGTGCAAGCATGTGAGAGTTACAGGTTTGAACTATGGCGCGCGAAGGAGATGAACCAAGGACAGGGATGAAGCGCTGTTGGGCTTTTTTTTGTTTTCACTAATCACACACCCTGTATTGCTACTACACCCCCCTTGACTAGTTTTTTTTTTTTTTTTTTTTTGCATTTTTTTTTCTTCATATTTTCATTTTTATTATTTTCATTTATTTTTCTTAATGATAAAAAATACCAAAAAATGATTTATTTATTTTCACACTTTTATTTTATTTTTTTAATTATTTTCTTACATGAAAAATGGTTTATAGAACTTATTTTCTTAAAAAACTTATAAATATAATTAAAAAATACTTAATATTTTTAGCATACATTTTATACTCAATAAAAACTTATTTTTGTACATATTTAATTTTTAATATTTACATATAATATTATTTATTATTTTCTTATACAAAAAATGTACAAAAATAAATATAGAACATTTATTTTCTTTTAATTAAAAAAACTAGGGTTTACCCCTTTCAAAAAAGAATTAATTTATTTTCTCCTTATAATTTAGGTTTAAATTAAATATCTTTAATACAAAAATAAAACAAAAAACATTTTTTACATGAATCCATTGCATTGAATTTTAAATACTTGCCTTATATTTATTTAATTAGCGCAATATTCGATTTGGTTGTAATAATATATTTAGGTTTATATTTGTGCAAAATCCCCATTCAAAACTTGTATCCCCCTCCCATAATAATTGTTGTAATAGTTTAGTTTATTTTACGCAATTTATCGCTTTTATACCATGTTTAGTAAATTAGGGTTTGCATGACAAGAACAAAAACAAAGCAAAATAGAAAACCCTAAATGCAAGACAAAAGAATGAAAATGATACACTTTGCACACAAGCACCCTTAGGGTTTCTCCCACTTGGTTGCCTAAAATAAAATGGCCATGTTACGCATGCGTAGTATCTTGGTAAAACAAAACAAATATAAGATCATAGACCCTCGATGACGCTATTCAAAGGTTGCATAAACAAATGATCTTGGTCCCTTAAAAATTGCTAAGATACTTGGCAACATTGCTATCATGGTTATACGATGACCCACACCCGTCCCGTTTACATCCAAAGATAGGGTTGCTTACCAAATCAATGGTAAGTCAACAATGTCAAAGGAATAAAAATGCACAAGAAAGACATTTGAGTAGGTAGATAACTTCTAGTTACTTGCTCCATTTCAAAATAATCCTTGCTATTTTCAAAAACAAACACACACACATTTCAAAACATCTTACGAAACATTGAAAACATTTTCAAAAGACAAACATCTTTGTATACATTCTTACGAACGAGAATCATTACAAAGGTTACCTAAACGAATGGCCTCTTTTCAAAATACTTTCAAATCACACCAAACACCATTTCAAACAAAACAAAGCAAGTGATCTAAAACAAGTAACTAAGAGCCCATGGAAAACCATGGATGAAAAGGGTGCTAGCACCTTCCCTTTTCATAATCTACCCCCCGAACTCAAGAAAACATCTCAAAGGTCTTTCCTGTGCTTTTTTTACCTTTCCTTTTGGATAAAAGAAAAGTCGGTGGCGACTCTTGCTAATCGCAACATTTGCAAACACAAACGCAAAACCTCAAGTCAGTTCTCCCACCGCATCACAGAACTGGCGACACTGCTGGGGATAACTCTAAAAGTGGGGTTACCTTAGGGTTTAGATCACCTTTATTTGCTTACATTGTTTGACTTGTTTGATTTACAATTATGGTTCTTTGTTTGGGTTTGAATCCTCCACCCGTATTTGGGAAACATTATAGGTAAATAGTAATACATTGTGGAAACTGTGCGGGGTATACCGACATGGTCTAAGCAATAGCTATATTAGTGCGACATATTTGTGGGTACCGGTAGCCTTTGAGTCAATCAAAGAGAACACGGGGCCGCTGTGTGATGTCATGAAGCACTAATGAACTTCTAGAACCTTTACTTGACCAACTTGGCCTTTTAGGATGTAGTGAGATGACTGGCTTTGGTGCAGTCCGAAGTTGGTAGATACTCGATACTACACTCATTGAGGGTTGGTTTCTTGGGATATTTCGGTCGCCAGTAAAGAGGCTTGAACTGAAACAATGAACAAGGAAATAATCCAATGATATTGAGCTCCTTAGAACCCGATTACTATTACTAGGACAGGTTGAGCCAACTAAACTTCAAGAGGGTACTTACCTATGAAACCCCATGCAAGCCTAAACTAGGAACTTGTGTGATTTTCTTGTACATATCCTTGTGTATAACATCAGGAACATCATGAACATCATATGCATTCACTAACCATTTCAAGGATTTTGGAGATTCATCTTTGTTCTTGTTTTGTAGGTTATGGATTCACTTCGCAGGAAAACTATCCAAATCAACCTTGTAAGAATTCCTCCACAACTCAAGGAGCTAGCTTCAAGGATTCTTGAGAATTCTCCATTCACCGAGAGACATGGTCGTCTACTCAACTTGGTCACTTCCAACATAGAGGAGGATATGATGAAAGTTCTCTTCCAGTTCTTTGACCCTTTGCATCATTGCTTCACATTTCCTGACTGTCAACTTGTGCCCACTTTGGAAGAATTCTCTCAACTCCTGAGGATTCCTATTCTCAATCAACTACCCTTCAACGGTACGGAAAGAGATCCAAAGCCAGAAGAGATTGCTCAAGCCCTGCACTTGCACTCATATGATGTCACAACTCATTGGGAAACTAGAAGTGGTGTCAAAGGCTTCTTGTTAAAGTTTATGTTTGAGAAGGCCCAAAGCTGTTAGAATTCCCTAGACTTGCAAGCTTTTGAGGAGATTGTAGCTCTTCTCATCTATGGGATGGTCTTGTTCCCTAATCCTGACCAACTCATAGATGTGAGCGCTGTCAAAATCTTCATGTCTCGTAACCCGGTGCCTACATTGCTTAGGGATATCCTACACTCTTTTCACACTCGTACAATGAGGAAAAGCGATGTTCTTATGTGTTGTACTCCTCTCCTAGAAAGATGGTTTATTTCTCATCTTCCCCAAACAGTCTTGAAGAATGAGCAAGGTTTGAGGTGGTCACAAAGGTTAATTACACTTAACTATTCAGATGTTCATTGGTGTTCTCGATCCAAAGAGAATGTTATTATTATTGACCGTTATGGGGAATTCCCTAATGTCCCTCTACTTGGCATTAGGGGAGGCATCACCTACAACCCATGCTTAGCTCTAAGACAGTTTGGTTATGCCCGAAGGGATGGCCCACATGACATGCTGATTCAAGGCTTGGTTTTCGACTACGACAACGATGATCAAGGACTTCGTCAGAGATTCATCCGAGCTTGGAGGATGCCAAACAAGGTGGATAGCAAGACTTTGGGACACAAGAATTCCATCCCTCTTGAGCCTTACCTCAAGTGGGTACGAACCCGCGCTCAAAGTCTTATGATGCCTTATCCCTCCATTCTCCCAGCGATTATAGAGCCTGTTAAGGAAGGAGAAGTTTCATACACTATCCTAAATCCTGACATGCCGACATCACTCGAAGACCTACAAAGGGATTGGATACAGCTCAAGGGAGAGCGTGATACTTTCAAAGCCCAATTCTACGCAAGCGAGAAGAAGGTTTTGGAACTCACTCGGCTACTTCATGAAGAGCGGACTCTCAATACCTACATTGCACCAAAGAGGATGCGCAACGTCTTTTTACCTTAGAATTCTGTATTATTTTACCCAAGGGGAATTGATGTACTCAAATTCTATCTTATTAATATAACGTGTGTTTCTTTTTTGTTTAAAAAAAATTTGAATATCTGAATCCTTGAAAGCATTGCATGAATACATATCATTCATCATAAGCATAAACAGGTCTTTGCAACAAGTTTCCTCATCTCTCCACTGTTTATTTCAGTACGATGGATCTCGAACAAACCGTCAAAGATCTACAAGCTCAAAACTCACAATTTCAACAGTTACTCATGACCTTAGCCAAGGGGTAGGAGGAGCTGAAGACTTAGCTAGAAAAAGAAAAAGAGAAAAAGAAGAAGAAGCCAACTGGTGTGGTAATCATGGGCAGAAGATTTCAGGGACAAGCCAGAAGGACCTTAGATTTTCCAACAACATCGGATGAAGGGGAAAGAAAAGGAAAAGGAACGGTAGTACCATCATATTCGGAAGAAGAAGAGGAAGAGGAGGACTACTCTGAACAACAATACCCTCCGGCTGATGATAAGTACAAACACCTTGAAGAGCGACTCAGCGCTATAGAAATTCAGAGAGTACCAGGGCTAGATTTCAAGGAGTTGGGGTTGGTGTCAGGAATTATAATCCCGCCAAAGTTTAAAGTGCCACTATTTGCCAAGTATGATGGGGTGTCTTGCCCTAAAATGCACCTCAGATCATATGTCAGGAAGATTCAGCCACATTCTGCCGACAAAGACTTATGGGTCCACTTTTTCCAAGACAATTTATCAGGAACGCAACTTGATTGGTTCTACCTGTTGGAGAGGGCTGACATCTACAATTGGGAAGACTTAGCAGCAACTTTCTATAAATAGTATCAATACAACACCGACTTGGCACCTACCCGTACTCAACTTCAGAGTATGGCCATGGTTTCCAATGAGGGCTTTAAAGATTACGCCCAAAAGTGTAGAGATCTAGCTGGAAGGGTGCAATCCCCTCTATATGAGAGGGAGTTGGTGGACATGTTCTTGGGAACTCTATCAGGACCTTTCTTCAATCATCTGATTGGGAGTTCTTCTGTAGGGTTTACTGAATTGATCTTAACCGACGAAAGAGTGGAGGCTGGTATAAGAAGTGGGAAAATTCAAAAGGACGCGTCTGCCTCAGCAGCTGTGAAAAAACCCTTCACTGGAAGGAAGTATCTGCTGTCTATTTGTGATACGGTGGGAAGAACTGACTATTTTTAGGAATGCTGGTTTGCGTTTTGCGTTTGTTTTTGCAAAATGTCGCGGTAAGCAAGATTCGCCACCATCTTTTATTTTATCCAACAAGGAAAGGAAAAAAGCACAGAAAAATTTCTTTTTCGAGATGTTTCTCGGGTCTGGGGGGTAGATTATAGAAAGGGAAGGTGTTAACACCCTTTCTATCCGTGGTTATCCACGGGCTCTTAGGTACTTGCTCAAAGTGTTTTCAAAATTGCTTTTCTTTGTGTTTGTGGGTTTGAGAGAAGTTTTTGTTTGAAAAGGTGTAAGTGCGAAGAGTTTTGTTTTGTTTTGAAGGGAGCAAGTACTTAAGAACCATCTACCTACTCGAAAAAGGAAACAATTTGTGCTAATGTCCTTTAGACAATGCTATCCCACTATTGATGAGTTGGTAGTATCGTCGTTGGAGTTTGAGGGTCAATTCGATTAAGGGACGTGTGGTCACTAAAGCAATGTTAGGACGCCTTAGTGGTAACCCTAATGTCTTAGATCATTTTTTCGAGGCAACCGTTTCGAGGCAACTATGATCTTTGGACAAGAGGGCGACCTCTAAAACTTCCTATACTCAGTGACCACGTTCGAAGGCAACCAAGTGAGGTGTACCCTAAGAGTGTGCATGTGCGAGTGTGTCGTTTTTCAGTTAATTTTATCTTTGTACATGTCATGGGTGAGCTATGTTGATTTTAGGTTAAAGATTTGATCTTGTCATGCATTCCCTATTATCCAAACATCTAACAGTTAATATTTTGCGGAAATTAAATTGCGGAAATTAAATCTAACTATTACAAGGCGTCGAGTATTTACATCGCCAAAAACAACCCTTGAAATTAAATTGCGGAAAATAAAAGAAAGCGATAAAATAATTTAAAGTCCTATTAAAACTATTACATTCCGGGAAACAATTACATCAATTTCATAAATGGATCGCATGCGGGAAAATTAAACCGGACGCATTTTTTAGGGTTTTGACCCTTTTTGAAGGAAAGCATTTTTTTTTGTTATTTTGAATTAAAAAGAAATTAGACTTGAGTTAATTATTAAATTAAATAAGCTAATTAATTAATTAATGAAAATAATATTTTTTTGGATTTTTGATATTTAAAGAAATAAAAATAAATTTGATTTAAGTTAGTAGAAACTAATTATCTACATTAATTTTAATTATTGCAAAAATATTAAAGGTTATACCTAATTAAAACTAAATTAATTAAATTAATATTTATTTACAAAAATAAAATACTGAATTTAATTTTAATAAATAAAGTATATTTTTTGGTTTTTGATTTTATTAAGAAAAAGATTAATTGGTTAGTTTAAATAATAATAATAATAATTAAACAAAACAAATAAATAAAACGAAATAAAAAAAGAAATAGAAATAACCCAAAGGGGGGGGGGGGGGGGGGTTGGGCCCAGATTGGAGGTGGGATTAGTGATTTGCAAGGCCCAATAGTGCAAGCCTGATTGACTTTTGCAATTCTCCATGCGCACGTTGACTTGAGTGTAGGATGGACCTCTCATCTGGACCACCAGATCTGGCCTAGGGCCATCTGGAAGGCAGCTGGGTGATGGTGTATGATGGACCATAATTGCTGAAACGCGCTTGAATACCTGAAACAAAATAATACAAATCTTTTGGAGGACCTGGGATTCGAACCTAGGTCCCATTGGATTTTGCACGCTTGCCACTTCCACTGCACCAACGCATCTTAGTTGTTATCATAATGGATAGTAATAATAATATTGAAAACAAGTTAACATGCCAGAAAATATAAAATAAAGCGCGAATTATTTGAATGGGCGAATTGGAAAGGGACACGTCATCGTCTTCCCCACTCAGCCTTGGTTTTTTTACCTGCGAATTTATATCCGCAGCTAAATTCCTAGTGTGATACGGTGGGAGAACTGACTATGGTTTTGCGTTTGTATTTGCAAATGTTTTGGTTAAGCAAGAGTCGCCACCGACTTTTTATTTTATCCTAAGGAAAGGTTTAAAAAGCACAGCAAAAACCTTTGAGATTTTTCTTGGGTTCGGGGAGTAGATTATAGAAAGGGAAGGTATTAGCACCCTTTCTATCCATGGTTATCCATGGGCTCTTAGTTACTTGCTTAGATCGCTTGCCTTTTGTTTTCAATTTGTTTGAAATGATGCTTTGTGTGTGGGTTTGAAAAATGTTTTAAAAAGAGGCCAATGTGGTGGCAACCTTTGTAATGATCCATGTTGGGATGTATACAAAGGTGTATGTCTTTTGAAAAGTTTTCCATGTTTTTGAAAGTTGTTTTGAAAGTGTTTGTGATGTATGGTTTAAAAACAGGCAAGTGTTTTTGTTTCGCAAGTTGACAAGTACTTAAGAGCGATCTACCCTAAAGTTCTCAAAGATTTTTGTTATGTTTTAACTCTTTTAACAATTTTGTTCCACCATTGTATTTGGTGGACAATCTTGTGTTAGGATGTGAAAGGGACGGGCGCGGGTCGTCGTTTAGACCATAATTGCAATAGTGCTAAGTATCCTTGGGCAATTTTTTCTTTGAAAGGGACTTTGATCATTTTAGGCAACTTTCGAAAGCGTCATCGAGGGACTATGATCATTTGAGTTATTTGTTTTGCCCAAAGAGACCTAACATGCAATATGGCCCAATTTTTGAAAGGCAACAAGTGGATGTAACCCTAGGGGTGTTAGTGTGCAAGTGTGTTTTATTGCATACAAGAGTTTTTTTCTTTGAATTAGGTTTTTCTATTTCATTGATTTTATCTTGCCATACACGTCCTAATTACTAGCAATAAGAAGCGGAAATGTAAAATCCTACGCTATTACAACAATTAGGGGAGGGGGATACACATTTGTACATGGGGGGTTCAACGAGAAAAATAGACAAAAAAGAAAATAGCAAAAAACAAGATATATATAGAGAGAGAGAGGGAGCCCGCGCGCTGCTGGGAGGTCATCAGAAGTTCTGACTCAGATCCGCTGCCAGATGATCAACCTGTTAGTGAAACTGGATGAGTCAAAACTTCTGACTCTGGCACCTACAAAACAGAACCTTGTTAGTGGGGAAATCAGAAGTTCTGATTTCCCTGCGCTGCAAGACAGAAGTTTGTTAGTGGAGAAACCAGAAGTTCTGATTCTGCTAAAAAGGCAATAACTCTCAGAGGTTCTGATATCATTGACAGCAAAACAAGCTTCAGATGTGCTAACGTCAAAGTCAGCACTTGGCTTTTCCCTGTACTAATCAGAACATCTGCAATCCTGTTGTTACTCCACAAAACAGGAAACATATTTGGAACAGATCCAACAAATACAAAAAAAAATTTCAGAGGTCAGAACCACCAAGGTCACAGACAAATCCTATACTGGCTCAGAACGTTCTGAGGTATGAAAATCCTCAGAACATAAACAGCAACAACATGATATTTACATTATGTTTATTTGAATATGCACAGCTGATGATGCTTAACAGCGTGATGAGGGTCAGCAGGTGCTTACCTGACTGTTGGGAAAGTTTGTGGGTGAAAGTTAGCTTTTGGTTCTGGTGGTGTTCTGGACAGATTTCCTTTGAAAAGGGGAAGTAAAGGTGTATACGTATGTAGGGTCAGAAGTTTGGAGAAGGTGTCTTTGGTTTACAGAAAAATCTGGATATTTGATGAAGTTGAAGGTGAGAAACTCAAAGTTATGAAACAAAACTGGAGATTTTGGCAGAGTTTCAGAACGCTATGTTGCTAAGGGTTGCTGTTTCTCGCTTAGCAATTTTTCTGTTTCTTTTTCTGAACGCCTTTTGCAGTGGTGAAAGCTCTCTATTTATAGGCAAAGTTCTTGTGGATGCCTTGAACATTAAAGCGCCAACAGAGTTTGAATTTGTTCTTTGACAGAAATTCCTGGGAAGTTGTGATAACAGCTAGCTTTCAGCCTAGGCTGCAGCAGCAGGCGTAGATTGGGGAGAAGTGACCTCTGAAGTGGGCGGTGGCGTGTAGACCCATGCCAGAATCTGCACAAAAGCGTTTTCCAAGCCACATGTGAATGTTCAGGAGTGGTTGGAAGCATTAATGGGCATTAAATGGTGATAAGACCTATCAACATCAATATTCTGGTAATGGAAACCAACGTTGAATCAGCAGCGTAGACCATGCTCTGGCCTTGGCTACCTGTTGTCTTAGTAAGCTCTGGAGATTCTCCTGGTTTTCTGGTACGTTCCTTGGATTTACTTCTGGACCATCTGGGCTTAGAGATTCTGTATCAGCGTAACACCCATTCTTCTGACCTTTTCATCTTCTGAATTCAACATGTTCTGAAGGAGCCTTCAGATTTCCCTGCTTCTCTTGCATTCCTTTAGCAAGTTCTGACTGAGCTTGTGTAACTGCTGAAGGGGCATGTTCTGCTTGAGGCTTACATACTGAACCACGTTTACAACTTCTGATTGAACTGATGTAGCTGCTGAAAGGCCAACTTCTGACCACGCTGAGCCAAGCTTGCAACTTCTGACCGTTTTTATCTGGAATAGGTCCAGAAGTTCTGAAGCGCTGATTTTTTCTAAAATACTCATTTTAGAGAAACGTTCTAAGTACTTAGAATTTGATTTTTCTCAAGATAAAAGCGTTGTTTTTGGAGTTCGTGAGATCATCTTGCTTTTGTAAGTGGCTTGCTTGGGCAAAAGGATAACTCAGGTCTTGGATTTGTTTCAGAGGGACCTTGAAAATTCAAGATGGTTTCCTGAAGAAAAGGGAGGGCAAATTTTGGGGTACAACAGTTGCCCCTGTTCAATCTTCTTGAACCTGAAGAGTTAGATTGGCAATCTTGCCTTTCGCGACTCGAAGGTAAAAGGAGATTGGACACCAGAGTGCCCGTAAATTTGCACCCGCATGGTAGAGTATCAGCAGTGTGATGGCGGGAATGGGCTTATAGATGCCATTTGGAGAGATGGTGGATAAGGAGATAGGCTTATGGATGCCATCTGGAGATGTGACAGAACCTTGTCGGGAATGGGCTTATAGATGCCATTTGGAGATATTGATCACATAAGAGATTCCTTTAGCGAGAACTTTATGTATTTGAGAAAGGCAGATGTTTTCCTGGCTTGTTACAGGTGTTTGATCTTCAACCTCCTTATACAGATATGCCCTGGCTGGATACAGGTATCGAATCTACAATCGGTTGCTCACAGATGTGCCCTGGCTGGATACAGGAGTCGAATCCGGAAATAGTCGTCAATAGATATGCCCTGGCTGGATACAGGAATCGAATCTTCGAACTCTTCAGACGTGCCCTGGCTAGATACATGAATCGAGTCTGGAAATGTGGTCAACAGATATGCCCTGGCTGGATACAGGAATCGAATCTGGAAATGTTCGTCAATAGATATGCCCTGGCTGGATACAGGAATCGAATCTTCGAACTCTTCAGACGTGCCCTGTCTAGATACAGGAATCGAGTCTGGAAATGTGGTCAACAGATATGCCTTGGCTAGATACACGTATCAAATCTGGAATTTGTGACAGTTGAAGGTAGTTGTCTTTGGGATTGTCTTTTTCCCTGCAAAGGCAAATCATAAGTTGTATGCAATGTCATGGTGTATGATATGCATGATGTTTTAACATGAGATAGCGTTGTATGTACTTTATCATGTATGTAAGTGAAATGTTTATGAATGTATTTTCGTCTTAGGAAAATAAATCCTTGACGATCGGCCGGGGAATTGTTTTGTGGAAGAGATATTCTGCTGAAGTTTTGGATGAGAGGCCTGCTGAGGACGACTTCAATGATGAATTCCGCTGGGGATAATGTGATCGGTGGATCTGGAACTGACTGTTTAACGCTGGTTCGCGAAATGTCGCGGAAGCAAGAGTCGCCACCGTCTTTTATTTTCTCCAAATGGAAAGGACAAAAGCACAGAAAAATTCCTTATAGAGATTGCTCTCGGTTCGGGAGGTAGATTTATAGAAAGGGAAGGTGTTAGCACCCTTTCTATCCATGGTTATCCATGGGCTCTTAGATACTTGCTCACTTGTGTTTTCAAAAATGGTTTGTTTGCTTTTCAATGTGGGTTTTAAAAAGTTTCTTTGAAAATTCCAGTTCGACTCTTGTATCGGTCCTCAAGGGTGTTTGAAAAATTGCTTTCGAAAGCTTTTGAAAATGTGTCGGTGTGAAAAGTATTTTTGAATTTTGTTTTGAAATTTAGAGCAAGTATCTACGAGAACCTACCTACCCTAAGGAATTCGTCTGTGTAAATGTCCTTTAAAGTAGTGCCATCCCACCATTGAGAGGTAGGTAGCACTACCGTTGGAGGTGTTCGGGTCAATTCGAGGTTCGGGACATGGTGATCACCAGAGCAATGGGAAGACACCTTAGAAGCTACCCTCATGCCAGGTTCCCGGATCATGAGGACTTACTAAGACATCCTCTACTCGACGATCACCTTTCGAGGCAAGGCAACAGTGAGGCGTACCCTAGGGGTGGTGTGTGCGATTTGTGTGTCGTTTTCATTTGTATTCATCTTGTTATGTTATTGGTGTTCTACGCTTGTTTTTATTTAAGGCCATTCATTCTTGCATGCTTTGTTTAACAGTTAAAAGTTGCGGAAAAGTAAATTCTAAGCTATTACAAATGGCGCGGGTCCACATCGACAAAATTAACCAGGACCCGATTTGACGAAAAAATAAAGAAAGTAAAAGAAATAAAAGTGCGAGAAGTAATTACAAGGCTTCGGGAGAGGTACATAATTATTATAATGAAAATAAAATAAATACGCGAATTAATAAGAAATTAAGAACGAAACGAGGGCGTTGGACCCTTTTGCAAAATATTAAAATTACATGAATTAATTGATTTAAGAAAAGAAATTGTTTTTGTTTTTTTTTGGTATTTTATGTTTTTTAAGATTTTCATGAGAAGGGGAAATTGATTAAAATTAAAATAAAGTGCTAAACCTAATTCTAATCGTTTTTAATTTATTAAGAAAAATGTTGAAGTTTTTTAACCTAAAATTAAACCTAATTTTTTTATATGCAATTTAATTGATGAAAATAAATATTTAGTTATTTAATTATGAAAGAAAAATAAAGGGATGAAAATTAATTAAACCTAATTCTACTTCTTTTTAGATTTTTTTATCAAAAGTATTAAAATTAAACCCTAATTTATACTAAATTCAATTATATACAATTTGTTTATGAAAACAATTAAAATAAAATACTTATTATATTTTGCTCTTTTTCTGATTTTTATTGATATTTTATATTTTGAAAATTAATTAACTGAATAAATAATAATTAAGAGGAATAAAAATAATAATACAAAAAAGATAAAGAAAATAAAAAGGATGTGCAAACCTGGGGGTTCAGACCCCAATATGGAGGTTAGATCCTGGAAATTCTGGCCCAATAATCTGGGTCCATTTGACTTTTCCCAATTAGCATGCTGGAGCATTGACTCACGTGTATAGTGTTCCTACAATCCACGCCTTTGAATTCCTGAAGCTGAACGCGTGGCACGCTGGATTTGGAGGAGTATGGTGCGTCTGCAGCCTTGAAGCGCATATGAACGTGAATTGGAAAATAATATGGAAAGTGTGAAGACCTGGGACTCGAACCCAGGTCATGGACATTGCAAGCGTGTGTACCTACCACTGAGCCATCCCAATTACATTTAATATATAATAGCAAATAAACATGATAAAAGAAGTAATGACCATGGTCCACCAACGCGCGCGAATTTTCAAACCGTCCATTCATTGATGGCCACGACATCATCGTCTTCATGTTCCTGAAAATATAAAAACAATGGCCACGGTTTTGCGAATGTTCTCCTAGGCCAGTTTTGAGAAAATAACGATTAGGCCTAGGACACTCATAAATTAGGCGCGAGGGCATGTTTGGGATCGTCCAGGTGCACTGATTTGAATGGTATGGGTCTGGAAGGCCAATTTTTCTTAAAATAAAAACCCCCAATTTTGAGGTCCTGCAAACCCTAGAACACAAACATGGCATAATCGTGTACACAACATAAAAATGCAATTAATCATATTGGTTAGCTTTAGAATTTCATAAGGAACATGAATCAATAAATAAAATGCTATGAAAATGCTTAGATTTGAGAATACGATTATGAGCTTTTCATGGAATTTTTGGAGTTCTGTATACCGATTCCTTGAGCTTTGATGAAGGTTTTTGATTGGAATATGTTCAGTGATCTCCAAGGAAGCTAATGGAACAAGAATTAGGTCTTGAATCGTCCTGGAAGGATGTTTTCAGAATTGACTTTTTTGACAATTTTTCCAAGTTTGTGAATGGCTTTCTTGAGCAGCTATGCGTGTATTTGCATTAGGGTTGTGATCCTGGCATATGTAGTAGTGAATTAGGTCAAAGAGAATCAATCAAATCCATTGCATTCATTGATTTTGGAAATTTGATTTCTTAAGATTTTTCCATATCTTTTTCCATGCAATTTTGTATCAATTAGGATCCAATCAAGCCAAATCTTCCCATATTTGAATGTGCACGAATTATTGAGGCTAAAACATGTATAAAAAGATTTGTTAGGTTAAGTTAAATATTTTTCATATATTTAAATGATTTAAATGAATTAATATAAATAAAAATTCAAATAAATAAATAAAAAATGAGAAAATACTTCCCTTTGGGCCAAGTGGTCGTGCATATGTCATGGATGATGAATCATGGAAGAAAAATGGGCCCATTAGCAATTTTAGGTCATTTGAATCAATGTTGACTTTTCAAAATATCCAAAACTTTCCCAACTTCTACAAGGCATAACTTGCTCAATTTTTAAGTTTTTCTCATTTTCTTGGACATTTTGGAAAGGTCTTTGAGTCCTCTAACCAATGCCTTTGGTCCCATGTCATTTTGATTTACCAATCTCAAGGTATGGCCTTTGACTTAAAGTCCCTTTTTGTTGACTTTTGAAAATGACCTATAATGTTGAAATTGATAACTTTTTATGAGAGCATTTCTTGGACTTGAAGTATGAAGATGAGTTGTAGGAAATGTCTTTCTCTTCAAAATGAGCTTTGGATGGAATTTTTCTAATAATCCATGTGAAAGTTATGCCCTGGTCAATTTCAGTTGACTTTTTCAGCTGTCCAAATAAGGAAACTTTTGCATCTTGATGAATTCTGAGCCAAATTTTGAGAATCATGATCAAGCATTGATCAAATGATGTTTGTGGCTTCAAAATGATATGTTGACCAAAAATTTGAACTTCTGACTGTCAAATGACCATTTTGCCCCTACAGTTGACTGTAGTGCAATTAGGGTTTTTGACTGTGCAATTTTGAGCTGAATGCCTTGAAACTTGATATGAGGATGCTTGACCATGTTTGTAGGCATGTGAGACTTGATTGGACCTTTGAAAACTTCATTTTCTTGATCAGACTCAAAACCCTAATTTTGACTGTATAGGAGATCTTTGCACTGTGCAACCCTTGGGGAATCTTGACACTTGATTTGGCAATTTCTTGAAGAATATGGGAGGGCAAATTTTAGGGTGCAACAGTTGCCCCTGTTCAATCTTCTTAGACCTGAGGATGCAGATTGGCTGACGTGCCTTTCGTAATCCGAGGGTGGAAGATGATTGAACACTAGAGTGCCCAGAAATTTGCGCTCACATAGTAGCAGTGATGATGGAATGGGCTTATAGATGCCCTTTGGAGATTGATGAATAGGATGATGGGCTTATAGATGCCATCTGGATGTTGATCGCGTAAGAGACTCCTTAGCGAGAACCTGCATACCTGCAAAAGAAACAATGAGTACCTGACACGTTGCAGGAGCTGATTTCAGATGCTTGATATAGATATGTCCTGACTGGTTACAGGAGCTGGGTCTGGAGCTTCAAAAGATGATGAATGAACCAGGGATGGTTGCTACCTTAGCATGAATGGTAAGAGAACCTTGGGCGATTTTAACTTCAACAACGCTCGTTGAGAAAATCTTTGGTGGGAAGTACCATCTTCGCAGTATCGGGAAGAGAACCATAGGCAATTATAATCTGAAAGGGAATTGTCACCTCACTCACCATCGGAGAGGGAACTATCTAGAAAGGAATTATCACCTCACTCACCGTCGGAGAGGGAACTATCTGGAAATTATCACCTCACTCGCCGTCGGAGAGGGAAACATAGGAGACTATCACCTCACTCACCGTCGGAGAGGGAAACATCTGAAAAGGACTTACCACCTCACTCACCGTCGGAGAGGGAACCATAGGAGATTATCACCTCACTCACCGTCGGAGAGGGAAACATTTGAAAAGGAATTATCGCCTCACTCACCGTCGGAGAGGGAACCATCGGAGATTATCACCTCACTCACCGTCGGAGAGGGAACCATCTGAAAAGGGATTACCACCTCACTCACCGTCGGAGAGGGAACCATAGGAGATTATCACCTCACTCACCGTCGGAGAGGGAAACATCTGAAAAGGAATTATCACCTCACTCACCGTCGGAGAGGGAACCATAAGAGATTATCACCTCACTCACCGTCGGAGAGGGAAACATCTGAAAAGGACTTACCACCTCACTCACCGTCGGAGAGGGAACCATAGGAGATTACTTCTACTGAGTCTTTATCAGAAAAATCTGTTGGGGAGTCGATTTAGCTGGACTAGAGAAGGCCTTGAAATATGTTTGAGAATTTTAACTGCATCTTTTCTGAAAAGTAAAGGTCAGTCATATGCAATGCATGATATGGATCAAGCAATGATGTTCTCAACATAAATGAGATTTGTATGATATAATGCGTCTATGCATGCTATACTGATGTATGTGATGTTTTATGAATGTATGTTTTCGTCTAGGAAAGTAAATCCTTGACGGGTGCCGGGAAGTCATATCCTGGGCTGATGTTGAAGAATAAGCTTTTACTTCCGCTGGGGATGATAACTGCAAGAATACTGGTGGGAGAATATGACTCCGTTGCGGAATAAACTTGGCGAATGGAAGATTCTGCGGGGAGAAAAGATACTCTAGCGACCATGCTGGGAAGCAATACTCTGTGGGAAGAGGGATGCCTTGCTGAGTGTTGATAATAATTTGCTGGGGATACCCTTGTTGTTGGAAGTGTTGATAGACTTCGTTGGGGTAAGAAGACTTCGTCGAGGACGCTCTTTCCGTGGCTTTTGGCTGAGGATAACCCAGTTATATCCTGTTAAGGAAATAACTCTTTAAATCAAGCCGGACGACGCGTTCGTGCTTTGCGAGGGGATAAGCTTCCAGAATCTACTGGGGATAAGCTTACTGCTTGGGGATATGAATTCCAACTTTTCCTGGGGAAACTGGATTGGACTCTCCTGGGGAGATTTTGAATTGTAATTTTGTAAGTTGAAAGAGGGAACCTAGGTAGGGTTGCCTGTTGATGAGCTCGTGTAAAACCGCATCTGAAATGGAGAAGGAACCTGTGTAGGGTTATTTTGATGATGAGTTCGTGTAAAACTTCGTTCTTGGAAAGGGAGAACCTGTGTAGGGTTATTTTGATGATGAGTTCGTGTAAAACTTCGTTCTTGGAAAGGGAGAACCTGTGTAGGGTTTCTGGGTGACGAGTTCATGTAAAACTGCATCTTGAAGAGAGGGAACCGGTGTAGGGTTGCTTGGTGAGGTAAGTTCATGTAAAACTTCTTGATGAACCGGGGTGAGGTTATCTTGAGCTAAATCCATGTAAGACTTCTGGGGGGAACCGGGGTTAGGTTACTTGGATAAGTTCGTGTAAAACTTCTTGACGAACCGAGGTAAGGTCATCTTGAGATAGGTCCATGTAAGACTTCTGGAGGAACCGGGGTTAGGTTACTTGGATAAGTTTGTGTAAAAATTTCTTGATGAACCGGGGTTAGGTCATCTTGAGATAGGTCCATGTAAGACTTCTGGAGGAACCGGGGTTAGGTTACTTGGATAAGTTTGTGTAAAAACTTCTTGATAAACCGGGGTTAGGTCATCTTGAGATAGGTCCATGTGAGACTTCTAGAGGAACCGGGGTTAGGTTACTACAGGGTAAGTTCGTGTAAAAACTTCTTGATGAACCGGGGTTAGGTCATCTTGAGATAGGTCCATGTAAGACTTCTGGAGGAACCGGGGTTAGGTTACTTGGGATAAATCCATGTAAGATTTCTAGGAGGAACCGGGGTTAGGTTGTCTTGGGATAAATCCATGTAAGATTTCTGGAGGAACCGGGGTTAGGTTACTTGGATAAGTTCGTGTAAAACTTCGTCTGAAAATTGAGAAGGAACCGGTGTAGGGTTGCATGATTTTGATTAAGTGGATGATTGTCCTGTTTGGTTTCGGATGTTAACCCACGATCTGGAATTTGTAAAGGTAGATGGTAATCATCCTTATGTTGATCTTTCCCTTGTACTTTGGTTAACAGAGCAATTGGATCGCCTGGATAACTCATTATTGCCCCTGTTTCGGAGGTGAGGGAAGAGGATACCTGTGTGGGTGATTGACAAATCTTCGGGTAGACAAGTGACGAGATGCCGGGACATAGTCGTACGCTTTAATCCCTAACTTTTGCCTGGACCGCCCTTTCGGGTTTTCAGTCCACCGGGATACCCATTTTTGCCCAAGCCGCCTTTTCAGGTTTTCGACTTGCCGGGTGTACATATTTTTCCATTTTCATCCCTTATTTTTTTTGCCCGAACCCTTTTGGTTCGACGGGAAGCCCTTATTTTTGCCTAGGCGTGTCAACCTAGCGGGTCTTTGATTATGCGTAGTACTTTTTTCGACTATGTCCACGCTCTCAGAATGTAGGGAGTTGCCCCTGTTGGAAGTATTTTGCCCTGCCCCAGATGATGGGCAATGCTCCTACTGTGCCCCTTGATTGGAGGTACTTCTGTTCACAAGGTGTTCATCGTGCGAATTTCCCTGCTGTTCAAACAAATAGTCATATGCAAACAAGGTTATTTTAAGAATGCAAAAGCCTATGTCTGTCTTGAATTTTGAAAATGCATTTTTTGTAATACAGTGCGGTGTCAACTCAAGATTTTATAGCAAACCTTCGGGAGTCAGGATACCTTCGTAACGGTATGCTTTCGAACTAACCCATGCTTCAGCTAGGAATTTTAAGGGTTATATCGTGGCCTGGTTCTCGGTTTAAGAATCAAAGGATAAAGGCTCAAATTATTTGTACCCACCCGCTCTTCGTGATGTTCTCCAAACCTAAACTCAGTTGGTCATACGTTAGACCTTGTTCGAGTCTTTGCTCTAATATTCCAGTGATGGTTCGGATGTTGATAACTTATTTTGAATAGGCAGTCATTCCTTTTTTGTCGAGGGTTCGTAAGACCTCTTCCTTTTTGATTTGATTATCCCTATTTTTTGCCTGACTGCTTCTTTTTGAATTTACAGTCAGCGGGATGCCCCAGTTTCGTAAGTCCCCTTTGTAGGTTTAGACTTCTTGGGCTTTTCGTTTATGATTTTTTTTTGTGATAATGACTGCCTGTCCTTTGGATTGTTCTGAACCATCACTGTCTTTCTTTTTTGTAAGGATCTCTTTGGTGCCATTCGTTATGCACTTGGATCAACTGAGAGACTACCCTGCCCCAGGTTATGATTAAGGGTTTTAAATTGCGAAAAGAAAAAACTCCTACTTCTTTGGCTCAGATGGGTTGACGAGGGATTATCTTCCTTATAACTCCAGTGTTTAGGAATTGAAACAATGCCTGTACCTCATCAGCGGGGTTTGTTCAAAAGCATACTGTAAAGATCGTGGTATCGTTTTCGTCATCCTCCCTCAAGAGGTTTAGAATTTTCAGTCCAGAGTTGATCATCACAAAAATATGAAAGCAGTTTTAAGCATAGTAAACATAATTAAATCAAGACAGACATGTGTAATGCATTCATGAAATAAAAGAGTTTAACATGATAATTATTTATCTGAACAAGAAAAGAAAAATACAACTTGAATTCAAATGAACAAAAATCCCTCAATCCTAGCCATGTTTTGGAAAGGGAGCAGTGATCACGTTGGGGGTCTCAGCCGGTTCAAATTCAATCTCTTTAGCATCGATCATATTCTGGATCTTGTATTTCAGCGCCCAACAATCCTCAGTATCGTGCCCCGGGCTATCAGAATGATAAGCACACCTTGCTTCTGGGTTGTAGCTTGGGGAAGAGGTCTTGGGGTTTGCAGGAGGGTTGATTACTGCAATCAGGTTCATCTTCAACATGTGCTGCAATGCTTGTGACCATGGCATGTTAATGTTGGTGAATTGTCTTTTAGGCTCGTCCGGCCTTCGCTGGTTTCCCTTTTGTGTTTGTCGGCGTGGTGCAGAACCAGAGATCATGACTGCCCCTGCATGTTGGTCACGACGACTCTTTTGGCTGTATGCAGCATTAGATTCTTTCTTTCCTGTGTAAGGCTTTTTGTGAGTGTCAGAAGGTGTGGCCTCTTGAATTTTCCCACTCTTGATACCGGCTTCAATTCTTTCGCCAGTCAGGATGAGGTCGGTAAATCCTGCAGATGAATTACCAATCAGGTGGTTGAAGAATGGCCCGGATAGGGTTCCCAAGAACATATCAACGAGTTCCCGGTCAGTTAATGGAGGTTGCACCCTTCCAGCAAGGTCTCTCCATCTCTGCGCGTATTCCTTGAAACCTTCACTTGACCCCAACGACATACCCTGGAGTTGGGTACGTGTGGGAGCAAGGTCGGCATTATACTGGTACTGCTTGTAGAATGCAATGGCTAAGTCTTCCCAAGTACGGATGTTGGCTCCATTCAGTTGATAGAACCAGTCAAGCTGAGTCCCTGAAAGACTCTCTTGGAAGAAATGGATCCATAAGTTTTTGTCAGCTGTATAGGGCTGGATCCTCCTTGTGTAAGCCCTGAGATGCAATTTAGGACAGGATGCCCCGTCGTACTTAGCAAAGGCAGGTGCCTTAAACTTGTGCGGGATCACTACCCCAGAAGACAGACCTAGATCCTCGAAGTCCAGGCCAGACACTTTTTGTATCTCCATAGCACTTAGCCGGTCTTCCAACTGTTTGTACCTATCCTCAGCCGGAGGGTACTGTTCGTCGTTGAAATCTGTCTCGCTGTCGGAGACCACTGGACTGGGAACCCTTTCTTCTTGATTACTGCCTTTCCCCACAGATGGAGTTGTCCTCTCAGCTTGATCCTGCAGGGTGTTCCCAGATCTGCGTCTAGGGCTGAACAAAACAGTCCTCTTCTTCTTCTTTTCCTTTTTCAAGAGCAAAGCCTTCAGATCTTGTTTCCCCTGGGTTAAATTCATGATCAGCCCTTGGAACTGGGCGTTCTGAGCCTGGAGGGCCTTGATAGTGTGCTCGGTTGAAGATTCAGGATTCATGACGAGACTGCTGAAATAAACAGCGAAGAAGGTAAGTAACCTGCAGAGAAAGGGTACCTGTTATGCCATGATATGTATGATATGCATGCAATGATTTCAAGGACCTCGAGGGGTAAACAGAGAAACTTGTTAGAGTTGAAGACTGATGACTTGATTGAAGAAACTTCCGGTTGTAGAAAATCCTTCTTCAAGGGTCAAAGGCTCACCATATCCAGTGGGTCATAGCCCCTGACAACCTTGACTAGAGGAAAATAAATCCCCTTTGCCCCTTGCTGGACAGTTGGTTCATCATGACCTGCATCACAAGCCCTTGAGATCCTTGAAATGGGTTAGGATGTATGCAATGTTATGATGCATGGGGTAATATGAATGAACCCTGTTATGAGCCCTGATTAAGGACTGCAAACCAAAACCTGCAAGCACTCAGGTAAAACCTGTCATGAGTCCCAGTTAAGGACTAAAACAGAACCTGCAAGAAACAAGTGTCAGGTAACAAGCATGCAGATAGTCAAGTTGGAAGGCACACAAGTCACACAAGAGAAGCCCTTAGAGTTTAGGCCAGCATGAGGTCTAGGTATTACCCTCTTTCAGTTTGTTGGTTCTACCTGTCCTATCAAAGTAACCGGGTTCTTAGAGGATCCCAATATCATTGACTACCCTCAATCGGTCATAACTCCAGCATCACAATCTTTTCTTGCGGCCAGAACCATCACGAGAGTTTAGCCTCAATGGGCGTAGCATACCGCTACTGTTCTATTGGCCAAGTTGGGTCATTTAAGGTTCTAAGGTTGTTGGTGCTTAATGACTCCTTAGAAGACCCATATTCTCCTCGTTGCAACACAAGGGATATCGGTACAGACCAAGGTGCCACACCAATGTAGCCACTGTTTCACCCGTGTCGGTCTATGCCGGACAGGTCCCTCACAGCTTATGCTACCTAAACAGGGTATCCCCAGATCCGGGTTAGGATCTATGTAACTCCGATGCAACCCACAATAGTAAAGCAAGCAAATCAATACAAGTGAAACCACAGTTATGAACTATCCCTAAGGTACACCTCACTTTAAGTTTGATCCCCAACAGAGTCGCCAGTTCTGTGATCGGTGGATCTGGAACTGACTGTTTAACGCTGGTTCGCGAAATGTCGCGGAAGCAAGAGTCGCCACCGTATTTTATTTTCTCCAAATGGAAAGGACAAAAGCACAGAAAAATTCCTTATAGAGATTGCTCTCGGTTCGGGAGGTAGATTTATAGAAAGGGAAGGTGTTAGCACCCGTTCTATCCATGGTTATCCATGGGCTCTTAGATACTTGCTCACTTGTGTTTTCAAAAATGGTTTGTTTGCTTTTCAATGTGGGTTTTAAAAAGTTTCTTTGAAAATTCCAGTTCGACTCTTGTATCGGTCCTCAAGGGTGTTTGAAAAATTGCTTTCGAAAGCTTTTGAAAATGTGTCGGTGTGAAAAGTATTTTTGAATTTTGTTTTGAAATTTAGAGCAAGTATCTACGAGAACCTACCTACCCTAAGGAATTCGTCTGTGTAAATGTCCTTTAAAGTAGTGCCATCCCACCATTGAGAGGTAGGTAGCACTACCGTTGGAGGTGTTCGGGTCAATTCGAGGTTCGGGACATGGTGATCACCAGAGCAATGGGAAGACACCTTAGAAGCTACCCTCATGCCAGGTTCCCGGATCATGAGGACTTACTAAGACATCCTCTACTCGACGATCACCTTTTGAGGCAAGGCAACAGTGAGGCGTACCCTAGGGGTGGTGTGTGCGATTTGTGTGTCGTTTTCATTTGTATTCATCTTGTTATGTTATTGGTGTTCTACGCTTGTTTTTATTTAAGGCCATTCATTCTTGCATGCTTTGTTTAACAGTTAAAAGTTGCGGAAAAGTAAATTCTAAGCTATTACAAATGGCGCGGGTCCACATCGCCAAAATTAACCAGGACCCGATTTGACGAAAAAATAAAGAAAATAAAAGAAATAAAAGTGCGAGAAGTAATTACAAGGCTTCGGGAGAGGTACATAATTATTATAATGAAAATAAAATAAATACGCAAATTAATAAGAAATTAAGAACGAAACGAGGGCGTTGGACCCTTTTGTAAAATATTAAAATTACATGAATTAATTGATTTAAGAAAAGAAATTGTTTTTGTTTTTTTGTTGGTATTTTATGTTTTTTAAGATTTTCATGAGAAGGGGAAATTGATTAAAATTAAAATAAAGTGCTAAACCTAATTCTAATCGTTTTTAATTTATTAAGAAAAATGTTGAAGTTTTTTAACCTAAAATTAAACCTAATTTTTTTATATGCAATTTAATTGATGAAAATAAATATTTAGTTATTTAATTATGAAAGAAAAATAAAGGGATGAAAATTAATTAAACCTAATTCTACTTCTTTTTAGATTTTTTTATCAAAAGTATTAAAATTAAACCCTAATTTATACTAAATTCAATTATATACAATTTGTTTATGAAAACAATTAAAATAAAATACTTATTATATTTTGCTCTTTTTCTGATTTTTATTGATATTTTATATTTTGAAAATTAATTAACTGAATAAATAATAATTAAGAGGAATAAAAATAATAATACAAAAAAGATAAAGAAAATAAAAAGGATGTGCAAACCTGGGGGTTCAGACCCCAATATGGAGGTTAGATCCTGGAAATTCTGGCCCAATAATCTGGGTCCATTTGACTTTTCCCAATTAGCATGCTGGAGCATTGACTCACGTGTATAGTGTTCCTACAATCCACGCCTTTGAATTCCTGAAGCTGAACGCGTGGCACGCTGGATTTGGAGGAGTATGGTGCGTCTGCAGCCTTGAAGCGCATATGAACGTGAATTGGAAAATAATATGGAAAGTGTGAAGACCTGGGACTCGAACCCAGGTCATGGACATTGCAAGCGTGTGTACCTACCACTGAGCCATCCCAATTACATTTAATATATAATAGCAAATAAACATGATAAAAGAAGTAATGACCATGGTCCACCAACGCGCGCGAATTTTCAAACCGTCCATTTATTGATGGCCACGACATCATCGTCTTCATGTTCCTGAAAATATAAAAACAATGGCCACGGTTTTGCGAATGTTCTCCTAGGCCAGTTTTGAGAAAATAACGATTAGACCTAGGACACTCATAAATTAGGCGCGAGGGCATGTTTGGGATCGTCCAGGTGCACTGATTTGAATGGTATGGGTCTGGAAGGCCAATTTTTCTTAAAATAAAAACCCCCAATTTTGAGGTCCTGCAAACCTCAGAACACAAACATGGCATAATCGTGTACACAGCATAAAAATGCAATTAATCATATTGGTTAGCTTTAGAATTTCATAAGGAACATGAATCAATAAATAAAATGCTATGAAAATGCTTAGATTTGAGAATACGATTATGAGTTTTTCATGGAATTTTTGGAGTTCTGTATACCGATTCCTTGAGCTTTGATGAAGGTTTTTGATTGGAATATGTTCAGTGATCTCCAAGGAAGCTAATGGAACAAGAATTAGGTCTTGAATCGTCCTGGAAGGATGTTTTCAGAATTGACTTTTTTGACAATTTTTCCAAGTTTGTGAATGGCTTTCTTGAGCAGCTATGCGTGTATTTGCATTAGGGTTGTGATCCTGGCATATGTAGTAGTGAATTAGGTCAAAGAGAATCAATCAAATCCATTGCATTCATTGATTTTGGAAATTTGATTTCTTAAGATTTTTCCATATCTTTTTCCATGCAATTTTGTATCAATTAGGATCCAATCAAGCCAAATCTTCCCATATTTGAATGTGCACGAATTATTGAGGCTAAAACATGTATAAAAAGATTTGTTAGGTTAAGTTAAATATTTTTCATATATTTAAATGATTTAAATGAATTAATATAAATAAAAATTCAAATAAATAAATAAAAAATGAGAAAATACTTCCCTTTGGGCCAAGTGGTCGTGCATATGTCATGGATGATGAATCATGGAAGAAAAATGGGCCCATTAGCAATTTTAGGTCATTTGAATCAATGTTGACTTTTCAAAATATCCAAAAATTTCCCAACTTCTACAATGCTTAACTTGCTCAATTGTTAAGTTTTTCTCATGTTCTTGGACATTTTGGAAAGGTCCTTGAGTCCTCTAACCAATGCCTTTGGTCCCATGTCATTTTGATTTACCAATCTCAAGTTATGGCCTTTGACTTAAAGTCCCTTTTTGTTGACTTTTGAAAATGACCTATAATGTTGAAATTGATAACTTTTTATGAGAGCATTTCTTGGACTTTAAGTATGAAGATGAGTTGTAGGAAATGTCTTTCTCTTCAAAATGAGCTTTGGATGGAATTTTTCTGATAATCCATGTGAAAGTTATGCCCTGGTCAATTTCAGTTGACTTTTTCAACTGTCCAAATAAGGAAACTTTTGCATCTTGATGAATTCTGAGCCAAATTTTGAGAATCATGATCAAGCATTGATCAAATGATGTTTGTGGCTTCAAAATGATATGTTGACCAAAAATTTGAACTTCTGACTGTCAAATGACCATTTTGCCCCTACAGTTGACTGTAGTGCAATTAGGGTTTTTGACTGTGCAATTTTGAGCTGAATGCCTTGAAACTTGATATGAGGATGCTTGACCATGTTTGTAGGCATGTGAGACTTGATTGGACCTTTGAAAACTTCATTTTCTTGATCAGACTCAAAACCCTAATTTTGACTGTATAGGAGATCTTTGCACTGTGCAACCCTTGGGGAATCTTGACACTTGATTTGGCAATTTCTTGAAGAATATGGGAGGGAAAATTTTGGGGTGCAACAGATAATGATGATAAACTCCGTTGGGGATACCAAAGATAAACTCCACTGGGGATTGAAGGATAAACTCCGCTGGGGATTGAAAGAACTTTGTTGAGGGCGATCTTCCATGGCGATTAGCTGAGGATAACTCAGTTATAAACCCTTGTGAGGAATAACTCTGAATAAAGCTCGGGAGAGACGTCTGTATTCTGCAGGGAACAAGCTTCCAGAATCTACTGGGGATAAGCTTTAAGACCTGCCAGGGAAAGTTGTGCCTTTTCAGGATCGATGGGGAGTCAACTCTGCTTGGGGAAAGCATGGCGGAATCTTGTCTTAATCTGCGGGGAGAGAGATGATTTGGTCACATTCTTCAGTCGAATCTACCTTGGTACCTTGGCGGACAAAGCAAACAGACTGCATCAGACAACCTTACATTGCCCCTGTTCCTGATGTCACCTGTAATTAATCTTTTGCAAATATTTATGAATCAGCAATTTAATGTCAAATGCATATATCAAAAATGAACATTGGACGTTCTTCGCAAGACAAAACAGAAAAAGGAAAAACAATGGCGATTTGTATGACAAGTGACTTTGTATTGATTTGAATTTTGCCTGTGAAAAGGCGTTTTTGTACAAGAGGCTGACATCCTAGTAAGAGGACGCCGCCGAATAACACAGAATTTATAATTTTGAAAACAAAACAACTATGTGAATAATCCCACTGGGTTCCAACTCTGCTATCGCCTTTATGTCCCCAAGCGTCTCATCGCTTTGCTGCCTAGTTGAAAATGAAGCTGATTGGTCGATGCCGAAATCTGAGCCAGATAGTTGATGCCGAATTCCGGATGCGAAGTGATCCAATTAGACATAGTGTTACGCTTTATCCCTAACTTTTGCCTGGACCGCTCTTTCGGGTTTTCAGTCCACCGGGATACCCATTTTTGCCCAAGCCGCCTTTTCAGGTTTTCGACTTGCCGGGTGTACAGATTTTTTCATTTCATCCCTTATTTTTCCCCGAACCCTTTTGGTTCGCCGGGAAGCCCTTATTTTTGCCTAGGTATGTCAACCCAGCGGGTCTTTTATTTATGCGTAGTATCTTTTTACTATGTCTGCATTGGCGGGGTGAGGAAGGTCGTCACCATCCATGGTGGTTAGAATCATGGCTCCTCCTGAGAACACATGTTTAACCACAAATGGCCCTTCGTAAGTAGGGGTCCATTTGCCCCGGGAATCACTTTGAGGAAGGATGATACGCTTAATTACCAGGTCCCCCACTTGATACTCTTGTGGTCTGACTTTCTTGTTAAATGCCCTGATCATTCGTTTTTGGTACGTCTGACCATGACATATAGCGGTGAGTCTCTTTTTGTCAATCAGGTTTAATTGATCAAGTCGAGTCTGGATCCAGTCATCTTCATTTAAGTCTGCATCTTTCATTATCCGGAGAGAGGGTATCTGGACTTCAATGGGCAAGACTGCCTCCATGCCATAGACCAAGGAGAAAGGAGTTGCCCCGGTTGACGTTCTTGCTGAGGTACGGTACCCGTGAAGAGCGAACGGTAACATCTCGTGCCAATCTTTATAGGTCACTGTCATCTTCTGCACAATTTTCTTGATATTCTTATTCGCCGCTTCTACAGCCCCATTCATCTTCGGCCGGTAGGGAGAAGAATTGTGGTGCTGTATCTTGAATTGTTCACAGAGTTCAGTGATCATTTTGTTGTTAAGATTGGTACCATTGTCCGTAATAATCCTTTCTGGGACGCCATACCGACATATCAGGTTATGCCGGATGAAACGTGCCACGACGCTCTTGGTTACCGTGGCGTAGGAAGCTGCCTCAACCCACTTCGTGAAGTAATCAATTGCTACCAAGATGAAGCGATGCCCGTTGGATGCCGTCGGTCGGATCTCGCCGATCATATCAATGCCCCACATTGCAAAAGGCCAAGGTGCCGTCAGGACGTTTAGAGGAACGGGAGGAATATGCACCTTGTCAGCATAGATCTGGCATTTATGACAAGTTCGAGAATGTTGGTAACAATCGGCTTCCATTGTGGACCAGAAGTACCCTGCTCGAAGGATTTTCTTTGCCATGGTGTGTCCACTGGAATGTGTTCCGAATGTACCTTCATGCAGTTCTATCATGATTTTCTCTGCTTCATCCTTATCCACACAACGTAGTAGAGTTGAATCATGATTCCGTTTGTAGAGGATGCCGTTGCCGAGGAAGAATTTTGCCGCAAACCTCCTCATGAACTTCTTGTCATTGATAGATGCATCTTTAGGGTATTCCTGAGCTTCCAAGTACCTCTTCACCTCATGATACCAGGGTTTTTCAGTTGCCTTCTCGGCCTCGAGGTCGCAACAGTATGCCGGTTCGTTCAACTTCCAGATGATGATCCGGGGAGCCTCATTGTCCCATTTAACCTTGAACATTGAAGACATCGTAGCCAATGCGTCCGCTAGCTGATTCTCCTCTCTTGGGAAGTGCTCAAAAGTTATCTCTTCAAAGTGGGGAAGCAAGGTCAACACATACTCCTTGTAAGGAATAAGATTTGGGTGTTTCGTATCCCATTCGCCTTTGATCTGATTGATCACGAGAGCGGAATCTCCGAAGACACTCAGGAATTTGATCCTTAAATCGATTGCAGCTTGTAGACCCATGATACATGCCTCATATTTTGCCATGTTGTTGGTGCAGTTGAAACATAATCGGGCGGTGAGTGGAGTATGAGTTCCTTTGGGAGATATGATTACAGCGCCGACGCTGTTCCCCAAAGCATTGGAGGCTCCGTCAAAATGCATAGACCATCGGGATCCTTCCTCAGGTCCTTCATCCGGTCCAGGTACTTCACAGTCAGTTACCACCATGATGTCTTCGTCCGGAAAATCAAAGTTCAATGATTGGTAATCGTCCACAGGTTGGTGTGCCAAATGATCTGCCAGTACACTTCCTTTAATTGCTTTCTGAGTTGTATACTGGATATCATATTCTGTTAAGATCATTTGCCATCTCGCTATTCTTCCGGACAGAGCGGGCTTTTCAAATATGTACTTGATGGGATCCATCTTTGAAATCAACAAAGTGGTGTGAGTCAGCATATACTGTCTCAGCCGGCGAGCAGCCCATACTAGAGCGCAGCAAGTTTTCTCAAGCAGTGAGTAACGAGACTCACAATCGGTAAACTTTTTGCTCAAGTAATAAATGGCGTGCTCTTTTCGGCCGGACTCGTCATGCTGTCCCAGCACATACCCCATTTAATTGTCAAGTACTGTTAAATATAGTATCAGAGGTTTTCCTTCCACTGGAGGCATAAGAATGGGTGGCTCTTGGAGATATTCCTTTATCTTTTCAAAGGCAGCCTGACATTCATCGTTCCAACGTACTACTTGATCTTTCTTCAGTAATTTAAAGATTGGCTCACAGGTAGCAGTTAGACGTGAGATGAATCGGGCAATGTAATTCAGTCGTCCCAGAAAGCCTCTGACTTCTTTCTCTGTCCTTGGAGTTGGCATCTCTTGTATGGCTTTTACCTTGGCAGGGTCCACCTGAATACCTTTATCACTCACAATGAAACCTAGCAATTTTCCGGACCTCACCCCAAAGGTGCATTTGTTGGGATTCAACCTCAGCTTATATAACTTCAGTCGGTCAAATAGCTTCCTCAGATGATCAAGGTGCTCCTCCTCAGTTTGAGACCTTGCAATCATGTCATCAACGTATACCTCAATCTCATGATGGATCATATCATGAAATAAAGCAACCATGGCACGTTGATAGGTTGCCCCAGCATTTTTCAATCCGAATGGCATGACCTTGTAACAGAAGGTGCCCCACTGAGTCACAAAGGTAGTCTTTTCCATATCTTCCGGGGCCATCTTGATCTGATTATACCCTGAAAAACCGTCCATGGAGGAGAAAACCTTATGTTGAGCAGTATTGTCAACGAGAACGTCAATGTGAGGTAGAGGAAAATCATCCTTGGGGCTTGCCCTGTTTAAATCCCGGTAGTCAACACACATTCTGACTTTACCGTCCTTCTTCGGCACTGGCACCACATTGGCAACCCACTGAGGGTAAGAAGTTACTGCTAGAAATCCGGCCTCGAATTGCTTCATAACCTCGACCTTGATCTTTTCAGACATCTCTGGGCGCATGCGGTGAACCTTTTGCTTTACCGGAGGGCAGTCTTCCTTGGTTGGCAGGTGATGAACTACAATGTCAGCATCCAAACCAGGCATATCTTCATAGGACCAAGCAAATACCTCCATGTAATCATGTAGCATCTGGATCAATCGTCGCTTCACGCTGAGCTCTAGATTAGCCCCAATCTTGACCTCTTTCCTATCTGTCTCCGTACCCAGGTTAATCGTTTCCACAGGCTCTTCATGTGGTTGAATAGCCCTCTCTTCCTGGAGTAGCAGTCTTGCGAGTTCACCAGGCACTTCGCAATCATCTTCACCTTCGTCCTCGGCCAAGTTGATCGGATTCTCGAAGTCATAACTGGCGGTAGCAGAGCTGTTACCAGTGAGATCCAGAGTGGGTTGAAACCTGTATAAGTGAGTGTGTGTAAATATAGTTGTTTTGCAATATATAACACAAAGAGAAAAAGAGCACAAGATTTGAAATGCAACAAACGTCCAATGTTTTTATTGATGATATATGGAAATGTCATACAAAAAGGCCTCACAAATGGAGCTACGATGCCCCGGGTAGGACACCGAGCCAATAAAGTTTTAACATATTGGTTGTTACAAATTGGAATTTAAAAGAATTAATTACTGTGTGACAAATGTGATAGGTGTAAAATCCTTTGCTGTCCAGTTGCTTGGTCCGTTGCTGGTGGTTGGATAAATCCAACTGTCAAACTCCGCTTCCTCTACATCCTCCTCAATAGCATTCACCCTTGGACTGGTGATAAACACTGGAGTCTTTCTGATCTTTTCCTTGCGCACAACCCTCTGAGCCTCTGTATTAAAGCCCAACCCAAACTTGTCGTTCTTTTGAGTGAAGTCAGGAAGCTGACCCCAGTTCGCACAATTGCCTTTCTCGATTACAGCCCGGGCATCCTTCAAGGATGCCATCTTCAACGGAAAGTCTTCTTCACTCACTGCCTCAGCCGATGCCAATGTTGGAGGTACCTCCTCAAAATGCTGAAAGGGGGTTTCAATAAACTCCCCGTCCATCTCGATATACCGGAATGAATTCAAGTGACTAACCATGTATTCCTCCTCACCCTGCACGGTAATAATATTCCCTTTGACAGGGTATTTGAGCTTTTGGTGTAGAGTGGAGGTTACTGCCCCAGCCTTGTGAATCCAGGGTCGACCCAATAAGCAGGAGTAAGATGGGCGAATATCCATTACATAGAACGTTGAGTCAAAGACTTGGGAACCCACACGAATAGGAATGTCTACCTCGCCATGCACCATCCTCTTAGAACCGTCAAAGGCTCTAACAATGATGTTACTAGGCTTTAATTCCAAATCCTCACAATCCAAGCGATCCAATGCCTTCTTAGGAAAAACATTCAGGGAAGAGCCGGTATCCACTAACACGTGTGCGAGAGTAGTGCCCCTGCATTCTAGGGAAACATGCAGGGCATCATTGTGATTTTTCCCTTTGGGGGTGAGGTCAGCATCCGAGAACCCCAAGTCATTGTCAGCTGTCAAATTAGCCACACAGTCGGTGAATTGGTCCGCGGAGGTCTCTTGCGGTACGTGGGCCGTTTTCAGAAATGAAATCAGGGCTTTTGCATGGGCCTCTGAGCATAGCAGTAATGATAGCATAGAGATTTTGGAGGGAGTATGCCCCAACTGTTCAACAACGTTAAAGTCACTTTTTTTTGATGATTTTAAGAATTTCCTCCATTTCTTGTTGGGAGGCTTCTACAGCAGTCTTTTTTGGTGCCTCCGTCCTGGAAGGCAAATCGGTAGCAACTTCTTTGCCCCGAGTATCAGAGGACTTGGCGGCAGTAGTAGACACAGGAACTTGAATTGGAACATGCACACTTGCGGGTGTGATGGTGAGAGGTTTTCGGATAACTGGCGGTGCAATGTCAGGCGAGAAGAGCCTGCCACTGCGGGTAATCTTGGCGGGACCAGTGATGTTACTGATACTGGTATTGGTGTTGAACTCCTGCTTCACCCGAAGCACATACACATCGGCCCCATAATGCCATGGGACCGCTTTATCAGACTCGTAGGGGAGAGGCCCTGGAACAGTAATAGTAATGGGTGCAACAGACATAATTTGGACTGGTTTCTTCATGGGAGCTTTAGCAGGATTGTAAATCGTGACAACAGATATTTCTTCAACAGAAACAAACGGAACAACAGTTTTCTTGAACATAATTTCTTTGCTATCCATCAGGCTTTGGATGCCTGATTTCAGTAGTGGACAAACGGTAGGGATAAAAGCACACAGGAGGCAACCCTTGCTACAACCCGAAAATAAACCGTCTAGTAGTAAGTTCCTTTTAACAGTCAACAGAGGGGTAGCAACATCATTCACTGAAACATCATACAACTCTTCTTCAATGGCATTCACTCTATGCTGGGGCATAGGAGCGGTTACAACATTTGGTTTTTCAGGCGCTTCAAACTGAATTTCCTTTGCATCAATAAGATCTTGCACTCTGTTTCTCAAGGCCCAACAATCATCAGTAGCGTGCCCGGGGCTATCAGAATGATAAGCACACCGGGCATTTGGGTTATACTTAGGAGATGCAGTATTCACGACTTTAGGAGCTTCTTTGATGGTCACCAAGTTGGTTGATAACAGTTGGGGTAAAATTTGTGACAAGGTCATACTCAACCGAGTATACTGCCTCTTGGGCCTTTCACCTCTTTGTTGATTGTACCGCTGAGGAGCAGCAACAGGTTTTGAAATGACCAGAGCATTGACGGCTTGGCGACTTTCTGGCTTGACTTGTCTTCTAGGACCATAGACGGCACTTGCTTCCTTCTTAAAAGGCCTCCTCTCAGTACTTGCAGCAACACCCTTCTGAATCTTTCCTGACCTGATGCCAGCTTCTATTCTTTCGCCCGTTAAGATCAAATCGGTAAACCCCGCGGAAGAGTTACCAATCAGATGATTGAAAAATGGCCCAGATAGGGTCCCTAGAAACATATCAACAAGTTCACGATCGGTTAAAGGAGGCTGCACCCTGCCAGCCAAATCCCTCCATTTTTGTGCGTACTCCTTGAATCCCTCGCTTGTTCCTAGCGACATACCCTGAAGTTGGGTACGAGTAGGGGCAAGGTCAGAATTGTATTGGTATTGTTTGTAGAAAGCGGTGGCCAAATCTTCCCAATTTCGAACGCTGGTTCCCTCTAGCTGATAAAACCACTCCAACTGAGCTCCAGAAAGACTGTCTTGAAAGAAATGAATCCAAAGGTTTTTATCTGCCGTATAGGGTCGAATTTTTCTCACGTAGGACCTGAGATGTATTTTGGGACAGGACAGCCCATCATACCTCACAAACACTGGCACTTTGAATTTTGGGGGAATCACAATCCCGGCAACCAAACCCAAGTCTTCAAAATCCAAACCCGGTACTCTTTGTAGCTCCATGGCGGCCAACCTGTCTTCTAGCCCTTTGTATTTATCATCAGCTGGAGGGTATTGCTGATCGGTATAATCTTCATCCTCTTCGACCTCCTCTTCTTCCGCATCAGACTCGGAAGGTACCGCAGCTCCACCTCCTTTGCTGGTTCCCTCATCAGAGATAGGAGGAAATTCAAGCACTCTTCGGGATTCTCCGTCAAATCTTCTCCCCAAGGTAGCCATCCCGAGTCTCTTTTTCTTATTTTTCACTGGGTCTTTGTTCCCAAATTGAGTCTTGATATCCTCCTGACCCTTAGCCAAGGTCATCAGGAGTTGCTGGAACTGTGCATTCTGAGCTTGTAGGTCTTTGACTGTTTGCTCGAGATCCATCCTGACTGTAATAAACAGCAGACAGATAAGGAAACCTGGAGTGAGACCTGCTTATGCACATGATGAATGGTATGCTTATGTATGCAATGCATTCAAGGATTTAGGACATTCAAAATTGTTTCAGACAAAGAAGAACGCACGTCATATTAATAAGAAGAAATTTGTCAGTACATAAATGCCCCATGGGCCAAATATTACAAAATAACTTCTCAAGGCAAAAAGACATTGCGCATCCTCTTTGGTGCGATGTAGGTGTTGAGGGCCTCTTGCTCATGGAGTTAGCGGGTAAGCTCTAGAACCTTCTTCTCACTGGCGTAGAAGCTAGCTTCAAAAGTATTCCGTTCCTCCTTGAGCTGAATCCAACTTTTCTGCATTTCCTCCCACGATGTAGGTATGTTTGGATGTAGGATGGTGTAGGGAACCTCTCCTTCCTTGACGGGCTCTTTAATCACAGGGAGAACATGAGGATAAGGCATCATCAGAATTTGGGCTCGGGCTCGTACCCACTTGAGATAAGGCTCAAGAGGGATGGAGTTCTTGTGTCCCAGAGTCTTGCTATCAACCTTGTTGAGTTTTCCCCAAGCTCTGATGAATCTTTGGCGAAGTCCTTGCACATCGTTGTCGAAGTCAAAAACTAGGTCAGGAATCAACATGTCATGAGGACCATCCCTCCGTGCATATCCAAATTGTCTCAAAGCTAGGCAAGGATTGTAGGTGATACCTCCTCTAATTCCAAGTAAAGGAACATTAGGAAATTCTCCGCAACGATTGACGATGATGACATTTTCTCTGGACCGAGAACACCAATGTACATCAGAGTGAGTAAGAGTCATCAACCGTTTGGACCACCTTGAGCCTTGGTCGTTCTTCAAGACAAATTGTGGAAGGTGCGAAATAAACCACCTTGCAAGGAGAGGAGTACAGCACATGAGAACACCCCTCTTTCTCATTGTTCGTGTGTAAAATGAGTGAAGGATGTCCCCAAGCAATGTTGGTATTGGATTTCTGGACAAGAAGATTTTGACGGCGTTGACATCTATCAATTGGTCAGGATTTGGGAACAAGACCAACCCATAGATAAGGAGTGCCACAATTTCTTCAAAGGCTTGTAGGTCCAATGAATTCCAACATTCTTGTGCTTTTTCAAACAAGAATTTTGCTAAGAATCCTTTGACGCCGCTTCTGGTTTCCCAATGCCCCTTGATGTCGGATGGTTATAGATGTAAGGCTCGAGCAACATCTTCCGGCTTGGGTTCCTTTTCCGTACCGTTGAAGGGTAGTTGATTAAGGATAGGAATTCTCAGGAGTTGAGAAAACTCCTCCAAAGTGGGCACCAACTGGTAATCGGGGAAAGTGAAACAGTGGTGAAGAGGGTCAAAGAACTGGAATAGCACTTTCACCATGTCTTATTCAATGTTGGTGTTGACTAGGCTGAGCAGTCTACCATGTCTTTCACTGAAGGATGAACTTTCCGGAATTCTTGAGGTGAGCTCCTTGAGTTGAGGAGAGATTCTCACAAGGTTGACTTGAATGGTGTTTCTGCGAGGAACTTCCATGACCTACAAAACAGGAACAAAGATGAAGATCCAAACCCTTGAAATGGTTAGTGAATGCATATGATGTTTTATGATGTTTATGATGCATGCACAAAACATATGTACAAACAAATCACACCAAACCCTAGTTTCAGGCTTGCATGGGGTTTCATAGGTAAGTACCCTCTTGAGTGTAGTTGGCTTAAAAACCTGTCCTATAAATAGTAACCGGGTTCTAAGGAGCTCAATATCATTGGATTGTTTTCAATGTTCATTGTTTTGGTTTAGCCACTTAACTAGCGACCAAAATATTCCAAGAAAACAACCCTCAATGAGTGTAGTATCGAGTATCTACCAACTTCGGACTGCACCAAAGCCGGTCATCTCACTACCCCTAATAAAAGGCCAAGATGGTCAAGTAAGGTTCTAGGTCATTAGTGCTTAGTGACATCACTCAGCGGCCCCGTACTCTCCTTGATTGAACTCAAGGGTTACCGGTACTCACAAATATGTCGCACTAATATAGCTATTGCTTCGACCGTGTCGGTGTACCCCGCACAGTTTCCACAACGTATTGCTATCTATGAATGTTTCCCAAAATCCGGGTGTAGGATTGCAAACCCAAACAAGAGAGTCAAAATGTAAAGCAAACAATTCAAACAATTTGTCATGCAAGAGGGTAATCTAAGCCCTAAGGTTACTCCACTTTTAAAATAATCCCCAGCAGAGTCGTCAGTTCTGTGATACGGTGAGAGAACTGACTATGGTTTTGCGTTTGTATTAGCAAATGTTTCGGTTAAGCAAGAGTCGCCACCGACTTTTTATTTTATCCTAAGGAAAGGTTTAAAAAGCACTGCAAAAACCTTTGAGATTTTTCTTGGGTTCGGGGAGTAGATTATAGAAAGGGAAGGTATTAGCACCCTTTCTATCCATGGTTATCCATGGGCTCTTAGTTACTTGCTTAGATCGCTTGCCTTTTGTTTTCAATTTGTTTGAAATGATGCTTTGTGTGTGGGTTTGAAAAATGTTTTAAAAAGAGGCCAATGTGGTGGCAACCTTTGTAATGATCCATGTTGGGATGTATACAAAGGTGTATGTCTTTTGAAAAGTTTTCCATGTTTTTGAAAGTTGTTTTGAAAGTGTTTGTGATGTATGGTTTAAAAACTGGCAAGTGTTTTTGTTTCGCAAGTTGACAAGTACTTAAGAGCGATCTACCCTAAAGTTCTCAAAGATTTTTGTTATGTTTTAACTCTTTTAACAATTTTGTTCCACCATTGTATTTGGTGTACAATCTTGTGTTAGGATGTGAAAGGGACGGGCGCGGGTCGTCGTTTAGACCATAATCGCAATAGTGCTAAGTATCCTTGGGCAATTTTTTCTTTGAAAGGGACTTTGATCATTTTAGGCAACTTTCAAAAGCGTCATCGAGGGACTATGATCATTTGAGTTATTTGTTTTGCCCAAAGAGACCTAACATGCAATATGGCCCAATTTTTGAAAGGCAACAAGTGGATGTAACCCTAGGGGTGTTAGTGTGCAAGTGTGTTTTATTGCATACAAGAGTTTTTTTCTTTGAATTAGGTTTTTCTATTTCATTTATTTTATCTTGCCATACACGTCCTAATTACTAGCAATAAGAAGCGGAAATGTAAAATCCTACGCTATTACAACAATTAGGGGAGGGGGACACACATTTGTACATGGGGGGTTCAACGAGAAAAATAGACAAAAAAGAAAATAGCAAAAAACAAGATATAGAGAGAGAGAGAGAGAGGGAGCCCGCGCGCTGCTGGGAGGTCATCAGAAGTTCTGACTCAGATCCGCTGCCAGATGATCAACCTGTTAGTGAAACTGGATGAGTCAGAACTTCTGACTCTGGCACCTGCAAAACAGAACCTTGTTAGTGGGGAAATCAGAAGTTCTGATTTCCCTGCGCTGCAAGACAGAAGTTTGTTAGTGGAGAAACCAGAAGTTCTGATTCTGCTGAAAAGGCAATAACTCTCAGAGGTTCTGATATCATTGACAGCAAAACAGGCTTCAGATGTGCTAACGTCAAAGTCAGCACTTGGCTTTTCCCTGTACTAATCAGAACATCTGCAATCCTGTTGTTACTCCACAAAACAGGAAACATATTTGGAACAGATCTAGCAAATACAAAAAAATGTTTCAGAGGTCAGAACCACCAAGGTCACAGGCAAATCCTCTACTGGCTCAGAACGTTCTGAGGTATGAAAATCCTCAGAACATAAACAGCAACAACATGATATTTACATTATGTTTATTTGAATATGCACAGCTGATGATGCTTAACAGTGTGATGAGGGTCAGCAGGTGCTTACCTGACTGTTGGGAAAGTTTGTGGGTGAAAGTTAGCTTTTGGTTCTGGTGGTGTTCTGGACAGATTTCCTTTGAAAAGGGGAAGTAAAGGTGTATACGTATGTAGGGTCAGAAGTTTGGAGAAGGTGTCTTTGGTTTACAGAAAAAACTGGATATTTGATGAAGTTGAAGGTGAGAAACTCAAAGTTATGAAACAAAACTGGAGATTTTGGCAGAGTTTCAGAATGCTATGTTGCTAAGGGTTGCTGTTTCTCTCTTAGCAATTTTTCTGTTTCTTTTTCTGAACGCCTTTTGCAGTGGTGAAAGCTCTCTATTTATAGGCAAAGTTCTTGTGGATGCCTTGAACATTAAAGCGCCAACAGAGTTTGAATTTGTTCTTTGACAGAAATTCCTGGGAAGTTGTGATAACAGCTAGCTTTCAGCCTAGGCTGCAGCAGCAGGCGTAGATTGGGGAGAAGTGACCTCTGAAGTGGGCGGTGGCGTGTAGACCCATGCCAGAATCTGCACAAAAGCGTTTTCCAAGCCACATGTGAATGTTCAGGAGTGGTTGGAAGCATTAATGGGCATTAAATGGTGATAAGACCTATCAACATCAATATTATGGTAATGGAAACCAACGTTGAATCAGCAGCGTAGACCATGCTCTGGCCTTGGCTACCTGTTGTCTTAGTAAGCTCTAGAGATTCTCCTGGTTTTCTGGTACGTTCCTTGGATTTACTTCTGGACCATCTGGGCTTAGAGATTCTGTATCAGCGTAACACCCATTCTTCTGACCTTTTCATCTTCTGAATTCAACATGTTCTGAAGGAGCCTTCAGATTTCCCTGCTTCTCTTGCATTCCTTTAGCAAGTTCTGACTGAGCTTGTGTAACTGCTGAAGGGGCATGTTCTGCTTGAGGCTTACATACTGAACCACGTTTACAACTTCTGATTGAACTGATGTAGCTGCTGAAAGGCCAACTTCTGACCACGCTGAGCCAAGCTTGCAACTTCTGACCGTTTTTATCTGGAATGGGTCCAGAAGTTCTGAAGCGCTGATTTTTTCTAAAACACTCATTTTAGAGAAACGTTCTAAGTACTTAGAATTTGATTTTTCTCAAGATAAAAGCGTTGTTTTTGGAGTTCGTGAGATCATCTTGCTTTTGTAAGTGGCTTGCTTGGGCAAAAGGATAACTCAGGTCTTGGATTTGTTTCAGAGGGACCTTGAAAATTCAAGATGGTTTCCTAAAGAAAAGGGAGGGCAAATTTTGGGGTACAACACCTAGGTCAAACCTAGAAACCGTTCTAGGCCATGAAAACCCAAGCCACGACCACAGTCATGCCCGTCTCTTCCTCCTGAACACATCTATGTCCATTAATAGCCTTGATTTTACCTGTAGAGAAAATGCCCAAAAAAACATCAAAGAACCCTAGATTCGGCTTGGGGGTTACAGGCTATGAAAACGCAATCCAATAATGCAAAAAGCTTCTAAATGAAACGACAAGCATGAATATGCAAAGATTTTGTTCAAAAGATGCAAAAATATGAAGATACGATTTCAAGTGCAGAGCGATTATCAGAGAAACTTACAACGCGATTGAGGAGGTGAATGGCCTTGCTTTTGATTGCTATAGACTTAGTGGATGTCCAACAATTGATCCACGTTGAGTTTTTGCTTTGAATCGGCCTCTAAGAAGGATTTCAGTTTCAAGCTTTTTCAAGTTTTTCTCAAGTTTGGTTTTGGTGATTCTGCAGCTTCTAGGTCCTGATTCGTGTGCCTCTAGCTTGTATAAGTAATATGGAATGAATTAGGTTAACTTTCTTGGGCTGAATCCTTATGCATTGATGTTTGGAGATGTGATTTGATTCACCATTAAAAAGCTTCCAAATTTGTTCCAAATCCAATATTTTGTTCATGACATGGCTTGATACGGATTTGATCATGTCCATAATGATATTTAAGACCTATATCAATAAAAAAGATCCTAAATGATCAATATTTGGATTTTATTTGGATTTAAATTGATTTAAAATGAATTGATTCAATAAAAATCAAATAAAATAGAAAACTTAATAAATGGACACAAGGCTGAAGCTAGGACACGTGTGTAGTGTGACAAGACCAAATCAAGTGGAAAAGAATGGGCCCATTTGACAAAATTTGAAGTTTTGGGGATAGTTGACTTTTGGTAATTTTGGAAAAATGCCTAACTTCAACAATGCATAACTTCTTCAATTTTGAACTTTTGGAAGTGTTCTTGGACTTTTTATAAAGCTTGAGATGTCCTATAACCAAACAATTTTGTCTCATCTCATTTTGATATTTCATGCTCAAGTTATAAGCTTTGTCAAAAAAGGTGTTTTTGTTAACTTTCAAAAATGACCTATAATGTCCAAATTTGTAACTTCTTGTGAGTGCATTTCTTGATCTTGGGGTATGAAGATGGATTGTAGGAAACTGCATCCTCTTTAAAATTAGCTTTCGATGGGTCATTTCTCATAAATTATGAGAAAGTTATGCTTGGTCAAAGTTGAGTTGACTTTTCCTGCAAAACCCTAATTTAACAACTTTTGAATCTTGATGAATTTTGAGCAATCCTTGATGAATCATGATCAAACCTTGATAAAATGATGAATTATCCTTCAAAATGAGAATGTTGACAAAAAATCTTGAAGTTTGACAGTATTTGGGTCACAGTTGACTTTTGCCCTAGTACAATCGATTTTTGGATCTCTTGAGCAATTGACTGACCAAACTTCCTCTTCAAGGCTTGAAATTTGACATGGATGAACTTAAGAACATATTAGGACATTGGGGAGAACTTTATGTCATTTGGATGCAAGGAACTTGGTGCAACACAAAACCCTAATTTTGAATCGACTGCCTTAGGAGATAGCTTGACTGTCCAACTCTTGAGCAATCTTGAACCACTTGGGGATTTTTCTTGCAATGTTTTGAGAAATATGGGAGGGAAAATTTTGGGGTACAACAGTTTCCCATGTTCAATCTTCTTAAACCTGAGGATATAGATTGGCTTTCGGGCCTTTCGTGATCCGTAGGTGGAAGATGATTGAACACTAGAGTGCCCAGAAATTTGCACTCGCATGAAGTGGTATCAACCTGGTGATGTCGGGAATGGGCTTACAGATGCCATTTGGAGACTATTGATAGGTGGTCCGAACTTCTACTGGATCGGCATCAGAAAAATCTTTAGGAATCGATTTAACTGGACCAGAGGAGGTCTTGGATTAACTTTGACTGGATCGGCATCAGAAGAATCTTTAGGAATCGATTTAACTGGACCAGAGGAGGCCTTGAAACAACTTTGACTGGATCGACATCAGAAAAATCTTTAGGAATCGATTTAACTGGACCAGAGGAGGCCTTGAAATAACTTTGACTGGATCGACATCAGAAAAATCTTTAGGAATCGATTTAACTGGACCAGACAAGGTCTTGGAATAACTTCAACTGGACCGACATCAGATAAATCTTTAGGAATCGATTTAACTGGACCAGAGGAGGTCTTGGATCAACTTTGACTGGATCGGCATCAGAAAAATCTTTAGGAATCGATTTAACTGGACCAGACAAGGTCTTGGAATAACTTCAACTGGATCAGCATCAGATAAATCTTTAGGAATCGATTTAACTGGACCAGAGGAGGTCTTGGATCAACTTTGACTGAATCGGCATCATAAAAATCTTTAGGAATCAATTTAACTGGACCAGACAAGGTCTTATAACTTCAATTGGATCGGCATCAGAAAAATCTTTAGGAATCGGTTTAACTGGACTAGAGGAGGTCTTGAAACAACTTTGACTGGATCGACATCAAAAAAATCTTTAGGAATCGATTTAACTGGACCAGACAAGGTCTAATAACTTCAACTGGATCGGCATCAAAAAAATCTTTAGGAATAGATTTAATTGGACCAGAGGAGGTCTCAGATCAACTTTGACTGGATCAGCATCAGAAAAATCTTTAGGAATCGATTTAACTGGACCATACAAGGTCTAATAACTTCAACTGGATCAGCATCAGAAAAATCTTTAGGAATCGATTTAACTGGACCAGAGGAGGTCTTGGATCAACTTTGACTAGATCAGCATCAGAAAAATCTTTAGGAATCAATTTAATTGGACGAGATAAGTTCTTATAACTTCAACTGGATCAGCATCAGAAAAATATTTAGGAATCGATTTAACTGGACCAGAGGAGGTCTTGGATCAACTTTGACTGGATCGACATCAGAAAAATCTTTAGGAATCGATTTAACTGGACCAAACAAGGTCTTATAACTTCAACTGGATCGGCATCAGAAAAATCTTTAGGAATCGATTTAACTGGACCAGAGGAGGTCTTTGACATAACTGAGAACTTAACTGCATCTTTCCTGAAAGGTAAAGGTCAGTCATATGCAATGCATGATATGGATCAAGCAATGATGTTCTCAAAATAAATGAGATTGTGTGGTATGATGCGTATATGCATGTATTATGATGTATGGAAATGTAATGTTTTAGTTGGGGAAAATAAATCCCAGATAGCTGCTGGAGAATAGAGTTGAATTATTCGCTTCCGCTGGGGATGGTGAACGAAGAAAAATGCGAGAATAAACCCGCAGGAGAAGATAACTCCTTTGAGGAATAAACTGATGAGGAGATTGCTCTGTGGGGAAGAGACGCTCTGCTGAGGCTTCCACTGATAAACTTCGCTGGGGATGGGTTACCGTTGCTGGTGATACCGAATCTGTTGAGGATTGAACATCTGCTTGTGAAAGGAAAGAACTTCGCTGGGGATGATCTTTTAGTTGCAACTTGCTGGGGATAACCTATTAGACTTCTGTGGGGATAATCTTCTGAGTTTGCTGGGAATGATCCTTTGGACTTGGCTGGGGAGATTTATTTTTTGTACTCCGCTGGGGGTAAAATTCCAGTCTACTGGGGATGATGCTTCAACTTCGTTGGGGAAGCTTTTTTCAGACTGCGCTGGGGAAATATTGACTCCACTGGGGTATCTTGTATTCTGCCGGGGAACATTCTTATACTCTGTTGGGGAATATTAAGACTGTCGGGGACATCAAGCCTTTCTAGTGCTGATGGTAGACCAACTCTGCTTGGGGAGAGTATTGCTGATTCATTCACTGTTGTAAGTCTCAGCTGGGAGAGCTACCATTATTGTCTTACTCTGTGGGGAGTGGAGGTACTTTAGCCATATTCTTCAGCTGAATCTACCCTTATACCTGGTGGACAAAACAATTACACAGTTCGGACAATTCTTATTGCCCCTGTTTTTGCTATTACCAGTAATTCATCTTTTGTTTCGCATGTAAATATTTATGAGCAGTAATTAATGTCAAATGCATATATCAAAAATGAACATTGGACGTTCTTTGCAAAACAAAACAGATAAAGGAAAAACAGTTTGAAATTTGTCTGAAAATGAATTTGTATTGATTTGAAGTTTGGCCTGTGAATAGGCATTTTTTGTACAAGAGGCTGACGTCCTAGTAAGAGAACGCCGCCGAACAAATAGAATTTACACAATTTGTGAAAAGAAAACAAAACAACTATGTGAATAATCCCACTGGGTTCCAACTCTGCTATTGCCTTTATGTCCTCGAGCATCTCATCACTTTGCTACTTGGTTGAAGGTAGATCAGATTGATTAGTGCCGTCCGAGCTTGATAGTCAATACTGAAGTCTGGATGCAAGGTGATCCAATGAGACATAGTGTTACGCTTTGATCCCTAATTTTTGCCTGGACCGCCCTTTCGGGTTTTCAGTCCACTGGGATACCCTTTTTTTCCCAAGTCGTCTTTTCAGGTTTTCAACTTGCCGGGTGTACAGATTTTTTTTCATTTTCATCCCTTATTTTTGCCCAAACCCTTTTGGTTCGCCGGGAAGCCCTTATTTTTTCCTAGGCCAGTCAACCTAGCGGGTCTTTGATTATGCGTAGTATCTTTTCACTATGTCTGCATTTGACAGGGTGAGGAAGGTCGTCACCATCCATGGTGGTTAGAATCATAGCTCCTCCTGAGAAAATGTTCTTAACCATAAATGGCCCTTCGTAAGTAGGGGTCCACTTGCCCCTGGGATCACCTTGAGGTGATATGATGTGCTTGATAACCAGGTCCCCAACTTGATACTCTTGTCGTCTAACTTTCTTGTTAAATGCCTTGATCATCCGTTTTTGGTAAGTCTGACCATGACAAATAGCAGTAAGTCTCTTTTCGTCGATTAAGTTTAGCTGATCAAGCCGAGTTTGAATCCAGTCATCTTCACTTAAACCTGCATCCTTCATGATCCGAAGAGAGGGTATCTGAACTTCAATGGGCAAGACTGCCTCCATGCCATATACCAAGGAGTAGGGTGTTTCCCCTGTTGACGTCCGAGCTGAGGTACGGTACCCATGAAGAGCAAACGGTAACATCTCGTACCAATCTTTGTACGTCACTGTCATCTTCTGCACGATCTTCTTAATGTTCTTATTAGCCGCTTCGATAGCCCCATTCATCTTCGGCCGGTAGGGAGAAGAGTTGTGATGATGTATCTTGAACTGCTCGCAGAGCTCAGTGATCATCTTGTTGTTGATATTGGTACCATTGTCCGTAATGATCCTCTCGGGTACCCCATATCGACGAAACAGATTATGCCGAATGAACTGTGCCACAACGTTCTTGGTTACAGTAGCAAAGGAAGCTGCTTCAACCCACTTCGTAAAGTAATCAATTGCTACCAGGATGAAACGATGCCCATTGGATGCCGTAGGTCTGATCTCGCCGATCATATCAATTCCCCATATTGCAAAAGGCTAAGGTTCCGTCAAGACGTTCAGAGGAACTGGAGGTATGTGCACCTTATCAGCATAGACTTGGCACTTGTGACATGTCCGAGAATGCTGATAACAGTCGGCTTCCATAGTGGACCAATAATATCCTGCTCGAAGGATTTTCTTTGCCATGGTGTGTCCACTGGAATGAGTTCCGAAAGTACCTTCATGTAAATCTGCCATGATCCTTTCTACTTCAATCTTATCCACACAACACAGTAAAGTTGAATCATGGTTACGCTTGTAAAGAATGTCATTGCTGATGAAGAACTTCGCCGCGAACCTCCTCAGAAACTTCTTGTCATTAACAGATGCACCCTCGGGGTATTCCTGAGCTTCAAGATACCTTTTTACTTCGTGAAACCAGGGTTTTTCCGCTACCTCTTCAGTCTCAATATCACAGCAATGTGCAGGTTCGTCCAATCTTTCAATGATAATCCGGGGAGCCTCGTTGTACCAATTAACTTTAAACATAGAAGACATCGTAGCCAGTGCATCCGCCAACTGATTCTCTTCTCTAGGGAAGTATTCAAAGGTTATCTCCTTAAAATGGGGAAGCAACGTCAACACATACTCCTTGTAAGGAATCAGATTTGGATGTTTCATATCCCACTCGCCTTTGATCTGACTGATCACGAGAGCGGAATCTCTGAAGACACTCAGAAACTTAATCCTTAGGTCAATTGCTGCTTGAAGATCCATGATGCACGCTTCATACTGCCATATTGTTGGTGCAGTTGAAACATAGTCGAGCGGTAAACGGAGTATGAGAGCCTTTAGGAGATATGATCACGGCGCCAATGCCATTTCCCAAAGCGTTCGAAGCTCCATCAAAGTACATAGAGCATCGAGATCCCTTCTCAGGTCCTTCATCCGATCCAGGTGTCTCACAATCAGTTACCAACATGATATTCTTGTTCGGAAATTCAAAGTTCATAGACTGATAATCATCCACTGCCTGGTGTGCCAAATGGTCTGCCAATACACTTCCCTTGATTGCCTTTTGGGTCGTGTACTGGATGTCATACTCAGTCAAGATCATCTGCCACCTTGTTATTCTTTCGGACAAGGCAGGCTTTTCGAAGATATACTTGATTGGGTCCATCTTTGATATCAACAGAGTAGTGTGAGTCAGCATATACTGTCTCAGCCGGCGAGAAGCCCATGCCAAAGCGCAACAAGTTTTCTCAAGCAACGAGTATCTAGTCTCGCAGTCGGTAAACTTTTTGCTAAGGTAGTAAATATCATGCTCTTTTCGGCCAGACTCGTCATGCTGACCCAGCACACACCCCATTGAGTTGTCGAGTACTGTCAAGTATAAGATCAGAGGTCTCCCTTCAACTGGTGGCATCAGAATGGGTGGTTCCCGGAGATACTCTTTGATTCTTTCGAAAGAGGCCTGGCATTCATCGTTCCAACGTACTACTTGATCTTTCTTCAGCAGCTTGAAGATTGGCTCACAAGTAGCAGTCAGGTGCGAGATGAATCGGGCAATATAGTTCAGTCGTCCCAGAAAGCCTCTGACTTCTTTCTCTGTTCTGGGAGCTGGCATCTCCTGTATAACTTTCAACTTTGCAGGATCCACTTGAATACCTTTGTCGCTTACGACGAAGCCCATCAGTTTACCAGACCTCACCCCGAAGGTGCACTTGTTCGGGTTTAACCTCAGCCTGTACAACTTCAACCTGTTAAACAGCTTCCGGAGATGGTCAAGGTGTTCCTCCTCAGTCCGGGACCTTGCAATCATATCATCGACGTACACTTTAATCTCATGATGGATCATGTCATGAAATAAGGCAACCATGGCACACTGATACGTTGCCCCGACATTTTTCAATCCAAAAGGCATGACCTTGTAGCAAAAAGTACCCCACTGAGTAACAAAAGTTGTCTTCTCCATGTCTTCGGGAGCCATTTTAATCTGTTTATAACCGGAGAAACCATCCATAAAGGAGAATACCTTATGCTGGGCGGTGTTGTCAACCAGAACATCGATATGAGGTAGAGGGAAATCATCTTTGGGGCTCGCCCTGTTCAAATCCCTATAGTCAACACACATTCGAACCTTACCATCCTTCTTCGGTACCGGAACCACATTGGCCACCCATTGCGGGTAAGAAGTAACTGCTAGAAAACCGGCGACAAACTGTTTCATTACTTCAGCCTTGATTTTCTCAGACATTTCTGGACGCATTCGGCGGACCTTCTGTTTCACTGGAGGACAATCTTCCTTGGTAGGCAGGCGATGAACTACAATATCGGTATCCAACCCAAGCATATCTTCATAAGACCAGGCAAAGATCTCAACATAGTCATGCAACATCTGAATCAACCGTTGCTTCACACTAAGCTCCAGATTTGCACCGATCTTAACTTCCTTCTTGTCTGTCTCTGTACCCAGATTTACTGTTTCCACTGGCTCTTCGTGCGGCTGAATAGCCCTCTCTTCCTAGAGTAGCAGTCTTGCAAGTTCACCAGGCACTTCACAATCATCTTCACCTTCGTCTTCGGCTAAGTTGATCGAATTTTCGAAGTCATAACTGGCAGTAGCAGAGTCGTTACCAGTGAGATCCAGAGTGGATGTAGACCTGTATATATGAGTGTGTGTAAAATAGCTGTTTTGCAATATATAATAAAGAAAAACAAGGAGCGCAAAATTTGAAATGCAAGAAACGTCCAATGCTTTTATTAATGATATATGAAAATGACACACATAAAGCCCTCACAAATGAAGCCACGGTGCCCCGGGTAAGACACCGGGCCATAAAGTCTAAAACATTGTCAGTTACAAATTCAAAACAAAAAGTTTCATTACTGGGTAACAAAAGTAATAGGGATGAAGTCCTTTGCTGTCCAGTTGCTTGGTCCACCGTCAGTCGTAGGATAGATCCAGCTGTCGAACTCATACTCTTCCACATCGTCTTCAATGGCATTCACTCCCGAGTTGCTGATGAACACGGGAGGTCTTCCGATCCGAGAACTCCGAACAGCCCTTTGAGCTTATGCAGTGAAACCCAAACCAAACTTGTTAGTCTTCTGTGTAAAATTAGGGAGTCGTCCCCAATTTGCACACCCACCTTTCTCAATAACAGCCCGGGCATCCTTAAAGGAAGCCATCTTCATAGGAGAATCTTCAACAACAGTCTTAGTTGACGCCAGTGTCTGGGGAACCTCTTCAAAATGTTGGAACGGGGTCTCAATGAACTCCCCATCCATCTCTACCTATCGTAAAGAGTTGAGGTGGCTCACCATGTACTCTTCCTCTCCTTGTAATGTCACAATCTTCCCTTTGACCGAGTACTTCAGCTTCTGGTGGAGTGTTGAGGTTACGACCCCAGATTTGTGGATCCATGGGTGACCCAGCAAACAAGAATAAGATGGCCGAATGTCCATCACATAGAATTTAGAGTCGAAAACATGAGAACCAACCTTAATCGGGATATCAACTTCTCCGTGCACCATCCTCTTAGACCCATCAAAGGCCCTGATGACGATGTTGCTTGGTTTCAACTCCAACCCTTCACAGTCCAACCGGTCTAGAGCTTTCTTAGGCAAAACGTTCAACGAGGAACCAATATCCACCAATACATGAGCAAGAGTAGTGCCCCTGCATTCAATGGAGACATGCAGGGCATCGTTGTGATTCTTCCCTTTAGTAGTCAAATTGGCGTCAGAGAAACCTAACCCATTATCAGCAGTCAGATTGGCCATGCAATCTGTAAACTGATCAGCTGATGTCTCTTGTGGTACATGGGCAGTCTTTAGAAAGGTAATCAGAGCCTTGGCATGGGCTTCTGAGCAAAGCAATAGTGACAACATAGAAATCTTGGACGGGGTTTGCCCCAGCTGCTCGACTACATTGTAGTCACTCTTTTTGATGATTTTCAGAATTTCTTCCATCTCTTGTTTAGAAGCTTCAACAGTAATCATCTTTGGTGCCTCCGTCCGGGCAGGCTCACTGGTGGTCCCTTTGCCCCGAGTTTCAGACGACTCGGCAACAGGGGTAAGGATAGGAACTTGAATAGGAATAGTAGCAGGTACACTGGCAGGTGTAATAACAACAAGTTTTCAGGAAGTTGATGGAGAGATATCAGGTGAGAAAAGTCTTCTGCTGTGGGTGACTTTAGCAGGTCCAACAATATTGCTGACGTTAGTATCAACATCCAACTCTTGCTTAACTCCATGAAAATAAACGTCATCCCCATAGTGCCAAGGGACAGCTTTATCAGAGGTATATGGGATGGGCCCCAGAACAGTGGTGATCACAAGTGCGATTCTTGGAACAGATGTAATTCTAACAGGCTTCCTCGAGGGAGCCTTGGGAGAATTGTCAAAAATGGTGATAATGGAAACTTCTTCAGTATGGACTACATGAACAACAGTCTTCTCAAACAAAATTTCTTTACTATCCATCAGGCGTTGGACACCTGATTTCAAAAGATGGCAATCGGTAGGTAGAACAGAACACATACGGCAACCTTCGTCACAACCCAAAAATAAACCGGCTAGCAAAAGGTTCTTCTTCACAGTCATCAAAGGGGTAGCAATATCATTCACAGAAACCACAAACGAGTCTTCATCTATAGCATTCACTCCATGCTTGGGCATAGGAGCAGTCACAACATTGGGTCTTTCGGGCGCCTCAAACTCAATCTCCTTTGCATCAATTAAGTCATGTATCTTATTCTTCAAAGTCCAACAATCATTTGTATTATGCCCCGGGCTATCAGAGTGATAAGCACAGCGGATATTAGGGTTATACTTCGGTGATGTTGTATTTGGATTTTTCGGGGCTTCCCTTGGAATCACCAGATTGGTTTTCAACAACTGTGGTAGAATCTGAGATAAGGTCATGTTGAGACGGGTGAATTTCCTTCGAGGTCTCTCATCCTTTTGTTGATTGTTATGCTGAGGAGCACCAGCAGGTTTTGAAATAACAACCGCATTGACAGCTTGGCGGTGTTCAGGTCTATTCTGTCTTTTCGAACTGTAGACAACACTAGACTCTTTCTTAAAAGGCTTCTTCTCGGTGCTTGATGAAGCACCTTTCTGTATCTTACCAGCCTTAATACCAGCCTCAATCCTTTCACCGGTCATGATAAGCTCTGTAAACCCAGCCGAAGAGCTCCCAATTAGCTGGTTGAAAAATGGACCAGACAGGGTCCCCAGAAACATATCCACAAGCTCCCAATCAGCCAAGGGTGGTTGTACTCTTCCGGCGAGGTCCCTCCACTTCTGAGCATAATCTTTGAAACCTTCACCCGTTCCCATTGACATACCCTGGAGTTGGGTACGCGTGGGAGCGAGGTCGGAATTGTATTGATACTTCCTGTAGAAAGCAGTAGCCAAATCTTCCCAACTGCGGATACTGGCTCCGTCTAACTGATAACACCACTCAAGCTGAGTCCCTGAGAGACTGTTTTGGAAGAAGTGGATCCATAAGTTCTTATCAGCGGTGTACGGCTGAAACTTCCTTACATATGACCGGAGGTGCAGCTTCGGACAAGAAACTCCGTCATACTTAGCAAAGGCTGGTGCCTTGAACTTGTGGGGAATCACCACCCCAGATGATAGACCTAGATCACCAAAGTCTAGACCAGGCACTTTCTGAACTTCCATCGCACTCAACCGGTCTTCCAATTGCTTGTATCTATCCTCGGCCAGAGGATACTGGTCTTCATCGAAGTCCGTCTCGTTATCAGAGACCACAGGGCTAGGAGCCCTCCTTTATTCTTGACTATCTTTCCCTCCAGATGAGGTGGTCAAATCAACTTCATTCTGAAGCCTATTTCCAAACCAGTGACCGGTGTTAAACATGATTGTCCTCTTCTTCTTCTTCTTCTTCTTCTCTTTCGGAATCAGGGTCTTCAAATCTTGCTGACCCTTAGCTAGATTCATGAACAACTCTTGAAATTGGGCATTCTGGGCCTGGAGGGCCTTGATGGCTTGCTCAGTTGAAGGTTCAGCAGACATGACGAGTGTTGAAATAAACAACGAAGAAGATAAGAGACCTGTAATGGGTACCTGTTATGAAGTGCATGGGATGAAATGCGTATGACATGATTTCAAAGAAAATCGGGAGATTCAAATTTGTAAATAAGAAATGAAACACACTTTATTAGATAAACTTTGAAATTCAAATTGTTCAACTGATGCCATTAAGGCGTTACATGAAAGGAAATACTGAAAAGTAAATAAAAACTGGAAAGGAAATCATCAAAGGCCCATCAATGCTCCCATGGTCTCTTCTTCTCGGTGCGGACATAGTCATTGAGAATCCGTTCGTTCTCCAGCTGCCTATTCAACTTCTGGATCTTCTGCTCTTGCTCGTTGAACTTTTCTCGGTAAGAATCCCATTCCTCTCTCAGCTGCATCCAAGACCTTTTCAGTGCCCCAATGTCAGTGGGCATATGAGGATGGATGATGGTTGGAAGAACCCCTTCTTCATTAGCAACTTCAACAATGATAGGCCGAACGACTTCATAAGGCATACCCAGCTTTTGGGCACGGATACGAACCCATCAGAGATATGGCTCCATCGGAAGTGAAGTCTTTGGACCCAACTCGTGTGGATCAGATCTGTGAACTTTATCCCAAGCCCTTATGAATCTGCGACGTTGCTCGTCGCTGTCCCCTTGAAAATCAAAGATGATACTAGGCATTAACAACTCATGAGGTCCTTCTCTTATGGCACGCCTAAACTGACGTAAGGCCAAGCACGGATTGTAAGAAATTCCCCCACAGGTTCCTATCAATGGAACATTTGGGTACTCCCCACATCGATCAATAATATCCACCTCGTCCATACCCTTGATAGTCCAGAAAATGTCATTATGCGAGAGAGACATAACCCTATAGGCCCAGCCCATTCCTTCTTTGTTCTTCAGCAATGATTTGGAGAGGTGCGAAATAAACCACCTCGCCAATAATGGAGCACATCACATCAAGGTTCCCCGCTTTCGGGCGGTACGGGCATAAAGCTGATGAAGAATGTCACCCAAGAGAGTGGGTACATGGTTCCGAGAGATGAAGATCTTTACCGCATTCACATCAACAAAGGAGTCAGGATTCAGAAACAATACCAAGCCATATATCAAAAGAGCCAGAATATCCTCGAATGCCTTGAAGTCTAGACTATCCCAGAAATAGTTAGCCTTACCAACCAAGAACTTAGTCAGAAATCCCTTTGCTTCACTTCTAGTTTCCCAATTAGCAATTACCTCATCCTTGGTCATATGAAGGGCTGCAGCAATCTCTTCGGGCCTAAGGATCTTCTCCCAACCAGTAAACGGGGTCTGCTCCCGGCTAGGGATACCAAGAAGCTCAGAGAACTCTTCTAAGGTGGGAACCAGCTGATAGCCCTGAAAAGTAAAGCAATGGTACATCGGATCATAGAACTGGACTAGGACACTCATCATCTGCTCGTCCAATTTGGAGGTGACCAAACTGAGAAGATACCCATGTCTCTTGAGGAAGGAAGTAGTATTAGGCATCTTTGCAACCAACTCTTTAAGCAAGGTGGGAACCTAGACAAAGTTGATCCGGATGGTATTCCTACGCATGGGCATCATGATGACCTACAAAACAGAACAAAGATGAATCCCTCCTGTCTTTGAAATAGGTTAGTCCAATGCAAGATGTATGCAATGTTATGATGTCATGATGTCATGATAGTAAGCACACCATAAGTGTCCACAAATAGCAAACATGGAAAAGGCACACAAGTCACACAGAGAGCCCTTAGATTTCAGGCTGGCAAGGAGCTTAGGTACTACCCTCTTTCAGTTCAGTTGGTTTAAACCTGTCCTAAAAATAGTAACCGGGTTCTAGAGGATCTCAATATCACTGACTACCCTCGATCGGTCATAATTTCAGTTTAGCAACCTTTTCTTGTGGCCGGAATCATCGCGAGAGTTTAGTCTCAATGAGTGTAGCATACTGCTACTGTTCTATGGCCAAGTTGGTCAATTTAAAGGTTCTAAGGTCAGTTGGTGCTTAATGACCCCTTAGAAGACCCATATTCTCCTCGTTCCAACACAAGGGATATCAGTACAGACTAAAGTGCCACACCAATGTAGCTACTGCTTCAACCGTATCGGTCTACGCTGTACAGTTCCCTCACAGTTTATTGCTACTTACCTAAAGGGTATCCCCCAGATCCGGGTTAGGATCTATAGTAACTCCGATACAAGCCCACAAATATAAAGCATACAAATCAAACAATTGAAAACACAATGATCTAATCCTAAGGTACACCCCACTTATTATGCTCCCCAGCAGACTCGCTAGTTCTGTGATACGGTGGGAAGAACTGACTGTTTTTAGGAATGCTGGTTTGCATTTTGCGTTTGTTTTCGCAAAATGTCGCGGTAAGCAAGAGTCGCCACCGTCTTTTATTTTATCCAACAAGGAAAGGAAAAAAGCACAGAAAAATTCCTTTTTCGAGATGTTTCTCGGGTCCGGGGGGTAGATTATAGAAAGGGAAGGTGTTAGCACCCTTTCTATCCGTGGTTATCCACGGGCTCTTAGGTACTTGCTCAAAGTGTTTTCAAAATTGCTTTTCTTTGTGTTTGTGGGTTTGAGAGAAGTTTTTGTTTGAAAAGGTATAAGTGCGAAGAGTTTTGTTTTGTTTTGAAGGGAGCAAGTACTTAAGAACCATCTACCTACTCGAAAAAGGAAACAATTTGTGCTAATGTCCTTTAGACAATGCTATCCCACTATTGATGAGTAGGTAGTATCGTCGTTGGAGTTTGAGGGTCAATTCGATTAAGGGACGTGTGGTCACTAAAGCAATGTTAGGACGCCTTGGTGGTAACCCTAATGTCTTAGATCATTTTTCCGAGGCAACCGCTTCGAGGCAACTATGATCTTTGGACAAGAGGGCGACCTCTAAAACTTCCTATACTCAGTGACCAAGTTCGAAGGCAACCAAGTGAGGTGTACCCTAAGAGTGCGCATGTGTGAGTGTGTCGTTTTTCAGTTAGTTTTATCTTTGTACATGTCATGGGTGAGCTATGTTGATTTTAAGTTAAAGATTTGATCTTGTCATGCATTCCCTATTATCCAAACATCTAACAGTTAATATTTTGCGGAAATTAAATTGCGGAAATTAAATCTAACTATTACAAGGCGTCAGGTATTTACATCGCCAAAAACAACCCTTGAAATTAAATTGCGGAAAATAAAAGAAAGCGATAAAATAGTTTAAAGTCCTATTAATACTATTACATTCCGGGAAACAATTACATCAATATCATAAATGGATCGCATGCGGGAAAATTAAATCGGCTGCATTTTTTAGGGTTTTGACCCTTTTTGAAGGAAAGCATTTTTTTTGTTATTTTGAATTAAAAAGAAATTAGACTTGAGTTAATTATTAAATTAAATAAGCTAATTAATTAATTAATGAAAATAATATTTTTTTTGGATTTTTGATATTTAAAGATATAAAAATAAATTTGATTTAAGTTAGTAGAAACTAATTATCTACATTAATTTTAATTATTGCAACAATATTAAAGGTTATACCTAATTAAAACTAAATTAATTCAATTAATATTTATTTACAAAAATAAAATATTGAATTTAATTTTAATAAATAAAGTATATTTTTTGGTTTTTGATTTTATTAAGAAAAAGATTAATTGGTTAGTTTAAATAATAATAATAATAATTAAACAAAACAAATAAATAAAATGAAATAAAAAAAGAAATAGAAATAACCCAAAAGGGGGGTTTTGGGCCCAGATTGGAGGTGGGGATTAGTGATTTGCAAGGCCCAATAGTGCAAGCCTGATTGACTTTTGCAATTCTCCATGCACACGTTGACTTGAGTGTAGGATGGACCTCTCATCTGGACCACCAGATCTGGCCTAGGGCCATCTGGCAGACATCTGGGTGATGGTGTATGATGGACCATAATTGTTGAAACGCGCCTGAATACCTGAAACAAAATAATACAAAGCTTTTGGAGGACCTGGGATTCGAACCCAGGTCCCATTGGATTTTGCACGCTTGCCACTACCACTTCACCAACGCATATTAGTTGTTATCATAATGGATAGTAATAATAATATTGAAAACAAGTTAACATGCCAGAAAAGATAAAATAAAGCGCGAATTATTTGAATGGGCGAATTGGAAAGGGACGCGTCATCGTCTTCCCCACTCAGCCCTGGTTTTTTTACCTGCGAATTTATATCCGCAGCTAAATCCCTAGGTCAAACCTAGAAACCGTTCTAGGCCATGAAAACTCAAGCCACGACCACAGTCATGCTCGTCTCTTCCTCCTGAACACATCTATGTCTATTAATAGCCTTGATTTTACCTGTAGAGAAAACGCCCAAAAAACACATCGAAGAACCCTAGATTCGGCTAGGGGGTTACAGGCTATGAAAACGCAATCCAATAATGCAAAAAGCTTCTAAGTGAAACGACAAGCATGAATATGCAAAGATTTTGTTCAAAAGATGCAAAAGTATGAAGATACGATTTCAAGTGCAGAGCGATTTTCAGAGAAACTTACAGTGCGATTGAGGAGGTGAATGGCCTTGCTTTTGATTGCTACAGACTCAGTGAATGTCCAGCAATTGATCCACGTTGAGTTTTTGCTTTGAATTGACCTCTAAGAAGGATTTCAATTTCCAGCTTTTTCAAGTTTTTCTCAAGTTTGGTTTTGGTGATTCTGCAGCTTCTAGGTCCTGATTCGTGTTCCTCTAGCTTGTATAAGTAATGTGGAATGAATTAGGTTAACTTTCTTGGGTTGAATCCTTATGCATTGATGTTTGGAGATGTGATTTGATTCACCATTAAAAAGCTTCCAAATTTGTCCCAAATCCAATATTTTGTTCATGACATGGCTTGATACGGATTTGATCATGTCCATAATGATATTTAAGACCTATATCAATCAAAAAGATCCTAAATGATCAATATTTGGATTTTATTTGGATTTAAATTGATTTAAAATGAATTAATTCAATAAAAATCAAATAAAATAGAAAAATTAATAAATGGACACAAGGATGAAGCTAGGACACGTGTGTAGTGTGACAAGACCAAATCAAGTGGAAAAGAATGGGCCCATTTGACAAAATTTGATGTTTTGAGGATAGTTGACTTTTGGCAATTTTGGAAAAATGCCTAACTTCAAAAATGCATAACATCTTCAATTTTGAAATTTTGGAAGTTTTCTTGGACTTTTTAGAAAGCTTGAGATGTACTATAACCAACCCTTTTGGTCTCATCTCATTTTTATATTCCATTCCAAAGTTATAAGCTTTGGCAAAAAAGGTGTTTTTGTTGACTTTCAAAAATGACCTATAATGTCCAAATTTGTAACTTCTTGTGAGTGCATTTCTTGATCTTGGGGTATGAAGATGGATTTTAGGAAATTTCATCCTCTTCAAAATGATCTTTGGATGGGTCATTTCTCATAAAGTATGAGAAAGTTATGCTTGGTCAAAGTTGAGTTGACTTTTCCTACAAAACCCTAATTTAGCAACTTTTGAATCTTGATGAATTTTGAGCAATCCTTGATGAATCATGATCAAACCTTGATCAAATGATGAATTATCCTTCAAAATGAGAATTTTGACAAAAATCTTGAAGTTTGACTGTATTTGGGTCACAGTTGACTTTTGCCCTAGCACAGTCAATTTTTGGATCTCTTGAGCAATTGACTGACCAAACTTCCTCTGCAAGGCTTGAAATTTGACATGGATGAACTTGAGAACATATTAGGACATTGCGGAACACTTGAGGTCATTTGGATGCAATGACCTTGGTGCAACACAAAACCCTAATTTTGAATTGACTGCCTTAGGAGATAGCTTGACTGTCCAACTCTTGAGCAATCTTGAACCACTTGGGGATTTTTCTTGCAATGTTTTGAGAAATATGGGAGGGAAAATTTTTGGTTACAACACTATTCACAGAGGAATCAAGGAAGAACTGAGCGTCAACCGACAGTGGGGGCCGTTATGATTCCAAAGCCTGCATCAGACCAACCGAGAAATAACCAGCAAAGGGTAGAAAGGCCTGTTTGGAAATTTACCAAGATTAACATGACTCCAGCTCAAGTTCTACCACATCTTCTGAAGTTGAATCTGGACACTTTAAAAGAGGCCCCAAAAAATCCAAATACTACGTCTCCACATTACCATCCCAACGCCATATGCGCGTATCATTCTGAAAGTCCAGGGCACGACACCAGCAACTGTTGGGATCTGAAGAACAAGATTCAAGATCTGATAGATGCGAATGAGGTTGAGTTTGAAGCGCCTGAGAAACCGAATGTTATTTCTGCTCCGATGCCAAGGCATGCTCACAATGCCAACGCTATTGAAGAAGATTTATTTGTTGCTACCGTGGATGAACTGTTAACTCCGCTCCCGACCATCAAGTTGAATTTATTGAAAGCTGGCATATTCCCAGGTTGTGACAAAGACTGCCATGTTTGCCTGTCCTCATCATTTGAATGCCCTCTGTTGAAGAAAGGTATCCAACGATTGATGGATAACCAAGAAATTCTGTTCGAGAATGCTCCTGTTTCAGCCATTCCAATTAAAGAAGTTTCAATAATAACCATCTACGCCAATCCTTCTAGGGCCCCTAAAAGACCCGTTAGGATTACACCTGCTCCAAAGACTACTTCGCTTAAGATGACAATGCCCGGGCCGGCCCCATACAAATCAGATAAAACAGTACCATGGAACTATGATGGAGAAATCTACTACCATGGTATTAAACAAATTGAACTGAATGCCGAAGAAGAAAGCTCCGAAGAGGAAAATTTCGACATTAGCAATATTGTTGGAACTAGCAAGATCACCCGCAGTGGTAGGATATTCTCTCTAGAGATTGCTCCTCCAACAACAGTCTTTGGACCTATGGCCGTTCCAAAAATTACCTCTGCACCAGTGATTATACCTGCAAGTGTACCTACCAACAAAGATAATACAACCCCTATCCCTATTTCCACTACTGAGAATAAAGGAAAGAACGTTCAAGAGGAGCCTGTCCGGACGAAGGCTCAATCACTAGCTATTCCTGAAACATCCAAGAAGAAGATGGAAGAAATCTTGAGGATTATAAAAAGAGTGATTATGATGTGGTTGAACAGTTGGGGAAGACCCCTTCCAAGATCTCTATGCTAGCCCTGCTTTTGTGCTCTGAAGCACATGCCAAAGCTTTGGTAAAATTTCTGAAGACAGCTCACGTGCCGCAAGAGACGTCTGCTGACCAGTTCCAGGATTGTGTGGCCAGTTTGACAGCTGATAGTGGCCTGGGTTTCTCTGATGCTGACTTGACACCCAGAGGGAGAAAACACAACGAGGCATTACATGTCTCAGTGGAGTGTAGAGGAACGACCCTAGCCCATGTCTTGGTTGATACGTGATCATCTCTGAACGTCTTGCTGAAGAAAGCCCTTGATAGATTGGATTGCAAGGGGCTGACTTTAAAACCCAGTAACATAGTTGTGTGAGCTTTTGATGGTTCGAAGAGGATGGTCCACGGGGAGGTGGACATCCCAATAAAGGTGGAAACCCAGGTTTTCAACTCCACTTTCTATGTGATGGACATCTGTCCTTCTTATTCCTGTATGTTGGGACGCCCCTGGATCCACAATGCCAGTGCTTTCACTTCCACATTGCATCAGATGCTAAAGTACCCGGTCCAAGGGAAGATCATAATTGTCCATGGGGGAAGAGGAGTATATAATTAGTTATCTGAATTATTTCTGATATGTAGAATTGGATGGCGAATTCATTGAGACCCCTTTCCAACATTTTGAAGAAGTCTCTCCAGAGGTAGCGGTGACCAAGGCGGTATCCTCGATTCCTAAGATCACAAGATCTCCACTTCGGATGTCATCTCTAAAGGATGCAAAGGCAGTAGTGGAAGAAGGGGGATGCACCATCTGTGGGCAGTTTCCATACTTTCCCTACAAATCAGACAAGTTTGGCTTGGGGTTTACTTCGACTGCTCAGAAGGTCGTGCGCCGTGCCCGTGCTGGGGGGCCACCTATAAAGATTAGTGTGATACGGTGGGTGAACTAACTTGAGGTTTTGCGTTTGTGTTTGCAAATGTTGCGGTTTAGCAAGAGTCGCAACCGACTTTTATTTTATCCAAAAAGAAAGGTAAAAAAGCACAGGAAAGACCTTTGAGATTGTTTTTGGGTTCGGGGGGTAGATTATGAAAAGGGAAGGTGCTAGCACCCTTTTCATCCATGGTTTTCCATGGGCTCTTAGTTACTTGTTTTAGATCACTTGCTTTTGCTTTTCAATTGCTTTTCAATTGTTTGCTGGACAAGGGCCTGGATAGTTCAGGTGTGTTGTATGGAATGTGTTAGAAGTGGTTCCAAGCAAAACGCACGAGGCAAAATGGAAATGGCTTTTGATTTGCAAAAGTTGCCCTGTTCTGGGCAGAAGTTGGGATTTTTGTGTTTTAGGGTGTTTGAGAGCTTAGAAAATAGTGTCTTAGGCTTGTTACAATATGCTGAACTTGTTTGAAATGAGACCAAGGCTTGGTTTTATCAGATACTAGAGTTATGTGGACTTTTGCAAGTTGGCTTGTTTTTGAAGAAAATGTGAGATAACAATGTGCAAAGCCTGTACAGGCCTGTTCCTTAGCTGCACATAGTTGGTGAACTTTGCCTGATATTAGTCGACTTTGTTTTCAGCCAAAGATTAGGTCCATGGCTCAAGATAAACAAAGTTGTAAAAGTTAGCTTTATCAAAGTAGCAATGTAAACTTTTTGCCGTAAATGGAATAATTCAATGTGTAATGCTCCATAGCTCAGAACAAAGCCATGGTCCAATTTATTTGCATTCAATTTTGGAGTGTAAAAAGGATTAGAACCTGTAATTCAAGTACAAGCATGATTCAAACTGATTTGTAACTTGAACCAATGTGAAAAATGCCTTGGACAAAAGTGATAATTTTCCATTTTCATTCCTTCGATTCTCCCTAACCATAAATGATCTTGGAGATTTATTGGAAAATTTGGAAAGCTTGTAACATTCTCTACAATCCATCTTTGAAATGCATTTTGAGATTCCTCTTGGAACTAGGTGAAAAGTTGCCATGAAGATAGGTTAAAAATCTGCCTAAACTTGGGCAACATTTCACTAAGTTAAAAAGTTTTTAGACCCCTATTCAAAAAATCATAACTTGAGATACATGCATCTTTTGGGAAAACTTTGTGAATAAAAGTTGTAGATTTAATGTAGGACTACAACTTTCATGTTGGAAGTTTTCTTTGAATCCAATTGCATCATGGTGTAAAAGTTGGGAAAAGTTGGGAAAAAATAAGAAATTTTCATAACTTAGAAAAATTCTAAGTTATGAAATTTTTCAAACTTAAACCCTAATTTTCAAAATTAGGTTTCTTGGTGAACAAGTTTCATGTTTTGACATGTTTTGATGAAACATGACCCTTGGCACTTGATTTTGACCAAAAAGTCAAAGTTTGACTTTTTAGTATACAGTTGATTTTTGATCAGTTGACTGGAAAATTCATCTGTCAATCCAATGCTTTTGAGATCTTTTGAACCTTGTGATTAGGTAAAGATGGTGCCATTGAGTCCTTGAAACCATGCTTGAACCCGATTTGCCATTGTCTAGGTGAAAAATCAGAAATTACCCTTCTCCAGTCGAAACCCTAATTTTGACCATTTTGCCCTTTTGATGATCTGATCAAATTTCTTGAGGAGTTGTGGTACAAACTTGATCAAATGGTTCATATGAGTCTATAATGTTGATATGGATAAAACATTACGAGGTTTGACTGTAAATTGGCCACAATTGACTTTTTTCCCCAATACAACTGATTTTTAGGTCAATTGTCCAATTGATTGGTCCAAAATGTGATTCAAGGCTTGAAACTTGGTATGAGAAATCTTAGGGGTCAAACATGAAGCATGAAAGTCACATGAGGCATTGAAAATCCAAAAATCCCTGTGAAAACTCAAACCCTAATTTCAGGTCAACAGTGCAAGGAGATGTCTTAAGCAGAGCAAACCCTAATCCTGGTCTGGAGTCTATGAAGTCTTGTGAGGAAAATCTTGATAAAATGAGAGGGCAAATTTTGGGGTACAAAAGCTTCCCCTATTCAATCTTCTTGAACCTGAAGAGTTAGATTGGAGAGTTTGTCGTTCGTGACTCGAAGGTAAAAGATGATTGGACACTAGAGTGCCCGTAAATTTGCACTCGTCAAAATGTTGTTGAGGGAATAGGCTTAAAGATGCCATTTGGAGAGGTGACAAAATCTTGTAGGAGATGGGCTCAAAGATTCCATCCAAGAATGTTTGTTGAGCTGCAAGTTATAAGTCAAAAGAATGAGTATCAGAATGGTGTCCGTATTTGGAACGTATCTGAACTGTATCTGGAGGCTGAGTCTGTATGAGCAATGGAATGGCGTCCGTGTCTGGAGCGTATCCGAGTTGTAACTGTATTCGATTCTTGAATGAATAATAGAATTACTTGTGTCTGGAGTGTATCTGTATTGTATCTGAATCTGAAATCTGAGTAAGCGACAGAATGACATCCGTGTCTGGAGCATTTCTGGGCTAGGGAAAAAAGTCAGAATAAGTGAAAAAATAGAAACCGTGTCTGGAGCGTATCTGGACTGTATCTTGAATAGGTGACAGAATGACTTCCATGTTTGGAGTGTATCTGAGCTGGGAAAATCAGAATGAGTGACAGAATGGCAACCGTGTCTGGAGCGTATCTGTACTGTATCTTGACTTTGAATTCTGAATGAGTAATAGAATGACTTCCGTGTCTGGAGTGTATCCGTACTGTATCTTGACTTGAAATCTGAATGAGTAACAGAATGACTTCCGTGTCTGGAGTGTGTCCGTACTATATCTGAATAAGAGACCTAAATGAGTAACAGAATGACTTTCGTGTCTGGAGTGTATCCGTACTGTATCTGAAATCTTTGAATATTTGTTAGAGATAGTTGTTAATCTTATCCTGAAAAGGGTAAAATGTTAGCTGAACACAAAGTTATGTTGCATGAAATGTATGATGCAATAAAATGTGTTTTTATCAATGTTTATGATATATGACTGTAATGTATATGCATGTAAGCTGATTCGCTGTATTGCTGAGGAAAATAAATCCTTGATAGCGGGATATAATAAAACCCTTGACTGCTGTCGGGGAAAATAAATCCTTGACTGCTGTTGGAGATTCAAAATCTTTGATTGCTGAGGATGAGAAATCCTTGGTGACTGTTGGGGATGGAAAATTCCTGACAACCTCTATGGGGATGTGAGAATCCTTCATGTCTTGAAATTGGAGTATCGACAAAATCTGTTATGAGAGTAATGTCAAACTTCTTGAACAATCTGCTTGGGAAATCCAGAGAACTTTGATAACTTCTACTGGGGGTAACACAACGAGAATCCTTACTCGGCTGGGGAATAGGGAAAACTCTGATGATTTATGCGGGGAACTAAGAATGAGAATCTTCAATCTCCTGGGGAATTTGAATCCTTGGGGACTTCATGCTGGGGAGTAAAGAATGAGAATCTTCGATCTGCAGGGGATTAAAAATTCTGACAAATTCATGTTGGGGAGTAATGAAGATTCTGGAAACTTCACTGGGGAATCAAGAATGAGAATCTTCATTCTGTTGGGGAGTAAAAAACTCTGTAGGGGAGAAGGCTTACTGCTGGAGAGTAAGTTCAGGAGTCTGGGGAAAAAGCTTATTCCTGTTTGGAAAAAAGTTCAGGAGTTTGGGTTGTATGCCAGTCTACTAGGGAATTATCCTAGCTTGGGGATAAGACAAAAATTAACTGTTATTTGGTTGATTCTCAGACTTTAAGATAACTTGCTGGGGAATCTGGAGAAACTGGATGGTTTCTGCTGTGGATTGGTAGTGGGAAATTTGACTTGACTGGGGAAGAAGGTTTCATCTTCGCTGAGGGTCTGTAACTCAAAGTTTTTACTCCGTTGGGGATTGGGAGTTTGAAGTTTTAACACTGATGAGAATTAAGGATTTGAAATTATAACTCCGCTGGGGATATATATTTCAAGGTTTTATCTCCGCTGGGGATCTAGGTGATGTACTGCAGGGGATTTCTCTTGGAATAGCCTAAAGACGTTTTCCTATACTTTCAACCTGTCAGTAATTATTCTTTCCCATTTCGTTTATTTGTAAACAGTGATTATATTCAAATGCATATGCTCATTAATAAATCATTGGACGTTTTCAAATAAAACACAAGTGTAAAAAAGAAGAAAGGCAAACAGTTTTCTGCACTTTGAAGTATCTTTGTTAACTTTGTGTAAGTATTTTGTACAAAGGAGACATACATCCTAGTAAGAGAATGTTGTCATAAAAATGAGAAAAAATTTATACAAAGAAAGATGGCTATGTGTAGAAATTCCATGGGGTTCCCATTCTGCTATAGCCTTCGTAACTCTGAATATCTTGTCCACTCGCTGCTTCGTCCGAAGATGATTGAGTTGATCAGAAGCCCGGAGCTTGTCTGTGAAGATATTGTCCTTAAAGTGATCCGACGAGACATAGTCATACGCTTTAATTCCCTAACTTTTGCCTGGACCTCCCTTTCGGGTTTTCGATCCACCGGGAAACCCTTTTTTGCCCAAGTCGCCCTTTCGGGTTTTCAACTTTCCGGGTGTACATATTTTTTTGTTTATCCCTAATTTTTACCTGAACCGCCTTTTCGGGTTTTCGATTCACCGAGATGCCCTTTTTTTGCCTAGGTGTGTCAACCTAGCGGGTCATTTATGCGTAGTATCTTTTGACTATGTCTGCGTTCGCAGGGTGCGGCAGGTCGTCGCCGTCCATGGTGGTTAAGATCATTGCCCCACCAGAAAAGATGTTTTGGATCACAAATGGTCCTTCGTAGGTAGGAGTCCATTTGCCCATGGGATCATTTTGCGGCAAGATGATGCGCTTGATTACCAGATCCCTAACTTGATATATCTGCCGCCTAACTTTCTTGTTGAATGCCTTGATCATCCGTTTCTGATACGCCTGACCATGGCAAACAACAGTAAGTCGCTTCTCGTCTATCAAGTTAAGTTGATCAAGCCAGGTCTGAATCCAATCGTCTTTGCTCAAACCAGCATCTTTCATGATTCTCAAGGAGGGAATCTGAACCTCGATAGGTAAAACAGCTTCCATGCCATATACCAAAGAATAGGGTGTTGCCCCAGTTGATGTACACGCCGTGGTACGGTACCCGTGAAGAGAAAACGGTAACATTTCGTGCCAGTCCTTGTAGGTGACTGTCATCTTTTGTATGATCTTCTTGATATTTTTGTTCGCAGCTTCGACAGTACCGTTCATCTTTGGCCGATAGGGAGATGAATTGTGATGTTGAATCTGGAACTGCTCGCACAAGGCGGTGATCATAGTATTGTTAAGGTTTGTACCGTTGTCAGTGATGATCCTTTCGGGGATGCTGTACCGACAAATGAGGTTCTGCTTGATGAAGCGGGCAACAATGTTCTTAGTTACGGATGCGAAGGAAGCTGCTTCGACCCACTTGGTGAAGTAGTCAATGGCCACCAGGATGAAGCGGTGTCCATTGGATGCCGTAGGCTTGATCTCTCCAATCATGTTGATTCCCCACATAGCGAATGGCCAAGGAGCTGTTAAGACATTGAGAGGAACTGGAGGTATATGTACTTTGTCTGCATAGATTTGACATTTGTGACAAGTCCTGGAATGTTGATAGCAGTCAGCTTCCATGATAGACCAGTAATAGCCTGCCCGTAGAATCTTCTTAGCCATCGTATGTCCTCTAGAGTGAGTTCCAAAGGTACCATTGTGCAGTTTAGCCATGATCTGTTCAGCTTCAATCTTATCCATACAACGGAGCAGAATGCAATCATGATTGCGCTTGTACAAGATACAATTGCTCAGGAAGAACTTAGATGAGAATCTCCTTAAGAACTTTTTGTCGTTGACTGAAGCTCCTTCAGGATATTCTTGAGCCTCGAGATACCTTTTGACTTCGTGAAACCAAGGTCGGTCCACTACTTCTTCAGTATTAATCTCGTGACAATGTGCAGGTTCGTCCATCCGTTTAATGGTGATTTGGGGAGCCTCATTATCCCAGTTAAGTTTAAACATGGATGAAATTGTAGCTAGAGCATCTGCTAGCTGATTTTCTTCTCGCGGGAAGTGCTCGAAGGTAATCTGCTCGAAATGTGGTAACAATGTCAAGACATGTTCTTTGTAAGGGATGAGATTTGGATGTTTAGTATCCCACTCTCCTTTGATCTGACTGGTGACCAAAGCTGAGTCCCCAAACACAATCAACGATTTGATTCCCAAGTCTATGGCAGCCTTGAGACCAAAGATGCAAGCTTCATACTCGGCCATGTTGTTGGTATAGTTGAAGCAAAGTCTGGCTGTGAAAGGTGTATGGCAACCTTATGGGGAGATGAGTATCGCGCCAATACCGTTGCCAAGTGCGTTGGAGGCACCATCAAAGTACAGGGTCCATCGGGATCCTTGTTCAAGTCCGTCATATGGTCCGTTATCTCCAATGTTGTCCAATGTCATAATGTCCTCGTCGGGGAAGTCGAACCTCATGGATTGGTAATCTTCGACAGCTTGATAGGCCAGATGATCGGCTAACACACTCCCCTTTATAGCTTTTTGTGTCGTGTATTATATGTCGTATTCCGTTAGGATCATCTGCCATCTAGCGATTCTTCCAGATAAAGCAGGCTTCTCAAAGATGTACTTGATCAGATCCATCTTAGATATCAGCAAAATGGTATAAGTCAACATATACTGCCTTAGCCGGCGAGCAGCCCATACCAAAGCGCAACAAGTTTTCTCGAGCAGTGAGTATCGGGTCTCACAGTCGGTAAACTTTTTGCTAAGGTAATAAATGGCATGCTCTTTTCGGCTAGACTCGTCATGTTGGCCCAGTACGCACCCCATTGAATTCTCTAGGACATTCAGATACATGATTAGCGGTCTTCCTTCGACGGGTGGCATCAAGATAGGAGGTTCTAGCAAATACTCCTTGATTTTATCGAAAGCAACTTGACAGTCATCATTCCATTTAACTACCCGATCTTTCTTTAACAACTTGAAGATTGGCTCACAGGTAGATGTTAGGTGAGAAATGAACCTAGCAATGTAGTTTAGGCGTCCCAAGAAACCTCTGACCTCCTTCTCAGTGCGAGGAGCGGGCATTTCTTGTATAGCTTTGACTTTGGAAGGATCAACCTCGATGCCTTTGTTGCTGACAATGAAACCTAAGAGTTTACCGGACCGGACTCCGAATGTACATTTTTTTGGATTTAACCTTAGCTTGTACTCCTTCAACCTGACAAACAACTTTTGCAAGTGATCCAGGTGTTCTTCTTCAGTTTGTGATCGGGCTATCATGTCATCTATGTATACCTCTATCTCATGATGTATCATATCATGAAACAAAGCTACCATGGCGTGTTGATAGGTTGCCCCGACATTCTTCAGTCCGAATGGCATCACTTTGTAGCAGAACATACCCCACTGTGTAACAAAAGTAGTTTTCTCCATGTCCTCAGGGGCCATTTTGATCTGGTTGTAGCCTGGGAATCCGTCCATGAAAGAAAATACTTTGTGCTGAGCTGTGTTGTCGACCAGGATGTCGATGTGAGGAAGTGGAAAGTCATCTTTAGGGCTGGCCCTATTTAAGTCTCTGTAATCCATGCACATTCTGACTTTGCCGTCCTTCTTAGGCACGGGCACAATGTTAGCGACCCATTGTGGATAGGAAGTAACAGCGAGGAAACCAACATTGAACTGCTTCATAACTTCTGCTTTGATCTTTTCTGACATGTCGGGCCTCACGCGGCGGACTTTATGTTTAACTGGTGGACATTCTTCTCTTGTGGGTAGACGATGTACCACAATGTCTGTATCGAGTCCCGGCATGTCTTCGTATGACCAGGAGAAGATCTCAACATATTCATGTAGTAGCTGAATTAAGCGCTCTTTGACACTTGGCTCTAGGTTGGCACCCACTCTGACTTCTTTTCTGTCTTCCCCAGTACCCAAGTTGATTGTCTCTAACAGCTCCCCATGAGGTAGAATAGCCCTCTCTTCCTGTTGTAGCAGCCTAGCCAATTCTCCTGGCACCTCACAATCTTCCTCACCTTCGTATTTGGCGTGGTAGACTAGATCTTCAGAGTCACTGAAGGCCATAGCAGAATTGTTACCCATGGAATCCAGAATGGAAGGGTACCTGCATTTGTGAGTGTGGGTGTGTGTAAGGGATAACCACCTTTAAACAAATAAAATGTAAAAAGAAAGACAATGAACACAAAAGTTTATATGTGAAAACGTCCATGATTCATTAAAATGGCATATGAAGATGAAAAATCAAACCCTTACAAATTGACCTATGTTCCCCGGGTAAGGCACAAGGTTAAAAGTGTACGAATTGTTTGAGAATTATTACAAACCAACAAAAATGTTTGAAAGATAAATTACTGCGGTATGAAAGTAATCGGAACAAAGTCTTTTGCTTCCCAGTTGCACAGTCCTCCGTCAATAGTAGGAAAAATCCAGTCTTCCAAGTTGCTCTCCTTTTCACTATCCTCCAAAGCATTGACTCCATGATGGGTGATCTTCACAGGTGGCCCTCCGGCACGGGAGCAACGCACAACCTTTTGACTAGCCAAAGTGAAACCCAAGCCGAATTTATCTGATTTGAAAGGAAAGTCGGGAAGCTGCCCCCAGATTATGCTTCCTCCTTCTTCAATCACAGACTTCACATCTTTGAGAGATGACATCCGAGGCGGAGGTCTGGTAATCATGGGTACAGACACTGTCTTGGTTGCCGCAATCTCCTGAGATACCTCTTCAAAATGCTGAAAAGGGGTTTCGATGAATTTTCCATCCAATTCCACATAGCAGAAAGAATTTAGATGGCTTATCATGTATTCCTCTTCGCCATGAACAATTATATCTTTCCCCTGGACAGGGTACTTGAGCTTTTGATGCAGAGTGGAAGTGACGGCTCCAGCATGGTGAATCCAAGGTATTCCCAACAAGCAAGAATAGGAAGGACGGATGTCCATCACGTAGAATATGGAGTTGAAGGTTTCAGTTCCCACTTTAATCGGGATGTCCACCTCCCCGTGGACCATCCTCTTAGAACCATCAAAGGCTCTGACAATGATATTGCTGGGTTTCAAGGTTAAACCTTCACAATCCAGTCTATCCAAGGCTTTCTTTGGCAAGACGTTCAACGATGAACCAGTGTCTACCAGTACGTGTGCTAGAGTAGTCCCTCTGCATTCAACTGAGACATGCAAAGCGTCATTATGTTTCCTCCCTTTTGATGTTAAATCGGCATCGGAGAATCCTAGACCATTGTCAGCTGTTAAGCTAGCTACACATTCCTGGAACTGATCCGCGGAGGTTTCCTGTGGCACGTGGGCCGTCTTCAAGAATCTTATCAAAGCTTTAGCATGAGCCTCTGAACAAAGCAGCAGGGCCAACATATAGATCTTTGAGGGGGTTTGCCCCAGTTGTTCCACAACATTATAATCGCTTTTCTTGATTATTTTCAAAATATCTTCCATTTCTTTTTGAGAGGTTTCAGGGATGACCAATGGCTGAGCCCTCGTCCTGACGGGCTCTTCTTGGATCTCTTTCCCTCTATCATCCGCAACAGCAGAGGGGAGAACCACAGGAGTTACAACTTCTTCAATAATTGGAGTTCTCGCAGATATGTTTACCGGTGCAGGGGTAACCTTAGGAGAAGCTGAGGGTCCAAAGATTTCCTTTGGAGGGGCAATCTCTGGAGAGAAAATTCTTCCACTGCGGGTGATCTTGCTTGTTCCAGCAATGTTTCCAATGTCGGAAGTCTCTTCATCAGAACTCTCTTCAGTTGATTCAATTTTCTTAATACCGTGGTAGTAGATTTCTCCACCATAGTTCCACGGTACTGATCTGTCAGACTTTTACGGGACGGGCCCGGGCATGGTTATCTTCAAAGGTACAGTCTTCGGAGCGGATGCAATCTTAACAGGTCTTTTGGAGACCTTGTAAAGATTGACGGATATAGTTATTATTGAAATATCATTGACATGATTCGGTGTAATAGGAGTCTTTTCAAAAAGGATTTCTTGGTTATCCATTAGGCGTTTGATGCCTAACTTTAACAATGGATAGTCGGTTGGTAAGGATGTACAAAGGAAGCAATCTTCTTCACAACCTGGGAAAATCCCAGCCTTCAGCAAATTCAACTTGATTATCAGTAGCGGAGTTATCAGATCATCAACAGCAACAGCAAAAAGATCTTCTTCAACAGCATGAGCATTGTGGCCATGCTTTGGCATTGGAGCAGATATTACGTTCGGCTTTTCAGGGGCGTCGAATTCAACTTCTTTAGTGTCTATCAAATCCTAAATCTTATTCTTGAGGGCCCAACAATTGTTGGTGTCGTGCCCCGGGCTATCTGAATGATAAGCACACTTGGCGTTTAAATGGTAGTACAGAGAAGCGGTATTCGGATTCTTCGGGGCTTCTTTCAAACTGGCAAGGTTTAACTTCAAGAGATGGGGTAGAACCTGAGCAGGAGTCATGTTGATCCGGGTGAATTTCCGTACAGGCCTTTCCACCCTTGTTTGGTTGGTTCTGGGTTGATTGCTTCTGGGATGATCAGCTGCATACTTCTGAATTATTACGGCCCCCACCGCTGGCCGGCGCTCAACTCTTCCTTGACCTCTTTGGGAGTAGACAGCTGATACTTCCTTCTTTGCTGGAAAGGTCTTTTTGATGGCAGTAGAAGCAGATGTATCCTTTTGAATTTTCCCGCTCTTTATTCCGGCTTCAACTCTCTCACCAGTTAAAATCAACTCGGTGAACCCCGCAAACAAACTTCCAATCAGGTGATTGAAAAAGGGGCTTGACAGTGTTCCCAAGAACATATCTACTAGCTCCCTCTCAGATAGAGGTGGTTGTACTCGTCCCGCCAAGTCTCTCCATTTCTGGGCATACTCTTTGAAACCTTCATTTGAGACCATGCCCATACTCTGTAATTGAGTACGGGTTGGTGCTAAGTCCGCATTATATTGATACTGTTTGTAGAAGGCGGCCTCCAAATCTTCCCAATTATGCACATCAGACCTCTCCAACTGGTAAAACCAATCTAGCTGCGTCCCCGATAAACTGTCCTGGAATAAATGGACTCACAGATCTTTGTCAGAAGAATGTGGTTGAATTTTCCTGACATAGGATCGTAGGTGCATCTTGGGACAAGACAACCCATCGTACTTAGCAAACAAAGGTACTTTGAATTTAGGAGGGATTACGATTCCAGAAACCAATCCTAACTCTTCAAAGTCCAGCCCAGGCACTCTCTGTATCTCCAGGGCAGCTAGGCGCTCTTCCAAGTTCTTGTATTTGTCATCTGCAGGAGGATACTACTGTTCAGAATAGTCTTCATCTTCCTCCTCTTCTTCTTCCTCAGAATCAGATGGCACTGCAGTTTCTTTTCCCTTTCTTACCTCTTCATCAGATGTTGAGGGGAAATCCAGGACCCTTCTGGATTGACCTTCAAATCTTCTGCCCAAGGTAGCCACACCAACCCTCTTCTTCTTCTTTTTATCTTTTTCCTTCTCTAGCAAGGTCTTGAGCTCCTCCTTCCCCTTGGCCAAGGTCAGAAGTAGCTGTTGAAATTGTGAATTCTGAGCTTGTAAGTCTTTGACCGTCTGTTCAATATCCATCTTGCTGAAATAAATAGCAGAGAGATGAGGAAACTTGGTGTGAATACCTGCTTATGCATATGATGAATGATATGTATTCATGTAATGCATTCAAGGATTCAGAAATTCAAATTTGTTTTAAACAAAAAAGAACACACGTCATATTAATAAGATAGAATTTGTTAGTACATCAATGCCCCATGGGCAAAATAATACAAAATTCTAAGGTAAAAAGACGTTGCGCATCCTCTTTGGTGCAATGTAGGTGTTGAGAGTCTGCTCTTCATGAAGTTGACGAGTGAGTTCTAAAACCTTCTTCTCACTTGCGTAGAATTGGGCTTCAAAAGTATCGCGCTCTCCCTTGAGCTGTATCCAACTCCTTTGTAACTCTTCGAGTGATGTTGGCATGTCAGGATGTAGGAGGGTGTATGGAACCTCTGCTTCTATAACAGGCTCTATAATCACAGGGAGAATGTAGGGATAAGGCATCATAAGACTTTGGGCGCGGGTTCATACCCACTTGAGGTAAGGCTCAAGAGGGATGGAATTCTTGTGTCCCAAGGGCTTACTGTCCACCTTGTTGGGCATCCTCCAAGCTTAGATGAACCTTTGTCGAAGTCCTTGATCATCGTTGTTAAAGTCAAAAACCAAGTCTGGAATCAACATGTCATGTGGGCCATCCCTTCGGGCATACCCAAATTGTCTCAGAGGCAAGAAAGGGTTGTAGGCGATGCCTCCCCTAATTCCAAGTAGAAGGACATTAGGGAATTCCCCATAACGGTCAATGATGATAACATTTTCTCTGGATCGAGAACACCAATGAACATATGAATGTGTAAGAGTCATCAATCGTTGTGACCACCTCAAACCTTACTCATTCTTCAAGACTGATTGGGGAAGATGAGAAATAAACCATCTTGCCAGTAGAGGAGTGCAACACATGAGAACACCTCTTTTCCTCATTGTACGAGTGTGAAAAGAGTGGAGGATATCCCCAAGCAAAGTAGGCACCGGGTTGCGAGCCATGAAGATTTTGATAGCACTCACATCTATGAGTTGGTCAGGGTTAGGGAACAAGACCATCCCAAAGACGAGAAGAGCTACAATCTCCTCAAAAGCTTGTAAGTCCAAAGAATTCCAGCAACTTTGGGCCTTCTCAAACAGAAACTTTGACAAGAAACGTTTGACACCACTTCTAGTTTCCCAATGGCCTATGATATCAGATGGTTGCAAGTGTAAGGCTTGAGCAACATCTTCAGGCTTTGGATCTCTTTCCATACCGTTGAAGGGTAGTTGATTGAGAATAGGAATCCTCAAGAGTTGGGAAAATTCCTCCAAAGTAGGCATAAGCTGGTAGTCAGGAAATGTAAAGCAGTGATGTAAAGGGTCAAAGAACTGGAAGAGAACTTTTAGCATATCCTCTTCAGTGTTGGCAGTGACTAAGTTGAGAAGATGACCATGCCTCTCGGTGAATGGAGAATTCTCAGGAATCCTTGAAGCTAGCTCCTTGAGTTGAGGAGGAATTCTTACAAGGTTGACTTGGATAGTTTTCCTGTGAAGTGAATCCATTACCTACAAAACAGGAACAAAGATGAAAATCCAAATCCTTTAAATGGTTAGTGGATGCATATGATGCTTCATGATGTCCATGATGTTATGCACAAGTATATATGTACAAACAAATCACACAAGTTCCTAGTTTAGGCTTGCATGGGGTTTCATCGGTAAGTACCCTCTTAAAGTTTTAGTTTGCTCAACCTGTCCTAGAAATAGTAACCGGGTTCTAAAGAGCTCAATATCACGAGATTATTTTCTGTGTTCATTGTTTTAGTTTAGCCACTTTACTGGCGACCGAAATATTCCAAGAAAACAACCCTCAATGAGTGTAGTATCGAGTATCTACCAACTTCGGACTGCACCACAGCCGGTCATCTCACTACATCCTAAAAGGCCAAGTTGGTCAAGTAAAGGTTCTAAAAGTCCATTAGTGCTTCATGAAATCACTCAGCGGCCCCGTATTCTCTTTGATTGACTCAAAGGCTACTGGTACCTACAAATACGTCGCACTAATATAGCTATTATTTCAACCATGTCGGTATACCCCGCACAGTTTCCACAATGTATTGCTATTTACCTATGAATGTTTCCCAAATCCGGGTAGAGGATTCAAACCCAAAAAATAGAACCAAAGTGTAAAGCACTCAACTCAAGCAAGATAAGCATGTAAAGGTGATCTAAAACCCTAAGGTAACCCCACTTTTATGATTATCCCCAACAGAGTCGCCAGTTCTGTGATGCGGTGGGAGAACTGACTTGAGGTTTTGCGTTTGTGTTCGCAAATGTTGTGGTTTATCAAGAGTCGCCATCGACTTTTATTTTATCCAAAAGGAAAGGTAAAAAAGCACAGGAAAGACCTTTGAGATTGTTTTGGGGTTCGGGGGGTAGATTAGTAAAAGTGAAGGTGCTAGCACCCTTTTCATCCATGGTTTTCCATGGGCTCTTAGTTACTTGTTTTAGATCACTTGCTTTTGCTTTTCAATTGTTTAAAATGGTGCTTTTTTAGTGTGGTTTTGAAAGTATTTTGAAAAGAGGCCTTTGTTTAGGCAACCTTTGTAATGATTCTTATTTGAATGTATACAAAGGTGTTTGTCTTTTGAAAAATGTTTCAATGTTTGAAAGTTGGTTTGGAAAATGTTTTGAAATTGTGTGTGTTTGTTTGAAAATAGCAAGGATGGTTTGAAAGAGATCAAGTAACTAGGAGTTGTCTACCCTACTCAAAAGTCTTTCCTACACATTTTTATTCCTTTGACATTGTTGTTTTACCATTGCATTTGGTAAACAACCCTATCTTTGGATGTTAAACGGGACTGGCGCGAGTAATCGTATGACCATGATAGCAATGGTACCAAGTATCTTAGCAAGTTTTAGGGACTAAGATAATTTGTTTTTAGGCAACTTGTCTAGCGTCATCGAGGGACTATGATCTTTTGTTTTTGTTTTGTTTTGCCAAGATACCTAACATGCATACCATGTCCATTTTAAGGCAACAAAGTGGATGAAACCCTAGGGGTGCTTGTGTGCAAGGTGTTGTCATTTTTCATGCATTTTTATCTTGTGTTTAAGTCTTGCTATTTGTTTTGATTTTTGGTCTTTGCATACAAAACCCTAGTTTACTATCATGGTATATGAAAGCAATAAAATGCGTAAAGTAAATCTAGACTATTACAATATTATTATGGGGAGGGGGATACAAGTTTGAATAGGGGGTATTAGCATAAAATAAAAACCCTAATTTACTATTACAACCCAATTGAATTTATACAACAATAAATAAATAAACAAGTATTTAAATGTACAATAAAATGTAAATATGCACAAATGTTTTTGTATTAATTTTATGTATGTAAAAATGAATTTATTTAATGTCTTAAAAATAAGAAAAATATAATGATTATTTTTGAAAGGGTGAAAACCCTAATTTTGTTTTAAAGAAAATATTCTATATTATTTATTTTTTCATTTTTGTTTAAGAAAAATAATAAATATATATATAAAAATGTTTAAAAAATGAATATTGTATGAAAATATTATTTTAAGTGTATAAATAATAAAAATAAAAATGTAAGATATTTTTATATTATTTACAAATTCTATTTAAGAAAATAAAGTGTATTGTTATTTAATAAACTATTTTTATGTCCAAAAAATAATAAAAATAATAAAATAAAATGCAAAAAATTAAGAAAATATTTTTGAGATTTTTAAATGTTTAGAAAAAATAAATAAAGTCAGAAAATATAAAAGAAATAAAAAAAGTATGCAAGATATAACAAATGGGCCAAGGGGGTGCAAAAAGTAAAAAGATGGTGTGAATAGTCAGAAAAGCCAGGCCCAGGCCCAATTTCACTTCATCCCTGTCCTCTGAACAGAAAAACGCGCGCGCCCTGCTTCAAATTGTAACTCTTGCATACGTGCATAAAAACAAAATCTGGCAACATGAAACTTGTAGCATGTTAAATCACAATTCCAATGATATAAAAAACTTGATCTAACTCTCAAAGATCAGAGAGAATTTTATCACCCCTAATTTCTGACCTAAAATTTTCAGCAACTTCAACTATCAAATACTCCTAGCTCAGTCAATATAAATGAAATATACGCATATGTACAGCTCAAGCACATTAAAGACTACATTTTTGCTTCACAAACCTAAGCCTAATGATGCCTAAATAAGGAGATAGAACTTTGAAAATTACCTTGTTCAGTTGAGTTTGGATATGGAAATGTAGCAACTTTGAGTGAGGCCTGAAGTTCTTTTGAGCTTGCTTGAAGTTCCCTCAACCTTTCCCAATGCTTAGCTTGCTTTGAAGTTGCCTGAATATCTTTGTAGAAGTCAACCTGCAAACTCAGAAAATTAAAATGGTGAAGTTTGAAAATGAGGTTACAGTTGCTGGACAAGGGCCTGGATAGTTCAGGTGTGTTGTATGGAATGTGTTAGAAGTGGTTCCAAGCAAAACGCACGAGGCAAAATGGAAATGGCTTTTGATTTGCAAAAGTTGCCCTGTTCTGGGAAGAAGTTGGGATTTTTGTGTTTTAGGGTGTTTGAGAGATTAGCAAATCGTGTCTTAGGCTTGTTACAATATGCTGAACTTGTTTGAAATGAGACCAAGGCTTGGTTTTATCAGATACCAGAGTTATGTAGACTTTTGCAAGTTGGCTTGTTTTTGAAGAAAAGGTGAGATGACAATGCTCAAAGCCTGTACAGGCCTGTTCCTTAGCTGCACATAGTTGGTGAACTTTGCCTGATATTAGTGGACTTTGTTTGCAGCCATAGATTAGGTCCATGGCTCAAGATAAACAAAGTTGTAAAAGTTAGCTTTATCAGAGTAGCAATGTAAACTTTTTGCCGTAAATGGAATAATTCAATGTGTAATGCTCCATAGCTCAGAATAAAGCCATGGTCCAATTTATTTGCATTCAATTTAGGAGTGTAAAAAGGATTAGAACCTGTAATTCCAGTACAAGCATGATTCAAACTGATTTGTAACTTGAACCAATGTGAAAAATGCCTTGGACAAAAGTGATAATTTTCCATTTTCATTCCTTCAATTCTCCCTAACCATAAATGATCTTGGAGAGTTATTGGAAAATTTGGAAAGCTTGTAACATTCTCTACAATCCATATTTGAAATGCATTTTGATATTCCTCTTGGAACTAGGTGAAAAGTTGCCATGAAGATAGGTTAAAAATCTGCCTAAACTAGGGCAAAATTTCACTAAGTTAAAAAGTTTTTGGACCCCTATTCAAAAAATCATAACTTGAGATCCAAGCATCTTTTTGGAAAACTTTGTGAATCAAAGTTGTAGATTTAATGGAGGACTACAACTTTCATGTTGTAAGTTTTCTTTGAATCCAATTGCATCATGGTGTAAAAGTTGGGAAAAGTTGGGAAAAAATAAGAAATTTTCATAACTTAGAAAAATTCTAAGTTATGAAAATTTTTCAAACTTAAACCCTAATTTTCAAAATTAGGTTTCTTGGTGAACAAGTTTCATGTTTTGACATGTTTTGATGAAACATGACCCTTGGCACTTGATTTTGACCAAAAAGTCAAAGTTTGACTTTTCAGTATACAGTTGATTTTTGATCAGTTGACTGGAAAATTCATCTGTCAATCCAACGCTTTTGAGATCTTTTGAACCTTGTGGTTAGGTTAAGATGATGCCATTGAGTCCTTGAAATAATTCTTGAACCCAATTTTCCATTGGCTAGGTGAAAAATCAGAAATTGCCCTTCTCCAGTCAAAACCCTAATTTTGACCATTTTGCCCTTTTGATGATCTGATCAAATTTCTTGAGGAGTTATGGTCCAAACTTGATTAAATGGTTCATATGAGTCTATAGTGTTGATGTGGATAAAAAATTATGAGGTTTGACTGTATATTGGCCACAGTTGACTTTTTTCCCCAATACAGTTGATTTTTAGGTCAACTGTCTAATTGACTGGTCCAAAATGTGATTCAAGGCTTGAAACTTGGTATGAGAAATCTTAGGGGTCCAACATGAAGCATGAAAGTCACATGAGGCATTGAAAATCCAAAAATCCCTGTGCAAACTCAAACCCTAATTTCAGGTCAACAGTGCAAGGAGATGTCTTGAGCAGAGCAAACCCTAATCCTGGTCTGGAGTCTAAGAAGTCTTGTGAGGAAAATCTTGATAAAATGAGAGGGCAAATTTTGGGGTACAACAATTAGCAACCAAAGCGTCAATGCAGTAGAAGACAATGAAGAGGATGACAACTTGGAAGATTAGATATTTCCTACTGTCAGCGGAGGACTTCGCAAATGGGAAGCCAGAGACTTCATCCCAATAACTTTCATATCTCAGTAATTTATCTTTTATGTTTCTGTTGGACTGTAATATTCACGAACAATTGGCACTTTAAAAACCTTGTGTCTTACCCGAGGCACAATGGTCCATTTGTAAGGGTTTTTATTCCATCTACATATGACATTCAATGAATCATGGACGCTTTTTCACATATAAACCTTTTGTGCTCATTGTCTTTCTTTTACATTTTATTGTTTTAAGATGGCTATACCCTTACAAACACCCACACTCACAAATACAGGTACCCTTCCACTCCGGATCCCATGGGTAACGATACTGCTATAGCCTTCAGTGATTCTGAAGATCTGATCTACCAAGCCGAATACGAAGGTGAGGAAGATTGTGAGGTGCCAGGGGAATTGGCCAGATTACTACAGCAAGAGGAAAGAGCTATTCAGCCTCATGAGGAGCTGTTGGATACAATCAACTTGGGTGCCGAGGAAGATAAAAAGGAAATCAAAGTGGGTGCCATCTGTTGTACCCCAAAATTTTCCCTCTCATTTTATCAAGATTCTCCTCACAAGATTCTTGGGACTCAAGACAGATTAGGGTTTGCTCTGCTCAAGACCTCACCTTGCATTGTTAACCTGAAATTAGGGTTTGAGTTTGCACGGGGATTTTTGGACTTCCAATGCCTTATGTGACTTTCATACTTCATGTTGGACTCCTAAGATTTCTCATACCAAGTTTCAAGCTTTGAATCACTTTTTTTGCCCAGTCAATTGGACAGTTGACCTAAAAATCAGCTGTATTGGGGAAAAAGTCAATTGTGGCCAATTTACAGTCAAACCTCATAATTTTTTATCCACATCAACATTCTAGGCTTATATGAACCATTTGATCAAGTTTGGACCACAACTCCTCAAGAAATTTGATCAGATCATCAAAAGGGCAAAATGGTCATTTTTAGGGTTTTAATTGAGAAAGGGCAATTTTTGATTTTTGACCTAGCCAATGGAAAATTGGGTTCAATAATGATTTCAAGGACTCAATTGCATCATCTTGACCTAACCACAAGGTTTAAAAGATCTCAAATGCATTGGATTGACAAATGAATTTTCCAGTGAACTGATCAAAAATCAACTGTACACTGAAAAGTCAAACTTTGACTTTTTGGTCAAAATCAAGTGCCAAGGGTCATATTTCATCAAAACATGTCAAAACATGAAACTTGTTCACCAAGAAACCTAATTTTGAAAATTAGGGTTTAAGTTTGAAAATTTTCATAACTTAGAATTTTTATAAGTTATGAAAATTTCTTATTTTTTCCCAACTTTTCCTAACTTTTTCACCATGATGCAATTGGATTCAAAGAAAACTTCCAACATGAAAGTTGTAGTCCTCCATGAAATCTACAACTTTTATTCACAAATTTTTCCCAAAAGATGCTTGAATCTCAAGTTATGATTTTGTGAATAAGGGTCCAAAAACTTTTTAACTTAGTGAAATTTTGCCCTAGTTTAGGCAGATTTTTGACCTAACTTCATGGCAACTTTTCACCTAGTTCCAAGAGGAATCTCAAAATGCATTTCAAATACGGATTTTAGAGCATGTTACAAGCTTTCCAAAATGTCAAAGAACTCTCCAAAATCATTTATGGTTAGGGAGAATCGAAGGAATGAAAATGGAAAATTCTCACTTTTGTCCAAGGCATTTTGCACCATGTTACAACTTGCAAATCAGTTTGAATCATGTTTGTACTTGAATTACAGGCCCTAATCCTTTTTACACTCCAAAATTGAATGCAAATACAATGGTTAATGGCATTGTTTTGATCTTTGAAGCTTTGTACAAGGGTTTAATCCAAAAATGGCAAAAAGGTTACATTGCTACTTTGATAAAGCACACTTTATGAAATTTTGTTTATCTTGAGCATTGAACCTGATCTTTGGTTGTAAACAAGATCCATGAACATCAGGAAAAGTGTACCAACCCTCTACATCCCACGAGCTAGCAAGTACAACCTTTGCCTTTGTCACTTCAACTTTTGCTTCAAAAGCAAGTAAGCTTGCAAAAAGTCCACAACTCTTGTATCTGATAAAACCAAGTCTTGGCATTATTCTAAACAAGTTCAGCATATTGTAACAAGCCTAATACACGATTTTCCAACCTCTCAAACACCCTAAAACAAAAAAACACCAAGTTCCTGCCCAAATAGGGCATCACTTGCAGAACTCAAGCCATTTTGAAATTGGCTCGTGCATTTCCTCTTTCAACCCTTCAAACATATTCCATACAACACACCTGAACTATCCAGGCCCCTGTCCAGCAACTGTGAGCTCATTTTCACACTTCACCATTTTCATTTTGAAGCTTTGCAGATTGACTTCTACCAAGAGTTTCAAACAACTTCAAGGCCAACTAAGCATTGGGATAGCTTAAGGGAACATCAAGCAAGCTTACACAACCTTCAGGCCTCACTCACAACTCCTACATTGCCATATCCAAACTTAACTGAAACAGGTATTTGTCAAGATTCTAACTCCTTATTTAGGCATCATTAAGCTTAAGTTTGTGAAGCAAAAATGTAGTCTTTAATGTGCTTGAGCTATACATATGCATAGCTTCCATTTATATTAACTGAGCTAGGAGTATTTGATAGTTGAAGTTGTTGAAAAAACTAGGTCAAAATTTAGGTCCAGTAAAATTCTCTCTGTCCTTTGAGAGTTAGGTCACAAAATGGATATGGTTGGAATCGTGATTGAAAATGCTATAAGATTCATGTTGTAAGTTTTTGATTTCATGCAAGCAATAGAGAGAACGGGATTTACATAGAAGGGACGCGCGCGTGGAGAGATAGAGGACAGGGATGAAGTGAAGTGGGCCTGGCGCTTGGGCTTGTTTCTTTTGACACCCCCTTTTTACTTTATGCACCCCATTGGTCCATTTTCTTTATTTTGCATTTTTTTTATTTCTTTTATATTTTCTGACTTTATTTATTTTTTCTAAACATTATAAAATCATAAAAATATTTTCTTAAATCTTTGCATTTTATTTTATTATTTTTTATTATTTTTAGGGCATAAAAATAGTTTATTAGGTTAAATATAGTTTATTTTCTTAAATAAGCATGTAAATAATATTAAAATACTTAAATATTTTATTTTATTATATTGTACATATAAAAAATTATTTTCTCACATATTTTAATTTTTAACATTTTTGTACATATTATTATTATTTTTCTTGAATAAAAAAATAAATAGTATAAAACATATTTTCTATTAAACAAAAATTAGGGTTTTCACCCTTTCAAAAATAATCATTTTTATTTTTCTTATTTCTAAGACATAAATAATTTTATTTTACATACATAAAACTAATTACAAAACATTTCTTTCATATTTATATTTCATTGTACATTTAAATAATTGTTCATTTATTTATTGTATAAATTCTATTGGGTTGTAATAGTAAATTAGAGTTTTATTTTGTGCAAATATCCCCTATTCAAACTTGTACCCCCCTTTCCATAATATTGTTGTAATAGTCTAGATTTACTTTACGCATTTTATTGCTTTCATATACCATGATAGTAAACTAGGGTTTTGTATGCAAAGACCAAAAATCAAAACAAATAGCATGACCTAATGCAAGACAAAAATGCATGAAAATGACAACACATTGCACACAAGCACCCCTAGGGTTTCATCCACTTTGTTGCCTTAAAATGGCCATGATATGCATGCTAGGTATCTTGGCAAAATCAAACAAAACAAAAGATCATAGTCCCTCAATGACGCTATCTTGGTTGCCTAAACAAAAATGATCTAGTCCCTCAAAAATTGATAAGATACTTGGCAATATTGTTATCATGGTCATACGACGACCCACGCCCGTCCCGTTTAACATCCAAATATAGGGTTGTTTACCAAATGCAATGGTAAAACAACAATGTCAAAGGAATAAAAATATGTAGGAAAGACTTTTGAGTAGGGTAGACAACTCCTAGTTACTTGATCAAATTGCAAACCATCCTTGCTATTTTCAAACAAACACACACAATTTCAAAACATTTTCCAAACAAACTTTCAAACATTGAAACGTTTTTCAAAAGACAAACATCTTTGTATACATTCTTACAAACAAGAATCATTACAAAGATTGCCAAAACGATGACCTCTTTTCAAAATACTTTCAAAAACCACACACAAAAGCACCATTTCAAACAATTGAAAAGCAAAAGCAAGTGATCTAAAACAAGTAACTAAGAGCCCATGGAAAACCATGGATGAAAAGGGTGCTAGCACCTTCCCTTTTCATAATCTACCCCCCGAATCCAAAAACAATCTCAAAGGTCTTTCATGTGCTTTTTTACCTTTCCTTTTGGATAAAATAAAATTCGGTGGCGACTCTTGCTAAACTGAAACATTTGCGAACACAAACGCAAAACCTCAAGTCAGTTCTCCCACTGCATCACAGAACTGGCGACTCTGCTGGGGAAAATTCTAAAAGAGGGGTTACCTTAGGGTTTTAGATCACCTTTACATGCTTATCTTGCTTGACTTGTATGCTTTACACTTTGGTTCTATTATTTGGGTTTGAATCCTCTACCCGGATTTGGGAAACATTCATAGGTAAATAGAAATACGTTGTGGAAACTGTGTGGGGTATACCGACATGGTTGAAGAAATAACTATATTAGTGCGACATATTTTTGTGGGTACCGGTAGCCTTTGAGTCAATCAAAGAGAATACAGGGCCGCTGAGTGATGTCATGAAGCACTAATGGACTTTTAAAACCTTTACTTAACCAACTTGGCCTTTTAGGATGTAGTGAGATGACCGACTTTGGTGCAGTCCGAAGTTGGTAGATACTCGATACTACACTCATTGAGGGTTGTTTTCTTGGAATATTTCGGTCGCCAGTAAAGTGGCTAAACTGAAACAATGAACACAGAAAATAATCCAGTGATATTGAGCTCCTTAGAACCCGGTTACTATTTCTAGGACAGGTTGAGCCAACTAAACTTTAAGAGGGTACTTACCTATGAACCCCCATTGCAAGCCTGAAACTAGGAACTTGTGTGATTTGTTTATATATACTTGTGCATAACATCATGGACATCATGAAGCATCATATGCCTCCACTAACCATTTCAAGGATTTGGATTTTCATCTTTGTTCCTATTTTGTAGGTAATGGAATCACTTCACAGGAAAACTATCCAAGTCAACCTTGTAAGAATTCCTCCTCAACTCAAGGAGTTGGCTTCAAGGATTCTTGAGAATTCTCCATTCACCGAGAGGCATGGTCGTCTTCTCAACTTAGTCACTGCCAACACTGAGGAGGATATGCTGAAAGTTCTCTTCCAGTTCTTTGACCCTTTGCATCATTGCTTTACATTTCCTGACTACCAACTTGTGCCTACTTTGGAGGAATTTTCTCAACTCTAAAGGATTCCTAGTATCCATCAACTACCCTTCAACGGTACGGAAAGAGATCCAAATCCTGAAGATGTTGCTCAAGCCCTACACTTGCAACCATCTGATATCATAGGCCATTGGGAAACCAGAAGTGGTGTCAAAGGCTTCTTGTCAAAATTCTTGTTTGAGAAGGCCCAAAGCTGCTGGAATTCGTTGGACTTACAAGCTTTTGAGGAGATTGTAGCTCTTCTCATCTATGGATTGGTCTTGTTCCCTAAACCTGACCAACTTATAGATGTGAGTGCTGTCAAAATCTTCATGGCTCGCAACCCGGTGCCTACATTGCTTGGGGATATCCTCCACTCTTTTCACACTCGTACAATGAGGAAAAGAGGTGTTCTCATGTGTTGCACTCCTCTACTGGAAAGATGGTTCATTTCTCATCTTCCCCAATCAGTTTTGAAGAATGAGCAAGGTTTGAGGTGGTCACAACGGTTGATGACCCTTACACATTCAGATATCCATTGGTGTTCTCGATCAAAAGAGAATGTTATCATCATTGACCGTTGTGGGGAATTACCTAATGTCCCTCTACTTGGCATTAGGGGAAGCATTACCTACAACCCTTGCTTGGCTCTGAGATAGTTTGGGTATGCCCGAAGGGATGGCCCACATGACATGCTGATTCCAGACTTGGTTTTTGACTTCGACAACTACGATCAAGGACTTCGACAAAGGTTTATCCGAGCTTGGAGGATGCCCAACAAGGTGGACAGTAAGACCTTGGGACACAAGAATTCCATCCCCCTTGAGCCTTACCTCAAGCAGGTACGAACCCGCGCCCAAAGTCTTATGATGCCTTACCCCTACATTCTCCCTGTAATCAAAGAGCCTGTTATGGAAGGAGAGGTTCCATACACCCTCCTACATCCTGACATGCCAACATCACTAGAAGATCTACAAAGGAGTTGGATACAGCTCAAGGGAGAACATGATACTTTCGAATCCCAATTCTACGCAAGTGAGAAGAAGGTTTTGGAACTCACTCGTCAACTTCACGAAGAGCATACTCTCAACACCTACATTGCACCAAAGAGGATGTGCAATGTCTTTTTACCTTAGAATTTTGTATTATTTTGCCAGGGGGCATTGATGTACTAACAAATTCTATTAATATGACGCGTGTTCTTTTTTGTTTAAAACAAATTTGAATTTCTGAATCCTTGAATGCATTACATGAATACATATCATTCATCATATGCATAAACAGGTCTTCACACCAAGTTTCCTCATCTCTCTGCTGTCTATTTTAGCAAGATGGTTATTGAACAGAGGGTCAAAGACTTACAAGCTCAGAATTCACAGTTCCAACAGCTACTTCTGACCTTGGCCAAGGGGAAGGAGGAGCTCAAGACCTTGCTAGAGAAGGAAAAAGATAAAAAGAAGAAGAAGAGAGCTAGGGTGGCTAATTTGGGCAGAAGATTTGAAGGTCAAGCCAGAAGGGTCCTAGATTTCCCCTCAACATCTGATGAAGGGGTAAGAAAGGGAAAAGAAACTGCAGTGCCATTTGATTCTGAGGAAGAAGAAAAGGAGGAGGATGAAGACTATTCTGAACAGCAGTACCCTCTTGCAGATGACAAATACAAGAACTTGGAAGAGCGTCTAGCTGCGATGGAGATACAGAGAGTGCCTGGGCTGGACTTTGAAGAGTTAGGGTTGGTTTCTGGAATAGTAATCCCTCCTAAATTCAAAGTACCTCTGTTTGCTAAGTACGATGGTTTGTCTTGTCCCAAGATGCACCTATGATCTTATGTTAGGAAAATTCAACCATATTCTTCTGACAAAGACCTGTGGGTCCATTTCTTCCAGGACAATTTATCAGGGACACAGCTGGATTGGTTTTACCAGTTGGAGAGGTCTGACGTGCATAATTGGGAGGACTTGGCAGCCGCCTTCTACAAACAGTATCAATATAATGCGGACTTAGCACCAACCCGTACTCAATTATAGAGTATGGGCATGGTCTCAAATGAAGGTTTCAAAGAGTATGCCCAGAAATGGAGAGACTTGGCAGGACGAGTACAACCACCTCTATTTGAGAGGGAGCTAGTAGATATGTTCTTGGGAACTCTGTCAAGGCCTTTCTTTAATCACCTGATTGGAAGTTCGTCTGCGGGGTTCACCGAGTTGATTTTAACTGGTGAGAGAGTTGAAGCGGCATAAAAAGCGGGAAAATTCAAAAAGATGCATCTACTTTCGCTGCCATCAAAAAGACTTTTCCAACAAAGAAAGAAGTCTCAGCTGTCTACTCCCAAAGAGGTCAAGGAAGAGTTGAGCGCCGGTCAGCGGTGGGGGCCGTAATGATTCAGAAGTCAGCAGCTGATCAGCCCAGAAACAATCAACCCAAAACCAACCAAACAAGGGTGGAAAGGCCTGTACGGCAATTCACCCAGATCAACATGACTCCTGCTCAGGTACTACCCCATCTCTTGAAGTTAAACCTTGCCAGTCTGAAAGAGGCCTCGAAGAATTCGAATATCGCTTCTCCGTACTACCATTCGAACGCCAAGTGTGCTTATCATTCAGACAGCCTGGGGCACGACACCAACAATTGTTGGGCCCTCAAGAATAAGATTCAGGATTTTATAGACGCTAAAGAAGTTGAATTTGACGCCCCTGAAAAGCTGAATGTAATTTCTGCTCCAATGCCAAAGCATGGCCACAACGCCCATGTTGTTGAAGAGGATCTTTTTGTTGCTACTGTTGATGATTTGATGACTCCGCTACCGATAATCAAGTTGAATTTGCTGAAGGCTGGGATTTTCCCAGGTTGTGAAGAAGATTGCTGCCTTTGTTCATCCTTACCAACCGACTGTCCATTGTTGAAGTTAGGCATCCAACGCCTAATGGATAACCAAGAAATCCTTTTTGAAAAGACTCCTGTTACACCGACTCTTGTCAATGATATTTCAATAATAACCATATCCACCAATCTTTCTAAGGTCTCCAAAAGACCTGTTAAGATTACATCCGCTCCGAAGACTGTACCTTTGAAGATAACCATGCTCGGGCCCGTCCCGTACAAGTCCGACAAATCAATACCGTGGAACTATGGTGGAGAAAACTACTATCACGGTATTAAACAAATTGAATCAACTGAAGAGAGTTCTGATGAAGAGACTTCCAACATTGGAAACATTGCTGGAACGAGCAAAATCACCCGCAGTGGAAGAATTTTCTCTCCAGAGGTTGCCCCTCCAAAGGCAATCTTTGGACCCTCAACTGCTCCTAAGGTTACCCCTGTACCGATCAACATATCTACGAGAACTCCAATTATTGAAGAAGTTGTAACTCCTGTGGTTGTACCCTCTGCTGCTGCTGATGATAGAGGGAAAGGGATCCAAGAAGAGCCCGTCAGGACGAGGGCTCAGCCATTGGTCATCCCTGAAACCTCTAAAAAAGAAATGGAAGAGATTTTGAAAATAATCAAGAAAAGCGATTATAATGTTGTGGAACAACTGGGGCAAACCCCCTCAAAGATCTCTATGTTGGCCCTGCTGCTTTGTTCAGAGGCTCATGCTAAAGCTTTGATAAGATTCTTGAAGACGGCCCATGTGCCACAGGAAACCTCCGTGGATCAGTTCTAGGAATGTGTAGCTAGCTTAACAGCTGACAATGGTCTAGGATTCTCCGATGCTGATCTAACAATCAAAGGGAGAAAGCATAATGACGCGCTACATGTCTCGGTGGAGTGTAGGGGAACCACCCTAGCTCATGTTCTGGTTGATACTGGGTCGTCTCTAAATGTCTCGCCGAAGAAAGCTTTGGATAGATTGGACTGTGAAGGCCTAACCTTGAAACCCAGTAATATCATTGTCAGAGCCTTTGACGGTTCTAAGAGGATGGTCTACGGGGAGGTGGACACCCCGATTAAAGTAGGAACTGAAACCTTCAACTCCATATTCTATGTGATGGACATTCCGTCCTTCCTATTCTTGCTTGTTGGGAAGACCCTGGATTCACAATGCTGGAGCCGTCACTTCTTCTCTGCATCAAATGCTCAAGTACCCTGTCCAGGGGAAAATTATAACTGTTCACGGTGAAGTGGAATACATGATAAGCCATCTAAATTCTTTCTGCTATGTAGAATTGGATGGTGAATTCATCGAAACCCCTTTTCAGCATTTTGAAGAGGAAGCTCCGGAGATTACGGAAACCAAGACAGTGTCTTTTGTACCCATGATTACCAGACCTCCGCCTCGGATGTCGTCTCTCAAAGATGCAAAGGTTGTGATTGAAGAAGGAGGGAGCATAATCTGGGGGAAGCTTCCCGACTTTCCTTTCAAATTAGATAAGTTCGGCTTGGGATTCACTTCTTCTGCTCAAAAGGCTGTACGCCGCTCCCATGCTAGAGGGCCACCAGTGAAGACACCCATCATGGAGTCAATGCTTTGGAGGATAGTGAAGAGGAGAGCAACTTGGAAGACTAGATTTTCCCTACTGTTGACGGAGGACTGTGCAACTGGGAAGCAAAAGACTTTGTTCTGATTACTTTCATACCGCAGTAATTTATCTTTCAAACATTTCTGTTGGTTTGTAATAATTCTCAAATAATTCGTACACTTGTAAGCCTTGTGCCTTACCCGAGGCACATAGGTCCATTTGTAAGGGTTTAATTTTTCATCTTCATATGCCATTTTAATGAATCATGGACGTTTTCACATATAAACTTTTGTGTTCATTGTCTTTCTTTTTACATTTTGTTTGTTTAAAGGTGGCTATCCCTTACACACACCCACACTCACAAATGCAGGTACCCTTCCATTCCGGATTCCATGGGTAACAATTCTGTTATGGCCTTCAGTGACTCTGAAGATCTGGTCTACCATGCCGAATACGAAGGTGAGGAATATTATGGGGTGCCGGGAGAATTGGCTAGGATGCTACAACAGGAAGGAAGGGCTATTCTACCTCATGAGGAGCTGTTAGAGACAATCAACTTGGGTACTGAGGAAGACAGAAAAGAAGTCAGAGTGGGTGCCAACCTAGAGCCAAGTATCAAGGAGCGCTTAATTCAGTTGTTGAATGAATATGTTGAGATCTTTGCCTGGTCATACAAAGACTTGCCGGGACTTGATACAGACATTGTGGTACACCATTTACCCACAAGATAAGACTGTCCACCAGTTAAACAAAAAGTCCGCCGCATGAGACCTGACATGTCTAAAAAGATCAAAGCAGAAGTTATGAAGCAGTTCAATGCTGGATTTCTCGCTGTTACTTCCTATCCACAATGGGTTGCTAACATTGTGCCCGTGCCTAAGAAGGACGACAAAGTGAGAATGTGCGTGGATTATAGGGACTTAAACAGGGCCAGCCCTAAAGATGACTTTCCACTTCCGCACATCGACATCCTGGTTGACAATACAGCTCAGCACAAGGTATTTTCTTTCATGGACGGATTCTCAGGCTATACCCAGATCAAAATGGCCCCTGAGGACATGGAAAAAACTACTTTTGTTACACAGTGGGGTGCGTTCTGCTACAAAGTGATGCCATTCGGACTGAAGAATTCCGGGGCAACCTATCAACGCGCCATGGTAGCTTTGTTTCATGATATGATACATCATGAGATAGAGGTCTACGTAGATGACATGATAGCCTGTTCACAAACTGAAGAAGAACACCTCGACCATCTGCAAAAGCTGTTTGTCAGGTTGAAGGAGTACAAGCTAAGACTGAACCCTAACAAGTGAACTTTCGGAGTCCGATCCGGTAAACTCTTGGGTTTCATTGTCAGCAACAAAGGCATCGAGGTTGATCCTGCCAAAGTCAAAGCTATACAAGAAATGCCTGCTCCTCACACCGAGAATGAGGTCAGAGGTTTCTTGGGACGCCTAAACTACATTGCTAGGTTCATTTCTCACCTAACATCTACCTGTGAACCAATCTCCAAGCTGTTGAAGAAAGATCAGGTGGTTAAATGGAATGATGACTGTCAAATTGATTTCGATAAAATCAAGGAGTATTTGCTAGAACCTCCTATCTTGATGCCACCCGTCGAAGGAAGACCGCTAATCATGTATCTGGTTGTCCTAGAGAATTCAATGGGGTGCGTATTGGGCCAACATGACGAGTCTTGCCGAAAAGAGCATGCCATTTATTACCTTAGCAAAAAGTTTACCGACTGTGAGACTCGATACTCACTGCTCGAGAAAACTTGTTGTGCTTTGGTATGGGCTGCTCGCCGGCTAAGGCAGTATATGTTGACTCATACCACTTTGATGATATCTAAGATGGATCCGATCAAGTACATCTTTGAGAAACATGATTTATCTGGAAGAATCGCTAGATGGCAGATGATCCTAATGGAGTACGATATACAGTACACGACCCAAAAGGCTATAAAGGGAAGTGTGCTAGCTGACCATCTGGCTCATCAAGCTGTTGAAGATTACCAATCCATGAGGTTTGACTTCCCCGACGAGGACATTATGACATTGGATGACATTGAAGATAACAGACCATATGACAAACCTGAACAAGGATCCCGATGGACCCTGTACTTTGATGGTGCCTCCAATGCACTTGGAAATGGTATCGGAGCGGTACTCATCTCTCCAGAAGGTTGCCATACACCTTTCACTGCTAGACTTTGCTTCCATTGTACCAACAACATGGCAGAATACGAAGCATGCATCTTTGGTCTCAAGGCTGCCATAGACTTGGGAATCAAATCTTTAGATGTGTTTGGGGACTCAGCTTTGGTCATCAGTCAGATCAAAGGAGAATGGGACACTAAGCATCCAGACCTTATCCCTTACAAAGAACATGTTTTGACATTGTTACCACATTTCGAGCAGATTACCTTCGAGCATTTCCCGCGAGAAGAAAATCAGCTAGCAGATGCTCTAGCTACAATATCATCTATGTTTAAACGTAATTGGGATAACGAGGCTCCCCAGATCACCATTGAACAAATGGATGAACCATCACATTGTCACGAGCTTAATACTGAAGAAGTAGTGGACCAACAGTGGTTTCATGAAGTCAAAAAGTATCTCCAGGCTGAATAATACCCAGAAGGAGCTTCAGTCAATGACAAAAAGTTCCTAAGGAGATTCTCTGCTAAGTTTTTCCTGAGTAATGGCATCCTGTACAAGCGTAATCATGATTTTATTCTGCTCCGTTGTATGGACAAGATTGAAGCTGAAAAGATCATGGCTGACTTGCATGAAGGTACATTTGGCACTCACTCTAGTGGGCATACGATGGCGAAGAAGATTCTACGGGCAGGCTATTATTGGTCTACCATGGAAGCTGACTTCTATCAGCACTCCCGAACCTGTCATAAGTGTCAAATCTATGCAGACAAAGTGCACGTGCCTTCGGTTCCTCTAAATGTCTTAACAGCTCCTTGGCCCTTCGCTATGTGGGGGGTCAACATGATTGGGGAGATCAAACCTACAGCATCCAATGGACACCGTTTCATCCTGGTGGTCATTGATTACTTTACCAAGTGGGTCGAAGCAGCCTCCTTCACATCCGTTACAAAGAATGTTGTTGCCCGCTTCATAAAGCAGAACCTCATTTGTCGGTACGACATCCCCGAAAGGATCATCACTGACAATGGTACAAACCATAACAATACTATGATCACCACCTTGTGCGAGCAGTTCCAGATTCAACATCACAATTCATCTCCCTATCGGCCAAAGATGAACGGTGTTGTCGAAGCTGCGAACAAAAATATCAAGAAGATCATACAAAAGATGACAGTTACCTTCAAGGATTGGCATGAGATGTTACCGCTTGCTCTCCACGGGTACCGTACCACGGCACACACATCAAATGGGGCAACACCCTATTCCTTGGTATATGGCATGGAAGCTATTTTACCTATCGAGGTTCAGATTCCATCCTTGAGAATCATGAAAGATGCTGGTTTGAGTGAGGATGATTGGATTCAGACACGACTTGATCAACTTAACTTGATTGACGAGAAGCAACTTACTGCTGTTTGCCACAGTCAAACGTATCAAAAATGGATGATCAAGGCTTTCAACAAGAAAGTCAGACGCCAGGTATACCAAGTCAGAGATCTAGTGATCAAGCGTATCATTTTGCCACAAAGTGATCCCAGGGGAAAATGGACTCCTACCTATGAAGGACCATTTGTAATCAAAAACATATTTTCTGGTGGGGCAATGATCTTAACCACCATGGACGGTGACTACCTGCCACACCCTGCGAACGTAGACATAGTCAAAAGATACTACGCATAAGAGACCCGCTAGGTTGACACACCTAGGAAAAATAAGGGCATCCCGGTGAACCAAAAAGGTTCGGGCAAAAATTAGGGATAAAATAAAAAAAATCTGTACACCCGGCAAGTTGAAAACCCGAAAGGGTGACTTAGGAAAAAAAGGGTTTCCCGGTGGACTGAAAACCCGAAAGGGCGGTCCAGGCAAAAGTTAGGGAATTAAAGCGTATGACTATGTCTCGTCGGATCACTTTGAGGACAATCTATTCACTGACAAACTCTGAGTTTCTGATCAATTCAATCATCTTCGGACGAGGCAACGAATGGACAAGATATTCAGAGATACGAAGGCTATAGAATGAGAACCCCATGGGATTATTACACATAGCTATATTTCTTTGTGTAAATTTTTTTCTTACCTTTATGACACCATCCTCTTACTAGGATGTTTGTCTCCTTTGTACAAAATATTTATTCATAGTAAATACAAAGATATTTCTTCAAAGTACAAAAAACTATTTGTCCTTTTCTTTTTTACACTTGTGTTTTTATTTGCAAAAACGTCCAATGATTCATTAATGAACATATGCATTTGAACATAATTACTGCTTACAAATAAACAGAATGGAAAAGAGAAATTACTGACAGGTTGAAAGGATAGGAAAATGTCTTTAGGCTATTCCACGAGCAATCCCTACAGTACATCATTAAGATCCCCAGCGGAGTTAAAACTTCAAAATCTCAATCCCCAATGGAGTTAAAACTTCAAACTCTCAATCTCCAGCAGAAACCATTCAGTTTCTCCGAATTCCCCAGCAAGTGGTCTTGAAGCCTGAAAATCAACCAGATAACAGTTAACTTTTGTTTCTCCCCAACCTAGGATAACTCCCCAGTAGAGTGGCAGACGACCGAAACTCCTGAACTTTTTCCAAACAGGAATAAGTTTTCTTCCCCACAGAGTTTTCTTTATTCCCCAGCAGAACAAGGATTCCCATCGTGTAATCCCCAGTAAAACTCATCAAAATTCTCTTGATTCCCCAAGCAGATTACTCAAGCAGTGTATGGCATTGCTCGCAACAGAATTTTTGCCAATACTCCAACTTCAAGACATGAAGAACCAACATATCCTCAGTAACAATCAATGATTTATTTTCCTCAGCAATACAGCGAATCAGCTTACACGCGCATGCATTACATCCACATATCATAAACATTGACAAAACACATATATTGCATCACACATTTCATGCAACATAACTTTGTGTTTCAGCTAACATTTTACCCTTTTCAGGATAAGATTAACAACTACCGTTTAACAATATGTAATCATGATACAGTTCAGATACACTCCAGGCATGGAAGTCATTCTGTTACTCATTCAGATTCAGCTTTCAGATACAATTCAAATACACTCCAGACACGGAAGTCATTCTGTTACTCATTCAGATTCAGCTTTCAGATACAGTTCAGATACACTCCAGACACGGAAGTCATTCTGTTACTTATTCAGATTCAGCTTTCAGATACAGTTCAGATACGCTCCAGGAACGGAAGCCATTCTGCTACTCATTCAGATTCAACATTCAGATACAGTCTAGATACGCTCCAGACGCGGATGCTATTCTATTACTCATTCAGACCTCAACTTCAAGTTACAGTTCAGATACGCTCATGACACGGTTGCCATTCTGTCGCTTTTCAGACTTTAACACCCAGATACAGTTCAAATACGCTCCATATATTGATGACATTCTGATACTCATTCAGTCTTCAAAATCAGATACAGTATGGATACGCTCCAGACACGGATGATGTTCTGTTTCTCATTCAGATTTCAAGTCTCCAGATACAGTTCAGATACGTTCCAGATACGAATACCATTCTGATACTTATTCTTCTGACTTACAACTTACAACTCAGCAAACATTCTTGGATGGCATCTATAATCCCATCTCCGACAAGATTCTATAACCTCTCCAAATGGAATCTTTAAGCCTATTCCCTCAACTACACTTTGTCGAGTGCAAATTTATGGGCACTCTAGTGTCCAATCATCTTTTACCTTCGAGTCACGAACGACAAAGCTCGCCAATCTAACTCTTCAGGTTCAAGAAGATTGAACAGGGGCAGCTGTTGTACCCCAAAATTTTCCCTCTCATATATCAAGATTTTTCTCACAAAGACTTCTTTGACTCAAGACAAGATTAGGGTTTGGTCAACTCAAAACATCTCATCTTGCACTGATAACCAAAATTAGGGTTTGAGTTTGCACAAGGATTTTTGGACCATCAATGTTTCATGTGACTTTCATACTTCATTTTGGACCTCTACGATTGCTCATGTTAAGTTTCAAGCCTTGAACCACATTTTTGATCAGTCAATTGGACAGTTGACCTAAAAATCAGTTGTATTGGGGAAAAAGTCAACCATGGCCAATTTACAGTCAAACTTCATTATTTTTTATCCACATCAACGTTTTAGACTCATATGTACCATTTGATCAAGTTTGGATCACAACTCCTCAAGAAATTTGATCAAATCATCAAAAGGGCAAAATGGTCAAAATTAGGGTTTTGACTGAGAAAGGGCAATTTCTGATTTTTAACCTAGCCAATGACCAATTGAGTTCAAACATGATTTCAAGGGTTCAATGGCATAATCTTGACCTAATTACATGGTTCGAAAGATCTCAAGTTCATGGGATTGACAGATGAATTTTGCAGTCAACTGATCAAAAGTCAACTGTACACTAAAAAGTCAAACTTTGACTTTTTGGTCAAAATCAAGTGCCAAAGGTCATAATTCATCAAGATATGTCAAAATATGAAACTTGTTCACCGAGAAACTCAAAATTGAAAATTAGGGTTTTGATTTGAAAAAAATTCATAACTTAGAATTTTTCTAAGTATAAAAATTTTCTTATTTTTTCCCAACGTTTCACCACTTTTTCACCATGATGCATTTTGATTCAAAGAAAACTTCTAACATGAAAGTTGTAGTCCTCCATGAAATCTACAACTTTTCTTCACAAACTTTTCCCAAAAGATGCTTGGATCTCAAGTTATGAATTTGTGAATATAGGTCCATGAACTTCTTAACTTAATGAAATTTTGCCCTAATTTAGACAGGTTTTGGACCCAACTTCATGGACATTTTTCACCTAGTTCCAATAGGTATCTCAAATTGAATTTCAAATATTATAGAGCACATTTCAAGCTTTCCAAAATGTCCAAGAACTCTCCAAGATCATTTTTGAGTAGGGAGAATCGAAGAAGGGAAGTTGGCATTTTCTCACTTTTGATCAAGCCATTTTTACAAAGCATCAAGTTGAAAATCAGATCTATGATGGTTGTATCTTGCTTTACAGGTCCTAAGCTTCCTTTACACTCCATAATTAAATTCAAACTCAGTTGACAAAGGCATTATCTTTGATTTTTAAGCTTTGTACAAGAGATAATTCCATTTTAGGCATAAAGTTCACATTGCCATTTTCATAAAGATGAGCTTTTGTAACTTTGTCAATCTTGAGCATTGAACCTATTCCCTTGGTGCAAGAAATGTACACAGGTCTCAAGCAAATTGTACAAGTGCATTTCAGCTCTTAAGCAAGCAAGGACAAACATGTAAGTATGGTCACTTCACTTTACTTCAAATGCAAGGAAAGTTGCCAAAAGGTCCAAAACTTGTACAACTAGTAAGGGCTGACTTTTGTATCATTTCTATACAAATATACAAAATTATTGCAAGGCTTAACACAATTGATTTGAAGCTGAAACTCTCCAAAACTCAAAAACACTCAAAATTGCCCAAAACTCAGAACTTCTGCAAAATCACAGCCAACCAATTTTTGGCTCGTGCGTTTTGTGTTTAAACACTTGAAACATCTCATACACATCATATCAAAGCAATCCAAGTCATCACCCTGGTTCTGTAACCCCTGTTTCAGCATCCACCATTTTCACTTTGGGAGCTTGCAACTTGACTTGGGCAGAGAGTTCCAGCCATCCTCAAAGCAACATAAGCATTGGAATAGCTTCAGGGAAGTTCAAGGAAGCTCAAACAATCCTCAGGCCTCCATTAAAGTCCCTACATTGCTCTACTCGAATCCAACTGAAGGAGGTATTTTTTTTGAACTCTATCTCTCTGAATAGGCATCCTCGAGCCACGATTTGTGAAGAAAAAATGTAGTCCATGTCATAATGAAACTGTACATATCCATACTTTTCATTTATATTAACTATGCTAAGAGAATTTGAAGATTGAATATGCTGAAATTTTTAGGTCACGAATTAGGGGTTCCAAAATTCTCTCTGATCTTTCAGAGTTAGGTTATAAAATTTATATTGTTGGAATCGTGAGCTCAAATGCCACATGTTTCATGTTATGAGTTTTTGTTTTTGTGCAAGCATGTGAGAGTTACAGATTTGAACTATGGCGCGCGAAGGAGATGAACCAAGGACAGGGATGAAGCGTTGTTGGGCTTTTTGTGCTTTGGGATTTTTTTGTTTTCACTAATCACACCCTCTGTATTGCTACTACACCCCCTTGACTAGTTTTTTTTTTTTATATTTTTGCATTTTTTTTCATATTTTAATTTTTATTATTTTCATTATTTTCATTTATTTTTCTTAATGATAAAAAATACCAAAAAATGATTTATTTATTTTCACACTTTTATTTTATTTTTTTAATTATTTTCTTACATGAAAAATGGTTTATAGAACTTATTTTCTTAAAAAACTTATAAATATAATTAAAAAATACTTAATATTTTTATCATACATTTTATACTCAATAAAAACTTATTTTTGTACATATTTTATTTTTAATATTTACATATAATATTATTTATTATTTTCTTATACAAAATATGTACAAAAATAAATATAGAAAATTTATTTTCTTTTAATTAAAAAAACTAGGGTTTACCCCTTTCAAAAAAGAATTAATTTATTTTCTCCTTATAATTTAAGTTTAAATTAAATATCTTTCATACAAAAATAAAACAAAAAACATTTTTTACATGAATCCATTGCATTGCATTTTAAATAGTTGCCTTATATTTATTTAATTCGCGCAATATTCAATTTGGTTGTAATAATATATTTAGGTTTATATTTGTGTAAAATCCCCATTCAAAACTTGTATCCCCCCTCCCATAATAATTGTTGTAATAGTTTAGTTTATTTTACGCAATTTATCGCTTTTATACCATGTTTAGTAAATTAGGGTTTGTATGACAAGAACAAAAACAAAGCAAAATAGAAAACCCTAAATGCAAGACAAAAACATGAAAATGATACACTTTGCACACAAGCACCCTTAGGGTTTCTCCCACTTGGTTGCCTAAAATAAAATGGCCATGTTACGCACGCGAAGTATCTTGGCAAAACAAAACAAATATAAGATCATAGACCCTCGATGATGCTATTCAAAGGTTGCATAAACAAATAATCTTGGTCCCTCAAAAATTGCTAAGATACTTGGCAACATTGCTATCATGGTTATACGATGATCCACGCCCGTCCCATTTACATCCAAAGATAGGGTTGCTTACCAAATCAATGGTAAGTCAACAATGTCAAAGGAATAAAAATGCACAAGAAAGACATTTGAGTAGGTAGATAGCTTTTAGTTACTTGCTCCATTTCAAAATAATCCTTGCTATTTTCAAAAACAAACACACACACATTTCAAAACATCTTACAAAACATTGAAAACATTTTCAAAAGACAAACATCTTTATATACATTCTTACGAACGAGAATCATTACAAAGATTGCCTAAACGAATGGCCTCTTTTCAAAATACTTTCAAAATCACACCAAACACCATTTCAAACAAAACAAAGCAAGTGATCTAAAACAAGTAACTAAGAGCCCATGGAAAATCATGGATGAAAAGGGTGCTAGCACCTTCCCTTTTCATAATCTACCCCCCGAACTCAAGAAAACATCTCAAAGGTATTTCCTGTGCTTTTTTTTACCTTTCCTTTTGGATAAAAGAAAACTCGGTGGCGACTCTTGCTAACCGCAACATTTGCAAACACAAACGTAAAACCTCAAGTCAGTTCTCCCACCGCATCACAGAACTGGCGACTCTGCTGGGGATAATTCTAAAAGTGGGGTTACCTTAGGGTTTAGATTACCTTTATTTTCTTACATTGTTTGACTTGTTTGCTTTACAATTATGGTTCTTTGTTTGGGTTTGAATCCTCCACCCGGATTTAGGAAAAATTATAGGTAAATAGTAATACGTTGTGGAAACTGTGCGGGGTATACCGACATGGTCTAAGCAATAGCTATATTAGTGCGACATATTTGTGGGTACCAGTAGCCTTTGAGTCAATCAAAGAGAATACAGGGCCACTGAGTGATGTCATGAAGCACTAATGAACTTCTAGAACCTTTACTTGACCAACTTGGCCTTTTAGGATGTAGTGAGATGACCGGCTTTGGTGAAGTCCGAAGTTGGTAGATACTCGATACTACACTTATTGAGGGTTGGTTTCTTGGGATATTTTAGTCGCCAGTAAAGAGGCTTGAACTGAAACAATGAACAAGGAAACAATCCAGTGATATTGAGCTCCTTAGAACCCGGTTACTATTACTAGGACAGGTTGAGCTAACTAAACTTCAAGAGGGTACTAGATACAGATATCGTGGTTCTTTGCCTGGTCATATGAAGACATGACAGGACTAGATACAGATATCGTGGTTCATCGCCTGCCAACTAAAAAGGATTGCCCTCCAGTAAAGCAGAAGGTCCGTCGCATGCGCCCTGAAATGTCAGAGAAGATCAAAGTAGAGGTTATGAAACAGTTCAACGCTGGATTCCTGGCTGTCACCTCTTATCCCCAATGGGTTGCTAACATAGTCCCAATACCTAAAAAGGACAGAAAGGTACGGATATGTGTGGACTACCGAGATTTGAACAGGGAAAGCCCCAAGGATGACTTTCTGCTTCCCCATATTGACATTCTGGTTGACAACACCGTGCATCACAAGGTCTTTTCCTTCATGGATGGTTTCTCTGGTTACAATCAGATCAAGATGGCACTTGAAGACATGGAGAAGACAACCTTCGTCACACAATGGGGCACTTTCTGCTACAAAGTGATGCCGTTTGGGTTGAAGAACGCTGGGGAAACCTATAAGCGAGCCATGGTAGCTTTGTTCCATGACATGATTCACCATGAAATAAAGGTCTATGTTGATGACATGATAGCCAGGTCTCAAACTGAGGAATAACACCTTGATCATCTACAAAAGTTGTTTTATAGGTTGAAGACGTACAAACTGAGGTTGAATCCGAATAAGTGCACCTTTGGGGTAAGGTCTGGAAAACTGCTAGGTTTCATTGTCAGTGACAAAGGTATTCAGGTAGATCCTGCAAAAGTGAAGGCTATACAAGAGATGTCGGCTCCTCGCACTGAGAAGGAGGTCATAGGCTTCTTAGGATGCCTAAATTACATTGGCAGGTTCATTTCCCATTTAACTTCTACTTGTGAGCCAATCTTCAAACTCCCGAAGAAAGATCAAGTGGTAAAATGGAATGATGAATGCCAGACTTCCTTCGAAAGAATCAAAGAGTACCTTCAAGAGCCTCTAATTCTGATGCCACCGATTAAAGGAAGACCTTTGTTAATGTACTTAACAGTAATGGATAACTCAATGGGGTGTGTGTTGGGGCAGCATGATGAGTCCAGTCGAAAAGAGCATGCAATATACTACCTTAGAAAAAAGTTTGCCGACTGTGAGATAAGATACTCACTGCTCAAGAAAACTTGTTGCGCTCTGGCATGGGCTGCTCGCCGACTGAGACAGTATATGTTGATCGACACTACCTTGCTGATATCTAAGATGAATCTGATCAAGTACATCTTTGACAAGCCCGCACTCTCCGGAAGAATAGAAAGATGGAAAATGATCTTGACTGAATATGATATCCAATACACAACCCAGAAAGCAATTAAGGGAAGTGTACTAGCCGATCATTTGGCTTATCAAGCTGTGGATGACTACCAGTCCATGAATTTTGAGTTCTCGGATGAGAACATTATGTTAGTGACTGACTGTGAAGAACCTGGACCGGATGAAGGACCTGAGGAAGGATCCCGATGGACTATGGTTTTTGACGGAGCCTCAAATGCACTAGGCAATGGCATCGGTGCTATAATCATGTCGCCTGAGGGCTGCCATACTCCTCTTACCGCCAGATTATGTTTTAACTGTACCAACAATATGGCAGAGTATGAAGCATGCATCATGGGTCTCAAAGCTGCTATTGACCTAAGGATCAAGTTCCTGAGCATTTTCAGAGATTCAGCCTTGGTAATAAGCCAGATCAAAGGTGAGTGGGATACGAAGCACCCGAATCTCATCCCCTATAAAGAACATGTGCTGACACTACTCCCATAATTTGAAGAGATCACTTTTGAACACTTCACACGAGAAGAGAATCAGTTAGCGGACGCGCTAGCTACCATGACATCTATGTTCAAGGTCAGGTGGGATAACGAGGCCCCTCGGATCACTATTGAAAGGTTGGATGAACCGACATATTGCTACGAGATTGACACTGAAGAGGTAGCCGACAAACCTTGGTTCCATGAAGTGAAAAGGTATCTCGAGGCTCAAGCGTATCCCGATGGGGCATCTGTCAATGATAAAAAGTTCTTGAGGAGGTTCGCTACAAAGTTCTTCCTCAGTAATGGAATCCTCTATAAACGCAACCATGACTCAACTTTGCTTCGGTGCATAGACAAGAGCGAAGCAAAGAGGATTATGGCAGATCTACACGAAGGTACCTTCGACACCCATTCTAGTGGACACACCATGTCTAAAAAGATCCAACGGGCAGGATACTACCGGTCCACTATGGAAGCAGAATGTTATCAGCATTCTCGAACTTGTCACAAATGCCAGATCTATGCTGACAAGTTGCATGTACCTCTGGTTCCTTTGAACGTCTTGAGGGATCCATGGCCCGTTGCAATGTGGGGCATTGATATGATCGGAGAGATTAGACCTACCACTTCTAATGGGCATCGCTTCATCCTAGTGGCCATTGATTACTTCATGAAGTGGGTTGAGGCTGCCTCTTTTGCTACTGTTACCAAGAATGTTGTGGCGCGATTTATCAAGCATAACCTGATTTGTCGGTATGGTGTGCCAGAGAGAATCATTACTAACAACGGTACAAATATCAACAATACAATGATCACCGAACTCTGTAAGCAATTCAAGATCCATCATCATAATTCTTCCTCTTACCGTCTGAAGATGAATGGCACTGTAGTGGCTACTAACAAGAATATCAAGAAAATCGTACAGAAGATGACGGTGACATACAAAGACTGACATGAGATGTTACCATTTGCTCTTCATGGCTACCGCATCTCAGCACGCACATCGACAGGGGCAACACCTTATTCTCTGGTATATGGTATGGAGGATGTCCTGCCTATTGAGGTCCAGATCCCTTCTCTGAGGTTCATGAAGGATGTGGTTTTGAACAAAGACGATTGGATCCAAACTCGGCTTGATCAACTGAATCTAATTGATGAGAAAAGGCTTACTGCTGTCTGTCTTGGTCAAATATATAAAATAATAGATGATCAAGGCTTTCAACAAAAAGGTCAGACGTCAAGTATATCAAGTGGGTGATCTGGTAATCAAGCGCATCATACTGCCACAAGGTGATCCCACGGGAAAATTGACTCCCATGTACGAAGGGCCATTTGTGATCAAAAGCATATTTTTTGGTGGAGCCATGATTCCGACCACCACAGATGGTGACGACCTTCCTCGCCCTATTAATGTGGACATAGTGAAAAGATACTACGCCTGAATAAAGACCTGCTAGGTTGACTGGCCTAGGAAAAAATAAGGGCATCTCGGCGAACCAAAAGGGTTCAGGCAAAAATTAGGGATAAAAAACAAAAAAATCAGTACACCCGGCAAGTCGAAAACCTGAAAAGACGGCTTGGGCAAAAAAGGGTATCACGGTGGACTGAAAACCCGAAAGGGTAGCCCAGGCAAAAATTATGGATTTGAAGCGTATCACTATGTCCCATTGGATCACTTTGCGACCAGACTTCAGCATCAACTATCAAACTCAAATGATACCGATCAATCCAGTCAACTTCGGACAAGCAGCAAAGTGATGAGACGCTCAAAGACATAGGGGGCAATAGAAGAATTGAAACCTAATGGGATTATTGCACATAGTTGTTTTCTTCTCTTTGTACACTATTTTGTATAATTTTCACTTCTTACAACGGCATTCTCCTACTAGAACGTCAGCCTCTTTGTACAAAACTCCTGTTATAGGCAAACTTCAGAAATCAATACAAATCATCTCTTTGAAAGTACAAAACTGATTGTTTTTCTTTTTCTGTTTTGTTTTGCAAAGACGTCCAATGACTTATTTTTGACATATGCATTTGAATATGATTACTATTTACAGATATTTGCATAAAAACAGAAAGACAGTTGCTGAGGACTTCAGGAAACGAGGCAAAGTCTAAAAAATAATCCGCAGTCCCGACAATTACTCTTTCCATCCTAGTGCAGGGGAAGGAACAATTTAAAACAAAGTCTCCAATACATAAGATCCCGTGATGTCTATGTTCCCCACAGAGCAGAAACAACCAGGATTTTGATCTCCTTCATCCCCAAGCAGGAATTATCTCCTCCAACAAACTTCCTCCAGCAGAGAGCTGAAATCTGTGTTCCCCAGCCGAGCTTTATAACCTTAAACAGCTTATAAAATCTCCTTCCGGGTAGAGTTTATTTCTCAAACTGCGGAAGCCCATTCCCCAATAGAGTTTATTTCTCTACATTGGTAGAATCTTCCAACAAGCATCTCTCTCTATAGACCTATTCTCAAGCAGAATTAACTCTCAAGCAGAACCAATTCTCAAGTAGAATCAATCCCCATCAGGTTATCCTCAAACAGAAAGAGGAAATCCCCGGCGAATCATCTCCATTCACCATCCCCATCGGAAATGAAGGATTCATCCTCCCAATACTTTTCAGCAATGGTCCAGGATTTATTTTCCCAAACTAAAATATCGCGATAACATCCCATATTCGTACGTCATGGCATGTGCATACACATTTCATACAACATTAATCTCATTTATTTTGAGAGCATCATCGCACTGCATTTCATACATCATGACATTGCATGTGACTAATTCTTTACCTTTTTCAGGGACAAGATCAAGTCAACAAACACCATTGACTACTTATGTAACCTGATAGTCTTATCAAAAGCTACACCCGATGAAAGGATATTTCATCATCTTCCTCGGAACAATGTTCTTAGAAGACCTTCACTGGTTCAGTCAGATTAACACTAAGATCTCTCTGATTCTTATCCCAGTTGAAGACATTCCAAGACTTTCGTCTGGTTCAGTTAAATCGATCCTAAGATTTTTCTGATTCTTATCCAGTCAAAGTTAATCCAAGACCTTCTCTGGTCCAGTTAGATCGACACTAAGATCTCTCTGATTCTTATTCCATTTGTAGACATTCCAAGACTTTCATATGGTTCAGTTAAATAGATCCTAAGATTTTTATGATTCTTATCAAGTCAAAGTTAATCCAAGACCTTCTATGGTTCAGTCAGATCGACACTAAGATCTATCTGATTCTTATTCCAGTTGAAGATTCCAAGACTTTCGTCTGGTTCAGTTAAACCGATCCTAAGATTTTTCTGATTCTTATCCAGTCAAAGTTAATCCAAGACCTTCTCTGTTTTGGTTAGATCAACACTAATATCTCTCTGATTCTTATCCCAGTTGAAGATCTTCCAAGACTTTTGTCTGGTTCAGTTAAATCGATCCTAAGATTTTTCTGATTCTTATCCAGTCAAAGTTAGTTCAAGACCTTTGCTGGTTCAGTTTAAGTCGACCATTGATTTGTTACTGATTCTTTTCCGGTAGACCTTTACTGGTTCAGTTAAATCGATCCTAAGATTTTTCTGATTCTTATCCAGTCAAAGTTAATTCAAGACCTTTGCTCGTTCAATTCGAATCGACCATGGATTCGTTGCTGATTTCTTAACAGTTTAATCTCATCTCCCCAGTAAGTCATTGTGAAGCCTAGAGCACGACTAGATAACAATCATCCTTATCATCCTCAATAAGTCACTGCAAAGCCTGGATCCTGGCCAGATAACAGTTCACTTCAATCTCTTCAATCGAGGGACGACTCCCCAGTAGAGTAACAGACAACTGAAGCTCCTAAAACTCTATGATTTCAAGACAAGGATCAACATTCCTCAACAGAGTCCTCCTCAACAACATGAATAGGGATTCCCACAAAGGAATATCTCATGAAATCAACAGTCTTCTGGATGGCATCTTTAAGCCCATCTCCAATGACTCTCCGTCACATCCTGATGGCATCTTTAAGCCCATCTCTGACGATCTCCCGTCATCTTTTCCAAATGGCATCTATAAGCCCATTCTCAATACTATCTACACAGTCAAGTATCATCTCAGATGAGTGCAAATTTCTGGGTACTCTAGTGTTCAATCATCTTCCACCTTGGGATCACGAAAGGCAGACAAGCCAATCTACATCTCCAGGTTTAAGAAGATTGAACAGGGGCAGCTGTTGTACCCCAAATTTTCCCTCTCATTTTTATAAGATCTTCTCTTACATGGATGGTTACAAACACTTGCTTGAAGAAAAATAACAATTTTTGAAGTTGGTCAAAATGTCCTTCGATGAGGTGTCTTTTGATTGGCATCCTAACAATGTCTTTCGATTGGCCTCTGGACAAAGGCGTCTTTGATTGGCATTTTGATGTCACTTTGATTGGTCCCAACTGAGGGAAATAGAAGAGAGCAGAACAAAGTTTTTGAGTGGTCAACAAGTACCTTTCGAATGGCCTCTCAACAAGGCCTTTCTATTGGCATCTGCATGGTACCTTTCGATTGGCATGGTAACAATGCCTTTCGATCGGTATCTCCCAAATGCCTTTTGATTGGTATCTACATAGCCCTTCGATTGGCATTCTCATAAGCCATTCGAAGGAGGCAACAATGGCTCATTCGAAAGGTGTATAAGAAGGCCATTCGAAGGAGGAAAATCATAGGCAATTCGAAGAAGCATTGAATGACTCATTCATAGGGTGTATGAGAAGTCCATTTGAAGGAGGCAGCTCATAGGCCAATTAAACAGAAGTGCTGAAGGGTATTTGAAGGGGTCAAGTGTCTAGGTTCATCCATAATTTCAAAAGAGGCATGGATATTTTAAAACAGGAAATATTTAAATTGGTCTGATTTTTGTCTTGAAGATTATGGCTGGCCTTTAAGAACATGATTAAGGTTGTTTCTTTCCATGCTAAGACTCCCTCCCCGTCTCCTATAAATATCCAGTATATCTGCAAGAAGAGGATATACATACTGCACACGAAGAGACTACACACACGCTGCCCCCTTAAACCACCCCAAAGTTATCAAAACCCTCATAAGTTGTCCCAATCAAAGGAATTTGTAGTAACGTTCCATTCACTCCCTGAAATCTGCAGGAAGCATTCCCAAGCATCAGTCAATTCACACCCAAAAGTGCCAAATCAAAGCATTCAATTATTGGTAAACTTTCAAATTCACGTTTATAATTTCATAATGCATTAGTGTTTGTTCAGTGCTCGATTCACGCCTAGGATATCAGGTGGCTCTATTCGATTTGGTTTCAAAACTGAGGGCCTGGTTTCGACACCAGGTCCATTATTGTTTTCTTTTGTCTCTAACGCCCACACTGCAGATCTGGCCCAAGTAAACCAATGTATGCAGGAACGAAGGTCCTGGGTTTGACACCCAGGTCATGTTTTTTGCTAATATTTGTCTTTCAAGTTTCAGGCGAAAAGACCAACCCTCCCCCCGGACCGAAAGGAATAACTCCCTTCCCTGAATCGAATGAGACTTTCTCTTTCTCTGGGTCGAAAGAGCCATATCTTGCCCAGGATCGAAAGAGCCATATCTTTCCCAGGATCGAAAGACCGTTCCTCCCATGGATTGAAAAAGCTTCTATTCATTTCCTTATTTTTGGTTTTTGCTTGGTTCTTTTATTTTCTTTCCTTCTTATTAACATTGAAACAAAAATAAAAAAAACTTAGGTCTAGTTTGTTTTTTATTAAAATTATTTTTGTTAAACTAATTAATTTAATTATTTTAACATCTTTCAAAAAATTAAAACTAAATAGACTTAGACTTTATTTTCTTAAAATAAATGAATAAAAACAAACAAAAAGATTTTATTCTTAGGATTTTTAGACGTTATTTTCAAATTCGCGCGCATTTTAACTGCTCACGGTTGTAATAGCTTTAGATTTAAAATTCCGCACTCTTAGTCTCTTACATTTCTATGTAACTGTCCCAAGTTTAGGGTTTATGCTTCTTCTTTTTATTTTCTGTACTTTACATTTCCTGTACAATATTACTGTTAGTAATTAGGATTGCATGGAAAGATTGTAAATTAAAATATTAGCTAACTTAATAAAAAGACAAAAATAATTGAATCTCAACACATATGCACATATGCACCTCTAGGGTATCCCCGCTTCGGTTTCCTTTCGGGAAAAAAATGGTCACGTCCCTCGAGAATGGGGACGCTTTAGCAAAGACCCACAAAAAAAAATAAAAAAGATCATAGTCCCTCGATGACCCTACGGTGTTGCCTTTCGGTAAATGATCTCGTCCCTTAAACGAAATTTCTAAAGCGTCTCCGTATGTCACCTTTATGACTGTTAAACATCCCTTTGATTGTCCCTTAACATCCAACGATAAGGCTACCTACTCACTAATAGTAGGATAGAATTGTCTAAAGGAAAAGAGGAAAAGAACGATCCTTTTCGAGTAATAAAGTAGATAGTTGTTAGAAGTTTGCTTAAACTATTTTTGCAGTTACACACAAATACTACTTTTCAAAAACAATTTTAAAACATTTTCTTTGTTAACGCTCTTGAGGACCGATACAAGAGTTAAATACAAAGAAAATCGCCACACTAAGGATTTTCAAAACATTTTCAAACACACAAAGCACAAAGGTATTTCAAAAAAAGGGCAAACCTCTAAGAGCCCGTGGAAAACCATGAATGGAAAGGGTACTAACACCTTCCCTTTCCATAATCTACCCCCTTACTCAGAAAATTCTCGAAAAGGTCTTTTTCTGTTCTTTTCACCCTTTCCTTAAATTGGATAAAAGAAAAGACGGTGGCGACTCTTGATTACTGCACATTTGCGAAAAAAAAACGTAAAAAACCAGTATATAAACAGTCATTTCTGCCACCATATCACAATATCATTGTTGAGGTTAGTACCATTATTTGTGATGATCCTTTCGGGGATACCATAGCGATATATGAGGTTATGTTTGATGAATTTGGCTACCACATTCTTGGTTACTGAGGCAAATGAGGTGGCTTAGACCCATTTGGTGAAATAATCAATAGCGACAAGAATGAAGCGATGTCCATTGGAAGTGGTGGGCTTGATCTCTCCAATCATGTCAATGCCCCACATTGTAAATGGCCACTGAGCGGTCATGAGTTCAGAGGAATATGTGGCACATGGACCTTGTCAGCATAGATTTGGCATTTGTGGCAAGTTCTTGAGTGTTGATGGCAATCAGTCTCCATTGTTAACCAATAGTAACCAGCTCTCAAGATTTTCATGGCCATGGTATGTCTTCTATAGTGAGTCCCAAAGAGACCATCATGCATGTCTTCCATAATTTCCTCTGCCTCCTTCTTGTCCATACATCATAGTAGAGTAGAGTCATGGTTGCGTTTGTACAAGATTCCATTACTTAGGAAGAATTTGGCTGAGAATCTTCATCAGAACTTTCTGTCATTGATAGATTCTCCTTCGGGATACTCTTGTGCTTCATGGTATCTCTTCACCTCAAGGTACCATGGCTTCTCGGCGTTAGTGTCGAGCTCACAGCAGTGTGCAGGTTCATCGAATCTCTCAATTGTAATCGTAGGAGCTTCGTTGTCCCATCTGACCTTGAACATAGAAGGCATTATGGCCAAAGCATCGGCTAACTGATTTTCTTCCCTGGGGAAGTGTTCTAAGGTGATATCTTCGAAGTAAGGAATCATAGATAGCACAAGCTTCTTGTAAGGGATGAGATTAGGGTGCTTAGTGTCCCAATCCACTTTTACTTGGCTAATAACTAGAGCGGAATCTCAAAACACGTTCAAATGCTTGATCCTCAAATCAATGACAGCCTTCAGACCCAAAATGCATGCTTCGTACTCAGCCATGTTGTTTGTACAATCGAAGCATAATCTGGCAGTGAAAGGAGTGTGATAACCTTCAGGGGAGATGATCACAACAATAATTCCTTTACCCAAAGCGTTGGAAGCCCTGTCGAAGACCATAGTCCATCGGGATCCTTGTTCAGGTCCTTCATACGGTCCAGGTTTCGCACAATCAGTCACTAGTATGATATTCTTATCCTGGAAGTCAAAGTTCATAGAATGATAATCATCAACAGCTTGATGGGCCAAATGATCTGCTAATACACTTCCTTTGATGGACTTTTGCATTGTGTATTGAATGTCGTACTCAGTCAAGATCATTTGCCATCTAACTATCTGTCTGGATATAGGATGTTTCTCGAAGATCTACTTGATTGGGTCCATCTTAGAAATCAACAAAGTGGTATGAGTCAACATATACTATCTTAGCCGGCGAGCAACCCATGCCAGACCTCAGAAAGTTTTCTCGAGCAGTGAATATCTGGTTTCACAGTCGGTAAACTTTTTGCTCAGGTAGTAAATAGCATGCTCTTTTCGGCCAGACTCGTCATGTTGGCCCAAAACACACCCCATAGAGTTCTCTAGCACGGTCATGTACATGATCAAGGGTCTTCCTTCAACTGGAGGCATGATAATAGGAGGTTCTTGTAGATATTCTTTGATTTTGTCGAAGGTAGCTTGGCATTCATCATTCCATCTGACTACTTGATCTTTCATCAAGAGTTTGAAGATTGGCTCATAAGTAGCAGTCAAGTGAGATATGAAGCGGGCGATGTAGTTAAGACGACCCAAGAATCCTCTAACTTCCTTTTCAGAGTGGGGGACTGGAATTTCTTGGATGGCCTTATGTGATACGGTGGGAGAACAGACTCGGGTGCTTTGCGTTTGATCGCAAATGTTGCGGTTAGCAAGAGTCACCACCGACTTTTCTTTTATCCAAAAGGAAAGGCTGAAAAGAACAGGAAACACCTTTAGAGATGTTTTCTTGAGTTCGGGGGGTAGATTATGAAAAGGGAAGGTATTAGCACCCTTTTCATCCATCGTTTTCCATGGGCTCTTAGTTACTTGCTAGATCACTTGCTTTTGTTTGAAAATGTGCTTTGTGTGGTTTTTGAAAGTATTTTTGAAAAGAGGCCATTGTTTAGGCAAACTTTTGTAATCATTCTCGTTCGTAAGAATGTATACAAAGGTGTTGATCTTTTGAAAATGTTTTCAAGTTTTTGAAGGGTGCTTTGAAATCATAGGTGTTTGTTTTGAAAAATAGCAAGGATGTTTTGTTTTGAAATTGAGCAAGTAACTAGGAACATTCTACCTACTCAAAAGTCTTTCATGTTTATTTCCTCTTTTATTTGACATTGTTATCTTACCATTAATTTGGTAAAAAACCTTATCTTTGGATGTAAAAGGGACGGGCAAGGGTCATCGTATAGTCATGAATAGAAATGTTGTAAGATATCTTAGCATTTTCTTTAAGGGACTAAGATCATTCGTAAGGCAACACTCGTAGCGTCATCGAGGGACTATGATCTTGTATTTTGTTTGTTTTTGCTAAGACGTCTTACATGCGTATCATGACCATTTATTTCTCAAGGCAACAAGTGGAGTTAACCCTATAGGTGCAAAGTGTGCAAGTGTATCTTTTTCATGCTTGATTTATCTTTGATTAGGGTTTGCTAATTGATTGGTTTTAGTCTTTCCATACAAAACCCTAATTACTAGTATTTATATATAAAGCATTAAATTGCAGAAAAGTAAAAATACTAAGCTATTACATCAATAGGGGATGGGGGTACAAATTTATGAATGGGGATTTTTGCAAGAAAATTAAATCTAATTAAGTATTACAACCATATTGAATATTGAAATGGACTTGTTTTTGTTTTTGTTAAGAAATTAAACTTACTAAAGAAAATATTTTGATCTTTTTTATTTTAAATAAACATGTGAGTATGAAATATTTTTGGTGTTTTTTGTTATTAAAAGCAAAAAATAAGATAAACAAGAAAATGGAGTCAGAATCAGCACATTGTTGAAACGAGGAGGAACATAAGTTCTGACTCTGATATGCTGCAAGAGAGAAAATGTTAGTAGGCAAGCAGAAGGTCAGAAATTCTGGGCATGGATACACCAAATTATGAGGTTGCTGGGAATAAAGGAAGATCTAAAAGTTCTGATTATTGAAGGGGTTCAGAAGCTATAGTGTAGTTGGGAACCTAGAAGGTCCTATATCACTGGCAAGTCAGAAGTTCTGGCCGTTTGAGAGAGTGAGGTGGCAATGTTGTTGGGTAAGGTTGTTTAGAAGTTCTGATTTAGGAATATTGTTTGCCAGATAAATGGGTGAAAAATGTCACTAAATAAACCTAAAAAGAGATGATTTTGGGGCTAGAACCCAGGACCCTTAGTACTAAAGTCTTATGCCCACTTTCTACCACTGGGTGGCTGTACATTCGGTATTAGAGGAAAAAACATGAACATATAACATAAAGTAAGTTCTGATGATGAGCTTCGTCTCTTTCTCCATGCTAATCAGAACATCTGCAACTTAATCATTTCTCAACAGAACAGAAAACATAAATGTTGTACCCCAAAATTTGCCCTCCCATATTCTTCAAGATTTGGCAAGATCATGGTTCAAAATCTCTCAAGGGTTGCACAGTCTAATTGCCTCCTAACACAGTCAAAATTAGGGTTTTGGTTCTTGCAAAGAAATTGAGGTTTTCAAGGGTCCAATCAAGTCCCATATGCCCATATACATTGTCAAGCATCCATATGTCAAGGTTCAAGACTCACAGCATCAAGTTGCACAGTCAAAAACGCTAATTGCTCCACAGTCAACTACAGGGGAAAAATGGTCAATTGACAGTCAAAATTCAAAATTTTTGGTCAACATCTTATTTTGAATCCACAATCATCATTTGATCAATTCTTGATCATGATTCCACAAGCATGGCTCAAAAAGTCTCAAGATGCAAAAGTTTCTATTTTTGGACAGTTGAAAAGTCAACTGCAAATTGACCAAGGCATAACTTCTTCATGGTTCATCAGAAAAATCAGATCCAAAGCTCATTTTTAAGGGGATGACATTTCCTACAACTCATATTCACACTCCAAGTCCAAGAAATGCTCTCACAAAAAGTTATCAATTTCAACATTATAGGTCATTTTCAAAAGTCAACAAAAAGGCACTTTAAGTCAAAGACCATAACTTGAGATTGGTAAATCAAAATGACATGGGACCAAAGGCATTGGTTAGAGGACTTCAAGACCTTTCCAAAATGTCCAAGAACATGTTCATAGCTTCAAAATTGAGCAAGATATGCATTGGAGAAGTTGGGAAATTTTTGGGAACTTTCAAAAGTCAACTTTGCCTAAAACACTTCATTTTTGCTAATGGGCCTCAAATTCTTCCTTGAATCTTTACCCAAAGCCTATGCACGACCCATTGAGCTCAAAATGATTTATTTTCTTATTTTTAATTAATTAATTGAATTTTTATTATTATTAATTCATTTAATTGGTTTTAATTGTAGGAAAATATCAAAGCATGGTTGTCAAATCTTTTTATGAAGCAAATACACTCCACACATGTTAAAGATCTCGTGCATTACTCAAGGGGACAAGATCTCCATAATTGGCAAGGTTTTCATTGAAAAAAGATTGAAAATCACATAATTGAAAATCAAAGATTGCAAACATAAATTCATGGACTTTTGGGCCAAGGTTTTGACCTAATTTGCATCACATACATATGCTGAGTGAAACCCTACTAAAAAAAACACAAAAAAGCTGCCAAAAACGCCATAGCCAATTTGCAAAAAAATCAAGAAAGTTGTGAAACTGAAATCCTACTTGCAGTGCCTTTCCACGCCTAAAAAGGATTCAATCACCTTGCCTGAGTCTCCAGGAGTCTATTGGTATCAAAAACCAATCCTAACACGCGAAGAATCAAAGAACATAAGCCACACGGTTTGCCTTATTCTTCAAATCTGCATATCATGTTTCATGTGATTTTAATCTATTTTCTTGTTTGATTCATACTAATAGGTACCTTCTGAAGCGATTGGTATAAGCTAATTGAACTAACGCTGCATGAATCAAAAAATACCATGGACGAAATTTAGGGTTTTTGAAGCTTGCAATTAGGGCTTTAGGCATCAGGAAAAATTGGACTATGTCATGACCATGGTTGAATTCATCAAGGCCAGACGAATTCAACCAACCTATCGCGCCCTTTTTATATTGTCTCCTCTTCTATTCGCTATTTTTCACTATTATAGTTAGTGGGGGTTTAAAACCCCCGCTATCTTGTTTATATTTGCAGGAAAAAGATGAAGAAGACAATAGTTGTCCAGCGCTACTGGAGCATTCAAACCTTAGCGCGCTTTTTTTTAATGTTTCAGCATAATGGGCACTTTTCATATATTATATTTCTTTATTATTATGTATACAAACGCGCTTGGTAGCTCAGATGGTGGAGGACATGTCTTGCAAGCATAAGGACCTGGGTTCGATTCCCAGGTCCCCCATATAATTCATAATCTTTTTTCCAACGCGTTCCAGTGCATCGCTTGTCAAAGATCTATCATGAGCCTTCAATGCTCCATGTGCCAAGTGGCTGTGACTATTAATCCAAGGGCTGCAGGAGGAGGTCTATCACACGCCCAGTCAAACAGCATACACATGATTGTGAAAGTCAAACGAGGCTTGTCTTCAATGGGCCTGAATTGCTTCAACCTCACCTCCACTTTGGGCCAGACACCCCCCTTGGTTTGCTTTGCATTTTTAAATTTCCTTTTCTTTTTAATACTTTTAATTGTTTTAACCTTTTTTCTTAATTCACCATAAAATAATTTTTTCCATAATAAAAATAGAAAAATCAAAATACAAAATATATTTAATTATTTATTAATTTCATCACTAATGTATTTTTGTAAATAATTTCTCATAACTAATCTAGGTTAATTTAGGGTTAAAATTCAATCTTTTTCTTAAATAAAAATCATATAGAATTAGGTTTTGACATTTTTTATCTTTTCCTTAATTAATTATTTTCATCATTATGTATTATTATTATTATTATTTTTGTAAATAAAATGTAAATTAATTAATTAGCTTAAATTAGGTTAACATTAATATTTTCATTAATAATTAAAATAGACTTAGAATTAGGGTTTTCTCTTGATTTTATTTTCTTTATTTCATTAAATACAAAAAAAATAAAAAACACTTTCTTGTAAATAATTAAATAATTAATTAGGCTTTAATTTAGTTTAATTTCAAGCAAAGGGTCCAAAACCCTCGGACGTTCAGTTTAATTCTTTTCGCGCATTATTTTTCTTATTGATTATTATGTAACTGTTCAAGGATGTAATAGTAATTAGGTTTATTGCTTTTTTACTTTCCGCATCTTTATCAAAAACGGGTCTTTGTATTTTGGCGATGTATAGACCCGCGCCTTGTAATAGCGTAGCTTTTATCTTTCTGTATTTAATTTTCGCACTCCTAACTGCTAAATCGCATGAAAGAATGTATGTTAATTAAAAACAACTCGTAGCTCACAATGCCATGATCAAAGATAAAACATAACATGAAAACAACACACAGTACACACACCACTTCTAGGGTACGCCTCACTCGTTACCTTCGAAACGTGGTCGTCAAGTATAGGACGTTTTAGCGGTCGCTCTTATGTCCATGATCCAGTTGCCTCGAAACAGTTGCCTCGAAACGGTTGCCTCGGATTAAAAACAGGATCTAGGACATAAGGGTTACTTCTAAGGTGTCCTACTATTGCTTCGGTGACCACACTGTCCCTAAAATTGAATTGACCCGAACACCTCCAACGGTGGCGCTACCTACCTCTCAATGGTGGGATGGCACTACCTTAAGGAATTTTACACAGCCTAATTCCTTAGGGTAGGTAGATGACTCATGGGTACTTGCTCTCTTCAAAAACAAATCAAAAATCTTTTCACACTAACACTTTCAAAAAGCTTCCAAAACAAATTTTTCAAACACTCTTGAGGACAGATACAAGAGTCATTCAGAAATCTTTCAAAGAAACTTTTTCAAACCCACTCACATTTGAAAAGAAAACATTTTGAAAACATAAGAGCAAGTACCTAAGAGCCCATGGATAACCATGGATAGAAAGGGTGCTAACACCTTCCCTTTCTATAAATCTACCTCCCGAACCGAGAAACAATCTCATAAGGAATTTTGCTGTGCTTTTGTCCTGTCCATGTTGGAGAAAATAAAAGACGGTGGCGACTCTTGCTTACCGCGACATACGCGATCCAGCTAAAAACAGTCAGTTCTATTTCCACCGATCACAGAACTGGCGACTCTGCTGGGGATTCAAAAGTGAGGTGTACCTTAGGATTAGATCATACTTATGTTTTCAATTGCTTTACTTTGATTGCTTTATACTTGTGGGATTTGCATCGGAGTTTCATAGATCCTAACCCAGATCTGGGGATACCCTTTTAGGTAGCATAAGCTGTGAGGGACCTGTCCGGCGTAGACCGACACGGGTGAAGCAGTGGCTACGTTGGTGTGGCACCTTGGTCTGTACCGATATCCCTTGTGTTGCAACGAGGAGAATATGGGTCTTCTGAGGAGTCATTAAGCACCAACCGACCTTAGAACCCTAATGTGACCCAACTTGGCCATAGAACAGTAGCAGTATACTACACCCATTGAGGCTAAACTCTCGCGATGGTTCTGGCCGCAAGAAAAGATTGCGACGCTGGAGTTATGACCGATTGAGGGTAGTCAGTGATATTGGGATCCTCTAGAACCCGATTACTATTTTCTAGGACAGGTCTTAACCAACGAAACTGAAAGAGGGTAGTACCCAAACTTCATGCTGGCCTAAACTCTAAGGGCTTTCTGGTGTGACTTGTGTGCCTTAAAACTTGACTACTTGCATGCTTGTTATCTGACACATGAGTTTCTTGAAGGTTTTATTTACAGTCCTTAATTTGGACTCATAACAGGGTTTACTTACGTCACTCCATGCATAGCATACCATCATACCATTGCATACATCCTGCATAAGAACTAACCCATTTCAAGGATCTCAAGGGCTTGTGATGCAGGTCAGGATGAACCAACTGTCTGGCAAGGGGCAAAGGGGATTTATTTTCCTCCAGCCATACATGACAGCTTGAGTCAGGGGCTATGACCCACTCGATATGGTGAGCCTTGACTCTTGAAGAAGGACTCTCAACAATATGAAGTTCCTTCCATCAAGCTACAAAATTCAAATTCTAACAATTTTTCTTGTTTACCCCGCGAGATCCTTGAAAACATCGCATGCATACATACATATCATTGCATCACAGGTACCCTTTTGACAGGTTGCTTAATCTTCATCGCTGTTTATTTCAGCAGTCTCATCATGAATCCTGAATCATCCAACGAACAAGCTATCAAGGCCCTCCAGGCCCAGAATGCCCAGTTCCAGGAGTTGGTTATGAGCCTAGCCCAGGGTCAACAGGAATTGAAGACTCTGCTTATGAAGAAGAAGAAGAAGAGGACTGTGTTGTTCAACCCTAGGCGCAAATCTGGGAATGGATCACAAAATGAAGCTGAGCTGACTACCCCATCTGTTGGGAAAGACAGTCCCCAAGAGGGAGAGGTTCCTAGTCCAGTGGTCTCCGACCACGAGACTGATTACAATGATGAACAGTACCCTCCAGTTGAGGACAGGTATAAACAGCTCGAAGACCGGTTAAGTTCTATGGAGATACAAAAGGTGCCCGGCCTAGACTTCGAAGATCTAGGTCTATCCTCCGGGGTGGTGATCCCACACAAGTTTAAGGCACCTGCTTTTGCAAAATATGACAGGGCTTCCTGTCCTAAGCTGCATCTCAGGTCATACACAAGGAGGATCCAGCCCTACACGGCTGACAAGAATTTGTGGATTCACTTCTTTCAGGATAGTCTGTCAGGAACTCAACTCGACTGGTTCTATCAACTGAATGGAGCCAACATCCGCAGCTGGGAGGACTTGGCCACTGCATTCTACAAGCAGTACCAATACAATGCCGACCTTGCTCCCACGCGCACTCAGCTTCAGGGAATGTCTATGGGTGCAGGCGAAGGCTTTAAAGAATATGCTCAAAAATGGAGGGACCTTGCTGGAAGGGTACAACCACCTCTAACTGACCGTGAGCTTGTGGACATGTTCTTGGGGACCCTGTCTGGGCCTTTCTTCAACCATCTGATTGGGAATTCTTCTGCTGGGTTCACAGATTTGATCTTGACTGGGGAAAGAATTGAAGCTGGTATCAAGGCGGGGAAGATTCAAGAGGCCACACCTTCCGATACTCACAAAAAGCCTTACATGGGGAAGAAAGAGTCTAATGCTGCATACAGTCAAAAGAGTCATCGTGACCAACATGCAGGGGCAGTCATGATCTCTGGTTCTGCACCACACCGACAACCACAAAAGGGAAATCAGCGAAGGCCGGACGAGCCTAAAAGACAGTTCACCAATATCAACATGCCATTGTCACAAGCGTTACAGCACATGTTGAAGATGAATCTGATTGCGGTGATCAACCCTCCTGCAAATCCCAAGACCTCTTCTCCAAACTACAACCCAGAAGCGAGGTGTGCTTATCATTCTGGTAGTCCGGGGCATGATACTAAGGATTGTTGGGCGCTGAAATATAAGATCCAGAATATGATCGACGCTAAGGAGATCGAATTCGAGCCTACTGAGACTCCCAATGTGATCACTGCTCCCTTGCCAAAACATGGCTAGGATTGAAAAACTTTTGTTCATTCGAATGTTCAAATTGTAATTTCTTTGATTGTTCAAACATTTTATTTCATGTCAAACTTGGTTATTTCATTAATGCATTACACGTGTCTGTTTTGAAGTAATTTTGTTCGCTATATTCAAAATTGCTTTTACTTTTGATGTTCAACTCTCGATTTTAAAATTCTAAGCCTCTTGAGGGAGGATGACGAAAACGATACCACGACATTTACAGTATGCTTTTGAACAGACCCCACTGATGAGGTACATGCATTGTTTCAATTCCTAAACACTGGAGTAATAAGGAAGATAATCCCTAGTCAACCCCTTTGAGCCAAAGAAGTTAGAGTTTTTCTTTTCGAAAATTAAAACCCTTAATCATAACCTGTGGCAGGGTAGTTCTCTCAGTTGACCCAAGTGTATAGCGAATAGCATCAAAGAAGTCCTTCCGAGACGAAAAGACAGTGATGGTTCCGAATGATCATAAAGACAGGCAGTCATTATCTCTCAAACTAAAAGCCCATTAAGTCAAAACCTATGAAGGAGACTTACAAAACTAGGGCATCCCGCTGACTGTAAATTCAAAGAGAAACAGCTCAGGCAAAAAACAGGGATAACACAAAAAAAAAGAGGTCCAACAAACCCTCAACAAAAAAAGAAATGACCGCCTATCCAAAATAAATTATCAGTATCCGAACCGTCACTAGAATGTCAGAGCAAAGACTCAAACAAGGTCTAACGCACGATTAGCTGAGGTTAGGTTTGAAGAACATCACGAAGAGCAGGTGGATACAAATACATTTTAAGCCTTTATCCTTTGTTTCTTAAACCGTGAACCAGGCTACGTTATAACCCTTGAAAGTCCTAGCTGAAGCATGGGTTAGTTCGAAAGCATACTGTTACAAAAGGTATCCTGACTCCTTAAGGCTTGCGGTAAAATAACGAGTTGACATCACAGTTTACAAAAAATTCACTTGTTTTTAGGAAAAAAAATGCATTTTCAAAAACTTCAAGACAGACACAAGCTTTGCATTTTTAACATAACTTTGTTTGCATATGACTTTTTGTTCGAACAACAAAGAAATTCGCACGAAGAGTATCTAGTGAACAAAAGCACTTCCAACCAAAGGGGCACGGCATGATCATTGTCCATCATCTGGGGTAGTTAAGTCAAGATTCGGAGAATCTCTCAAGGGCCAAATAACCAGGGGCAAATCTCCACCTGAGTCACTTGGGGCATTGGACATGAATTCCAGCGACGAATCTTGCATGATCAACGAAGATCTTCTGGTGTTATGGTAACACAACACTAATAACAGTGACAACTCCCTGCACTCTGAGAGCATGGACATAGTCGGAAAAAAATACTACGCATAATCAAAGACCCGCTAGGTTGACACACCTAGGCAAAAATAAGGGCTTCCCGGCGAACCGAAAGGGTTCGGGCAAAAATAAGGGATGAAATAAAAAATTGTACACCCGGCAAGCTGAAAACCTGAAAAGGCGGCTTGGGCAAAAATGGGTATCCCGGTGGACTGAAAACCCGAAAGGGCGGTCCAGGCAAAATTTAGGGATCAAAGCATACGACTATGTCCCTTCATCTCGTCGCTTGCCTACCAGAAGAAGATTTGTCAATCGGTAGTTATCAAGCACCTCCACAGGTACCTTCTCCCACAGAAGTTGGGGCAATCAGAATTGTCTAAATGATCTAGCTGCTCTGTCACCGAGGTGCCAAGGTATGTTCAGCTGAAGAATGTAGCCAAGATATCTTCACTCCCCACCGAGTAAGATGAGACTCAACAATACTCTCCCAAGCAGTTGGTCTCCAATCAACCCTAACAAGGCACATTATTTCTAGCAAGTCAGCAACACTCTCCCCGAGCAGAGTTAGTCTACTGTCAGCCTTAAGGAAGTCGGGTATCCCCAGAATATCTCAACATTCCCCAACTCTACAAGCATCCCTGGCAGTCTTAATCTAAGATTGTTCCCTGGTGGAAGACCAGACACCCCAGTGGAGCCACTTCCCTAGTACAGTCCAAAAGGTTCCCCAGGAGAGTTGAATCAATCTCCTCAGTAGATTCTGGAAGCTTATCCCCAGTAGATTCTGGAAGCTTGTCACCTACAGAGTACGAACGCTCTCCCCGACTTTATTCAGAAGGTTATTCCCCACCAGAGCTTATAACTGGGTTATCCTCAGCTAATTACCACGGAGAGATCGTCCTCGGCGAAGTTCTTCCTATCCCCCAGCGGAGTTCATCAAATTCCTCAACAAAACATATCAACGGTATCCCCAGCAGAGTTATCATCAAACCTCAGCGAAGTATCTCTTCCCACAGAGTAATTCCCCGCAGAGTAATCTCTCCAACAAGTTTATTCCTCAACAGAGTCATCTTCTCCTACAGGTTTATTCTCGCAATTATCATCCCCAGCGGAAACGAAGAGCTCGACTCTTCAACATCAGCCAAGGATTCAACAAACTCCTGGCATTCGTCAAGGATTTATTTTCCCATACGAGAATACATTCATAAACATCACATCTTCATACATTATAGCATGCATACGCATCATACAACACAAATCTCATTTATTTTTGAGAACATCTTAAAATCATGCAGTTCATGCATCATGACATTGCATATGACTAATACTTTTCCTTTTCAGAAAAAAAAGTCAATCAAAAGATGATTACCATCTACCTTTACAGTTCCAGATCAACACCGGTAACAATCCAGGAAAATTCTGTGGACGACTGATCGTGGGTTAATATCCGAAACCAAACAGGACAATTATCTACTTGATCATCCTCAGGCAACCCTACACCAGTTCCTTCTCAACCTCAGATGTAGTTTTACACGAACTCATCATCAGGCAACCCTACACTGGTTCCTTCTCAATTTTCAGACGAAGTCTTACACGGACTTATCATCAAAGTAACCCTACGCCGGTTCCTTTTCTTTCAGAAGAAGTCTTACACGGACTTAGCTCAAGATGACCTTACCCCGGTTCATCCAGAAGTTTTACACGAACTTATCCTGCAGTAACCTTACCCCGGTTCCTCCAGAAGTCTTACACGGACTTATCTCAAGATGACCTTACCCCGGTTCATCAAGAAGTTTTACACGAACTTATCCTACAGTAACCTTACCCCGGTTCCTCCAGAAGTCTTACACGGACTTATCTCAAGATGACCTTACCCCGGTTCATCAAGAAGTTTTACACGAACTTATCCTGCAGTAACCTTACCCCGGTTCCTCCATAAGTCTTACACGGACTTATCTCAAGATGACCTTACCCCGGTTCATCCAGAAGTTTTACACGAGCTTATCCTGCAGTAACCTTACCCCGGTTCCTCCAGAAGTCTTACACAGACTTATCCTGAAGTAACCTTACCCCGGTTCCTCCAGAAGTTTTACACGAACTTATCCCGAAGAAACCCTACACAGGTTCTCTCTCTCTAGACGTAGTTTTACACGGGCTCGTCGTCAAAGAAACCCTACACAGGTTCTCTCTTCCAAAAGACGCAGTTTTACACGGACTCGTCATCAGAAACCCTACCCAGGTTTTACTCCTTCCAGGATGCAGTTTTACACGGGCTCATCATCAAAGTAACCCCACACAGGTTCCCTTCTCAAACTCCAGACGTAGTTTTACACGGACTCGTCATCAGTAAACCCTACACAGGTTTCCTTCTCAGCTCTAGATACGGTTTTACACGGACTCGTCATCAAAGTTAACCCTACACAGGTTCCTTCTCCATTTCAGATGCAGTCTTATACGGACCCATTATCAGTAAACCCTACACAGGTTTCCTTCCTTCAAAGATGCAGTTTTACACGGACTCATCATCAGTCAACCCTACACAGGTGTCCTTCTTTCCAAGATGCAGTTTTACACGAGTTCATCATCAGGAAACCCTACACAGGTTCCCTCTTTCAACTTACAAAAATTACAATTCAACAGACAACCTCCAGATGGCATCTATAAGCCCATCCACCTACCAACAGTCTCCAAATGGCATCTATAAGCCCATTCCCGACAAGGTTCTGTCACATCCCTAGATGGAATCTATAAGCCCATCCACATACCGACAGTCTCCAAATGGCATCCATAAGCCCATTCCCGACAAGGTTCTGTCACACTTCCAGATGGCATCTATAAGCCCATCCTCCTATCCATCTCTCCAAATGGCATCTATAAGCCTATTCCCGACATCACACTGCTAGCATTCTACTATGTGAGTGCAAATTTCTGGGCACTTTAGTGTTCAATCATCTTCCACCTTCGGATTATAAAAGGCACGCCAGCCAATCTACATCCTCAGGTCTAAGAAGATTGAACAGGGGCAACTGTTGTACCCCAAAATTTGCCCTCCCATATTCTTCAAGATTTGGCAAGATCATGGTTCAAAATCTCTCAAGGGTTGCACAGTCCAATTGCCTCCTAACACAGTCAAAATTAGGGTTTTGGTTCTTGCAAAGAAATTGAGGTTTTCAAGGGTCCAATAAAGTCCCATATGCCCATATACATTGTCAAGCATCCATATGTCAAGGTTCAAGACTCACAGCATCAAGTTGCACAGTCAAAAACCCTAATTGCTCCACAGTCAACTACAGGGGCAAAATGGTCATTTGACAGTCAAAAGTCAAAAATTTTGGTTAACATCTTATTTTGAAGCCACAATCATCATTTGATCAATTCTTGATCATGATTCCACAAGCATGGCTCAAAAAGTCTCAAGATGCAAAAGTTTCTATTTTTGGACAGCTGAAAAGTCAACTGCAAATTGACCAAGGCATAACTTCTTCATGGTTCATTAGAAAAATCCCATCCAAAGCTCATTTTGAAGGGGGTGACATTTCCTACAATTCATCTTCACACTCCAAGTCCAAGAACTGCTCTCACAAAAAGTTATCAATTTCAACATTATAGGTCATTTTCAAAAGTCAACAAAAAGGCACTTTAAGTCAAAGACCATAACTTGAGATTGGTAAATCAAAATGACATGGGACCAAAGGCATTGGTTAGAGGACTTCAATACCTTTCCAAAATGTCCAATAACATGTTCATAGCTTCAAAATTGAGCAAGACATGCATTGGAGAAGTTGGGAAATTTTTGGGAACTTTCAAAAGTCAACTTTGCCTAAAACACTTCATTTTTGCTAATGGGCCTCAAATTCTTCCTTGAATCTTTACCCAAAGCCTATGCACGACCCATTGAGCTCAAAATGATTTATTTTCTTATTTTTAATTAATTAATTGAATTTTTATTATTATTAATTCATTTAATTGGTTTTAATTGTAGAAAAATATCAAAGCATGGTTGTCAAATCTTTTTATGAAGCAAATACATTCCACACATGTTAAAGATCTCGTGCATTACTCAAGGGGACAAGATCTCCATAATTGGCAAGGTTTTCATTGAAAAAAGATTGAAAATCACATAATTGAAAATCAAAGATTGCAAACATAAATTCATGGACTTTTGGGCCAAGGTTTTGACCTAATTTGCATCACATACATATGCTGAGTGAAACCCTACTAAAAAAAACACGAAAAAGCTGCCAAAAACGCCATAGCCAATTTGCAAAAAAAATCAAGAAAGTTGTGAAACTGAAATCCTACTTGCAGTGCCTTTCCACGCCTAAAAAGGATTCAATCACCTTGCCTGAGTCTCCAGGAGTCTATTGGTATCAAAAACCAATCCTAACACGCGAAGAATCAAAGAACATAAGCCACACAATTTTCCTTATTCTTCAAATCTGCATATCATGTTTCATGTGATTTTAATCTATTTTCTTGTTTGATTCATACTAATAGGTACCTTCTGAAGCGATTGGTATAAGCTACATGAACTAACGCTGCCTGAATCAAAAAATACCATGGACGAAATTTAGGGTTTTTGAAGCTTGCAATTAGGGCTTTAGGCATCAGGAAAAATTGGACTATGTCATGACCATGGTTGAATTTGTCAAGGCCAGACGAATTCAACCAACCTATCGCGCCCTTTTTATATTGTCTCCTCTTCTATTCGCTATTTTTCACTATTATAGTTAGTGGGGGTTTAAAACCCCCGCTATCTTGTTTATATTTGCAGGAAAAAGATGAAGAAGACAATAGCTGTCCAAGCGCTACTGGAGCATTCAAACCTTAGCGCGCTTTTTTAATGTTTCAGCATAATGGGAACTTTTCATATATTATATTTCTTTATTATTATGTATACAAACGCGCTTGGTAGCTCAGATGGTGGAGGACGTGTCTTGCAAGCATAGGGACCTGGGTTCGATTCCCAGGTCCCCCATATAATTCATAATCTTTTTTCCAACGCGTTCCAGTGCATCGCTTGTCAAAGATCTATCATGAGCCTTCAATGCTCCATGTGCCAAGTGGCTGTGACTATTAATCCAAGGGCTGCAGGAGGAGGTCTATCATACGCCCAGTCAAACAGCATGCACATGATTGTGAAAGTCAAACGAGGCTTGTCTTCAATGGGCCTGAATTGCTTCAACCTCACCTCCACTTTGGGCCACACACCCCCCTTGGTTTGCTTTGCATTTTTAAATTTCCTTTTCTTTTTAATACTTTTAATTGTTTTAACCTTTTTTCTTAATTCACCATAAAATAATTTTTTCCATAATAAAAACAGAAAATCAAAATACAAAATATATTTAATTATTTATTAATTTCATCACTAATGTATTTTTGTAAATAATTTCTCATAACTAATCTAGGTTAATTTAGGGTTAAAATTCAATCTTTTTCTTAAATAAAAATCATATAGAATTAGGTTTTGACATTTTTTATCTTTTCCTTAATTAATTATTTTCATCATTATGTATTATTATTATTATTTTTGTAAATAAAATATAAATTAATTAATTAGCTTAAATTAGGTTAACATTAATATTTTCATTAATAATTAAAATAGACTTAGAATTAGGGTTTTCTCTTGATTTTATTTTCTTTGTTTCATTAAATACAAAAAACATAAAAAACACTTTCTTGTAAATAATTAAATAATTAATTAGGCTTTAATTTAATTTAATTTCAAGCAAAGGGTCCAAAACCCTCAGACGTTCAGTTTAATTCTTTTCGCGCATTATTTTTCTTATTGATTATTATGTAACTGTTCAAGGATGTAATAGTAATTAGGTTTATTGCTTTTTTACTTTCCGCATCTTTATCAAAAACGGGTCTTTGTATTTTGGCGATGTATAGACCCGTGCCTTGTAATAGCGTAGCTTTTATCTTTCTGTATTTAATTTTCGCACTCCTAACTGCTAAATCGCATGAAAGAATATATTTTAATTAAAAACAACTCGTAGCTCACAATGCCATGATCAAAGATAAAACATAACATGAAAACAACACACAGTACACACACCACTTCTAGGGTACGCCTCACTCGTTACCTTCGAAACGTGGTCGTCAAGTATAGGACGTTTTAGCGGTCGCTCTTATGTCCATGATCCAGTTGCCTCAAAACAGTTGCTTCGAAATGGTTGCCTCGGATTAAAAAAAGGATCTAGGACATAAGGGTTACTTCTAAGGTGTCCTAATATTGCTTCGGTGACCACACTGTCCCAAAAATCGAATTGACCCGAACACCTCCAATGGTGGTGCTACCTAGCTCTCAATGGTGGGATGGCACTACCTTAAGGACTTTTACACAGCCTAATTCCTTAGGGTAGGTAGATGACTCATGGGTACTTGCTCTCTTCAAAAACAAATCAAAAATATTTTCACACTGACACTTTCAAAAAGCTTCCAAAACAAATTTTTCAAACACTCTTGAGGACAGATACAAGAGTCATTCAGAAATCTTTCAAAGAAACTTTTTCAAACCCAATCACATTTGAAAAGCAAACATTTTGAAAACATAAGAGCAAGTACCTAAGAGCCCATGGATAACCATGGATAGAAAGGGTGCTAACACCTTCCCTTTTTATAAATCTACCTCCCGAACCGAGAAACAATCTCATAAGGAATTTTGTTGTGCTTTTGTCCTGTCCATGTTGGAGAAAATAAAAGACGGTGGCGACTCTTGCTTACCGCGACATACGCGATCCAGCTAAAAACAGTCAGTTCTATTTCCACCGATCACAATAAACATAGCAATTATGGCAGGTTTTCCATCATGGTTTCAAAAGCACAAAAAATATCAAGACTGTAAATCAGAAACAAGCATGTATCTGCTAATCCTAATTTATTTAGGAATTTCTGAACTGATATTCTCCCTACTTAGTCAGAAAAGTACATGAAACCTAAAAATATGTACAACATCAGAATTAAGATGTCTACATTGTATTTTGAACATGCAAGCCTAACAATGCTTAAGTGATATGATGAGGGTTAGCAGAACATTACCTTGTCGCTGAAAAAATGTTCTGGGGGCTGAGGCCTGGTTCTGACTGCTTGTAATATTCTAATCAACTTCCTCACGTATTCAGGATGGAATAGCCTTTGGCTTGGTTTATGAATGGTGAATGGATGATTTGGTCAAGAAACACTAGAGAGAAGTTGGAGTTTGAATACAAGAATAAAAAACTACCAGGTTTTGTGTTTGTGTTTGCAGTTTAGGATTTTTGGGAATTTTAACAAGGTTTCAAAGTTTTTCTCCTTCAGTTTTTTCTGCCCGCTTCATAGTTGTCAATGAAGTTCAATTTATAGGCAAGAACTTTGTAGCTTGGAGAAGTCAAAAGTACAACCATCATACACTAGGCGCTGACTTGTTCTTGAAGCAAGTTCAAACAAGTAAGGTTAACAGCTTTTAGTTGTGCCTAAGCTAGATTTGTAAGCATGAATTAAGGAAAAGTACCCTCAGAGGCAAAAGCAAAGCATGTGCCCAACATAAACTTGTAGAAAAGTTTTCTTTTCAAGGACAACAATGGTACTTCTTTCTCACACGTGGGGAAATCCTTTGGATAAAAACTCAAAAGTGGTTGTGAGCATTAAATGATGATGAGATTTATTAAACCAGAAATCCTGCACTATGAGATTGTGCATCATAGCTTAGATTTGAGCCAGAAGTTCAGCATCAACACAACTTAGAACAAAACATCCAACTTCTGATCCTTTAATCTTTTCGCTCCAACATGTTCTAAAGGAGTTTCTAAAACTTGTCTGAAAGTTTGTAACACGCTTTGTAGACTTTCTTTGAATTACTTTTGCAAACTCTGGCTGAACGTTTGTGAAAACTGGCCCAAAAGTTCTAACCAAAATCTGTCTTGAAAGTGTCCAGAATTTGCTGGGTGCTTCAGTTTCATGGACGTGTCTTTGAACATTTATAACTTGAAATTCCAGCATTTCCAGGAGAAGTTCTGTTCTGCAATATTTTAGGTTTTATTGAGATCTATGACTCTTGTATTAGGAATTCTTCCAGAATCAGCTTGCATCATGGTGATAATCTGATCAGAAGTTCTGAGTTTGTCATATTTCTTAAACACTTAGAAAAATTCTAAGTATTCTAGAATTTTGACTTTTGAATTTCTTGATGAAAAAAACTTCATATTTCAACATGTCTTGATTAAATATGATTCTTGAAACTTAATTTTCATCAAAAGTCAAAGTTTGACTTTTCAGTGTGCAAATGACCATTTTGCCCTTGTGCCAATTCCAAGTCTAAATTGATGTGTCAGTACTGCAAACTTGACGTCATAGAAGACCTTGTGAGAGAATCCTTGATAAATGAGAGGGAACATTTTGGGGTACAACACCTTCACCTTGGCAGGATCGACTTCGATGCCTTTATCGTTGACAACAAAACCTAGAAGCTTTCTAGATTGTACTCCAAATGTGCACTTGTTAGGGTTCAACCTCAACTTGTACTTTTTCAGCCTCTCGAATAGTTTGTACAAGTGACTGAGATGTTACTCTTCAGTTTGTATCTTGCAATCATATAATCCACATACACCTCTATTTCATGATGGATCATATCATGAAACAAAGCTACCATAGCTCTTTGATATGTTGCCCCTGCATTCTTCAACCCGAACGGCATGACCTTGTAGCAAAAGGTTCCCCATTGCGTAACGAAAGTGGTTTTTTCCATATCTTCAGGAGCCATCCTAATTTGAGTATATCCGGAGAAACCATCCATGAAAGAGAAGACTTTATGCTGAGCCGTGTTATCGACTAAGACATCAATATGAGATAGAGGGAAATCATCCTTGGGACTTGCCCTATTCATATCCCTATAATCTACGCATATACGAAATTTTCCGTCTTTCTTCGGCAATGGCACAACATTTGCAACCCATTAGGGATAAGATGTCACAGCTAAGAATCATGCATCAAATTGTTTCATCACTTCAGCTTTTAAGTTTTCAGACATGTTAGGTCTTATGCGACGAACCTTTTGTTTGACATGTGGACAATCTTCCTTTGTCGGCAGACGGTGAACTACAATGTCGGTATCTAACCTTGGCATATCTTCATACGACCAAGCAAACACTTACACATAGTCATGCAACATCTGAACCAATCTTCTTTTGACACTTCTTTCCAGGTTAGCACCGATCTTAACCTCTTTCTTGTCTGTCTCGGTACCCAGATTGATGACTTTAACTGACTCTTCGTGCGGCTGAATAGCTCTTTCCTCTTGTAATAGAAGTCTGACTAGTTCTCCCGATATTTCATAATCTTCCTCGCCTTCTTCTTCGAGTTGGTTAATTGGATGTTCGAAATCATAGTCGTCAATAGTAAAGTCATTGGCAATGAGATCCAGAGTGGATGAGGACCTGCAAGAGTGTGTGTGTGCATGTAAGACACATGGCTATTTTGAAAAATGTATTTAAAGGAAAAGAAAGATAATGAGCACAAAGATTTGAATGCGAAAGTAAAATGATTTGTATTGAATGATCATGTGATAAAATGAACATAAATAAAACCCTTGACAAATGGACCATAGTGCCCCAGGCCAGGGACATGGCTTAAAAGTCATTGTTTAATATTACAGACAAAATGTTCTTGAATTAATAAAAAGAAATAAACAAGTAATTACTCCTCAATGAAGGAGATGGGAATGAAGTCCTTTGCTTGCCAATTGTTAAGCTTTGTTGTAGTAGGATATATACAATCTTTAAATGCAACTTCATCATCAGACTCATCCACAACATAAACTTCATGGCTTCCAATACAGAGGGGGGGCTTCCCTGCGCGAGCCTGCCTCACTTCTTTCTGAGTCTTGATAGTAAAACCCAAACCAAATTTGTCTGCTTTAAATGGGATATCGAGGAGTTTCCCTCAAGTATCACAACTTCCTTCTTCGACTGCAACAAGAGCATCTTTGAATGAAACCATCATTGGCACGACCTTAATAGCTTTGGACACATCAGAGGAACATTTGGCAGTAGCAACCATTGGTGGCACAACTTCAAAAGCCTGACACAGGGTTTCTATAAATTCGCCATCCATCTCCACATATTTGAAAGAGTTGAGGTGGCTTACCATGAACTCTTCCTCACCACAGACAGTGACAATTCTTCCTTTGACCGGATATTTGAGCTTTTGATGAAGAGTTGATGTTACTTCCCCAACTCCATGGATCCAGGGGCGACCCAACAAACAGGAGTAGGCCGGACGGATATCCATGATGTAGAAAGTAGAGTTGAAAATTTGTGAGCTCACCTTGATCGGGAGATCCACCTCTCCATGAATTATCCTTTTGGACCCATCGAAAGCCCTCACAATAATATCACTTGGTTTCAAAACTAATCCTTCATAGTCTAAACGGTCCAAAGCCCCCTTGGGTAGCACGTTTAAAGAATAGCCAGTGTCAACCAGAACATGTGCTAGGGTAGTCCCCTTACATTCAACAGAAACATGCAGAGCTTTATTATGGTTCTTTCCAAGTGGTGTCAGATCAGCATCCGAGAACTTCAAACCATTATCGACCGTCAAGCTTGCCACACAATTTTCAAACTGGTCAGTTGTGGTCTCATGAGGGACATGAGCCTTCTTCAAGAATGTGATTAACACCTGAGCATGAGCATTGGAACAAAGTAGCAAAGATAACATGGAAATCTTGGAAGGGGTTCGCCTCAACTGCTCCACAATCTTGAAATCACTCTTTTTTATAATTTTCAAGATCTAATCCATTTCTTGAGCGGAAGGTTCCCCATCAACAACTTATTTTGCGGGTATTTTCGTCTCGACAGGCTCAACCACTTTCTCCTTTCCCCTTATATCAGTACTTGGCTTAACAGCGGTGATGCGGATAGGCGCCTTTGTAACAACCGGTTGTGAGATGTTAGGTGAAAAGATTCTCCCAGTTCTGGTCACCTTACTAGAGCCAGTAATGTTACCAACGTCATCAGCTTTGCTTTCTTCAATCCAAGCGTCTTGCTTTATCCCATGGTAAAACACCTCAGCACCATAGTTCCATGGCACAACTTTGTTGGAAGAGTACGGGATTGGTCCGAGAGCGGTAATTATCAGAGGAGTAATAATTGGTTCATTTGAAATCCTGATAGGACCCTTGGAAAAGATCCTAAGAGGCTTGTTTGAGATGGTTATGATGGAGAGATCTTCACACTTATTGGTCAAACTTTTGGTAGGCGGAGTCTTCTCAAATAGGATCTCATGGTTATTCATCAGGCGTTGAATGCCTTCCTTCAGCCCTTTGCATCCATTGAGTTGTTTGGCACAGCAAACACAGTCCTTCGAACAGCCAGGGAAAATCCCGGCTTTCAACAGATTCTTTTTGATGATGTTTAACGGAGTAGTCAAGTCTTCGACGAAGGAAGCAAAAATGGTATCTTCAACAACATTGACACCCTTGCCATGATTTGGCATAGGCGCGGTGATTACATTCGAAGTTGGAGGAGGATCAAATTAAATGGTCTTGTTGTCTATTAAGTCTTGAATTTTATTCTTCAGTGCCCAGCATTGGTCAGTCTCATGCCCGAGACTATTTGAGTGATATGCACATTTGGAGTTCGGATTGTACTTTGGTGAAGAGGTATCTGGATTGGCCAGAGGATCGCACAGTGTCACCAAATTATCATTTAGTAGGTGTTTGTAAAGCTTGGGATAGTGAAATTCCTATCATTGTGAATTGTCTTAGTGGAGCCTGAAATCGTTGATGATTTGAAGATGGTCTTTGAGCAGGAGTTGGATTGGAGATCCGGGCAGCATTAACAAACATACGGTCATCCTTCTTGGTACAGACCCTTTCCCCATCCACATCATTTGTTTCTTTCTTTCCGACAAAAGGTCTCTTTATAGGATTGGAGGTCGAGGCAGATGCCATGGGAATCTTCCCGCTTTTGATGTCGCTTTCAACTCTTTCACCGGTTAAGATTAGCTCAGTGAAACCAGATGAAGAACAACCAACCAATAAGTTAAAGAATGGACCAGATAAAGTTCCCATAAACATGTCAATGTGATCCCTATCAGTCAAAGGTGGTTTAACCCTACTAGCGAGATATCTCCACTTTTGGGCGTACTCTTTGAACCCTTCATCCTTACCCATTGTCATGTCTTGCAATTGAACTCTTGTCGACGCCAAGTCGGCATTATACTGGTATTGGTGGTAGAAAGCGGTGGCTAAGTCTTCCCATTTATGGATACGGGAACCATCCAATTGGTAAAACCACTCTAGTTGCATCCCTTCCAAAATTTCTTGAAAGAAGTGAACCCAGAGTTTCTTGTCAGCGGTGTGCGGTTGAATTTTGTGCACATAAGATTTCAGGTGAAGTTTTGGGTAGGAAACCCCATCGTATTTTTCAAAGACTGGTATCTTGAATTTGTGGGGAATGACAACCCCAGATATTAAACCTAAATCATCAAAATCCAAACCGGGGACGACTTGAATCTCAACGGCCTTCAATCTGTCTTCTAGCTGCTTATATTTGACATCGGCAGGAGGATACTGCTCGTCAAAATAATCATCATCATCAGATGCTTGATCATTAATACACCCAGCCTGGGTACTCCTTGCTTCTCCAATCTGATTCTCGTCTTCCTCAGATGAGTCTTCCACTACCGGGATCTGACGGATCGGCTCTTTGAATCTTCTACCCATGTTGACTAGGGCTTTCCTCTTTGGTTTCTTTTTGGCTGCTAGCAACGCCATCAAATCTTTTTGCCCCTTGGCTATGGTCAGCAAAGTCTCTTGAAGCTTATAGTTTTGTGCTTGTAGGTCTTTCATTGTTTTCTCGATATTCATCTTGCTGAAATAAACAACAGAAAGATAAGAAAACTTGTCATGAAAAACCAGTTATGTTATGATGCATGGAAGATTTGTATGCAAATGATTTCAAGGATTTATGAAATATAAATTTGTATAGACAAAGAATGAACAAACTTAAATTTTCATTAATTAGTTCAAAATGATTACAACATGCCTCTTGGGCTTACAAAATAAATCTATATGATAAAAATTTCGAACGCATCCTCTTCGGCGTAATGTAGGCGTTCAAGCTTTGTTCTTCATGTAGCTGCTTTGTAAGCTCTAAGACCCTTTTCTCACTAGCGTAGAATTGAGCTTCAAAGGTGTCCCGTTCTTCCTTCAGCTGAATCTAACCCTTTTGCAAGTCTTCAAGAGAAGTAGGCATGTCGGGATGGAGGATAGTGTATGGAACATCTCCTTCAACCACAGGATCTATGATAACTGGTAAGATGGAGGAATAAGGCATCACGAGCTTCTGAGCACGAGTTCGTACCCACCTAAGATAAGGTTCAAGTGGAATAGTATTATTGTGTCCCAGCGTCTTACTATCCACTTTGCTTACCATCCTCCAAGCTCGTATAAACCTCTGACGGTAGCCTTGATCGTCGCTCTCATAGTCGAATATTGCTCCTTGGATGAGCATCTCATGAGGACCATCCCTTCGGGCATAACCAAAATTTCGCAAGGCTAAGCAAGGGTTGTAAGTGATACCTCCCTTAATGCCAAGCAAAGGGACATTAGGGAATTCCCCACAACGATCAATGATAGTAGCATTCTCCAAGGATCGAGAACACCAATGAATATCCGAATGTCTGAGCGTCATCAACCTATGGGACCACCTCAAACCTTGCTCGTTCTTCAACACAGACCTGGGAAGATATGAAATAAACCATCTAGACAAGAGAGGAGTGCAACACATGAGGATCCCTTTCTTCCTCATAGTGCGAGAGTAAAAATAATGTAGGACATCTCCCAACAAGGTGGGCACCGGGTTGTGAGACATGAAGACTTTGACAGCATTCACATCTATAAGTTAATCAGGGTTTGGAAATAAAACCATCCCATAGATGAGAAGGGCCAAGATTTCTTCAAAAGCTTGTAGATCCAAAGAGTTCCAACAATATTGAGCTTTCTCAAACAAGAACTTGGCTAAGAACCCTTTGACACCACTCCTTGTTTCCCAATTAGTCATGACATCAGATTGTTGCAAGTGTAGTGCTTGGGCAAACTCTTCAAGTCTTGGATCTCTTTCCGTACCGTTGAAAGGTAGTTAATTGAGAATGGGAATATTCAAGAGTTAAGAGAATTATTCCATAGTAGGTACAAGCTGATAATCAGGAAAGGTGAAGCAATGGTGTAGAGGATCAAAGAACTAGAAAAGCACCTTCATCATATCTTCATCAGTGCTAGAGGTAACCAAGTTTATGAGGCGACCATGTCTTTCGGTGAATGAAGAATTCTCTGGGACCCTTGATTCTAAATCTTTGAGTTGAGAAGGAATTCTTACGAGATTGACTTGGATAGTATTCCCGTTGTTGTACCCCAAAATTTTCCCTCCCATTTTACTCAACATATGTTCATGGAGATCCCCAACTTGCTCAAGGATACCTAAGAGTTGACTAGACAAACTCTCTCCTAAAGCAGTGAACCCCTAACTAGGGTTTCCATTTTCATCAAGAGGGGTGGGCTCCAAAGGCCTCATATGCTCTCCATAGTCCTAACATGTTCTCAAGATCATCCATGCCAAGTTTCATGCCTTGCACAAGAAGTTTACTCAGTCAATTGCTCAGATGCTTGAGAATCGACTATATTAGGTCAAAAGTTAATTGTGGCCCACATACAGTCAAACTTCAATATTTTTGGTCAACATCAACATTTTGAAGTGGTATTCATCATTTGATCAAGGGTTGATCATGATTCCTCAAGGAATGCTCCTAATTCATCAAAACTCAAAAGTTGCTAAATTAGGGTTTCTCAAGAAAAGTCAACCAAACTATGACCAAGCATAACTTTCTCATACTTTATCAGAAATTCCTCATCCAAGGCTCATTTTGAAGGGAATCCAATTTCCTACAACCCATCTTCAGCCCTCAAGTTCAAACAATGTACTCATAAAAAGATATGAATTTCTACATTATAGGTCCTTTTGAAAAGTCAACAAAAACACCTTTTGGGTCAAAGCTTCTTACATGAACATGGAAGACCCAATTGAAATGAGACCAAAAGGGTTGTTTAGGGGACATCCTAAGATTTCTAAAAAGTCCAACAACACCTTCCTAGGTTCCTAATTGGAAGAGATATGCATTGTCAAAGTTGACCATTTTTGGAAAATTGCCAAAAGTCAAATGTGCTCAAAAATGCACTTTTTGTTAAAAGGGCCTAGCATTTCAGGATTGTATCTTGTTAGGGACATGGTCCACGACCCAAATCAGCAGCCATATATTATTTCTCTATTTATTTATTTTATTTTGATTTTTATTTATTAAAAATCACATTAAATCAAATAAATGACAAAAAATATCAAAGATTGCTTTGATGATCTGATTTTGATGAGAATCAAATCTAATTAAGATGGCCTAATCAGATCAAATTGAATCAAGGAAAATGGAGGAAAAAATAACATGATTTGGATGGTTTTGGAAAGATATCATATAGCAAGTAAATCACATTCAATCTCCATAATTCCAAAAGATTCAAGTCGTTTTTGTTACCCTAATTCATCACACTACATATAATGAACAAAAACAATGCAAGATAACAGGGGTTGCAGCCGTGTGTTTACCGTGGAAATTGGTAAACAACCGCTGATCCTCCAAAAGGTTACTTATTTGGTGACTCGCAGGATCGATCAGATTGATCCTAAGACATGGTTGATTTTTTGGGGTTTGACTAAGTCTAATGATGGTTAATGCCAGGAAAGTAAAGACACTTTATGTAAATTGCATGAAGAAAAGCTTGATAGAATAAATGAAAGTGTTAAATAAAGGCTTTGACAGAGAAGGGTAAATGAAAAGGCAATAAAGTGCTGGAATATAAAAGACTTTGATTAATTTAAATGGTGTTTCACACATACATTCTCAACAATTCTTTCGATCACACTGGGTACTTGAATCTAAATGAGTGACTTGTATATAATGGTGAACACACGCGAAAACTACGTGAACAACTAGTATTTATACTAAACACATCTCAAGTAACCGTTGGGCAGTTACGCTGCTTCGAGATGACACCACTTGGCATGCTCACAGCATTCGACGCTCCTGATCTTGGCACGTTGCACTTGGTAACTGCTGGGAACCGTTTTCCCTCCAAACATTCGAATCTCAAACCGTTCCACTCTGAGCATCAAATACCTTTGTCGAGAAGCTCCTTCGACGTTGAAGGCAACAAGATTCCTACTTAAAAGAAATTCTCTAAGTACCTTGCCACCTTCTGATGAGCATTCGACAGGATCAGCTGGTCGAAACCATTCCTCATGATTAATGGTCTATATTAATAAAAAACAAGGGTGTCGAATTTAGGAGCCAACAAATTGCCCCCCAAGAATGCCTTATTTCGACGCTGAAAAGAAAAAGGCATTCTTTGAGATTCCACCCGACACATGTCCTTCATTCTTAGCCACAGATTAACTAGTGCGCTTTTCGTCTCCTACCAACCAACTGACAATCCCGAAAAACCATCATTCCAACTGTTCCTAAGACGTCACTTCAGTAAGGCGTTTGGAGTGCCCAATGTCTTTTCACAGATTGTCATCATGACAATTTCCCAAAATCGAGGATGCACGCTGCACCGTTTCCGTTCTGCAGAACGGCTACGTCAGCGAATGAGCGCCACGTGCCCCACTATCGTCTGAAACATTAAATGACCTCGAGTTTTGTGATTTTCCAATCACTATAAATAGCGCTTGGTGCCCCTTGTGGGACTTTTCACGCTATTATTCATCCAAGCCTTATTATTGAACAAAAACTTCTGCAAACACTTTGTTCTTCATCCACCTTCATCTTAACCCAAAAATGGCTTCAGGTTCTCGTTCTTCTAATGCTCCCAGTTCTAACATTCCTTCTAAAACTGCCCAACCAAAAATCTTCTCAACTGTTCCAACAGTTAACTCCAAAGGCATGCGAAGGGTTCCTGAACCCCTGGGAACTGATGAGCGTGAAGTTTATTCTTCTCAACTGCTGATTCCGGTTGGATACTCCAACCAGGTTTTTGCCATGTCTGGCCCTTTATCTACATGCATTGCTGACTCCACGAAGATCAAGAACTTCTTCCCGGTGCTTGAGGCACTCAAACCTGTTGGGTGCTCCAAAAAGGCTGCAGATGACAACGAAGATCCTGTAAAAGAAAAGATAGATCTTCGTTTCTTCAACAGAGGGGTTAGGGCTTTTAGGTCTAGCCCTAGCCTTACACCAGACTACAGCGCTTGGCTAGACAAGATGGAAAAAAGCCAGGCTTCGATTTGGAAGAACCTGGGGATTTATGACCTAGTCATGCTGTCGAACACTGGTCTCAACTACTCCCCTGAAATGCTGGTAGCCTCTTTGCTATTTTGGGACTATACTCACTTCACCTTCCACCTGCCTTGTGGAATGATAACACCCACTCTCTTCGACGTGGCTGCCATCACCGGTCTTCGACCAACTGGGGATTACTTCTACCCAGAGGAAATGTCTGAAGACCAGATTGGGTTTTCAGCTACCAAACCCACTTACACCACCTACATCAACCACTATCATGACAGGTCGACAGCTAATGTGATAGACGTGGAGCACATTGCGTTTCTAGCCCTTTGGCTGTCACGCTTCGTGTTCTGCACAAAGTCTCTACAGGTGACGAAGAAAATGGTCACCCTTGCTACCCAGCTTCACCATGGTCAAAACATCTGTTTGGCCGAATTAATACTGGCGAACCTATATGAGTCGATAAGCAGTGGAGCGACTCTGTTAAAGGTAATAGAAAATAGAGCCAGTTTGTTGCTTGCAGGACCCTTCTGGCTACTACAACTATGGCTAAATGCCACTTTTGAGTCTTTCTTACCTCAGAAAACTCAGATAAACGAACAAGCTCCTGAGATAGCCAAAAGGCGTATCGAAGGCACCAGACTGGCTTTACTGACTCCCACTGAGGATGGGCTGGAACTCCAACAGACCTTTGCAAACTTCGTTTTGATGTTTGCAGGAAGAAAAGAATTCACCTCGACCATGGCTCCTTTCGCCCGTCGAAAGTTTGGTCCAGAATGGTTCACCAGGCCCCATCCCAAGTCATCAGGTGACCCTCATCTCGAAGAACACACAACACTGTGGGAAGCATTTCTCACTCCCAGAATAATGCCACTGCGCTTTAAGAGTTCCAAGAATCACCTGAGCCTGATCGCTTATCAGCCAAATTTGGTCTCTCGACAGTTTGGTATCATCCAATCACTTCCTTCTCCCTTTTTCCCTAGGGAGAAATCAATGTTGTATTTTTGCAATGATTACACTGAGGATGTTGCTACCAAGCACATTGTCAGGTATGCTGGTCGGACAGTACTCTCACTGTTCGACTATCAACTCAACTTCCTCTGTTCACCATCTTTTGAAGACTGGTGGAAGAGTTATTATGCTGAAGAGTTCTTCGACAAAAAAGATTTTGTGGACGAACTCCAGAAGTCCTTCGTTCTGGTCCTTGACAAAATAAAGAAATGTACGTTCACTCTCCAAATTATATTTGTCTTTCCATTTCGACTTATAACTTGTTAATTATAACTTGTGAACGCGTCTTCTTTCAGTTGTTCGAAAACCTGCAGCAAAGAAAACCATAGAAAGCCATCAGGGAGGAGGTCCCTCTACAAAACCTTCAGCACCGGTAACCAAACTTTTATTATTTCCTTCTGGTTTTAACATCCTGATTTTCGATGAGGCGCTCTAAATCGACTCCATTTGGTTTTCAGGAACCTGCACCTAAGAAACGACCTGTACTAACGGTCGAATCTGCGAGTGACGAGGAGGATGAATCTCCCCCCGCTCCTCTTAAACAGAGAAAACTGAAGAAAGATGCCCCTGCTCCTGAGCCTCGACCCATGATCAGAATCAAGGTTGCAGGGAGAAGACCCAGGCCACCTCCCGTGATCATCGAAGAGCCCACGGAGGAGGAGCTGAACGTCTTGCTCAGCAAACCCGTCGAAAGTGATAATTCCAGCCCTGGGGCTGAAATTCCTCTACAGGTAGTTCCTCCGACCATTTTTAACTTAGGTGTCGATGCTCACGTTCGATTGTGTATCTTTCTAAACCAGAAGATTCTTCCTCTTCTATTTTCAGGAGACCACCGAAAGTTCAGCACCAAAAACTTCAGAGACACAAGACTCTGCTGAACATAGTAGGCAACAAGAGGAGGAATTGGCGAACGATGAAGCCATTGCCGAAGCAGAGGAACAACAACCAAAGGAAACTCAAGTGGTCGATCTGACAGAGGAGCAACATGACGAAGGGGATCATGTTGATGCTGGAACTACTGAACTACAGGTCGAAGAGAGTCATGTCGATGCAAATGCTACTGAACAACTTCAACCCCAAGCCAACGCTGCTGTAAGAGCTACCACCTCGACAAAGCCCAAGTCTAAAGAAGACTTGGCCCTTTTGAAGCAAACTGATCCCATTGGCTACCTGAATGCCATCATCGAGAGTAGGGGAAGTTCATCTGACCTTAGTCATGATGCTTCTACTGCATCGGGGAAGTCCACTTCGACTTCTCCTCTTGATGAGGCTTTGATGAAGGTCAAGGCTCAGTTCTTCAAAAAGGATCTGATGAAGGATTTGGAGGGGGATCCTACTGCTCCATCTTGTCTGGGATCTGTTTTGAATGCAGTCGATTTGCTTGCTGTGTCTCCAAAGGTTTCCAGCTTTATCTTGGAGTTATACTCCATTGTTGACCAAGTCTCTGTGGACTATCGACGTCAGAGGGGCTTCAACAGCCAGCTCGAAGCGCTACATGGTAAGAGTTCTTCTGCCTGGACCGAGGTAGCTGAAACAACTTCTCGAATTGCAGAGTTGTCGAAGCAGAAGACATCCAAGCAGGAAGAAATTGACGCCATAGATCGAGATAATGCCTCTATAAAGGCGCAGATCGAGGAGCTGGAGGCCAAGATAAATGCTAACACCAAGCGCAAAGAGGAGCTCCTCTCGACTGTTTCGGACACAGAGAGCCAAGATGAAGTTACACGAGGCCTAGAGTTCATTGAGAAGGCCCAAGCCTTCAATGACCAGATTGTCAAACTTTCTCAGGCGACTGCCTTGTGTAGCAAAAGGCTGGAGTTGCAGCAGGCCAAGTATCTTCGACTTAAAGATTCTATCCCTTTCTAATTTGCTCAGCCATTTATTAACCATGTACTGTAATATTTGTAAGACAATGTAACCATTTTGGCTAATTCTTATATAATTTTCCATTTTGGCTCTTTATGGTTAATTTGGTCATTAATTGTTATTTATTTTGATCTCTTGGAGCATAGGTTTATATTTTTTCAAATATTTGCCGTTTACTCTCAAGAGTCTTTTATCTTCACCTAACTCTTCGACCTCATAAGCTCCACCAGAAAAAATTTGGATAATTCTGAACGGTCCTTCCCATTTGGGTGACCATTTTCCCATGCTTCGATCCCTTCGATCCATGGGGAGAATCACCTTCCAAACTAATTCTCCAGGCGAGAATGCCTTAGGTTTCACTTTTTTATTGTAAGAGTCTTCCACTCTCTTCTTCTGAATTCTTAGTAGGTCGAGAGCGCATAGTCTTTCTTCGTCTAAATCTACTAGTTCGTCCAACATCATATCCCAATAAACCTCAGAGGGGATATCATGATGTCTCTGAACCCTTGCTGATTGAAGACAAATTTCTGCTGGCAGCACTGCGTCATGACCGAAAGTTAGCCGATATGGTGTTGTACCTATGGCTTCTTTTGGGGACGTTCGATAGGCCCACAATATCTGGTCTAACGTCTTATGCCAATTTTTTGGCTTCTTTCCTACATGCTTTTTTATCAGGCCAATCACTATTTTATTCGCTGCTTCAACTTGACCATTTGCCTGTGCATAATAAGGTGTTGATGTTAGGAGTCTAAAGCCTGTTTCTTGAGCGAATTCCTGCATCTTTCGACCAGTGAACACTGATCCTTGATCAGTCGTTATAGTTTCAGGGATTCCAAATCTAAAGATAATGTTCTTTTGAATAAATTCAATGACATTTTCTTGGTCTGCATTGACTAAAGGAATAGCTTCGATCCATTTAGTGAAATAATCAATGCCTACCAGTATATACTTCTGGCTCTTTGATGATGCCGGTCGAATCTCTCCAATAAGATCCAACGCCCATCCTCTAAAGGGCCAAGGTTTCACAATTGAGTGAAGTTCGCTTGCTGGTACATGTTGGATGCCCGTATGGACTTGACATTCCTGGCAACCCTTCGCGAACTCAACAAAATCTTTCAAGATGGTGGGCCAGTATAGTCCTTGTCGAAACAACAACCATTTCATCTTATGGCCTACTTGGTGAGCCCCACATGCTCCAGCGTGCGTAGTCGAAAGGGCTATGTATGCTTCAGTTTCACTTAAGCACTTTAGCAATACCCCTTCAGGCGTCTTTTTAAATAACTCATTACCCATGAGTACGTAACTCAACGCCCTATATTTTATTTTCCGTTCTGTTAAAGTTGCTGGATTTTGTAGATAATCTACAATGGGTTTCCTCCAATCTTGCTCTGAAAAATTGTCTATGAACGATATTTCAAAGTTCCTTTGATCAGCATACCCTAGTCTTGTCGATTTTAAATCTGTTGGTGACAGACTAGTTGCTTTTATTTTTTGTCGGACTTCGATTGCTCTTTGTAATCTCGTTTTTGAAATTTTGTACCCAGATGCAATTTGTGCCAAATCATTGGCTATTTGATTTTCCAATCTGGGTATGTGTCGAATGTTGACCATTTCAAATTTTTTGAATAAATGATTTGCTATCACAAAGTACATAGTAAGATTTTCTCTTATGCACTTATATTCTTTTATGATTTTCTTAATGACTAACTCTGAGTCTCCCATTATTTCGACTCGAGTTGCCCCCAATTCCAACAATATCTCAAGGCCAGTAATTAGAGCTTCATACTCAGCCTCATTATTCGAACAAGTACCTGATATCTTGTACTTGAATGTTGTTGGAATTTTTTCTGGAGAAATAATCAAGACCCCTACTCCTGTTCCATCTTTATGGCTAGAACCATCGAAGTAGAATTTCCAAGGCTCTATCTCCACATAATTTATATTCTCAACCTTAATTGAGTGGTCGACTATAAAGTCTGCCACCACTTTCCCTTTCACTGCCCTAAGAGGCATAAAGGTCAATGAGTACTCAGTTAACGCTAGCGCCCACTTGCCAATTCGGCTGTGCGGGATGGGTTTCGACAACATGTACTTGAAAAAATCAAAATGAGACGAAACGTACACATCAACTGGTTTTATATATTGTTTGAGCTTTGTACAAGAGAAATAAAGACATAGACATGATTTTTCAACTTCGCTATATCTAGTTTCTGCATCGTTCAAAACTCTACTAAGATAGTAAATGGGTCTTTCGACTCCATTTTCATCTTCCTGGGCTAACATGCTTCCCAAAGTTTTGTCGGATGCAGCTATGTACAATCTCATACTCCTGTTGCTGCAAGGAGGCACCAAAACAGGTGGCTTGGTGAGATACCCTTTGATTTTGTCGAAGGCTTCTTGTTTCTCTTGCCCCCATTCGAATCGTTCCTTATTCAATCGAAGTAAGGGTGAGAAGGCTTGAGCTTTTCCACTTAGGTTAGATATGAATCTCCTTAAGAAATTTATATTACCCAGCAGAGATTGCAATTCCTTTTTGTTCGCTGGCGCTTTCGCTTCCAGGATTGCCTTCGTCTTATTCTGGTTGATTTCGATTCCTTTCTTGTGGACGACGAAGCCGAAGAAATCTCCAGCTTTTACACAGAACGCACACTTCAAAGGGTTCATCTTCAGACCATGTTCTCTCATTCTTTCAAATGATTGTCGAAGGTGGTCTATATGGTTCTTCCTGGAAACAAATTTTATAACAATATCATCAATATATACTTGCATAAAAGTGTTAATAAAATCATGGAAGATAGAGTTCATCGCTTGCTGATATGTTGCCCCAGCGTTCTTTAGGCCAAAAGGCATCACTACCCATTCGTAAGTGCCTAAAGCCCCGGCGCATCGAAAAGATGTTTTCGACACATCTTCTTCGGCAATGAATATTTGATTATATCCTGAATAACCATCGAGCATGCTCAGGTACTCATGGCCAGCGGCAGAATCGACCAGCATTTCCGCCACAGGCATAGGATATTCATCTTTGGGTGTAGCAGCATTCAAATCTCTGAAATCTATGCATACCCTCAATGTACCGTTTTTCTTAATCACTGGCACAATGTTTGCAATCCATTCGACATACCTCGTAGCTCGTATGAATTTGCACTTCAGCAGTCTTTCGACTTCTGTTTTGATCTTCGACAGTATTTCTGGAGCGAAGCGTCTTGGACTTTGCTTGACTGGCTTCTTCCCAGGTTTGATTGGCAACTGAAGTTCTACCAATCCTCTATCGAGACCAGGCATCTCGTCATAATCCCATGCAAAGCAGTCCTTGAACTCCTTTAACAAATGGATCACTTCCAACCTGAGTTCTGGGTCTATTTTTGCGCTAATGTAAGTTGGCTTTTTCTCTGACCCTTCGCCCAAGTTGATTTCTTCTAAAGGATCCTGCGCTAACATTTTGATGTTGTTCGCTAAGGGGTCCTTTTCGAATCCCAAAGGCTCATCGTCGTAGATGGAGTCGAGCCTTTGTTCCTGCATTTCTTCAGGCCTAATATCAGGAGGTTCTGGGTCGAAATCCTTTCCAGGACCTGCAGAAGGTAACTCTTGATCATTGGCCTGTGTGGCCATATATTTTACTTCGGCTTCAAGAGCCGTTATCATCCTTGTTTCGGCTATGTAAGCCGAAATTCGCTGCAGTGATTGTGACTCAGTCATTGTCACTGAATTCGCTTCCCCAACCCGTTGGCTGGATGTCAGTTAGCCCACTAAAATCAATGTGGGACAAGTCTTCTCTGTCCCATTGAAAACCATGCTCAGGGTGCAGGTATAAGGAACAAAAAGCATTTGGCGCTGGCGCCAAGTTGAAGTCAGGTGCTGGGCATGGCCCAATGTGAGCCAATTTTTTGTCGAAATCAGCTCTCCCCAGGTGATTTACTTCGCCCAAGTAATAGCTCTGATCCGCTTCTATATTTTCGACCATTCCATCAGGCCGCCATAGTATCAATCTTTGGTGCATTGATGATGGTACTGCTCCAACACCATGTATCCATTCTCGGCCCAACAAAAGATTATAGTTTGGTTTGGCCGATATGACCATAAACATAGTTGGTCGAAGGATGGATCCCACTTTGATGTCTAGTTGGATCACACCCATAGTGGTCCCTATTCCGCCTTCATAATTTGACAGGACCATGTTGTGAGGCTTGATGTTTTCATCGCTCTTGCCTATTTTTCTCATCATAAAGTGAGGGATGATGTTGATGGTTGCCCCACAGTCCACCAAGATCTTATTTACGGTGGTTTCTTCGAGTTTTGCCCTTATGAATAAAGGCTTGAGGTGATTTTTCATCGCCTCTGTAGGAGATTCGAAGAAACCATTTTGCTCTTCAGTAGCGCCATTATCCATGACGAAGTAGCATACTGGCCTATGCTTGGCCATTTCTTGTTCAACTTCCCAATCGTTCGCTTCGACCTCCACCTGGCGGTTGAACTCTCTTGGCAAAACTGAGACTATGTTCACCATGATATCCAGGGTGTCATCAGACTCAGAGCCATCTTTGTCATCAACTTCGCCCTGGTTAGGCCAGACTAGTCTATTGGTCACTGGTTGTCTTTCCAAAGGCTTTCTCTGCTTTCTCTGAGGGACATTTGAACTTGATTTTGGCTTTGGTTCATTAGTAGCTTCCCTCTCAGCCTTTCGCCGCCTCTGGTATCTTCTCCATTGGGATCGAGACATGGGATTCTTTCCCTTGTAGTTGCTTGATACCTGGGTCACTTTAGAGGCGACAACCTGAGGTTCTTTCTTTTGTGTCAAAGATGAACCTCTTGGAACTTCGAAGGAGTGCCATCTTTCCTCGCTCGGTCTCTTTCGACCTGATGTTTTATACCATGTATCAACTGGCACATTGGTTGGAGGCCTGAACTTCAGTGGCCTCTTCTCTTGATTTGGACCCTTTTGGTAGGTTCTTCTGGGGTCATGTCGAATATCAACACTTTCCCTTTTTCTGTTTGCTGCTCTTACACCTTGGATGTGTTCAGCAACTTTTTTGTCGAAAATCGAGCTACACCGAGGACACAGCATCACTTCTGACTTTTTCTTCTGGCATCTTTGCAAGAAATCTGCCAGATTTTCGTTTTCCCGAGGGAAAGCCGTTTTGTTGGCCTGTTCTTGCCTAGTGGCCTCCTCTGATGCTTTTGGTTCAGAGATTTCGACCATGTTGACATTCATGGTGTCTTTGGTGGCAAGAGTCATTTGCTTCATCTGAGTCTCCAGGTCCTCTGTCTGGCCTTGAACTGCAGCCAAGTAGGAACTGGGTTTTGCTCCAGATTTTGGGGCTCCAACTGTCTCCAGTTTTGGGCTTTCAACGGCTTTTTGAACTGCTTCAATTGTCTTTCTAGAAAGACTCCCAGAAAAACTGCCAAAAATTGGCATGTTGACATGATCCTTGGTGACTTCGACCATGGTTATTCCTGGCCTCTTCACCTGGATTCTGGACGCCTCGATCACATTCACCTCTGAAGGTTCAGCATAATGGGCTTCAGCCTGCAAAGGGTTAGAGTCCACAGTCATGGGGGTCTTATCAGCAAATTTCAACCTCCCTTCTTCGATAGCATCTTGCACGAGATTCCTGAAAAGAAAACATTGAGATGTTTTATGGCCCAGAAAATTATGATATTTACAAAAGCCTCTTTTCTTTCTTTGATCAAGAGGAGGCACTTTTACCCCTGGGGGCACTATCATTTGGCCATCTTTTACAAGTAAGTCAAAAATTTCATCACATTTTGTAATATCAAAACTGTAAGTCTTTTTGGGGAACCTATCGTTGGCCCTTTCTGGACCAGTGGCATTTTTCCCACTTGAGAGGACTAGCAGTTTGCAAGAGTATGGTGGCCCTTGTTTTAGCTCCGCTAAATCGACCTCGCTTTCTTCGACGGTAATAGTTTCGTCGAAGGTTTCTGGATCTTCATCATCCATTTCGACATATGCTATCCTTTCTCTTTTATGAGTTTTTGTCGCCTTGGCTTTTTCAGCTTTAAGGCGTTCTACCTGTCGAACCCTATCAGCCAATTGGGCCATGTCTCTTAGGTATTGAGTGTCTAATTTCTTCCTAATGAAATAATCTAAGCCTCTTGCGGCTATTTCGACTAACTCATGTTCTGGCACTTGCGTAAAGCATCTTGCTTTGAGCAACCTAAACCTATTTAGATATTCGTCTATAGGTTCAGTGAATCGTCTCTTTACACTGGCAAATTCTTTCAGGCTTATCTTGGTTTGTCCCATGTAGAATTGCTCATGGAACAATCTCTCCAACTGGATCCAATGGTGGATCGAATTGGGGGGAAGAGTTGTGAACCAAGTAAACGCGTTCTTTGTTAGGGAACTTGGGAAATACTTAATCCTCAGGTTTTCATTGTTTGAAATATCTCCTGCTTCAATCAAGTATCTCGCCACGTGTTCGACAGTAGATTCTGTCGTGTCCCCTGAAAATTTAGTGAACTTAGGGACTTTACATCTAGGAGGTAAGTCTGTTTGTAACACATTTTCTGACAGTGGGGATGTAAAGTTGGGCCTACGGAGGCCCGTATTCATCCCATTTTGCATCATGATTCTTTCGATCATGGCTGTCAGGTTATTTTCCAAACCCATATTCTGGTATTGGATGTGCTGAACTACTTCGTCAGCATTTTGGTTTCTGTTGACTATCCTTACCTCTGGGGCTATGACCCTAGGTTCTTCGACCCCGGGTTGTTCCAATCGTGTCCTAAAGTTTTCTTCGACAGGCTGCTGGACTTGGTTAATAGTGGTTTCTTCCTCTAGAAGTATACCTTGGTTTCCCCTTATTTGCGCCCTTTGGGACTGTCAAATAGGTTGGGGTACCCCAAAGAAATCGGCCAGACGCGCCATTTGCGCTGTCATCTGCTGATTCGACTGGGTGGTATTTTGTATTAGAGGATTCAGCACTGTACTTAAAGTTTGTGCCAACATTTGAACCATATCGTGGTTGCTTTCGTCCATTTGTTGCCTCAAGACTGCTGTCGAGGCATTCGTAAGGCCATGCACTACTTGGGACGTTCCTCCTAAGAGTTGGGTCCTACTCCTGTTCGCCATACCAACTCCGGAACCTTGGAGTGGCGAAGAGGCGCTCACTAAAGGGTCTGAAAAAGTGGACGCAGCGTTCGTCAGGCTAGCCAATTCAGAAGTTGGCATTCCATAGAGTGGTTCTCGATTTGGACCGCCTGTCAGAAATCCTGGGGGAACATAAGGCCTAGTTCCTGGGTTTCCCCATGGTGGGGGAGTTCCCAAAGGCATTCTGGGGCCAGTGAATGGAGGTAATGGCCCCGTTTATGTGACCGTTACTGCTGGTGTTGAACCAACGGTTAGCGTTTCACTTACGGTTGGATAACCGTTGTTCCCACATTTGTTTGTGGGATTTCGCTATTGTTTGGAGGATTCGCCATCGCTTCTCTTCTTCTGGTAGTATTGGTATCATTAGTGTATATTCTACCACTTCTCAATAACATGCAATACTTCTCGAAAAAGATGATATTCTATATAAATACGGTTAACCTTAAAAATCAACACAAGGTCCCACCGGGTGTGCCAATTTGTTTACCGTGGAAATTGGTAAACAACCGCTGATCCTCCAAAAGGTTACTTATTTGGTGACTCGCAGGATCGATCAGATTGATCCTAAGACATGGTTGATTTTTTGGGGTTTGACTAAGTCTAATGATGGTTAATGCCAGGAAAGTAAAGACACTTTATGTAAATTGCATGAAGAAAAGCTTGATAGAATAAATGAAAGCGTTAAATAAAGGCTTCGACAGAGAAGGGTAAATGAAAAGGCAATAAAGTGCTGGAATATAAAAGACTTTGATTAATTTAAATGGTGTTTCACACATACATTCTCAACAATTCTTTCGCTCACACTGGGTACTTGAATCTAAATGAGTGACTTGTATATAATGGTGAACACACGCGAAAACTACGTGAACAACTAGTATTTATACTAAACACATCTCAAGTAACCGTTGGGCAGTTACGCTGCTTCGAGATGACACCACTTGGCATGCTCACAGCATTCGACGCTCCTGATCTTGGCACGTTGCACTTGGTAACTGCTGGGAACCGTTTTCCCTCCAAACATTCGAATCTCAAACCGTTCCACTCTGAGCATCAAATACCTTTGTCGAGAAGCTCCTTCGACGTCGAAGGCAACAAGATTCCTACTTAAAAGAAATTCTCTAAGTACCTTGCCACCTTCTGATGAGCATTCGACAGGATCAGCTGGTCGAAACCATTCCTCGTGATTAATGGTCTATATTAATAAAAAACAAGGGTGTCGAATTTAGGAGCCAACACCGTGAGAAGAGAGAAAGAAAACTCAAAAATTGGACAAAAAATGGTGGATCGTTTTCTCACATAGAGGGTGATTCAAGCCATTCCAAAGCTTCTAATCACTTCCTGGACATCTCTTGAAGCTAACACAATCAATTGCAAGAATTCACAAGCCCATAATCACCCCATAGCCTTCACACAGTTTGCATCTTTTCTCAAAATCGATTATGATAATTCTTGCATCTTAAGCATGTTTGAATGATATATTTGTGATTGTTAACATATTTGCAACATGTTGGAATGATTTAATTAACATTTTGACACATATACTGATGATTGACATGGTTAGGGTTTAAGAAGCTGTTTTGGGGCTTCTTTGTACAGGTAAAATTAGGCCAAGAAAATGATGTCATGATACTCATTAGATCAAGACGAGTTGATTGGTGTATTTAGAATTAATTTATCATGCGTTGTATGGATTTTTGAAGATTGCAGGGTTATGGCTATGGAGCTCTGTCCGCAGGTATAAATCTGATACCTAAGACGACGGACAGGGAAGAAGACGGTGACTCGTCAGCACTCCATTGGTCCGTTTGAATAATCGTGCGTTTTTTTTTAATTTTTCCAGCCTAGCCACTTTGTTTTATATATTATGATTGGATCTTATTATTATAACAACTAACCAATGCAGCGCAGATGGAAGGGGTAGGAACATGTGAAGCAAGGGACTTGGGTTCGATCCCAGGTCCAAACGTTTTCTTATTTTCTGAACATTTAAATGCAGATCCAGTGTGCCTCATAACTTAGCACCCACCGTGCACCCCAGATCTCAGCCCTGAGATTCATCATCAGACCAAATCTCACGTTCCAACGTTGAGGGACTACCATGCATCATCAGAGGAGAGAAGCACAGGATATGGCGCAGGCATGGGCTCAGTATGCTTGGGCCTAACAAAAAATCAGAAACACCCCCCCCCCCCCATGGGTTGCTTATGCAGGCCCAATCCCACTTTTTTTTTTTTTTTAATTCTTTTCTTATTATTTTTTAATTATGTCTTTTTTGCAAATAACACTAAAAATCATTTTTTTTTATTTAATAAAAAAATCATAAAAAAACATCAAAAACCATTTTTCATAAAAAAATATTTTATTAATTAATTAGTTGAATTAAATTTAGGCAATTTAATTCTCTTTTTATTATAATTTAAAATAATTAGAATTAGGGTTTAATTTTGTACATAACCTAGTTTTTCCTTAAAAATAACATAAATATTTTCTCAAAATTAGATTTTTAGGTTTTCCAATTATTTCTCGCATTTAATTCGCCGGCGCTTTTAGTTTTCCTTTTTATTATTATTGTAACTGCTCCGAGGTTGTAATAGATTTAAGTAGGTTTTTAATTCCGCATTTTATTTTCAGTCAAAAATAATTATGTATCTGCCCAAAGCCTTGTAATAATTAGGACTCTAACTTCTCGCATTTTAATTTCCGCAAACTATAAACTGCTTAGATGTATGTATAGGATTGTATGGAAAGACAAGTTGAAATTAAAACAGTAGAAAACCCTAATTGTTCAAATATAATTAACTGAAAAAAATACACTTGCATATGCTCACTCCTAGGGTTTACTCCACTCCGGTTGCCTTAGGTAAATGGTCATGAGGTATAGGGAATGTTAGTGGTTGTCCTCCAGTCCCAAAAGATCTAAAATGACCCAATCGGATGTTGCCTCGGAAAAAGATATTTAAGACTTTAGGGTGATTACTAAAGTTTTCTAACATTGCTTTCACGATCGTACTTGTCCCTTCAAACGTCCCTTAAAACTTCAACGACGATGCTACCTATTCCTTAATAATAGGATAGCGCTGTCTAAAGGAAAACAAACAGACTTTTTTTCGAGTAGGTAGATTAGCTCCTAGATACTTGCTCAAACAAAACTTTTCACACCAACACTTTTTCAAAACAACTTCGTCACACTCTTGAGGACTGATACAAGGGTTATCAAGAAGTAAAACTTTTTTCAAAACAAGCACACACAAGCAATTTTAAAAATAAGCAAAGTATCTAAGAGCCCATGGAAAACCACAGATAGAAAGGGTGCTAACACCTTCCCTTTCTATAATCTACCCCCGTACTCAGAAACTCTCGAAAAAAGGTTTTTTATGTTCTTTTTCCTTTCCTTAGTTGGATGAAATAAAAGTAGGTGGCGACTCTTGCTTACCGCGACATTTGCGAATACAAAATGCAAACCAGTATAACAGTCGGTTCTGCCACCGTATCACAGAACTGGCGACTCTGCTGGGGACTTTAATAAGTATGGTATACCTTAGGATCTAGGTCATTTAATTGCTTCTCTTGCTTGCCTTGATTGCTTTACTTTTAAGGTATTGTTTGGGTTACTATAGATCCTACACCCGGATCTGGGTAACACCTTTTAGGTAAGTAGCAATAAACTATGAGGGAACTGTGCGGGGTATACCGACACAGTTGAAGCAGTAGCTACATTGATGTGGAACTTTGGTTGGTACCGGTAACCCTTGAGTCAATCAGGGAGAGTACGGGGCCTCTACGTGGTGTCGTGAAGCATCAACTGACCTTAGAACCTTTAATTGCACAACTTGGCCAGTAGGATGTAGTGAGGTGGCCGGCCTTGGTGTATTCCCAAGGTCGACAGATACTCTATGCTACACTCATTTAGGTTTGACTCTTGAGCTTTGTTTGGTTGCGAGTCAATCACCTATTGAACGAAGCTAGGGGAAAGATCAGTGATATTGAGATCCTTTATAACCCGGTTACTATTTATAGGACAGGTTGAACCAATCCAACTTCAAGAGGGTATGACCTTAAAACTCATGCAGGCCTTAAACCTAAGGACTTGGTGTGACTTGTTTGTTGTTTGCTATACCTGTGATTTTCTAACATAATCATGACATCGTAAGCATGGCATATCATGACTAACTATTTTAAGGATTTCCTAGGGCTCATTTTTGCTTTGTTTTGTAGGACATGGCATCCGCCCGTAGGAACACTATACAGATTAACCTTGTGAAAGTGTCTCTCCAACTTAAGGACCTGGCATTAAGGGTTCTTGAAAGTTGTCATTTCACTAAAAAGCATGGTCAGGTACTCAATTTGGTCACTGCAAAACCTGATGAAGAATTATTAAAAGTGTTGTTTCAGTTCTTCAATCCTGTGCACCATTATTTCACCTTCCCGGATTACCAGCTAGTACCTACTATGGAGGAATTTTCTCAGTTGTTGGGGGTACCTATTCTTGATCAGTTACCTTTCAATGGTACGGAAGAACATCCAAAGCCTGAATATATTGCTAGAGCTTTGTCCTTACAACGGTCTGACATAGTGACAAATTGGGAGACTAGAGGGAGTGTCCAAGGAATTATGGTTAAGTTTCTATTCGAGAAGGCTTACCATTTTTGGGATACCTTAGATTTATAAGCTTTCGAAGAGGTGCTGGCACTTCTCGTTTACGGGACGGTACTTTTTCCTAATGCGGATTAACTCGTAGATGTGAGCACTATTAAGGTTTTTCTGTCTCATAATTCAGTGCCTACATTATTCGGGGATATTCTACACTCTCTGCATGCTCACACTCTAAAGAGAAGGGGGAACCTCCTGTGTTGCACTCCTCTATTAGCTAGGTGGTTTATTTTGCACCTACCCAGGTCTGTTTTGAAGAATGAACAGGGTTTGAAATGGTCTCGTAGGCTGATGTCCCTTACGCATTCAGACATTCATTGGTGTTCACTATTCTCGGAAGATGTTACCATCATCGATTGCTATGGTGAATTCTCTAATGTCCCTCTCTTAGGCATTAGGGGAGGAATCACTTACAACCCTTGTTTGGACTTGCATCAGTTTGGTTATGCGAGAAGAGATGGCCCTCATGATACGCTTATCCAAGGAATCACCTCCAACTATGAGAATGACGCTCAAGGATACCATAGAAGGTTCATAAAAGCTTGGGGCATGGTGCATAATATTGATAGCAAGACGCTAGGGCACAATAATTCCATTCCTCTTGAGCTTTATCTCCGATGGGTACGAGCTCACGCCCAAATCCTTATGATGCCTTACTCGACTGTCCTACCAATAACCGTGGAGCCAGCTATTAAAGGAGATACTACTTCCCTTGGTCATCATCCTGACATGCCAACTGATCATGAAGAATTACAGAAATCCTGGGTTCAACTCAAAGAGGAGCGGGACACGTTTGAAGCTCAGTTCTATTCCAGCGAGAAGAAGGTCCTGGAGCTCACTAGGCTACTTCATGAAGAAAGGAATATAAACGCCTACATTACACCAAAAAGGATGCGCTCCTGGGAGACCTAGTTTCTTTTTTTCTTTAAGTTTTGTTTAATTGTAAGCCTAAAAGGCATTCTTTGTAACAATTCAAACTTATTAATGCAATTAACGTGTGTTTCTTTTGGTTAAACAAATTTGAGTCTTTAAGAATCCTTGAAATCATTGCATACGCATCCCATTCATAGAATCACATAAACAGGTACCGTTACAGGTTTCTCATCTTCTTCGCTGTTTATTTCAGCAAAAATGTCTTCTGACCAAAGCATCAAGGATCTTCAGGCACAAAATGCCCAATTCCAGCAGATGTTCATAAATCTGGCGAAAGGGCAGGAGGATCTAAAATCCCTCATCCTGAAAGAGAAAATGAAAAAGAAGAAGGTCGCTGGTATTCTGAATACGGGCTGAAGGTTCAGGGGGGTGTTGAAGCAGCAAGTCGATCTGACCTCTTCATCCAAATAAGGGGAGAATCAAGAAGAAGAGACAAGGGAAAAGGACCCCAGTCCTGAAGTTTCTGACAATGATACAGATTATAATGATGAGCAGTATCCTCCTACTGAGGATAGATACAAGCAGTTGGAAGATCGTCTGAGTGCTATGGAGGTCCAGAGGATACCTGGGTTGGATTTCGAAGAATTGGGATTGGTGTCAGGAGTGGTCATCCCGCATAAGTTCAAGGCTTCAACTTTTTCTAAGTACGATGGGGTGTCTTGCCTAAAACACCATCTCCGTTCCTACGTCAGAAAGATCCAGCCCCACACTGCTGATCGAAATTTGTGGATTCACTTCTTTCAAGACAGTCTGTTAGGGGCTCAGCTTGAATGGTTCTACCAACTAGAGAGAGCAAATGTTTGAAACTGGGAAGATCTGGTTGCTGCTTTTTATAAGCAGTATCAATACAACACCGACCTTACTCCTACTCGTACTCAACTCCAGAGCATGTCTATGGGTGCAAGTGAAGGCTTTAAGGAGTATGCACAGAAATGGAGAGACTTGGCTGGAAGAGTTCAACCCCCGTTGTCTGATAGGGAGTTGGTCGATATGTTTTTAGGGACACTATCGGGTCCATTCTTTAATCATTAGATTGGCAGCTCGTCAGCTGGTTTCACCAAGCTGATTCTAACTGGAGAGAGAGTAGAAGTTGGGATTCGGAGCAGTAATATACAGAAGGATGCCTCTTCGAGTTCGGTAAAGAAGCATTTTACTGGTAAGAAGGAAGCCAGTGCCATCTATAGCCTGAGAGGCCAAAGTAGAGTTAAACACCGTCAGACAGTAAATGCCGTAATGATACCTAGACCTGCAGTTGCTCCACAATGCAACAATCAACAAAGGGTGGAAAGACCACAATGACATTTTACCCGGATCAACATGACGTTGGCTGAAGTTCTACCCCATCTGCTGAGATCCAACTTGCCAACCTTGAAAGAGGCTCCCAAGAATTCGAATACCACATCTCCTCAGTATAATCCAAATGCTCGGTGTACCTATCATTCTGAGAGTCCTGGCCACGATACCAATGATTGCTGGGCTCTGAGAAATAAAGTACAGGATCTGATCGAGGCTAAGGAGATTGAGTTCGATGCTCCGGAAAAGCCTAATGTCATAACTGCTCCCATGCCTAAGCATAATCTTGGAGTTAATGTTGTTGATACCGATCTATTTGTGACCTTAGTGGATGAAGTTTTTACTCCTCTTGTGACGGTTAAGAAGAATTTGTTGTCGGCCAGTTTATTTCCGGGTTTTGGTGAAGGTTGCCACATGTGTTCATCTCTACCCTTTGGTTACCATTTGTCAAGTGTTCAACGCCTGATGGACAACAAATAAATTTTGTTTGAGAAAACTTTGATTCCCATTGTTCCATTTGAAGACGTTGCTATTATAACCATTTTCGTCAATCCTTCCAAGGTCTCCTCGAGAAGACCTGTTAGGATTACATCTGTTCCAAGAGTCACTCCGCTAATAATCACCTTTCCTGGTCCTATCCCGTATGCCTCGGACAAAGTTGTCCCCTGGTATTACGGTGTCGATGTGTACTATCATGGCATCAAACAAGATCTGAAAAATGAAGAGGCTGATCCTGATGTCAGTAACATTTTTGGGACCAACAAAGTTACTCGAAGTGGAAGGGTTTTCTCTCCCGAGATTTCCCTGAAGACTGTCAATAGGCTTGTTTCTATTCCATCTGTTGTTCCTATGTGTACTCCAACTACTCATGTTCTTACTCCAATTATCACTCCCGCTATTGAGTCATCTGGGACCCGAGGCAAAGAATTTATAGGTGAGCCTGCCCAGACGGAGGCACCTAGAAAAATTGTCATGGAAGCCTCTAAGCAAGAGATAGAGGAAATACTGAAAATAATCAAAAATAGCGACTACAATGTGGTCGAGCAGCTGGGGCAGACCCCCTCAAAGATATCTATGTTATCCCTGCTGTTGTTCTCCGAGGCCCATGTTAAGGCTTTGATTGCATTCCTCAAGACTGTGCATGTGCCACAAGAAACTTTCGCCGATCAATTCAAAGACTGTGTGGCCAGCCTTACTGCTGACAATGGGCTGGGTTTTTTAGATGCAGACTTGACACTGAAAGGGAGGAAGCATAATGATGCCCTACATGTTTCAATTGAGTGCAGGGGCACCATTATGGCTCATGTGCTGGTAGATACTGGATCTTCGCTGAATGTTCTGCCTAAGAAGGCGTTGGATCGGTTAGACTGTGAGGGTTTCACCTTAAAGCCTAGTAACATTGTGGTAAGGGCTTTTGATGGGTCAAAAAGAATGGTGCATGGGGAAGTGGACATCCACGTAAAAGTAGGTTCCCAGACTTTTGAGTCCACTTTCTATGTGATGGACATCCGATCGTCATACTCTTGTTTGCTGGGTCGTCCTTGGATCCATGAAGCGGGGTGTGATACGGTGGCTAGAACCGAGACTATTTTTTAGGAATGTTGGTTTGTGTTTTGCGTTTGTGTTTGCAAAATGTCGCGGTAAGCAAGAGTCGCCATCGACTATTATTTTATCCAACAAGGAAAGGAAAAAAGCACAGAAAAATTCCTTTTTCGAGATATTTCTGAGTACGGGGGGTATATTATAGAAAGGGAAGGTATTAGCACCCTTTCTATCCGTAGTTATCTACAGGCTCTTAGGTACTTGCTCATCATTTTCAAAATTGTTTTCTTTGTGTTTGTGTGCTTTGAAAAGTTTTTGTTTTGCTTCGATTTAACCCTTGCTTCTGTCTTCAAGAGTGTAATGAAGTGTTTTTGAAAACTTTGTTCGTAAAGGAGTGTAAGTGTAAAAAATTTATTTTGATTGAGCAAGTACTTAAGAGTTAATCTACCTACTCGAAAAAAGAATCGTTCTGTGTTCGTTTCCTTTTAGACAATGCTATCCCACTATTAGTGAGTAGGTAGCACCGTCGTTGGAGTTTTGAGGTTCAATTCGAAAAGGACGTACAGTCATTAAAGCAATGTTAGGACATCTTAGTAATAACCCTAATGTCTTAGATCATTTATCCGAGGCAACAATATCCGAGGCAACCTTTCCGAGACAACTTTGATCTTTGGACAAAAGGACGACCACTAAAGTATCCTATACTCAATGACCGTTTAACGAAGGCAACCAAGTGGGAGTGTACCCTAGGAGTACGCATGTGCGAGCGATTCAGTTTCAGATTTATTATCTTTGCACATTTTAAGGTTATCTAACTGTTTTAAAGTTTAACATACATTCTTGTCATGCATCCCTAATCATACATCTAACAGTTTATATTTTGCGGAATTTAAAGTGCGGAAATTAAACTAAGTTATTACAAGGCTTCAGGTATTTACATAGCCAAAAACAAACCCTTTGAAAATAAAGCTATAAATGGAAATAAACGTCCTAATTAAACTATTATAAACTGTAGGCAGTTACATCAATATGATAAATGATAAAAATAAAGTGCACGAGAAAAATTAAGATCGGGAAGAAATTAGGGTTTTGACCCTTCTAACCTAATCAACAGAAAAATGTTTTTGTTGTTTTTAATTATTTTTTAAGAAAAATATTAGGTCCTAAAATTAATTACATAATTAATTATCTAATTAAATTAATTAATAAAAATAAATAAAATGACCTATTTTTGGTTTTTTTTGGTTATTTTAAGAAAAAGAAAAATATAATTAAGTTAGAAATAAAATCCTAATTTTCTAATTAATTTTAAGTTATTTACAAAATAATTAAAGTTTTACCTAAAATTAAATCTAATTAAATTAATAAATTCATTGATTAAAAAAATACCTAAATCTAATTGGTGAAAAATATTTTTATGATTTTTGATAAAAGAAAATAATTAATTGGTTAGTAAAATAAGTAAATAAATAAATTAAATGAAATAAAATATAGAAGAAAAGAAATAAGAAAAACTTGGGCCTGCAATTAGGGGGGTGTTGGCTGAAGATTTTGATAATGTTATTAGAAGCCAAATGAATTAAACGTTTCGATCGAAATGAGGTAAAGTGTCATGTTTCGAAGTAGCAGAAGCAGTGTTTCGAATAAGCATGTCAAAGCTTGGAGCTTCGAGTGGCAATTATGGGAACATATCTAAGGAAGTCTCGAAATAACAACAAGGCTGTGTCTGGGAAGTGCGTTCGAAACGGAGAAGTACCAAAGCATTTGAAATTCAAATGGAAGCGGGACATTCGAAGTTTGAAAGTTATGTGCTGGAGCATTTGGGGACACGTGGAAAGAAGAAAGAGGCATTGTTCTGCATGTTCTGAACGTGGCATAATCCTATAGCAAGACCGTTATGGTCGAATTAGTATAAATAGAAGTCTTAGTATTAGGATTTCGTGTGTCATATCTATTGTACTAAATACTCATTAACATTCAAACTACCACATGGCAAGGGAAACGAATGCAAGAGAAATGTACGTATGATAGCACCATGTATTTCTGATTTAATGAAAACCTTTTACCATTTCCAGCACTTTCCTTTATCTTTTTGTCAAATAACATTTACAAGTTTTCTCATTTACAGTCTTTTCACTTCGAAATCTCTTCTTCAAAGTTTTACATTTTAATGCTTTCTTCACATTTCAAGCACTTTACATCTCAGAAAACTGTCATATTTTCCATACCTTTACCTTCAAGTCTTATCCTTCGAACGCATATTTTTACTTAAAGTCATTTACAGATTTCTTGCATTAAAAGCTTTCTTCATATTTCAAACCTTTTACGTTCCAGAAATCCTTTACATTAACTATTTTATAATTCGAAACCATTTACTTGACTTTTATGCAATTTTACATGTCTTTACAATTAACATTTATTCATGCAACTTAGTTTCGTACACGCACATTTTGATTACATCTTTAGACTTTTTGAGAGAGAAATCGAAATAAGCCAAACGCATATACAACACTCAAATATCAACCATGAATATCTGTTCGATCGTGAGAGTAACCTTAATGTCCAAGGAATCCTAGGATCAATCTAGTCGATCATGTGAGTTACCAGAGGAATTGAATAACAGTCAGAAAGATTATTCGATAGTTTGGAAGACTAGCGGTTGTTTACCAGAAATCACTGGAAACAAATTGGCACACCCGGTGGGACCAATAATTGGATATTAGAAATAAAGATTGTTGAGACATAACCATTATAAAAACGTTGGAACCTAAGAAGTTTGCTGTTTTATGAACCTGAGAAGTGGTAAAATAACCAACAGCAACCAACCTTCATCCAGAAGAAAACGTTTGGACAAAATGTCTAATTCTGACAATCAACAAGGGGAACAAAATGGCCCATATACAACAGGCACTAATGCGTCCACTTCGATCGGAACATCTAATGTAATCCCTTCGAATGCACAGTCTGTTGAATCTTCAACCAGTAACATAGCCACCAATGGAGTAAGTGGCATATCAACTAATAGTTCGATCTTAGGAAATACTAGAACCATTGGTTACCCTGGGGGATTCATTCCACCATCAGGGACACAATCCCATTTCGCCACTCCATTAACTAGACCACCCGGTTTCGATGGGAATAGAACCAGAAATTCCTCTTATGGAATGCCAACATCTTTTATGGCAGGTTTACACAATTCCACATCGAATTCATCCCCACAACTAGGGTCTGGGGCGAATCAGTTTATGACAAATAACCAAGGGTCAGTGGGTTATAGCACAATGCCTATCTTAACCACAGACAACCAGTTGGCTTTTAGGAAATTGATGGATGACAGTAACCATAATATGATAGGGGTGTTAGCACAAATCATGCAGGATATATTTGCCCCAATAGTGCAAAATGTGATTGTGACAAACAGAGAAAACGCTGACAATATGAGTCGAATAGCAGATTTCTTTGCTCCCCCAGAAAGGCGTAGGCAGAATCAGGCGGGATTTCGAGCAAACATGCCTGTTATAGAACAAATTGCTAACGACCCAATTTATAGACCACCCAGAGAAGAAGTTAACTTAGGGGCCAGGGCACCAAGGTTAGAAGCCCCAATAATCCCGGGCCCACAAAGAGAAATTATGGAACCAGGGGCAAGGGTCGAAAGGCTAGAAGCCCCAGAGTTTCGAGAAGAACAACCTAGGGGAGTTGTCTTGGTTGGTCGAAATCAAGATGCCGATGCTGTCGTTCATAGAATTCGAAACGATGACATCTTGGCAGAAAACAACCTAACCACCATGATAGAGAGAGTCATGGCCCAGAATGGCCTCAACACAGGAATGAGAAGGCCAAATTATGCTTCTCCTATATTGGATTGCATAATGCATACTGATTTACCAAGGGGATATAAAGTCCCTAAATTTACAAAGTTCGCTGGGGATACCAATGAGTCAACAGTCGAACACATAGCGAGATATCTAACCGAAGCGGGAGATATAGCCAATAATGAATATCTCAGGATCAAATACTTCCCAAGTTCCTTGACTAAAAACGCCTTCACATGGTTTACCACTTTGCCTCCTGGGTCCATTGACACTTGGGCTCTCTTAGAGAGATTATTCCATGAACAATTTTACATGGGACAGTCGAAAATAAGTTTGAAGGAATTGGCCAGTGTTAAGAGAAAGTTCACCGAACCCATAGATGATTATCTGAATAGATTTAGGCTTTTGAAATCCATATGTTACACAGTAGTGCCTGAACATGAGTTAGTCGAAATGGCCGCTGGTGGCTTGGATTATTCTATTCGAAAGAAACTAGACACTCAATATTTGAGGGATATGGCTCAGTTAGCCGATAGGGTTCGACAGGTCGAAAGACTAAAGGCCGAAAAAGCCAGAGTCTTTAAGAATAGCAAGAAAGAAAGGATTTCCTATGTTGGGACTGAGGAAGCAGAAGAATATCCTGAATTCGAATTCGAAGAGGTCGAAATCGACCTCGCTGAATTAAAACAGGCCCCGCCTTATTCCTGCAAATTGTTAGTTCCCACAAAAGGGAAAGACATTGTTGAAAATGAGAAAAGTGACAAATTTCCAAAGAAGGTTTATACCTTCGATGTCACTAAATGTGACGAGATTTTTGACTTACTTGTCAAAGATGGCCAACTAATTGTGCCATCAAATGTCAAAATACCTCCTTTGGATCAGAGAAAGAAGAGAGGATTTTGCAAATATCATAGTTTCCTAGGCCACAAAACCTCACAATGTTTTCTTTTCAGGGACCTAATTCAAAACACGATCAAAGATGGCAGACTAAAGTTTGCTGATAAGGTGAAGATGAAAGTGGACGAAGATCCCTTAGATGTCGCAGACACCAACTACTCCGAGCCTGCATGCATTGGAGAGGTCAACATGGTGGAAACTGATCAAAGCGACGCCCTAACAGGAGAGAAGGGTACTGAAGCTGAAAATTGGGTGATGGTCGAAGTCAATAAGGAGGTCACTGAAGACATCCAGAATACGCCAGAGACTTCGATTGTCGCACCTGTAGCTGTTGCAAGAGAAACCCAGGCTACTGAAGGCCAGGGAAATCAAAACCAAGAACTAACACAAGTCACTGAAGGCTTGAGGTTGGAATTGGAGAAAGTCCAAATCACGCAGCCAATTTCCCCTCAGAAGGAAATATGGGACACTCTAGGGGAACCCAGTGGAAAATTTGACTATTTGGTCAAATATTCTGCCCCAGAGAGTTCGAAGGTTCAGATTAAGGATATAAAGCCCACAAGATGGGGCGATGATGAAGCTAAGGGGGAAGATGTTGAAATAAATATGGTGGATATGGAAAGACCTCGCTCTGAGATGGAGGAAGTAGAAAAATACTTAGAAAAAGAAAAGTATAGAATGGGGGATAATCACACTAGAGATGCTAGTCTCAAGGATTATCTCATGACATGCCACAAAGGAGATTCAGGCATGATATTGTGCCCTAGGTGCAGCATCCTCTGCAATCAAAGAATCTCTGCGAATTTCGAAAGGGTACAGAGGACTCGAACTGGCAACAATTGGCGCCAGGATAACCAGCTTTTTAGGTGTTATCCCAAGGCTAGAGAAAGTTTGCTGGAATTTGTGTTTCGCTGCTACAAAGGGGCAACCAAGTGCTTGATTTGCCCAAGGTGTTCTGCTGTGTATGACCAAAGCATGGCCAGGGCCTTCGAAACGATTCCCTTCGCCCCTTGCTGGAACCATCAAGAAACTGTCCAGATGGGCCCATGTTTCGACAACAGACACAAACAGCGAAGGCCTGATAGCCCTCACCCCAAGGCTGCTCGAAGAGTGACTTTCAAACTCCCTGCTGAAGTGCCAACCGATAGATGGTTACAGGTCAGAAATGACAAAGGCAAAGATAGATGGAGAAACGCTAAACGAAATGCACGCCATGTTGTGACATACAAGAGGCAATTCAACACAGCAAAAGGGGAGGAGGTGAGATTAGAAAATTACAAAGGAAGGAACCCCATGTTAAGATCCCAGTGGCGCAGACAGCAAAGGATTCGAAAGGCTGAGAGAGAAGTTGTGGCAAACGAAGGGGTTACTTCAACAAAAAACCAAGGTGAATCTAGCACCAACAAACCAAAAAATCAAACTGAAGACAAACCTCCAGTCAATAGGAGGCTCTTCTCTGAAGTACAACGCGATGAACCAAAGGAATACACTCCAGGCCCGGAAGAGGACGAAGATATGATAACAGATAACTTCGAATCGGAGGGGGAGTCTTCATTTAACCTGAACTGTAACGTGGTGTCTGTGCTTCCCTGCGAATTTGGGCAGGAAACCGAAATCGATGAATATGAGGAGGAAGACACCACAAATTTGATGAAACATAGGCCTGTGTGCTACTATGTGATGGAAAATGGGGTTGTTGAGCAACAAAATGCGTTCTTCGAACGTCCAGAACCTGCAATGAAGAACCATCTCAAGCCACTTTTTATTCGGGCGAAAGTTGGTGTCCATGGTGTGAACAAAGTTCTAGTGGATGGGGGTGCTGCAGTCAATTTGATACCCCATTTCATGCTAAAAAGATTAGAGATCCGCAAAGGAGACATCAAGCCCCATAATATGGTTCTGTCCAATTATGAGGGAAAAGTGGGCAAAACACTGGGAGTGGTCCAGTTGGAATTGACAATAGGCTCAAGCTGTAGGCCCACCATGTTTATGGTGATCAAAGCCAAGGCCAACTATAACTTACTGCTGGGAAGGGAGTGGATCCATGGCGTGGGGGCAGTTCCTTCGTCAATGCATCAGCGACTAGTTCTGTGGAGAGATGATGGAATCGTGGAAAATATCGAAGCAGACCAGAGTTACTTTATGTCAACTGTCAATTTAGTTGACAAGAGGGATTATGATAAAAATCTGGCAAAGATTGCTCTGTGTGTTCCAAATGATGAGATTAATGAAACTAGAAACGCCCACTACTACATGACCCTTCGCCATGATGGCCTTTACTGGGATAGAACAATAATCAGTGAAGAAGAGGGAGTCGAAAGCACTATACAAAAATGGCCAGCAGTTTGGGACTTCGACAACCTTATCCATGACTGAGTCTACCTTTTTCGAAAGGATTTCGGCCTATATGGCTGAGAACGAATCAAAAGTGGCCTTAGAGGCTGAAATAAATAAATCAACTATAAAGATGAACGAAGTAAGTGGGGATGGTTCGAAATGCTCACCCTTCGAAGAGTTTGAGATGGATCAAAGGTTGGATGCCATCTATGATAAAGAACCCTTAGGCTTCGAAAGGGACCCCATAAACTCAGGTGCCAAAATATTGGCACAAGATCCACTCGAAGAAGTCAGCTTAGGGGATGAAAAAACGAAAAGAGTAACCTACATAAGTGCTAAACTTAGCCCAGGCCTCAAGAAGGAAGTGATCGAAGTCCTCAAGGAAAACAAAGATTGCTTCGCATGGGATTATGACGAGATGCCTGGTTTAAAGAGGGAGTTGGTCGAACACAGACTGCCAATCAAAGATGGCAAGAGGCCCATCAAACAAACTCCCAGAAGATTCGCACCAGCGGTTCTCACAAAAATTAAAGCTGAGATCGAAAGGTTGTTGCGTTGCAAATTCATCAGAACAACAAGGTACGTCGAATGGTTAGCAAACATAGTACCTGTTATTAAGAAAAATGGTTCTTTAAGAATTTGCATAGATTTTAGGGATTTAAACACGACAACCCCTAAAGATGAATATTCCATGCCTGTGGCAGAAATGCTAGTAGATTCTGCTGCAGGGTTCGAATACTTGAGTATGTTAGATGGATACTCTGGGTATAACCAGGTTTTCATTGCTGAAGAAGATGTTGCAAAGACAGCATTTCGTTGCCCAGCAGCCTTAGGCACCTACGAATGGGTGGTGATGCCTTTTGGTTTAAAGAACGCTGGGGCAACTTATCAAAGGGCAATGAATTCAATTTTTCATGATTTCATTGAAACCTTCATGCAGGTGTATATTGATGATATAGTCATCAAATCTATATCTGCAGAAACACATTTGCATCATTTAAGCCAATCATTCGAGCGAATGAGAAAACATGGCTTAAAGATGAATTCCCTTAAATGTGCATTTTTTGTGCAGGCTGGAGATTTTCTTGGTTTTGTGGTTCACAAGAAAGGAATTGAAATCAACCAGAACAAAACCAAAGCCATAATGGAGACGAAAGCACCTACGTCAAAAAGGGAGTTGCAATCTCTGCTAGGGAAAATTAACTTCCTCAGAAGATTCATTTCGAACCTAAGTGGAAGAACCCAAGCTTTCTCTCCGTTACTTCGTCTAAAGCAAGGCCAAGCCTTCGAATGGAACGAAGCTCACCAGGAGGCATTTGACAGGATAAAAGAATACCTTTCTCAGCCTCCTATTTTGTCTCCACCTTCATGGGGGAAGCCCATGAGATTGTACATATCTGCCTCTGAAGTTAGTATAGGTAGTATGCTAGCACAAGAAGATAGCAATGGCATCGAAAGAGCCATATACTATTTAAGTAGAGTGCTAAATGATGCAGAGACCAGATATAGCAATTTAGAAAAGCTATGTCTCTGCTTGTATTTCTCTTGTATGAAACTCAAGTATTATATAAAACCTGTTGATGTTTATGTTTCATCTCATTTCGATGTCATTAAACATATGCTTTCAAAACCAATAATGCATAGCAGAGTTGGCAAGTGGGCTTTAGCCTTAACAGAATATTCTTTGACTTTCATGCCTTTAAAAGCTATGAAAGGTCAAGTGATTCCTGACTTCATTGTGGACCATTCTTTGGTTGAGCAGACTGTCATGAGTTACGTCGAAATGCAACCATGGAAATTGTACTTTGATGGTTCAACCCACAGGAATGGAAGTGGTGTTGGAGTCCTTCTGATTTCTCCTGAAGGAATTCCAACAAAATTCAAGCATAAATTAGATGGTCCTCGTTGTTCGAACAACGAAGCTGAGTATGAAGCGCTCATTGTTGGACTTGAAGCTTTGTTGGAATTGGGGGCAACCAGAGTCGAAATTAAAGGAGACTCTGAATTAGTGGTCAAACAAATCACAAAGGAATACAAGTGCATAAAGGAAAATTTAATGGTATACTTCGTCATAGTCAATAGGCTATTGAGGAAATTTGAATACATGGATATTCAACACATACCAAGAATAGAGAACCAAGAAGCAAATGACTTAGCGCAATTGGCTTCGGGTTATAAAGTGTCTACCAAGAACTTCAAGTATTTGGTTGAATTAAGGGGAAGAGTTATGGCTACTAGATTCACACTATCGGATCTGGAAAGTATGAAATTGGGATATGCTGAGAAACAGGGATTCGAAATATTAGCCATAAATACTTTGTCAGATGCAGATTGGCGAAGTCCACTGAAGAGTTATTTAGCAGACCCAACTCTAAATGTGGATAGAAAGACAAAATATAGAGCATTGTCATATCTCCTCATGGGGAACGAATTGTTTAAAAAGACCCAAGAGGGTGTATTATTGAAATGCCTAGGAGAAAGTGAGGCATATTTAGCATTGTCTGAAGTCCATAATGGGGCATGTGGGGCACATCAAGCAGGCCATAAAATGAAATGGTTGTTATTTCGATACGGCTTGTATTGGCCTAGCATGCTCAAAGATTGCATAGACTTTGCTAAAGGATGTGAGGAATGTCAGAAACATGCAGGAATTCAACATGCCCCTGCAAGTGAGTTGCATTCAATCATCAAACCATGGCCATTTAGAGGATGGGCATTGGATTTGATAGGAGAAATAAATCCTGCTTCTTCCAAAGGACCGAAATACATCTTGGTGGGAATAGATTATTTTACCAAATGGATCGAAGCTATACCACTGATAGTTGCTGATCAAGAGGCTATTATTGAATTTATACAAAAGCACATTATCTATAGGTTCGGATTGCCAGAGAGCATAACCACAGACCAAGGCTCTATGTTTACTGGTAGAAAGATGCAAGGATTTGCCCAAGAAATGGGGTTTAGATTGCTAACATCAACGCCATATTATGCTCAAGCAAACTGTCAAGTCGAAGCAGCAAATAAAGTAATAATAGGATTAATCAAGAAGCATATTGGCAAAAAGCCAAGAAACTGGCACAAAACTCTAGACCAAATATTATGGGCTTGTAGAACATCTCCTAAGGAAGCTACTAACACTACGCCTTTCCAACTCACATTTGGTCATGATGCAGTGTTGCCAGTAGAAATTCTTCTGCAATCAGTTCGAATTCAGAGACAAAACGAAATCCCAGATGCATTATATTGGGAAATGATGATGAATGAATTAGTTGAGTTGGACGAAATTAGATTACATGCATTGGAAATTTTGATGAGACAAAAAGAAAGAGTGGCCAGAACATACAATAAAAGGGTGAAGAAAAAAGTATTCATTATTAATGACTTGGTTTGGAGAGTCATATTGCCTATGGACAAGAAGAATAAAGCGTTAGGTAAATGGTCACCTCATTGGGAAGGGCCTTTTCGAATATTAAAAGTATTCTCAAACAATGCATACGAAATCGAAGAACTCGTGGATGATAAACGTATCCTAAAGGTTAATGGGAAATATTTAAAGAAATATAAGCCACGCCTGCAGGAGATTCGAATAGTAACAATGTAACCAAGATGTTATAAAAGGCCAAGATGGCAAGATAAAATGCCAAAATGGCGTTGTTCGAATATTACATATAAGAAACCAAAATTGTAGTCAAATAAACATCAAAATCTAGAAATAAGAGTTATTTTTCAATCGATTAAAAGTGCTTCGAAATGATTCAAGTTTCTGCTGAGCAAACCGCCTGGCTCCTTCCAAGGTTGCCACTTCTCCTTTAAGTTGTTCTGCAGTCTCCATTTCCGCAAGCCCCTGGTTGAGAAGCTCTTCAAATTGGTTACCAGCAGTATTGGTTTCGAAGGCTATTTGTTGTTCTTTAGCCTCCTTAACCTTCTGTTGAAGTTCCAGAATCTGCCTTTCCCAAAGAAGTATGGACTCAGCTCGAGCCTCATAATCAGTTTTCGCCTGCTTCAGATGCATAGCTTGATCCTCAGCTTCTTGAGAGAGTTTCGAAGCTTGTTCATAAGCAGCATCCATGGCAATGCGTTTCTCTTGAACCTTCTTGGCAGCAAATTCGTCTTGGAGAAGGTAACCAGTTACGTTGTCCAGCAAACCCTGAAGATCGAACAAGAGAGTACTAACTGGCAAGGAGCAGGTAGAAAGATTGACCTTTGTGAGCAGCTCCTTCATAGTATAGCAAGCAGTACTATCTTGCTTAAGCACTTCGAATATATCCACATTGAGAATGGTTTTCCTAATTTTATTAAGAAGAATAATTCTTTCATCTGTGGGAAGAGGATAGCTGGTCGAACTTGTGCCAGCCCTAGCAAGTGGGACGTCCCTCTGAGCCAACTTTGCCTTCATGTACCCAATAGGGTCATTTCGTCTCAGAAGTGCCAGTTCCTCGTCAATCATTCGAGACAAAGAGGATTGAGGGAGTTCCACATGTAGGGGAGCCACGTCCATTTCAACCTCTATGGGTTCGTTGGTTGCATTACCATCCCCTTCATTCGTTTCGTGCTCTTGGTCTTCTTCATCCTCATCCAAGTCCACCACTTCGATACCATCCCTTTCACTGCTATTTGCGTTGGACTCCGTCCCAGCAGTCGAACCGTCATTGGCATTCTCCTCCTCATATTCTTCGTCTGCAGATTCTTCGGCTCTTTGCCTAGAATCAGCTTTCTCTTCTTCAGTTTGAGTGTCCTTTGGGTCCTCTTGAAGAGTTTCAAGAGGGGACTTTTGAAGAGAAGCCCTTTGCAAATCCTCTGCAGATGTTTGAAGTGGTGTTTCGTTTATCTCTTTCAGAGGAATGGAGGTACCTTGATCATCCTGCTGTTCAGAAGTTCCAGCCAGAACCGCCATATTGGAGGAACCTTTATTTTGAACCAGGTTGCTGGAATCTCCTTGAGGAGAGGAGTTGAGCGGAGCAGCAGCTCTGGATGGTGAGTTCGAAGTAGTGGAAGCTGGATTCAAGATGTTCTGCAAGGAACAACAGAATGTTAAAAAAACATTCACCAAGGTAATAAGAAGTTATTATTGTCAAAAATTTAAAGGTTCAATTTACCTGTGGACTCTCGGAGGAGAGGTTACTAGCTATACGTTCCAACGTTGTGTTGGAGGTCGAAGGTGGATTTTTGGATTTGGGTGAGGGAGCAGCATCCCTGGAATCAAGTCCAGAGACACTAGTTGGAACGGTACTTTTCGAAATATATTTCTTTGGCTTCTTCTTCGAAGCAGTGTTTAAGTTTCCTCCAGCCTTGGGATCTTCCCCAGTGGTGCTTGATTTCCACTTCTTGGGAGTAGTAGGAGGAAGCTTGTTGGTCTGAAAGGATTTTAAACGAAGAGTCAAATGCATTAAATGTTACGATGATTCGAAAGTCACATCAAAATCTTGTGTAGATGTTTAAAATAGGTATTTCTCAGAGGAATCGAAATACATATTTTAAAGGGGCAATTTGTTGGCTGAAGATTTTGATAATGTTATTAGAAGCCAAATGAATTAAACGTTTCGATCGAAATGAGGTAAAGCGTCATGTTTCGAAGTAGCAGAAGCAGTGTTTCGAATAAGCATGTCAAAGCTTGGAGCTTCGAGTGGCAATTATGGGAACATATCTAAGGAAGTCTCGAAATAACAACAAGGCTGTGTCTGGGAAGTGCGTTCGAAACGGAGAAGTACCAAAGCATTTGAAATTCAAATGGAAGTGGGACATTCGAAGTTTGAAAGTTATGTGCTGGAGCATTTGGGGACACGTGGAAAGAAGAAAGAGGCATTGTTCTGCATGTTCTGAACGTGGCATAATCCTATAGCAAGACCGTTATGGTCGAATTAGTATAAATAGAAGTCTTAGTATTAGGATTTCGTGTGTCATATCTATTGTACTAAATACTCAGTAACATTCAAACTACCACATGGCAAGGGAAACGAATGCAAGAGAAATGTACGTATGATAGCACCATGTATTTCTGATTTAATGAAAACCTTTTACCATTTCCAGCACTTTCCTTTATCTTTTTGTCAAATAACATTTACAAGTTTTCTCATTTACAGTCTTTTCACTTCGAAATCTCTTCTTCAAAGTTTTACATTTTAATGCTTTCTTCACATTTCAAGCACTTTACATCTCAGAAAACTGTCATATTTTCCATACCTTTACCTTCAAGTCTTATCCTTCGAACACATATTTTTACTTAAAGTCATTTACAGATTTCTTGCATTAAAAGATTTCTTCATATTTCAAACCTTTTACGTTCCAGAAATCCTTTACATTAACTGTTTTATAATTCGAAACCATTTACTTGACTTTTATGCAATTTTACATGTCTTTACAATTAACATTTATTCATGCAACTTAGTTTCGTACACGCACATTTTGATTACATCTTTAGACTTTTTGAGAGAGAAATCGAAATAAGCCAAACGCATATACAACACTCAAATATCAACCATGAATATATGTTCGATCGTGAGAGTAACCTTAATGTCCAAGGAATCCTAGGATCAATCTAGTCGATCCTGTAAGTTACCAGAGGAATTGAATAACAGTCAGAAAGATTATTCGATAGTTTGGAAGACTAGCGGTTGTTTATCAGAAATCACTGGAAACAGGGGGGTGCAAGAAGCAAAATTCTGGGCGCAAAGATGGAAGTCCACGTTGACTTCCTGGATTCAGTGTGCTGTGTTGTCCATCAAATTTCGCCATCTGGAGATCCAAGGGCTAGATCTTGAAAGTTTATGGTAGTCCCTAGTGTTGTGCACGCATGAGATTGCCTGAAAGAAAATAATATGAGAAAATTGGGGGACCTGGGATTCGAACCCAGGTCCTGAGGCACCTTCCAACGCTTGGCAACCAGCTGAGCTATTTGTCTTTGGTGTACATGAAAAAATAATAATAATATACAAAAAACAAGAATTAGTGGAGGATAACAAAAAACGCGCGCCAGGGTTTGAACGTCCCAATAGGAAGGTGACACGCAGGTCATCCCTGACCTTGCTCCGTTGGTAAAAGTGTGAAAATTTTACCTACGGACATTTGTCCGTCGCTATATCTATGTCATTCTCCAAAATTAACCATGATCAAGATAAATGAAAACTAGGGCCACCAATCGATTCGTCTGGACCTCCTGAGTGTAATGGTAGCCCTTCCATGGCCTAATTTCGCCTGCACAAAAAACTCCTAAATCGAAGCTGTAAACCCTAGCCATGGTGAAATCCAGCACAAGCCATGAAAATGCAATCAAAGAATACAGAGAGCTTGCAAATGTTCTATGGATCAGTAATATATGGTTAACTAATTTATCAACTTTTGGGTTTTGATGAATTATGAGCAATCCTTGATGAATCATGATCAATCCTTGATCAAATGATGAATAATACTTCAAAATGAGGATATTGACCACAAATCTTGAAGTTTGACTGTATATGGGCCATAATTGACTTTTGACCTAGCACAGTCGATTTTCAGGCCTTTGAGCAATTGACTGAGCAAACTTCCTCTGTAAGGCTTGAAACTTGACATGGATGATCTTGAGAACATATTAGGACAATGGTGAGCATTTGGGATCCTTTGTACTCAAGCATCTTGCTGAAAAATGAAACCCTAATTTGAGATAGACTGCCTTAGGAGAGAGTTTGTCTAGTCAACTCTTGGACTTCCTTGAGCAATTTGAGGACCTCACTTGACATGTATTGAGAAATATGGGAGGGCAAATTTTGGGGTACAACAATTACAAATCAAAAAGTAATGGCTGAACCAAGACAAGATCTATATTTTTGGAAAGTGCATTAACAACACTTTATCAACCTTCCAAAAGCATCTTCTTATGTCTCTCATACATCTCTTATATAAAGAAGACTTGAAGAAGAAAAAATCAAAGAACACTACTGCACACTAAAAAATATTATTACCCAGTTCTATCTTGTGCTTTTCAATTGTGTATACATCACTGTTGTAATATAGTTTTGTTTAGAAAACATCTTTGTGCACACTCTTAATTGATTTATATTGTAATACCTTGAGAAAACTGAGTTGTGATTTAAACTCAAGAAAACATTGACAGTAGTCATTGTATCTGTGTAATCAAGTTTTGATTAGTTTATTAAGACCTCATTTGAGAGAGGAGAAATCACCTTGGTGGGTGGACTGGAGTAGTTTGAGTTCAAACGAACCAAGATAACTAACGTGTCTACTGTTTTATTTTTTAAAACCCCAATTCAAACCCCCCTTCTTGTGTTTTTCCATTCTTCATAATGGACATGTGCTTCACAATAGGAGAAAACACATCATTAAAGTCGACACCTTTTTTCTGAGTGTAACCCCTTGCTACCAACCTTTCCTTATACGTTTTCGGAGCCACTCCTTTGATTCCTTCCTAAACTTTGAAAATCCATTTACAGCTGACTAACCTGGCTCCTGCAAGTTTCTTGATCAGTTCCTAAGTATTATTATTATGAAGAGATTTCATCCCATCATCCATGGCCTTCAGCCATTCAGTCTTATTTCGAATCTGTTGTACCCCAAAATTTTCCCTCCCATATTTCTCAACACATTTCAAGTGAGATCCTCAAATTGCTCAAGGAAGTCCAAGAGATGACCAGACAAATTCTCTCCTAAGGCAGTCTACCTCAAATTATAGTTTCAGTTTGCATCAAGATGTTTGAATCAAAAGGGTCCCAAATGCTCACTATTGCCCTAATATTTTCTCAAGATCATTCATGCCAAGTTTCAAGCCTTGCAGAGAAAGTTTGCTCAGTTAATTGCTCAAAGGCCTGAAAATCGACTGTGCTAGGGCAAAAGTCAATTGTGGCCCACATACAGTCAAACTTCGAGATTTTTGGTTAACATTCTCATTTTGAATTATTATTCATCATTTGATCAAGGGTTGATCATGATTCCTCAAGGATTGCTCACAATTCATCAAAACCCAAAAGTTGCTAAGTTAGGGTTTTGCAGAAAAGTCAACTCAACTTTGACCAAGCATAACTTTCTCATACTTTATAAAAAATGACCCATCCAAAGCTCATTTTGAAGAGGATGCAATTCCCTACAATTCATCTTCATCTCCTAAGTTCAAAATATGCACTCACAAGAAGATGCAAATTTGGACATTATAGGTCATTTTGAAAAGTCAACAAAAACACCTTTTTTGTCAAAGCTTCATACATGAACATGGAAGACTTAATTGAGATGAGACCAAAAGGGTTGCTTAGAGGACATCTCAAGATTTTTAAAAAGTCCAAGAACACATCTCTAGGGTCAAAATTAAAGGAGTTATGCATTGGTAAAGTTGACCTTTTTTGCAAAATAGGCAAAAGTCAAATGTGCCCAAAATTGTAATTTTTGTCAAATGGGCCCAACTTTTTGTGCTTGCATTAAGTTTGTAACATGATCCACGACCCATGATCCTTCCCACTTGTCTTTATTTTATTTTTATCATTTATTTTTGATTTTTATTTCAATTAAATCAAATTAAATCAAAATAAAATCATGAAAATATCAAAATTAATCAAAGCTTGAGATTTTGTGCATGTTTAGGCCTCTTATACAGCTGGAAAGAGAATCAAATCGTGCAAGCTTCAAATGGACACAAAAAGATTGGATTTTGGCTTGATTTGGAAAGATTTACATAAGAATCAAATCATGATTCAATCATCTTAATTGAGAAAGATTTGAAGCAAGTTTGTAACATAATTCATTCTAGGGTACATATAGGACAAGTGCAGATCAAAAACAGAGGGGGAGGTGTGTAAAAGAGAGAACAGATTGCAAAAAAACTCAAGAAAAGTGTAAACTGGTTTTCAGGATTCATGCTATCTCAGGCCATTGTAAGCATCCTAAACGTTTGTTGGACATCCCACGAACGTGTTTTAACCATTAACAAGCTTTCTCACATTCAGAATTGCACTGTAAGTACCACATGATTTCCATACTTTCTTAAGTTCGAATATCATAATTCTGGCATATTTAGCATGATTCATTGATATATTCTTGATCCTTGAGTTATTTGTAAGCTATTGATTATACCCAATTGCGTTTTTACTGACTATACCGCAAGTTGCCATAGTTAGGGTTCTTGCTTCATTTTTGGGGGTTTTGTGTACAGGAGCAATTGGCCCTAATGGAGGAGACCATTGTGATCAGCGGGTCAAACCCAGTTGATCCATGGTCTTGAATCTTATTTATATTGCTTGTATGCAGTTTCTGAAATGTACAAGGTTATAGCTACAGCGCCATGTCTGTAGGTAAAGGTTCAGAGTTTTAAACGACAGATCCAGGGAAGAAGACGATGGTGTGTCACAACTTTACTAGCCGGTTTAAATTCTGGCCAGAAGCCTGTAGTTCTGATCTATTTTATTTGTTTCTATTGTATTGATAAACTAACACCCAGCGTAGTTGGTCAGCAGAAGGAAGTCAGAAGCTCATGATTCTAGATTCGATCCCAGGTGTGAGCTTTTGGCATTTCCCCCCTTATATTCACCAGATTCAGCGCTTGCACTTTATGAGGATCATCTTCTAGACACATCAACCAGGACCAGATCAAGCATCCTCTGGTCATGATCTGTTGGATCCACCCGCCATGAGCAGGCCCAGTACCATCATCCTCTGACCAACATCCTCTGATCACCATCATCTGGACCAACATCCTTTGATCACCATCCTTTGGACCATCATCCTCTGATCAGAGCCGCTGATAGCAGGCCCTTGGGTTATTTCTTTTTTTTCCCTCTAATTTACCTTTCTTTAATTTTTTTATTTATTTTTATTATCAACACCAAAATCACCTTTTTACCAACAAAAAATCATAAAATCAATTTTCACAAAATCTAGAATTAGGTTTTTTATTTATTCTATCAAATTAACTTAATATTTAATTTGGGCTAATTCTAACTTTTTTTCATATATTTAAAATCAAATAGAAAAAAATTAGGTTTAACATGTGATTTAATTTTCATTTCTTTTCATAAAATAACAAAAATACAAAAATAGGTCAAATTAATTATTTTTCTTAATTTAAATTAAGTAGTAATTAGGTTTGTATTTATTTAATTTAACCTTATTTTCTCAAAATAATCACAAAAAAAACCACAAGAAATGATTTTTTCTTTCAATTAGGTTTAGACGGGGTCAAATCCTAATTTCTCTCGTTCGTAATTCATCGTGCACGCTTTATTATTTATTTTTTTTTACAATATTAATGGAACTGCTCACGGTATGTAATAGTTTAATTAAGATTTTCTTTTATTTATCGTTTTATGGGTTTTTGGCTATGTAATTAATCCCATACCCCGAAGCCTTGTAATAGCGTAGTTTTATTTCTCGCATTTTAATTCTCGCAAATATTAACTGTTAGATGTATGATAATAGGATTGCATGACAAGACTGTATGTTAATTTTAAAATGGTTAGCAAACCCTAAATGTGCAAAGATAATAACTGAAATCAAATCACTCGCACATGCGCACTCCTAGGGTATACTCCCACTTCAGTTTCCTTCGGTAAACGATCATTAAGTATAGGGTGTCTTAGTGGTTGCCCTCTTGTCTAAACAAAGATCAAATGTCCCGTTCGGAAATGTTGCCTCAGAAATGTTACCTCGAATATGATCTTAAGACATTAGGGTTATTACTAAGACGTCCTAACATTACTTTAGTGATCGTACGTCCCTTTCGAATTGACCTTTACAACTCCAACGACGGTGCTACCTACTCATTAATAGTGGTATAGCGTTGTCTAAAGGAAACAAGAACAAAAACATTCTTTTCTCGAGTAGGTAGATGCTAGTAGGTACTTGCTCAAAATAAACTTTTCACACTTACACTCTTTTCAAACAAAGTTTTCAAAAACTTCGTAACACTCTTGAGGACTGATACAAGGGTTAAAACAAAGTAAAACAAAAACTTTTCGAAACACACAAACACGGAATCAATTTCTAAAATGATGAGCAAGTACCTATGAGACCGTAGAAAACTACAGATAGAAAGGGTGCTAATACCTTCCTTTTCTATAATCTACCCCCCATACTCAAAATCTCAAAAAAGGATTTTTTCTGTGCTTTTGTCCTTTCCAGTTGGATAAAATAAAAGTAGGTGGCGACTCTTGCTTACCGCGACATGTTGCGAATAAAAAACGCAAAACGCAAACCAGCATTTTCCTAAAACAGCCTGGTTCTGCCACCGTTTCACAGAACTGGCGACTCTGCTGGGGATATAATAAGTGGGGTGTACCTTAGGATTAGTTCATCATAAATTGCTTCTCTTGTTTGTTTTGGTTTCTTTACTGTTAAAGGGTGACACCTTTTAGGTAAGTAGCAATAAACTGTGAGGGAACTTTACAGCGTAGACCGATACGGTTGAAGTAGTAGCTACGTTAATGTGGCACATTGGTTGGTACCGGTATCCCTTGTGGAGAAACGAGGAGAATACGGGGCTGCTATGTGTGTCGTTAAGCCTCAACTGACCTTAGAACCCATAATTGACCAACTTGGCCAGTAGGAAGTAGTGAGATAGCTGGCCTCGGTGTAAAGCTGAGAACTGGTTGATACTCGATACTACACTCATTGAGACCATACTCTCGAGATAGTTCCGGCTGCAAGAAAAGATTGTGTGAACTGAAACCATGACCAATGAAGGATGGTCAGTGATATTGAGAACCTCTAGAACTCGGTTACTATTATTAGGACAGGTTGAAACCAACTGAACTTCAAGAGGGTAATACCTAGACCCCATGCAAGCCTTAAACTTAAGGGCTTTTATGTGACTTGTTTGCCTTTACCATGTCTGTTATCTGTTATACTTGTTGTTTGTTTTACCATGACATCATGCATCATAACATAGCATGCATACTTCATTATACTAACCATTTCAAAGACCGGGGGGATTTATCTTTGTTTTGTTTTGCAGATTATGGCTTCCGTGCGCAGAAAAACCATTCGAGTTAACTTTGTGCAAATACCTGCTCAACTCAAAGATTTAGCCTCGAGAGTTTCTGATACTTCTTCATTCATCAGGAGACATGGTAAGCTTCTTAGCTTGGTTACCTCAAATTTTGATGAGCAGATGATGAGTGTGCTTTTCCAGTTCTTCGATCCGGTGCATCATTGCTTCACTTTCCTGGATTATCAGCTAGTCTCCACTATGGAAGAGTTTTCTCACTTATTGGGCATATCCATCCTCGAGAAGATTCCCTTTTACAGGTTTGGAAGAGACTCCTAGACCAGAGGACATTGCTTCAGCTCTACATTTGAAACGGGCTGATGTAGTATCTAATTGGGAAACACGAAGCGGGGTTGAAGGTTTCTTAGCCACGTTTCTGATAAATCAAGCTCAACTATTCTGGGATAACTTGGATTTTCAGGCTTTTGAAGACATCTTGGCTCTCCTTAACTACGGTTTGGTTCTTTTCCCGAATTTAGATTCCTTCATAGATGTGAATACGGTTAAGATCTTCCTGTCTCGCAATCCTGTACCTACTCTTCTGGGTGATACCTTGCATGCCCTCTATACTCGTACTGTGCGAAGAAGAGGGACTCTCATGTGTTGCATGCCATTGCTGGCGAGGTGGTTTATTTCGCACCTCCCTAAGTCCGTGTTGAAGAATGAGGAAGGTTTAGGATGGTCTTACAGGATAATGTCCCTTGCCCATACGGACATTCTTTGGAGTTCTAAGGCTATGGAAAGCATTGCTGTCATTGATCGATGTGGGGGATACCCTAATGTCCCATTGCTAGGAATCAGAGGGGGTATAACCTATAATCCTTGTTTAGCTTTGCGATAATTCAGTCAGGCTCGGAGAGACGGTCCTCATGAGCTACTTCTTACAGATGTCGCATTTGACTATAAGGAAGACGTTGACGAGCATCGTCGGAGGTTTATACGAGCTTGGGGCATGGTGAACAGGTCTGACCCTCAAGAGCTAGGACCAAGGACTTCTCTCCTTATGCAGCCTTATCTCCAGTGGGTCTGAGCTTGTGCTCAGAAGCTTGGGATGCCTTATGAAGATGTGTTTCCAGTAATTGTGGAGCCCACCAATGAAGAGGGCATTCCTTATACAGTCCTTTATCCCTACATGCCCACTGATCTTGGTGCATTGAAGAGGTCTTGGATTCAACTGAAGGAGGAGAGGGATACCTACCGGGAAAAGTACCATGAGCAGGAAAGGAAGATCTTGAAGCTCACCAGGAAAATTGAGAATGAAAGAACGATCAATGACTACGTCAACACGAAGGGGAAGCGTCCATGGGATTTCTGATTTTTGCTTTTTCTAGTTTAGATTTGTTTTTCATTTACTTCTTTGTAAACGCCTTAAAGGCATTGTTGAACCCTTTTTGCAAGTTTAATCTAATAAAATTTGTTTTATTTTTTTGGTTTGCAAATTTAAGTCTCCCAAAGTCTTTGAAATCATTACATATGCATCCCATTATCATGCACACCATTACAGGTACCATTACAAGTTTCTCATCTTCTTCGCTATTTATTTCAGCAGTAATGTCTTCCGATCAAGCAATCAAAGATCTTCAGACACAAAATGCCCAATTCCAAGAGATGTTCTTAAGCTTGGCTAAAGGACAAGAGGACTTGAAAGCTCTCAGTCTGAAAGAGAAAGAGAAGAAGAAGAAGAAGAAGAAGAAGAAGAAGAAGGTTGGTTTTCTGAGTATGGGTAAAAGGTTTGGGGATAGGTTGAAACAACAAGCTGATTTGTCCTTTTCATCCAAGGGAGGGGAGGACCAAGAAGAAGAAAAGGGCCTCAGTCCTGCAGTTTCTGATAATGATACAGATTATGATGAGGAACAGTATCCTCCTGCTGAGGATAGGTACAAACAACTTGAAGACCGACTGAGCGCTATGGAGATTCAAAAGATCCTTGGTTTGGATTTTGAAGATTTGGGACTGGCATCTGGGGTGGTGATCCCTCATAAGTTCAAAGCTCTGGTTTTCGCAAGTACGGTGGAGTATCCTGTCCAAAACTCCATCTCCACTTGTACGTCATAAAAATCCAACCTTACACTGCTGACAGAAATTTATGGGTGCACTTCTTTCAGGATAGTCTATCAGGGACTCGGCTTGAATGGTTTTATCAATTGGAAGTAGCCAACATCCGAAACTGGGAGGACCTTGTTGCTTCTCTCTATAGGCAGTACCAATATAACACCGACCTTGCTCCCACTCGTACTCAGCTTCAGGGTATGTCTATATGGGTGCAAGCGAAGGCTTTAAGGACTATGCTCAGAAGTGGAGAGACTTGGCTGGAAGAGTCCAACCCCCTTTGTCTGACAGGGAGTTGGTTGACATGTTTCTAGGGATGTTGTCTGGTTCATTTTTCAATCATCTGATCGGCAGTTCGTCATCTGCGTTTACTGAGTTGATCCTTACTGGGGAGAGAGTAGAAGCTAGTATCTGAAGTGGTAAGATACAGAAGGATACGTTGTCAAGTGCAGTAAAGAAGCCTTTCACTGGTAAGAAAGAAGTTAGTGCAGTTTACGGCCCGAGGGGACAAAGCAGACCTGAACACCGTCAAGCAGTGAATGCGGTAGTGATATTAAGACCCACAATTGCTCCACAATGCAACAATCAACAAAGGGTGGAGAGACCACAAAGACAGTTCACTCGGCTCAATATGACCATGTCTCAAATTCTACCACAATTATTGAAGACCAACCTGGTAACTCTGAGGGAGGCCCCAAAGAATCCCAACACCACATCTCCGCTGTATAACCCGAATGCCCGCTGCACCTATCACTCTGATGGCCCGGGTCATGATACAAACAACTGTTGCGCCTTGAAGAATAAGGTGCAAGACTTGATCGAAGCCAAAGAGATTGAGTTTGACGCTCCGGAGAAGCCCAATGTCATAACTGCTCCCATGCCCAAGCATGACTCGGGAATCAATGCTATTGAGGTTGTCTCCACCATAGAGGATGCTGAGGATGAGAACCTGGATGTTGACAGCTGGATCTACCCAACGACCAATGGTGGATTGAACAACTGGACGGCGAAGGACTTCATACCTGTTGCTTTTATTACACAGTAATTGACTTTTGTTTTGAGATTTGTAACAGACAGTTTGAAACTTTACGGCCCAGTGCCTTGCCCGAGGCACTTTGGCTTTGTTTGTGAGGGCTTCTTATTTGTCATTTTCATATATCATCAATAAAGCATTGGACGTTTTCTTGCATTACAAATTTTTCGCTCCTTGTTTTTCCTTTCTGTCTCGCACTTTATCAAAACAACTATTGTCTTTACACACACTCACGTATCATAATGCAGATCCATATCCACTCTAGATCCCATTGATAACGACTCTGCTATTTCCAGTTATGACTTCGAAAATCCAATCAACCAAGCTGAGGACGAAGGTGAGGATGATTGTGAAGTTCCTGCGGAACTTGCTAGACTGTTACTACAGGAAGAGAGGGCCATATAGCCTCATGAAGAGCCAGTGGAATCAGTGAGTTTAGGTACAGAAGAAGACAAGAAAGAGGTTAAGATAGGTGAAAATATGGAACCTAGTGTCAAGCAATGGTTGATACAAATGATACGCGACTATGTTGAGATCTTCGCTTGGTCTTATGAAGATATGCCTGGTTTGGACACCGATATTATGGTACACCGGCTGCCAACCAAAGAAGACTGTCCTCCGGTAAAGCAGAAGGTTCGTCGTATGCGCTCTGAGATGTTTGAGAAAATCAAAGTCGAGGCCATGAAATAGTTCGACATCGGTTTTCTAGCTGTAACTTCTTACCCGCAGTGGGTTGCCAATGTTGTTTCGGTGCCGAAGAAGGATGGTAAGGTACAGATGTGTGCGGACTATAGGGATCTGAACAGGGCGAGCCCCAAGGATGATTTCTCGCTTCCTCCCATCAATGTTCTGGTCGACAACACCGCGCAGCATAAGGTCTTCTCCTTTATGGATGGTTTTTCTGGTTACAATCAGATTAAGATGGCTCCCAAGGACATGGAGAAGATAACTTTTGTTACACATTGGGGCATCTTTTGTTACAAGGTAATGCCTTTCGGGTTGAAGAATGCTGGGGCAACTTACCAGTGCGCCATGGTCGCTTTGTTCCACGACATGATTCACCATGAGATTGAGGTTTATGTTGATGACATGATTGCAAGGTCCCAGACTGAAGAAGAACACCTTGACCATCTCCAAAAACTGTTCGACAGTCTGAAGATGTACAAGCTGAGGTTAAACCCGAACAAGTGCACCTTCGGGGTAAGGTCTGGTAAGCTGCTGGGTTTCGTTGTTAGTGATAAAGGTATTCAAGTGGATCCTGCAAAGGTGAAGGCTATACAGGAGATGCCATCCCCCGAATAGAAAAGGAAGTTAGAGGATTTTTGGGACGTCTGAATTACATCGCCCGATTCATTTCACATATGACTGCTACTTGTGAGCCAATCTTCAAGCTACTGAAGAAAGATCAAGTGGAAAAATGGAATGATGAATGTCATGCCGCTTTCGAAAGGATCAAGGAATACCTCCAAGATCCACCTATTCTGATGCCTCCAGTTGAAGGAATACCTTTGATTTTATACTTGACAGTGCTGGATAATTCAATGGGGTGTGTGTTGGGGCAGCATGACGAGTCTGGCCGAAAAGAGCATGCTATTTACTACCTTAGCAAAAAGTTTACCGACAGTGAGACCCGAAACTCACTGCTCGAGAAAACTTGATGTGCTTTGGCATAGGCTGCTCTCCGACTGAGACAGTATATGCTAACTCACACTACCCTAGTGATATCAAAGATGGATCCAATCAAGTATATCTTCGAAAAGCCTGTCTTGTCCGAAAAAATAGCAAGATGGAAGATGATCTTAACTGAGTATGATATCCAACACACAACCCAAAAAAGCAATCAAAGGGAGTGTGTTGGCAGATCATTTGGCACATCAGGCCGTGAACGAATACCAATCTATGAATTTCGAGTTCCCGGATGAGAACATCATGTTGGTGACTGACTGTGAAGAACCTGGACCAGATGAAGGACCCGAGGAGGGATCCCGATGGTCTATGTATTTTGGCGAAGCCTCAAACGCATTGGGTAATGGCATTGGCACTGTGATTATATCTCCTGAGGGCTATCATACTCCGTTCACCGCTCAATTATGTTTTAACTGCACCAACAATATGGTGGAGTATGAAGCATGCATCCTAGGTCTACGAGCTGCTATCGACCTGAGGATTAAGTTCTTGATTGTATTCGAAGATTCTTCTCTATTGATCAGTCAGATCAAAGGCGAGTGGGATACGAAACAACCCAATCTTATTCCTTACAAAGAGTATGTACTGACATTGCTTCTGCACTTCGAGGAGATAACCTTTGAACACTTTCCGGGAGAAGAGAATCAGTTAGCGGATGCGCTAGCTACCATGTCTTCTATGTTCAAAGTCAGGTGGGATAATGAAGCTCTCCAGATTACCATTGAGAGGTTGGACGAACCCGCACATTGCTATGATATTGAGACTGAAGAGGTAGCAGATAAACCCTGGTTTCACGAGGTAAAAAGGTATCTTGAGGCTCAAGAGTACCCCGAGGGTGCATCCGTTAATGATAAGAAGTTTTTGAGGAGGTTCGTTGCGAAGTTCTTGATTAGCAATGGGATTCTTTATAAGCGTAAGTATGATTCAACCCTACTGCGGTGTGTAGACAAGAACGAGGCAGAAAGGATTATGACAGAGTTACATGAAGGTACTTTCAGAACTCATTCTAGTGGACATACCATGGCAAAGAAAATCCTACGGGCAGGATATTATTGGTCTACTATGGAAGCCGATTGTTATCAGCATTCTCGGACCTGTCATAAGTGCCAAGTCTATGCTGATAAGGTGCATGTACCTCCAGTTCCTCTGAACATCTTGACAGCTCCTTGGCCTTTTGCAATGTGGGGCATCGACATGATCGGAGAGATCAGACCTACTGCGTCCAGCGGACATTGTTTCATTCTGGTAGCTATTGATTATTTCACGAAGTGGGTTGAAGCAGCTTCCTTTGCTACAGTAACCAAGAACGCCGTGGCGCGGTTTATCCGATACAATCTGATTTGTCGATACGGTGTACCAGATAGGATCATTGTGGATAATGGTACAAATCTCAACAATACAATGATCACCAAGCTCTGCAAACAGTTTAAGATACAACATCACAACTCTTCTCCTTACCGGCCGAAGATGAATGGGGCTGTTGAAGCGGCTAATAAGAACATCAAGAAGATTGTGCAGAAGATGACGGTGACATACAAAGACTGGCATGAGATGTTACCATTCGCTCTTCATGGGTATTGTACCTCAGCACGGACATCAACAGGGGAAACACCCTATTCTCTGGTGTATGGCATGGAGGCGGTCCTGCCTATCGAAGTCCAGATACCCTCTCTCCGGATTATGAAGGATGCAGGTTTGAGCGAAGATGACTGGATCCAAACCCGGCTTGATTAGCTAAATTTAATCGACGAGAAGAGACTTACTGCTATTTGTCATGGTCATACGTATCAAAAACGAATGATCAAGGCTTTTAACAAGAAAGTCAAATGACAAGAGTATCAAGTTGGGGATCTGGTGATCAAGCGCATCATACTGTCGTAAGGTGATCCCAGGGGCAAATGGACCCCTATGTACGAAGGGCCATTTGTGGTTAAGAACATTTTCTCAGGAGGAGCTATGATTCTAACCACCATGGATGGTGACGACCTTCCTCACCCCGTCAATGCAGACATAGTGAAAAAATACTACGCATAATCAAAGACCCACTAGGTCGATTAGCCTAGGAAAAAATAAGGGCTTCCCGGCGAACCAAAAGGGTTCAGGCAAAAATAAGGGATGAAAATGAAAAAACTGTACACTCGGCAAGTCGAAAACCTGAAAAGGCGGCTTGGGCAAAAAAGGGTATCCCAGTTGTGATCGGTGGATCTGGAACTGACTGTTTAACGCTGGTTCGCGAGATGTCGCGGAAGCAAGAGTCGCCACCGTCTTTTATTTTCTCCAAATGGAAAGGACAAAAGCATAGAAAAATTCCTTGTAGAGATTGCTCTCGGTTCGGGAGGTAGATTATAGAAAGGGAAGGTGTTAGCACCCTTTCTATCCATGGTTATCCATGGGCTCTTGGATACTTGCTCATTAAGTTTTCAAAAATGGTTTGTTTGCTTTTCAACCGTGGGTTTTAAAAAGTTTCTTTGAAAATTTCAGTTCGACTCTTGTATCGGTCCTCAAGAGTGTTTGAAAAGTTGCTTTCGAAAGCTTTTTGAAAAGTGTCGGTGTGAAAAGTATTTTGATTTGTTTTGAAGTTAGAACAAGTATCAAGAGTCGTCTACCTACCCTAAGGAATTCGTCTGTGTAAATGTCCTTCAAAGTAGTGCCATCCCACCATTGAGAGGTAGGTAGCACCACCGTTGGAGGTGTTCGGGTCAATTCGAAGGTTCGGGACATGGTGATCACCAGAGCAATAGGAAGATACCTTAGAAGCTACCCTCATGCCAGGTTCCCGGATCATGAGGACTTACTAAAACCTCCTCTACTCGACGATCACCTTTCGAGGGGAAAGGCAACAGTGAGGCGTACCCTAGGGGTGGTGTGTGATTTGTGTGTCGTTTTCAGATATTTTGTCTTGTTCATGTCATGGGTGATCTACGCTTTTGTTTTTATTTTAACATTCATTCTTGCATGCAATTTATTAGCAGTTAAAAAGTTGCGAGAAATATAAAGTTCCTAAACTATTACAAAGGCGCGGGTCCACATCACCAAATTAAATCCAGGACCCGATTTGACATAAAATAAAGTAAAGTGCGAGAAATATAAATATCGAATTTACATGGCTTTGGGAGAATTACATAAAAAGAGGAAATAAAATAAACGGGCGAATTGGAATTACGATCGAATGCGAGGGCGTTGGACCCTTTTTAATGAAATTAAATTATGATTAACAAATTAATTAAATTAAAGTAAAAAGAAAAGATTTTTGAGTTTTTGTATTTATGGATTTTTAATAAGAGAATTAAATGAAACCAAGAAATTAATTAACCCTAATTCTAGCTATTTTTATTTATTAAGAAAAAAATATTAAAATTGAACCTAAAATTAAACCTAATTAATTAATGCAATTTTATTTACAAGAAAATAATTAATAACTAATAATGATAAAAGAAAAGAAAAAGATAAAAGTAATTAAAACCTAATTCTACAAATTTTAAATTTACTAAGAAAATGTTAAAGTTAACCCTAGAATAAAAAAAAACTAATTAATTAATAAGACCTTTTTTTACAAAAAAAATAACATTAAATGAAATATATTTTAATTTTTATGACTTTCCGATTTTTATTATTATTTTTTTATGTTATGAAAATATTGATTTAAAGAATTAAATTAAAATTAATTGAATTAACACAAATAATGGAAAATAAAAAAAAGAAAAGAATTGCAAACCCTTGGGGGGTGTTGACCCCAATTGGGAGGTATCATCAGCATTTTTGGCCCATTGAAACCTTGGCCTGGTTGACTTTCTGAGCCACGTACGTATGCGTTGACTGGTGCCCACGGTACACTTCAAACATTGGCCTTTGGATTAGGATTATGGGACAAGTGGCGTGCCTGGATTGTGAGCGTATGGTGGACGCTTGGAGAGAAACTGCATAGGATGATATTAAAACAAAACATATCAAGAATATGGGGGACCTGGGAATCGAACCCAGGTCCCAGTATTCAGTGGACAACGCACTAACCAGCTAGGCCAAACGCTTTCTTTGTAACATTAGTGGAGGGAAATTATCATAAGAGAAAAAAAAATTAGTGGTCTGAATAAATAAAAAAGCGCACTAATCTTTGAATGGCCCATTCCTGTTGTGACACCTACGCATCTTCTCCAATTGCCCTGCGTTTTATCTGAAAAAACAAACTGAATAGCGGGGGTTTTAAACCCCCACTAAGTGCTGCATACAAAAATAGCGATTAGAAATCCTTTGATCATAAATTGATCGCGAGCTATGCCTTGAATTCGCCTGAAGCTCCTGGTTTTAATGGTCTAAGTCTCATATCCCAATTTTTCTTTAAACGTAAAGCCCTAATTTTGAACCTCTGCAACCCTAAAACGCTCCAATGGTGATTTCGCGTATGGGTGAGGAAAACTCAATTAAACAATAGGGTTAGCTTCAGAATGATAAGAATAATACAAAACAAGCATTAGAAGTTAAAATCATGGCATGAATGATGAAATACGATTATGCAAAAAAGATGACACAGTCTGACTTCTAGTTACCAATTCTTGATGTTAGAGTTGATGATTTTGATTCAGACACGTTCCTTGAAGCCTCAGGAATGCAATGGGATAGTTTTCTTGCCTTGAAATTCTTTGGAACCACGTTTTCAGTTTTGGAATTTTTCACAAAAATTGCAATGTTCTTCTTCAGCTTTGGGCGCAGCTTAGAGGTCTCTTGCACTAGGTCTAGCATCTGGCTTATGTATGGAGTGAATTAGGGTTGAGTTTTCAATCAAAAGATCTTTGCATTGATGAGAACAATATTTGATTTTCATGCATAATTTTTCAATCTTTTTCACATGTGTTTTGATACCAATTATGTCCAAATCACCTTGATTCTTTCCATATCTGATAATGCACGAAATCTTGAAGATATTTCATGCATAAAAAGATTTGAAAAGCTTGCTTTGGTATTTTTCACATATTTTATTTTATTAAATGAATTAATAGCAATTTAAAATTCAAATAAATAAATAAAAATGATAAATAAATTCCCTTTGGGCCCAATGGTCGTGCACATGCTTTGGATGATGATTCTTGGAAGAAAATGTGGCCCATTAGCAATTTTAAGGCATTTGAAGCAAAGTTGACTTTTCAAAATACCCAAAAATTTCCCAACTTCCACAAGGCATATCTTGCTCAATTTTTAAGCTTTGATCATGTTCTTTGACATTTTGGAAAGGTCTTGAAGTCCTCTAACCAATTCCTTTGGTCCCATGTCATTTTGATTTACCAATCTCAAGTTATGGCCTTTGACTTAAAGTCCCTTTTTGTTGACTTTTGAAAATGACCTATAATGTTGAAATTGATAACTTTTTGTGAGAGCATTTCTTGGACTTGAAGTGTGAAGAGGAGTTGTAGGAAATTTCTTTCTCTTCAAAATGAGCTTTGGATGGAATTTTTCTGATGAACCATGTGGAAGTTATGCCTTGGTCAAGTTACAGTTGACTTTTTCAACTGTCCAAATATGGAAACTTTTGCATCTTGAGACTTTTTGAGCCATGCTTTGAGAATCATGATCAAGAATTGATCAAATGATGTTTGTGGCTTCAAAATAAGATGTTGACCAAAAATTTGAACTTTTGACTGTCAAATGACCATTTTGCCCCTACAGTTGACTGTAGGGCAATTAGGGTTTTTGACTGTGCAATTTTGTGTTGTAAGTCTTGAAACTTGGTATGAGGATGCTTGACCATATTTGTAGGCATGTGGGACTTGATTGGACCCTTGGAAACTTCAATTACTTTGCTAGAACCAAAACCCTAATCTTTGACTGTTAGGAGGCCCTTGAACTGTGCAACCCTTGGGAAGATTTTGAAGCATGCTCTTTGCAAATCTTGAAGAATATGGGAGGGCAAATTTTGGGGTACAACAGTTGCCCCTATTCAATCTTCTTAGACCTGAGGATGCAGATTGGCTGACGTGCCTTTCGTAATCCGAAGGTGGAAGATGATTGAACATTAGAGTGCCCAGAAATTTGCGCTCACATAGTTGTGTGATGATGGGGAATGGGCTTACAGATGCCATTTGGAGATTGATGAATAGGATGATGGGCTTATAGATGCCATGTTAAGAGATGATGGAAGGTGGGTGGTCTTATAGATGCCATCTGGGCGTCGATCGCGTAAGAGATTCCTTAGCGAGAACTTGCGTACCTGCAAAAGAAAATGATTACCTGACCTGTTACAAGAGCTGGTCTTCAAACTCTTTGTGTAGATGTGCCCTGACTGGTTACAGGAATTGAATCTGGAGCTTCAAAAAGCGATGAATGAACCAGGGATGGTTACTACCTCAACGGGACGGTGAGAGAACCTTGGACGATTACTACCTCAACAGGAATGCTGAGAGAACCTTGGGCGACTTCAACCTCAACAGTAATGCTGAGAGAATCTTGGGCGACTTCAACCTCAACAGTAACGCTGAGAGAATCTTGGGCGACTTCAACCTCAACAGTAACGCTGAGAGAATCTTGGATGTCTTCTACTGAGTCTTTATCAGGAAAATCTGTTAGGGATCGATTTAATTGGACTAGAGAGGCCTTTGATTGGATAAGAAACAGGAAAATATTAGGGTCGATTTAACTGAACCGGTCTAGGTCTTGAAATCTTCAACTGGATAAGAAACAAGGAGATCTTAGGGTCGATCTGACTGAACCAGAGAAGGCCTTTGACTGGATAAGAAACAGGAAAATCTTAGGGTCGATTTAACTGAACCGGTCTAGGTCTTGAAATCTTCAACTGGATAAGAAACAGGGAGATCTTAGGGTCGATCTGACTGAACCAGAGAAGGCCTTTGACTGGATAAGAAACAGGAAAATCTTAGGGTCGATTTAACTGAACCGGTCTAGGTCTTGAAATCTTCAACTGGATAAGAAACAGGGAGATCTTAGGGTCGATCTGACTGAACCAGAGAAGGCCTTGGACTGGATAAGAAACAGAAAAATCTTAGGGTCGATTTAACTGAACCGGTCTAGGTCTTGAAATATTCAACTGGGTAAGAATCAGGGAGATCTTAGGGTTGATCTGACTGAACCAGAGAAGGCCTTTGACTGGATAAGAAATAGAAAATCTTAGGGTCGATTTAACTGAACCGGTCTAGGTCTTGAAATCTTCAACTGGATAAGAAACAGGGAGATCTTAGGGTCGATCTGACTGAACCAGAGAAGGCCTTTGACTGGATAAGAAACAGTAAAATCTTAGGGTCGATTTAACTGAACCGGTCTAGGTCTTGAAATATAGTTGAGAACTTAACTGAATCTTTCCTGAAAGGTAAAGGTCAGTCATATGCAATTCATGATATGGATCAAGCAATGATGTTCTCAATATAAATGAGATTTGTAATATATGATGCGTATATGCATGCTATAATGTATGGAAGTGCGATGTTTATAAATGTATGTTTGTCGTCTAGGAAAGTAAATCCTTGACGGGTGCCGGGAAGTCGCTCCTGGGCTAATATTGAAGAATTAGATCTTTGCTTCCGTTGGGGATGATAGTTGCAAGAATACCAGTAGGAGAAGATAGCTCCGTTGGGGAATAAACTTGGCGAATGGATTACTCTGCGGGGAGAAAAGTACTTTAACGATCTTGCTGGGAAGCAATACTCTGTGGGGAGAGAGGTACTTTGTTGAGTTGTTGATAATAACTTGCTGGGGATACCCTTGTTGTGTTGGAAGTGTTAATAGACTTCGTTGGGGATAAGAAGACTTCATCGAGGACGCTCTTTCCGTGGCTTTTGGCTGAGGATAACCCAGTTATATCCTGGTAGGGAAATAACTCTTTGAATAAAGCCGGGAGACCCGTTCGTGTTCTGCGAGGATAAGCTTCCAGAATCTACTGGGGATAAGCTTACTGCTTGGGGAGATGGATTCCAACTTTCCTGGGGAAACTGGGTTGGACTCTCCTGGGGAAGTTTTGGACTGTACCGGGGAGGTGACTCCATTGAATGTCCGGTATACCACCGGGGAACAATCTTTAGGTCAAGACTGCCGGGGATGCTTGTTAAAAATGTCCGTACATTGCTGGGGAATGTTGAGATCTGCTGGAGGATACCCAACTTCCTTAAGGTTGATAATAACTTCACTTGAGGAGAGTGTACTGACTTGCTGGCTCACTCTCTGGGGAATTGGGATGTACTGGTTATGTTCTTCAGCTGAACCTACCTTGGTACCTTGGAGGATAGAACAATTAGATTGCTTAGACAACTCTTTATTGCCCCTGTTTCTGAGGTGGGAGAGGAAGACCTGTGAGGTGCTGATAGTTGTTGATGGACAAACCTTCTTCTGGTAGGCAGGTGACAGGATGACAGAACATAGTCATACGCTTTAATCCCTAACTTTTGCCTGGACCGCCCTTTCGGGTTTTCAGTCCACCGGGATACCCATTTTTTCCCAAGCCGCCTTTTCAGGTTTTCGGCTTTCCGGGTGTACAGATTTTTTCATTTCATCCCTTATTTTTGCCCGAACCCTTTTGGTTCGCCGGGAAGTCCTTATTTTTGCCTAGGTATGTCAACCTAGCGGGTCTTTGATTTTGCGTAGTATTTTTTAGACTATGTCCATGCTCTCAGAATGTAGGGAGGTGCCCCTGTCAGTAGTGTAGTGTTGCCATACTACCAAAAGATCTTTGTTTGATCGTCCAACGCTCCAAGTGATCCAGATGGAGATTTGTCCCAGGCTGGTTGGCCTTTTGAGAGATTCTCCGAATCTTGACTTAACTGCCCCAGATGATGGACAATGATCATGTATGCCCCTTGATTGGAGGTGCTTTTGTTCATTAGGTATTCATCGTGCGAATTTCCCTGTTGTTCAAACAAATAGTCATATGCAAACAATGTTATATCAAAAATGCAAAGCTTATGTTTGTCTTGAAGATTTTGAAAATGCATTCTTTTTCATAAAACAAATGAATGTTTGTAGAACGTGATGTCAACTCTGTATTTACTGTAGGCCTTAAGGAGTCGGGATACCTTTCGTAACAGTATGCTTTCGAACTAATCCGTGCTTCAGCTAGGACTTTTAAGGGTTATAACGTGGCCTGGTTCACGGTTTAAGAAACAAAGGATAAAGGCTCAAATCTTATTTGTACCCACCCGCTCTTCATGATTTTCTCCAAACCTATACTCAGTTGATCATACGCTAGACCTTGTTTGAGTTTTTGTCCTGATGTTCCCGTGATGGTTCGGATGTTGATAGTTTATTTTGAATAGGCAGTCATTCCTTTTTGTTATTGAGGGTTTGTGTGACCTCTTTCCTTTTTTTTTTGATTTCGTTATCCCTGATTTTTTCCTGAACTGTTTCTTTTGTGATTACAGTCAGCGGGATGCCCCAGTTTTGTAAGTCTCCTTCATAGGTTTTGACTTAATGGGTTTTTATTTTGAGAAGTAATGACTGCCTATCTTTATGCTTATTTGGAACCATCACTATTTTTGTATTTTGTAAGGACCTCTCTCGGTGCCATTCGTTGTGCACTTGGATCAACTGAGAGAACTACCCTGCCCCAGGTTATGATTAAGGGTTTTAAATTTCAAAAAGAAAAAGTCCTGCTTCTTTGGCTCAAAGGGGTTGACGAGGGATTATCTTCCTTATAACTCCAGTGTTTAGGGATTTGAAACAATGCCTGTACCTCATCAGCGGGGTCTGTTCAAAAGCATACTGTAGATTGTGGTATCGTTTTCGTCATCCTCCCTCAAGAGGCTTAGAATTATTAATCGAGCATTGAACATCACAAAAAATGAAAGCAATTTTAAATATAGCGAATGCGAATATATTGACTCAAAACAGACATATGCGATGCATTAATGAAATAACAACGTTTAACATGAATAAATGTTTGAACAGTCAAAAGAAAGTTACAACTTGAAAATTCTAATGAACAAAAGTTTTCATCTCAGGGCTTGTCACTTCAAATGGTGAGCCTTGGAGGGATGGTAGAAAAACTCAGCCTGACCATCTTGTGTGAACTCCAGCGCTCCTTCATCAATCAGGTCCTGGATCTTGTTCTTCAGAGCCCAACACTCATTTGTATCATGTCCTGGACTGGCAGAGTGGTAGGCACACCTTTTATTGGGATCATAGCTAGGAGATGATGTGTTAGGGTTCCGGGGATGAGCCCTTAATGTGATCAGATTCAACCTCAACAGGCGTTGTAACGCTTGAAACAGCGACATGTTGAGCTGTGTGAACTGCCTCCTGGGCTTGTCTGGCTGAAGCTGGTGAAGTTGCTGCTGAGTTTGTGACACTGGAGCCATTTGAGGAGCTCTCCCCTTACCTCCTTGTCTCAAAGATGGTTGAATGATGACTGGCCCTTCAACCTTAGATGTTTGCCCCAGTTGGTTACCCCGAAGCATTTGGTTGACGAGAACCCCGAGCTCATCTTGTCTTTGAGCTAAGTCTTGGATGATAGTCACCTGCCCCAGCATCTGGGCTCTCATTGCATCCACTTCAGCTTGCAGATGTTTCAACCGTTCATCCTCAGCGTTGTTCCTGACCAAAGTCTCCATGAGAAGTGTCCTTAGCTCCTCCTGCCCCTTGGATAGATTCAGGAGGATTTCCCCGAACCGAGTCTCTTGAGTAAGAAGGTCCTGGTTATCTTGTTGGGAAGCCATTGTTGAAATAAACAGCGAGAAAGGTAAGTGACATGTCAGAAGGGTACTTGTTATGCAATGATGTGTATGTATGCATGCAATGTTTTCAAGGATCTCGCGGGGTAAACAAGAAAATTTGTTAGCATCTGGATCTGGTAGCTTGATTGAAAGAACTTCATATTTGTTGAGAGTCTTTCTTCCAAGGGTCAAAGGCTCACCATATCCAGTGGGTCATAGCCCCTGACAACTTTGGCTCGGGGAACTTTCTTCAAGTGTCAAAGCTCACCATATCAAGTGGGTCATAGCCTCTGACAACCTTGGCTAGAGGAAAATAAATCCTTTTTGCCTCTTGCTAGATGTTTGATTTATCATGACCTGCATCACAGACCCTTGAGATCCTTGAAATGGGTTAAGATGTATGCAATGGTATGATGTTATGGTATGCATGGGGTAATGTAGGTAACCCTGTTATGAGTCCCAATTAAGGACTGCAAACCAAAACCTGCAAGAAACTCAAGTAAAACCTGTCATGAGTCCCAATTAAGGACTAACAACAAAACCTGCAAGAAACTTAGTAAACCCTGTTATGAGTCCCAATTAAGGACTATGAACGAAACCTGCAAGTAGTTCATGTGTCAGATAACAAGCATGCAAGTAGTCAAGTTGGAAGGCACACAAGTCACACAAGACAAGCCCTTAGAGTTTAGGCCAGCATGAGGTCTAGGTATTACCCTCTTGAAGTTGGTGGGCTCAACCTGTCCTATCAGAAGTAACCGGGTTCTAAGGGTCCCAATATCACCGGATTGCTTTCATTGTTCATCGTTTCGATTGAGCCACTGAACTGGCGACCGAAATATTCCAGTAAAGCAACCCTCAATTGAGTGTAGTATCGAGTATCAACCAACCTCGGACTGCACCAAAGTCAGTTATCTCACTACCCTAAAGAGGCCAAGATAGTTCAATTAAGGTTCCTAAGGTCTGTTGATGCTTCACGACACCACGCGGAGGCCCCGTACTCTCCTTGACTGAACTCAAGGGTTACCGGTACACACCAAAGTGCCACATCAATGTAGCAGACTGTTTCAACCATGTCGGTATACCCCGCACAGTTCCCTCACAGCCTTGTTGCTACTCTCTAAGAAGGTATCCCCCAGATCCGGGTTAGGATCTATAAAACTCCCAAGACAATCCCACAATTTAAAGCAAGCAAATCAATACAATTGAAAACACAGTTATGAACTAACCCTAAGGTACACCTCACTTTATAAAGATATCCCCAGCAGAGTCGCCAGTTCTGTGATCAGTGGATCTGGAACTGACTGTTTAACGCTGGTTCGCGAGATGTCGCGGAAGCAAGAGTCGCCACCGTCTTTTATTTTCTCCAAATGGAAAGGACAAAAGCACAGAAAAATTCCTTGTAGAGATTGCTCTCGGTTCGGGAGGTAGATTATAGAAAGGGAAGGTGTTAGCACCCTTTCTATCCATGGTTATCCATGGGCTCTTGGATACTTGCTCATTGTGTTTTCAAAAATGGTTTGTTTGCTTTTCAACTGTGGGTTTTAAAAAGTTTCTTTGAAAATTTTAGTTCGACTCTTGTATCGGTCCTCAAGAGTGTTTGAAAAGTTGCTTTCGAAAGCTTTTTGAAAAGTGTCGGTGTGAAAAGTATTTTGATTTGTTTTGAAGTTAGAGCAAGTATCAAGAGTCGTCTACCTACCCTAAGGAATTCGTCTGTGTAAATGTCCTTCAAAGTAGTGCCATCCCACCATTGAGAGGTAGGTAGCACCACCGTTGGAGGTGTTCGGGTCAATTCGAAGGTTCGGGACATGGTGATCACCAGAGCAATAGGAAGATACCTTAGAAGCTACCCTCATGCCAGGTTCCCGGATCATGAGGACTTACTAAAACCTCCTCTACTCGACGATCACCTTTCGAGGGGCAAGGCAACAGTGAGGCGTACCCTAGGGGTGGTGTGTGATTTGTGTGTCGTTTTCAGATATTTTGTCTTGTTCATGTCATGGGTGATCTACGCTTTTGTTTTTATTTTAACATTCATTCTTGCATGCAATTTATTAGCAGTTAAAAAGTTGCGAGAAATATAAAGTTCCTAAACTATTACAAAGGCGCGGGTCCACATCGCCAAATTAAATCCAGGACCCGATTTGACATAAAATAAAGTAAAGTGCGAGAAATATAAATATCGAATTTACATGGCTTTGGGAGAATTACATAAAAAGAGGAAATAAAATAAACGCGCGAATTGGAATTACGATCGAATGCGAGGGCGTTGGACCCTTTTTAATGAAATTAAATTATGATTAACAAATTAATTAAATTAAAGTAAAAAGAAAAGATTTTTGAGTTTTTGTATTTATGGATTTTTAATAAGAGAATTAAATGAAACCAAGAAATTAATTAACCCTAATTCTAACTATTTTTATTTATTAAAAAAAAATATTAAAATTGAACCTAAAATTAAACCTAATTAATTAATGCAATTTTATTTACAAGAAAATAATTAATAACTAATAATGATAAAAGAAAAGAAAAAGATAAAAGTAATTAAAACCTAATTCTACAAATTTTAAATTTACTAAGAAAATGTTAAAGTTAACCCTAGAATAAAAAAAACTAATTAATTAATAAGACCTTTTTTTACAAAAAAATAACATTAAATGAAATATATTTTAACTTTTATGACTTTCTGATTTTTTTTTTTTTATGTTATGAAAATATTGATTTAAAGAATTAAATTAAAATTAATTGAATTAACACAAATAATGGAAAATAAAAAAAAGAAAAGAATTGCAAACCCTTGGGGGGTGTTAACCCCAATTGGGAGGTATCATCAGCATTTTTGGCCCATTGAAACCTTGGCCTGGTTGACTTTCTGAGCCACGTACGTATGCGTTGACTGGTGCCCACGGTACACTTCAAACATTGGCCTTTGGATTAGGATTATGGGACAAGTGACGTGCCTGGATTGTGAGCGTATGGTGGACGCTTGGAGAGAAACTGCATAGGATGATATTAAAACAAAACATATCAAGAATATGGGGGACCTGGGAATCGAACCCAGGTCCCAGTATTCAGTGGACAACGCACTAACCAGCTAGGCCAAACGCTTTCTTTGTAACATTAGTGGAGGGAAATTATTATAAGAGAAAAAAAAATTAGTGGCCTGAATAAATAAAAAAGCGCACTAATCTTTGAATGGCCCATTCCTGTTGTGACACCTACGCATCTTCTCCAATTGCCCTGCGTTTTATCTGAAAAAACAAACTGAATAGCGGGGGTTTTAAACCCCCACTAAGTGCTGCATACAAAAATAGCGATTAGAAATCCTTTGATCATAAATTGATCGCGAGCTATGCCTTGAATTCGTCTTAAGCTCCTGGTTTTAATGGTCTAAGTCTCATATCCCAATTTTTCTTTAAACGTAAAGCCCTAATTTTGAACCTCTGCAACCCTAAAACGCTCCAATGGTGATTTCGCGTATGGGTGAGGAAAACTCAATTAAACAATAGGGTTAGCTTCAGAATGATAAGAATAATACAAAACAAGCATTAGAAGTTAAAATCATGGCATGAATGATGAAATACGATTATGCAAAAAAGATGACACAGTCTGACTTCTAGTTACCAATTCTTGATGTTAGAGTTGATGATTTTGATTCAGACACGTTCCTTGAAGCCTCAGGAATGCAATGGGATAGTTTTCTTGCCTTGAAATGCTTTGGAACCACGTTTTTAGTTTTGGAATTTTTCACAAAAAGTGCAATGTTCTTCTTCAGCTTTGGGCGCAGCTTAGAGGTCTCTTGCACTAGGTCTAGCATCTGGCTTATGTATGGAGTGAATTAGGGTTGAGTTTTCAATCAAAAGATCTTTGCATTGATGAGAACAATATTTGATTTTCATGCATAATTTTTCAATCTTTTTCACATGTGTTTTGATACCAATTATGTCCAAATCACCTTGATTCTTTCCATATCTGATAATGCACGAAATCTTGAAGATATTTCATGCATAAAAAGATTTGAAAAGCTTGCTTTGGTATTTTTCACATATTTTATTTTATTAAATGAATTAATAGCAATTTAAAATTCAAATAAATAAATAAAAATGATAAATAAATTCCCTTTGGGCCCAATGGTCGTGCACATGCTTTGGATGATGATTCTTGGAAGAAAATGTGGCCCATTAGCAATTTTAAGGCATTTGAAGCAAAGTTGACTTTTCAAAATACCCAAAAATTTCCCATCTTCCACAAGGCATATCTTGCTCAATATTTAAGCTTTGATCATGTTCTTGGACATTTTGGAAAGGTCTTGAAGTCCTCTAACCAATGCCTTTGGTCCCATGTCATTTTGATTTACCAATCTCAAGTTATGGCCTTTGACTTAAAGTCCCTTTTTGTTGACTTTTGAAAATGACCTATAATGTTGAAATTGATAACTTTTTGTGAGAGCATTTCTTGGACTTGAAGTGTGAAGAGGAGTTGTAGGAAATTTCTTTCTCTTCAAAATGAGCTTTGGATGGAATTTTTCTGATGAACCATGTGGAAGTTATGCCTTGGTCAAGTTACAGTTGACTTTTTCAACTGTCCAAATATGGAAACTTTTGCATCTTGAGACTTTTTGAGCCATGCTTTGAGAATCATGATCAAGAATTGATCAAATGATGTTTGTGGCTTCAAAATAAGATGTTGACCAAAAATTTGAACTTTTGACTGTCAAATGACCATTTTGCCCCTGCAGTTGACTGTAGGGCAATTAGGGTTTTTGACTGTGCAATTTTGTGTTGTAAGTCTTGAAACTTGGTATGAGGATGCTTGACCATATTTGTAGGCATGTGGGACTTTATTGGACCCTTGGAAACTTCAATTACTTTGCTAGAACCAAAACCCTAATCTTTGACTGTTAGGAGGCCCTTGAACTGTGCAACCCTTGGGAAGATTTTGAAGCATGCTCTTTGCAAATCTTGAAGAATATGGGAGGGCAAATTTTGGGGTACAACACCAGTGGACTGAAAACTTGAAAGGGCAGTCCAGGAAAAAATTAGGGATTGAAGTGTAACACTATATCTCATTGGATCATCCTGCAACCAGACTTCAGTATCAACTATCAAGCTCAGACGGTGTTGATCAATCTGATCTACCTTCAACCAAGTAGCAAAGTGATGAGACGCTCGAAGATATAAGGGAAATAGTAGAGTTGGAACCCAGTGGGATTGTTCACATGGCTGTTTTTCTTTGTTTTTCACAAATTGTATAATTTCTATCTTTCGGCGGCGTTCTCTTACTAGGACGTCAGCCTCTTGTACAAAACGCCTAGTACAGGCCAACTTCAAAATCAATACAATTCATTTTACAATAAATTTCAAAAAAAATGGTTTTTCTTTTTTCTGTTTTGTTTTGCAAGAACGTCCAATGATTCATTTTTGATATTTGCATTTGAAAATAATTGTTGCTTATAAATAGTTACATGCGAAACAAAAGACGATTACTGGTAATTTTAGGAACAGGGGCAAATCAGGAATGTCCAAACCTTACAGTTTCTCTATCCACCAGGTATGGGGATAGACCCAGCTGAAGAATATGACTAAAGGTACATACACTCCTCGCCGAGTAAGAAGTACCCGAAGATAGTGATGTTAATTCTCCCCAAGCAGAGTTCATCTATCACCAACAATGGAAGACTATCCCCAGTGGAGTTTATTTCTTCCACAAGCAGAAACTCAATCCCCAACAGGGTTCATTATCGCCAGCAACGGTAATTCATCCCCAGCCGAGGTTATTTCTCCAAATCAGCAAATCCTCTGGCTGAGTATCTCTCTTCCCCACAGAGTCATTCTCTCTCCAGTTTATTCTCCAACAGAGTTATTCTCCCGCCAATTTACTCTCAATTCATCTTCGGTTGTTACCCCCAGCGAGAACGAAGAACTCAACTCTTTGTACTCTCCAAAAACAGTCCAGGATTCATTCTCCCCAGCAGGAGAATATCACAAGAACATTACATATCCATACATCATGGCATGCGCATATGCATTTGTGATATGGTGGGAGAACTTACTTGAGGTTTTGCGTTTGTGTTCGCAAATGTTTCGGTTTAGCAAGAGTCGCCACCGACTTTTTATTTTATCCTAAGGAAAGGTTAAAAAGCACAGGAAAGACCTTTGAGATGTTTTCTTGGGTTCGGGGAGCATATTATAGAAAGGGAAGGTATTAGCACCCTTTCTATCCATGGTTATCCATGGGCTCTTAGTTACTTGCTTAGATCACTTGCTTTGCATTTCTATTGTTTGAAATGGTGCTTTTTAATTGTTTGAAATGGTGCTTTGTGTGAGATTTTGAAAGATGTTTTGGAAAGAGGCCATCGTTGTGGCAACCTTTGTAATGATTCTTGTTTGAATGTATACAAAGGTGTTTTTGTCTTTTGAAAAGTTTTCAATGTTTGAAAGTAGGGTTTTGAAATTGTGTTGTGAAGTGTGTTTTGAAAAATAGCAAGGATGTTTTTTGCAAGTTTGATCAAGTAACTAAGAGTTTGTCTACCCTATTTTACTCAAAGATCTTCCTTATGTTTTAACCCTTTTAACAGTGTTGTTTCACCATTGTGTTTGGTGAACAACCTTGTGTTAGGATGTTAACGGGACAGGCGCGGGTCATCGTATAGACCATGATAACAATGGTGTCAAGTATCTTTGGCAATTTTCTTGAGGGACTTGATCATTTTGTTTAGGCAACTCAGATAGCGTCATCGAGGGACTATGATCTTTTTGTTTGTTTTTGTTTTTGACAAAATACTCAACATGCAACCATGGCCCATTTTTGAAGGCGACAAGTGGATGAAACCCTAGGGGTGCAAGTGTGAATTGCGTTTGTTTTTCATGCATGTTTATCTTGGATTAGGTCAAGCTAGTTATTAATTTTATTTTGCATACAAACCCTAAGTCTAAGCATGGCATAATTTAGGAGCTTTTAAATGTGCGAGAATTTAAAATGCTACACTATTACAACATGATATAGGCAGGGGGTACAAATTTGAATTGGGAGTATTTGACAAGAAAATAAAATCTAAGTTATTACAAACATATTGAATGTATATGTGATATTCAAATGTACAATAATTGAAATAAATACAAATAAATAAAAGTCAAATAAAATGTACTATGCAAAAAAAAAGTTTTATGTATGTAAAAAGTATATTTTTTTAATGTGAAATGTAAATAAATAAATAAATCAATTTTTATTATTTTTGTTAATTAGGGCAAAACCCTAATTCTTAAATAAATAATATTATTTATTAATTATACATAATACTATATTAATTTATACAAAAAATAAAAGTATATTATAAAAATGATATTTTCAGTACAAAATATTAATAAAAATGAAAATATAGTATTTTTGTATTTTTGTCCTAATTTTTAATAAAATAAAAATATATAAGTATATATATATTAAATATATTAACTATGTAAAAAAGGAAAATAAAAATTAATTTATATAAAAAAAGTGTATATTCAAGAAAAATGTTTTTAAGTATATAAAAAATAATAAATAAAAATAGGTATATTTTTTAAATTATTTTTGAGTTTTTAATAAAAGAAAAATAAACTATTTATATATTTATACTAGTAAGATAAAAAATAAGAACCAAATAAATATGAAAAATATAGAAAATAATTTTTTGGCATTTTTTATATTTAGATAAGAAATAATAAAGTCAGAATAAAAAATAAAAATTACAAAATGACAAATATTCAAATAAATGGGCCAGGGGGGTGTAAACTGAATAAAGGGGTGTCAAAAGCAAAAGGAACCAGGCGCAACCCAGAATCCACTTCTTCTTCCTTTGAACAACCTGCGCGCGTGCTATGTACAAAACTGTAACTCCTGATTCTTTGATTTTTTGACAAAACTCATAACATGAACATTGTAGAGAATTAAACAACGAATCCAACCATATAAAAAACTTGGATTAACTCTCAAAGACCAGAGAGAATTTCTCTGGCCCTAATTTCTAACCTAGTTTTTTCAGAAAGTTCATGAGTGAAATTCTCTTAGCACGATTAATGTAAATGAAAACTAAGCATATGTATGGCTTCAGGGCTATGAGTACCACATATTTCATTCACAAACCTAAGCCTAACCATTCCTAAATAGAGAGATAGAGGTCCATGAAATACCTGTCTCAGTTGACTTCGAGCTGGACAATGTAGCAACCTTCAATGGTGTTTGAGCTTCTGTTGAGCTTGCCTGGAGTCCAAGGAAGCTTTTCCAATGCTTGGCTTGTTTTGAAATAACTTGAATCATGTTGTAGAACTCGACCTGCAGAGCTTTGAAACAAAAATGGCAAAGTGTGTTAGAGATGTTACAGCTTGCAATGGTATCCTGGGATAGCTCAAGTGAGTTGATTGGAAGGTGTTTGAACTATCTTTGGACAAAACGCACGATGGAATTTGGCTAGGGCTTGAAGTTTGCAGAACTGACTCTGTTTTGCAGAAAAATGGAGGTTTTGAGTAAGAGGAGGTTTTAGTGATGAAGGAGTCGTGTTTCTGGCTTATTAGGAGGTACAAAACTTGTTCACAATGTTCTTGTAAGCTGGTTTTCTCAGATGTGTGTTGTGTCTTGTATTTTGTAAGTTTCTTCTACTTGAAGCAAAAGAATGGAAGTGATGTTATAGCCCTGTACAGGCCCTCCTATCAACCTGCACACAACACTCTTGGCCTCTCCAATTCATGGATTTGGTTTGCAGTCTCAGATTTTTTCCAAGGCTCAATGCTTGGTGTTTTGACATATCATAACTTGAGATACAAGCTTCTTTTGAGAAAACTTTGTGAATAAAAATTGTAGACTTTGTGATAGACTAAAACTTTCATGTTTCAAGTTTTCTTTGACTCTATTTGCATCTTGGTGAAAAAATGGGACAAAGTTAGGAAAAAAAAAGAAAATTTCATAACTTAGAAAATTTCTAAGTTATGAAATTTTTTCCTTTTTAAACCCTAATTTGCATTTTTGGGTTTCTTGATGAACAAGTTTCAAAATTTGACATGTCTTGATGAAAAATAACTCTTGACATTTGATTTTGACCAAAAAGTCAAAGTTTGACTTTTCAGTATACAGTCAAATTTTGATCAGTTGACTGAAAAATTCATCTGTCAATCCTATGCATTTGAGATCTTTTGAACTTGTTGAATGGGTCAAGACAATGTAATTGAGTCCTTGAGTCCACATGTGAGCTTGGTTTGCCATTGGTTAGGTCAAACAGTCAAACATTGCCTTTGTGCAGTCAAAACCCTAAAAATGACCATTTTACCCTTTTGGTGATCTGATCAAATTTCTTGTGGAATTGTGATCCAAACTTGACCAAATGGTTCATATGAGTTCATAATGTTGATGTGGGTCAAATTTCATGAGGTTTGACTATCAATTGGCCACAGTTGACTTTTTCTCCAATACAGCTGATTTTGGATCAACTGTCCAATTGACTGGGCAAAAATTTGAATCAAGGCTTGAAATTTGGTATGGACAAACTTGTGAATCCAACATGAAGTATAAAAGTCAATTTGGGAATTGTAGGTCAAAATATCCCTGTGCAAACTCAAACCCTAATTTGGGTCAACAGTGCAAGGAGGTGTCTTGAGCAGAGCAAACCCTAACTTGATCTTCAGTTCCAAGAGTCTGGTGATGAGAAAATGTTGATGAAATGGGAGGGCAAATTTTGGGGTACAACAGTTGCCCCTGTTCAATCTTCTTAAACCTGAAGAGCTAGATTGGCAAGTTTGCCTTTCGTGACTCGAAGGTAAAAGAGGATTGGACACTAGAGTGCCCGTAAATTTGCACTCATCAAAACATGGCTGAGGAAATGGGCTTAAAGATGCCATTTGGAGATGGTAGAATCTTGCTGGAGATGGGATTAAATATGCCATCCAAGAATGTTTGTTGAATTGCAATGTTGTAGGTCAGAAGAATGAGCATCAAAGTGGTATCCGTGTCCCGGATGTCATTGAACTGTATCTGGAGACTGAGTCTGTATGAGCAAAAGAATGGTGTCTATGTCTGGTGCATATCTGAGATGTAACCGTATTTGAACTTTGGATGAACGTCAGAATGACTGCCGTGTCTGGAGTGTATCTGTATTGTATATGGGTAACAGAGAAACATCTGTGTACGGAGCAACTGTGTGTTAGGGATGAACTATGAATGAGGAACAGAATGGAAACCGTGTCTGGAGCGTATCTGGACTGTATCTGAAGTCGAGATCTGTATGAGTAGTAGAATGACCATCGTGTCTGGGGTGTATCCGTACTGTAACTGGGATCTAAATAAGAGATAGAATGACTTCCGTGGCGACTGCACTGGGGGAATCAAACTGCTGGTGTAAAGGCCAGAACAACATCCGTGTTTGGAGCGTATCTGAACTTGTAGTTGATAGTTGAATCTGAATGAGAGGTAGAATGGCTGCCGTGTCTGGAGCGTATCTAGTCTGTATCTGATTGCTGAAGTCTGAATGAGTAGTAGAATGACCGTCGTGTCTGGGGTGTATCCGTACTGTATTTTGACTTGAAGTTCTTGAATGAGTAATAGAATGACCGCCGTGTCTGGGGTGTATCCATACTGTATCCGAATAATTGTTAATGATAGCCTTTTAATCTTATCCTGAAAAGGGTAAAATGTTAGCTAAAACACGAAGTTATATTGCATGATATGTATGATGCAATGAACTGTATTTCATCAATGTTTATGATATATGAATGTAATGGATGTGCATGTAATCTGATTAGTTGTCTTGCTGAGGAAAATAAATCCTTGGTAACTGGAGGTAATGAAATCTTTGATTGTCGTTGGGGGAAGTAAATCTTTGACCGATGATGGGGATTAACAAGGCCTCTGACAACTTCTGTAGGGAATGAGAATCCTTCATGACTTTCCTGGGATATAGGGGAAACTCTGAAAATCTCTTCTGGGGAATTGAAGCCTTGGAGAAATGGGACCGAGAATCTTCGATCTTGCTGGGAGATAAATCTGTGGGGGGGAAATACTCATCATTCTGGCTCCACTGGGGAATAAGGTTTAGACTAATCTGGCTCCACAGGGGATCTTGAAGTTTAACTCCGCTGGGGAAATATACTCCAAATTTTAGCTTTGTTGAGGATCTGAATGATGTATCGTAGGGGATTTCTTCTGGAATAGCATAAAGATTTCTTCCTAATCCTATCAGTAATTATCCTTTTTCAATTTCGTTTTGTCTGTAAGCAGTGATTATATTCTAATGCATATGCCTATTTAACAAAACATTGGACGTTTTCAAATAAAACATAAGTGTAAAAAGAAAAGAGAGGCAAGCAAATTTCCGCACTTTGAAGTATATTTGTATTAACTTTTGTGAGTATTTTTGTACAAAGGAGACAGACATCCTAGTAAGAGAATGTTGTCGTAAAAATTGAAAAGTTTTATACAAAAGAAAGATGGTTATGTGTAATAATTCCATAAGATTCCCATTCTGCTATAGCCTTCACAACTCTGGATATTTATCCATTCGCCGCTTCGTCTGCCGATGACTGGATTGATCAGAAGCCTGGAGTTTGTTGGTGAAGAGATTGTTCTTAAAGTGATCTGACGAGACATAGCCATACACTTTAATTCCCTAACTTCTGCCTGGACCGCCCTTTCGGGTTTTCGATCCACCAGGAAACCCTTTTCTGCCCAAGTCGCCCTTTCGGGTTTTCAACTTGCCGGGTGTACAATATTTTTTTTGTTTTATCCCTAATTTTTGCCTGAACCGCCCTTTCGGGTTTTCGATTCACCGGGATGCCCATTTTTTCCCAAGTCGCCCTTTTGGGTTTTCAACTTGTCGGGTTATTTTATGCGTAGTATCTTTTGACTATGTCTGTGTTCGCAGGGTGTGGCAAATCGTCGTCGTCCATGGTGGTCAAAATCATTGCCCCACCAGAAAATATGATCTTGATCACAAATGGTCCTTCGTAAGTAGGAGTCCGCTTTCCCCTGGGATCACTTTGCGGTAAGATGATCTGCTTGATTACAAGATCTCCGACTTAATATACTTGACGCCTGACTTTCTTGTTGAAAGCCTTGATCATACGTTTATGATACGTCTGACCATGACAAACAGCAGTAAGTCGCTTCTCGTCGATCAAATTGAGTTGATCAAGTCGGATCTGAATCCAATCGTCTTCACTCAAACCAGCGTCCTTCATAATCCTTAAGGAAGGAATCTGAACTTCCATGGGTAGAACAACTTCTATGCCATATACTAAAGAAAATGGGGTTGTCCTTATTGAAGTACGGGACGTGGTACGATATCCATGCAGAGAAAACGGTAACATCTCATGCCAGTCTTTGTAGGTGACTGTCATCTTTTGAATGATCTTCTTGATATTTTTGTTTGCGGCCTCAACAACACCGTTCATCTTCGGCCGATAGGGAGATGAATTGTGATGATAAATCTTGAATTGCTCGCATAGAGCGGTGATCATAGTATTGTTCAAATTTGTACTGTTGTCTGTGATGATCCTGTCGGGGATACCATACCGGCATATGAGATTCTGCTTGATGAAGCGGGCCACCACATTCTTTGTAATTGAGGCATAGGAAGCTGCCTCGACCCATTTGGTGAAGTAATCAATAGCCACCAGGATGAAGCGGTGTCCATTGGACGTCGTGGGCTTGATTTCTCCAATCATGTCAATGCCCCACATTGCGAATGGCCAAGGAGCTGTCAGAACGTTGAGAGGAACATGAGGAATATGTACCTTGTCGGCGTAGACTTGGCACTTGTGGCAAGTACGGGAATGTTGGTGACAATCAGCTTCCATGGTAGACCAATAGTAGCCTGCCCTTATAATCTTCTTAGCCATCATATGTCCGCTTAAATGGGTGCCAAATGTACCACTGTGTATTTCAGTCATGATCAACTCTGCTTCAGCTTTGTCCACATAACGAAGTAAAACGCAATCATGGTTGTGTTTATAGAGGATGCCATTGCTTAGGAAGAACTTGGCAGCAAATCTCCTTAAGAACTTTTTTTCATTGACGGAAGCTCCTTCGGGGTATTCTCTAGTCTGGAGATACCTTTTGATTTCATGAAACCAGGGTTGTTCCACTACTTCTTAGGTATTAATCTCATGACAATGCGCAGGTTCGTCCATTCGCTCGATGGTGATTTGGGGAGCCTCGTTATCCCAGTTGAGTTTAAACATGGAAGACATTGTAGCCAGAGCATCTGCTAGCTGATTTTCTTCTCGCGGGAAATGTTCGAAAGTAATCTGCTTGAAATAAGGCAACAACATCAGGACATGTTCTTTGTATGGGATAAGATTAGGATGTTTGGTGTCCCACTCTCCTTTGATTTGACTGATGACCAAAGCCGAGTCTCCAAATACGACCAAAGATTTGATCCCCAAGTCTATAGCAGCCTTGAGACCAAAGATGCAAGCTTCATATTCGGCCATGTTGTTGGTACAGCTGAAACAAAGTCGGGCAGTGAAGGGTGTATGGAAACCTTACGGAGAAATGAGTACCGCACCGATGCCATTGCTAAGTGCATTTGAAGCACCATCAAAGTACAGGGTCCATCGGGATCCTTGTTCAGGTCCGTCATACGGTCTGTTACCTTTAATGTTGTCCAATGTCATGATGTCCTCGTCAGAGAAGTCGAATCTCATAGATTGGTAATCTTCGACAGCTTGATGAGCTAGATGGTCATCTAGTACACTCCCTTTTATAGATTTTTGGGTAGTATACTGGATGTCATACTCAGTCAGGATCATTTTCCATCTAGCGATTATTCCAGATAAAGCAGGCTTCTCGAAGATATACTTGATCGGGTCCATTTTGGAAATCAGCAGAGTGGTATGAGTCAACATATACTGCCTTAGCCGGCGAGCAGCCCATACCAAAGCGCAGCAAGTTTTCTCGAGCAGTGAGTAGCGAGTCTCACAGTTGGTAAAATTTTTGCTAAGGTAATAAATGGCATGCTCTTTTCGACCAGACTCGTCATGTTGGCCCATCACACACCCCATTGAGTTATCCAAAACAGTCAGATACATGATTAACGACCTTCCTTCGACGGGTGGCATCAGAATAGGAGGTTCTAGCAAATACTCCTTGATCTTATCAAAAGCAACTTGACAATCATTGTTCCATTCAACTACCTGATCCTTCTTCAACAGTTTGAAAATTGGCTCACAGGTGGAAGTCAGGTGAGAGATGAATCTGGCGATATAGTTCAAGCGTCCCAAGAATCCTCTAACCTCCTTTTCAGTACGGGGGGCAGGCATTTCTTGTATAGCCTTTACTTTAGCTGGATCAACTTCAATGCCTTTGTTGCTGACAATAAATCCCAGAAGTTTACCATACCTAACCTCAAAAGTGCACTTGCTTGGATTTAGTCTGACTTTATACTCCTTCAACCTGACAAACAGCTTTTGCAAATGATCAAGGTGTTCTTATTTTGTTTATGATCGAGCTATCATGTCGTCTACGTAAACTTCGATCTCATGATGTATCATATCATGAAACAAAGCTACCATGGTGCGTTGATAGGTTTCCCCTGCGTTCTTCAGTCCGAACGGCATCACTTTATAGCAGAAGGTACCCCATTGCGTGACAAAGGTAGTTTTCTCCATGTCCTCGGGGGCCATTTTAATCTGGTTGTAGCCCGAGAATCCATCCATGAAGGAAAATACTTTGTGCTGAGCTGTATTGTCAACCAAGATATCTATATGTGGTAGCGGAAAATCGTCTTTAGGGCTAGCCCTGTTCAAATCCCGATAGTCCACACACATTCTGACCTTGCCGTCCTTTTTGGGAACGGGCACAATGTTAGCAACCCATTATGGATAGGTTGTAACAGCCAGAAAGCCAGCGTTGAATTGCTTCATTACTTCAGCCTTAATCTTCTCAGACATGTCAGGCCTCATTCGGTGGACCTTTTGCTTGATCGGTGGACAATCCTCTCTTGTAGGGAGGCGGTGAACCACGATATCTGTGCCTAGTCCTGGCATATTTTCATAAGACCAGGCGAAGATTTCAACGTATTCATTCAACAACTGCACTAAGCGTTCTTTGGAACTTGGTTCCAGGTTGGCACCCATTTTTACTTCTTTCCTGTCTTCCTCTGTCCCCAAGTTGATGGTTTCTAGCAAATCTTCATGAGGCAGAATAGCCCTCTCTTCTTGTTGTAGAAGTCTGGCTAACTCTCCCGGCACTTCACAATCTACGTCAACTTCGTACTCAGCATGATTGACCAAATCTTCAGAGTTATCGAAGGCTAAAGCAGAATAATCACCCATGGAATCCAGAATAGATGGGTACCTGCATTTGTGAGTGTGGGTGTGTGTAAGGGATAGCCATCCTTAAACAAACAAAAATGCAAAAGGAAAGAAAATGAACACAACAGTTTATAGATGAAAAACGTCCAATGATTCATTAAAACATGGCATATGATTATGAAGAAAATCAAACCCTTACAAACGGACCTACATGCCCCGGGCAAGGTATGAGGTGAAAATAGTGTGTGAATTGTTTTAGTTATTACAGACCATAAAAATGGGAAATTGTTCAAAGATAAAATTACTGGTTGATAAAGGTGATAGGAACAAAATCCTTTGCTTCCCAATTGCTCAAACCCCCTTCGACGGTCGGAAAGATCTAATATTCAAAGTGGCTCTCTTCATCTTCATCTTTTACAGCATTAATTCTGTGATGAGTGATTCTTACGGGTGGCCCTCCAGTCTTGGAACGACGCATAGCCTTTTATCCTACAGCTGTAAACCCTAGTCCGAATTTGTCCGTCTTATGGGGAAAATCAGGCAATTGTCCCCATATTGTACTCTTCCCTTCTTTAATCACAGCCTCTGCCTCCTTGAGAGATAACATCCTAGCTACAAGCTTGGGAACGATAGGTACCTCAACCATTGTCTTCGCAACTGCTACTTTGGGAGAAACTTCCTCAAAATGTTGGAAAGGCGTTTCGATGAACTCTCCATCTAACTCCACATATCGAAAGGAATTGAGATGACTGGTCATGTACTCTTCCTCGCCGTGCACAGTTATAATTTTACCTTAACAGGATATTTCAGCATCTGGTGCAAAGAGGAGGTAACTGCCCTGGCATAATGGATCCACGGTCTTCCTAGCAAACATGAGTATGATGGACGGATGTCCATCACGTAGAAGGTGGAATTGAACACTTTGGTGCCTACCTTGATAGGCATATCAACCTCTCCATGAACCATTCTTTTGGAACCATCAAAAGCCCTAACGACGATGTTACTAGGTTTGAGGGTCAAACCTTCGCAATCCAAACGGTCTAAGGCTTTCTTTGGCAGCACATTCAGGGAAGAACCAGTATCAACCAAGACATGGGCGAGAGTGGTTCCCCGGCATTCAACTGAAACATGTAACGCATCATTGTGTTTCCTTCCTTTGGGAGTTAAGTCAGCATCGGAAAAGCCAAGGCCATTATCAGCAGTAAGACTGGCTACACACTCTTGAAATTGGTCAGCTGAAGTTTCTTGGGGAACATGTGCCGCCTTCAAGAATTTGATTAGGGCCTTAGCGTGGGCCTCAGAACAGAGCAGAAGAGCCAACATTGAAATTTTAGAAGGGGTCTGCCCTAATTGTTCCACAACGTCGTAGTCACTTTTTCTGATTATTTTCAAGATTTCATCCATTTCTTTCTGAGTGGTTTCGGGGATAACCACAACATGGGCCTTTGTCCGGACAGGCACTTCCAGTATCCCCTTACCCTTGTCGATAATATCAGCAGATGGTGTTACTTCAGGGGTAACCAATTCTTCAATCACTGGGCCTTGCACAGGTGGTCCAACAGGTGCAGAGGCCTTCAAGGGTCCGAAAACTGCTCGAGAGGGAGCAATCTCCGGAGAAATGATCCGGCCACTGTGGGTTATCTTGCTTGTACCTGCGATGTTCCCTATATCAGGGTCTTCCTCAGAAATTTCTTGGACTGTTTCGATTTGTTTGATGTCGTGGTAGAAGATTTCTCCCCCATAGTTCCACGATATCGTTTTGCTGGATTTGTACGAGACAGGTCCCGGCATGGTGATCTTTAAAGGTACACATTCAGAGTTGGGTGTAATCCTGACAGGCCTTTTACAAGCCTTGGGAGGATTGTAGGAAATGGTTATGATAGCAATATCGTTGGTTGAAGTAACACAAGTATCAGGAGTAATAGGATTGAAAGTGTCAACAGGGGTTTTCTAGAAAAGTATATCTTGAGTATCCATCAGGTGTTGGACACCTGACTTCAACATTGGACAATCACCTTGAATGTTCAAACAGAAATAACAGTCTTTACCACAACCAGGAAAGATCCTGGCTCGCAACAAATTTTCTTTAATCACTAACAATGGAGTCAACAGATCGGCAACATCAGTAACATGGAGGTTTTCCAAAATAGCATGCACATTGTGGTCGTGCTTGGGCATCAGAGCGGATATAACATTGGGCTTCTCAGGAGCGTCAAATTCAACCTCTTTGGCATCAATTAAGTCCTGAATTTTGTTCTTAAGTGCCCAGCAATTATTGGTATCGTGTCCAGCACTGTCGGAATGGTAAGCACACTTGGCATTAGAGTGGTAGTATGGAGAGGAGGTGTTAGGGTTTTTTGGTGCCTCTTTCAAACTGGTCAGATTTAGCTTCAACAAATGGGGAAGGACCTGAGCGGGTGTCATGTTGATGCGGGTGAACTGCCGTTGTGGCCGTTCTACCCGTTGTTGATTAGGTCTCGACTGATTGTTACGAGGTTAATCATTTGACGAATTTTGAATCATCACGGCCCCTACAGTCGGCCGGTGCTCGGTTCTTCCCAATCCCTTCTGAGAATACACAGAAGATGCTTCCTTCTTGGCTGGGAAAGGTTTCTTAACAGTTGTGGATGCGGAAGCATCCTTTTTTATCTTTCCACTTTTAATACCGGCCTCCACCCTTTTGCCGGTCAAAATCAGTTCAGTAAATCCCGCAGAAGAGCTCCCGATTAGATGGTTGAAAAAGGGGCCAGACAGGGTCCCCAGAAACATATCAACTAACTCCCTATCTGATAACGGCGGCTGTACCCTTCCATCCAGATCACGCCACTTTTGAGCGTACTCTTTAAAACCTTCGTTGGAAGCCATCCCCATACTTTGTAACTGAGTACGAGTGGGCGCCAAATCAGCATTGTATTGATACTGACGGTAAAAAGCAGCTGCCAAGTCTTCCTAATTGTGAGCCTCTGATCTCTCGAGCTGATAAAACCAATCTAATTGAGTGCCAGACAAGCTGTCTTTGAAAAAGTGTACCCAAAGGTCTTTATCGGATGAATGAGGTTGGATCTTTCTGACATACGACCTTAGGTGCATCTTAGGGCAAGACAGACTGTCGTACTTGGCAAATGTTGGCACCTTGAACTTGGGAGGGATAACAATCCCATCTACCAGCCCTAGTTCCTCAAAATCCAATCCGGGCACCCTCTGCAACTCCATAGCTACCAATCTGTCTTCTAGGTTCTTATATTTGTCGTCCGCTGGTGGATACTGTTGTTCGGAGTAGTCTTCGTCTTCTTCCTCTTCCTCCTCTTCAACCTCGGATTCAGAGGGTACAGTAGCCCCTTTTCCCTTTACCGGCCCCTTCGTCAGACGTTGAGGGGAACTCAATAACTCTTCTGGCCTGATGCTCAAATCTTCTTTCCAAAGTGGCTACTCTGGGTCTCTTTTTCTTTCTCTCTTTATTCTTCTCCAATAAAACTTTGAGGTCCTCCTGACCCTTTTCCAAGGTCATGAGGAGTTGCTAGAATTGTGAATTTTGTGCTTGTAGATCCTTTACCGTTTGCTCCAAATCCATCTTGCTGAAATAAACAGCAGAAAGATAAGGAAACCTGGCGTGAAGACCTGTTTATGCATATGATGAATGGTATGCTATTCATGTAATGCATTCAAGGGTTTAAAAACTCAAATTTGTTGCAAACAAAAAGAATGCACGTCATATTAAGAAGAAATTTGTTAGTACATAAATGCCCCATGGGCGAAATATTACAAAATTCTTAATGTAAAAAGACATTGCGCATCCTTTTTGGTGCGATGTAAGTGTTGAGAGTCTCTTCCTCGTGAAGTCGGCGGGTAAGCTCCAAAACCTTCTTCTCACTGGCATAGAAGCTGGCTTCAAAGGTATCTCGTTCTTCCTTGAGTTGGATCCAACTCTTTTGCATTTCCTCCCATGATGTTGGCATGTCAGGATGTAGGATGGTGTATGGAACCTCTCCTTCCATAACAGGCTCTTTGATCAGGGGTAGAATGTGAGGATATGGCATCATAAGATTCTGGGAGCGGGTTCGTACCCACTTGAGATAAGGCTCAAGGGGGATGGAATTCTTGTGCCCCAGTGTCTTACTATCTACCTTGTTAGGCATCCTCCAAGCTCTGATGAACCGTTGTCGAAGTCCTTGCGCATCGTTGTCGAAGTCAAAAACTAGGTCTGGAATCAGCATGTCATGAGGGCCATCCCTCCGACCATATCCAAATTGTCTCAAAGCTAGACAAGGGTTGTAGGTGATGTCTCCCCTAATGCCAAGTAGTGGGACATTAGGAAATTCCCCACAACGATCAATGATGATGACATTTTCTCTGGACCGAGAACACCAATGTACATCAGAATGTGTGAGGATCATCAATCGTTGTGACCACCTTAAACCCTGCTCATTCTTCAAAACTGATTGTGGAAGGTGAAAAAATAAACCACCTTGCGAGGAGAGGAGTACAACACATGAGAACACCTCTTTTTCTCATTGTTCATGTGTAAAATGAGTGTAGGATGTCCCCGAGAAATGTAGGTATGGGATTTTTGGACATGAAAATCTTGACAACATTCACATCTATAAGTTGATCAGGATTTGGGAACAAAACTAACCCATAGATAAGGAGTTCCACAATCTCTTCAAAGGCTTGTAGATCAAGAGAATTCCAACAGTCTTGTGCCTTCTCAAACAGAAACTTTGCCAAGAAACCCTTGACACCACTTCTGGTTTCCCAATGCCCCTTGATGTCAGATGGTTGCAAGTGTAATGCTTGAGCAACATCTTCAGGTTTTGGTTCTTTTTCCGTACCGTTGTAGGGTAGTTGATGAAGAATAGGAATTCTCAAGAGTTGAGAAAATTCCTCCAAAGTAGGCACCAATTGGTAATCAGGGAATGTGAAACAGTGGTGTAGGGGGTCAAAGAACTGGAAGAGAACTTTTATCATGTCTTCTTCAATGCTGGTGCTGACCAAGTTGAGGAGTCTGCCATGTCCTTCACTGAAGAGAGAATTCTCTGGAATCCTAGAAGTAAGCTCCTTCAGTTGAGGGGGGATCCTCACAAGGTTGACTTGAATTGTTTTCCTGCGAAGAGATTCCATGACCTACAAAACAAGAACAAAGATGAAGATCCAAACCCTTGAAATGGTTAGTGGCTGCATATGATGCTTTATGATGTTCATGATGTATGCACAAGCACATGTACAAGCAAGTCACACAAAACCCTAGTTTCAGGCTTGCATGAGGTTTCATAGGTAAGTACCCTCTTGAGTTTAGTTGGCTCAAAACCTGTCCTACAAATAGTAACCGGGTTCTAAGGAGCTCAATATCATTGGATTATTTTCTATGTTCATTGTTTTGGTTTAGCCACTTAACTAGCGACCAAAATATTCCAAGAAAACAACCCTCAATGAGTGTAGTATCGAGTATCTACCAACTTCGGACTGCACCAAAGCCGGTCATCTCACTACCCCTAATAAAAGGCCAAGATGGTCAAGTAAGGTTCTAGTTCATTAGTGCTTCATGACATCACTCAGCGGCCCCGTATTCTCTTTGATTGACTCAAAGGCTATCGGTACTCACAAATATGTCGCACTAATATAGCTATTGCTTCAACCGTGTCGGTATACCCCGCACAGTTTCCACAACGTATTGCTATTTACCTATGAATGTTTCCCAAATCCGGGTGGAGGATTTCAAGCCCAAACAAGAGAACCAAAATGTAAAGCAAACAAAGCAAACAATAATCATGCAAAGGGTGATCTAAGCCCTAAGGTTACTCCACTTTTAAAGTTTTCCCTAGCAGAGTCGCCAGTTCTGTGATACGGTGGGAACTGACTTGAGGTTTTGCGTTTGTGTTCGCAAATGTTTCGGTTTAGCAAGAGTCACCGCTGATTTTTTATTTTATCCTAAGGAAAGGTCAAAAAGCACAGGAAAGACCTTTGAGATGTTTTCTTGGGTTCGGGGAGTAGATAATAGAAAGGGAAGGTATTAGCACCCTTTATATCCATGGTTATCCATGGGCTCTTAGTTACTTGCTTAGATCACTTGCTTTGCATTTCTATTGTTTGAAATGGTGCTTTTCAATTGTTTGAAATGGTGCTTTGTGTGAGATTTTGAAAGATGTTTTGGAAAGAGGCCATCGTTGTGGCAACCTTTGTAATGATTCTTGTTTGAATGTATACAAAGGTGTTTTTGTCTTTTGAAAAGTTTTCAATGTTTGAAAGTAGGGTTTTGAAATTGTGTTGTGAAGTGTGTTTTGAAAAATAGCAAGGATGTTTTTTGCAAGTTTGATCAAGTAACTAAGAGTTTGTCTACCCTATTTTACTCAAAGATCTTCCTTATGTTTTAACCCTTTTAACAGTGTTGTTTCACCATTGTGTTTGGTGAACAACCTTATGTTAGGATGTTAACGGGACAGGCGCGGGTCATCGTATAGACCATGATAACAATGGTGTCAAGTATCTTTGGCAATTTTCTTGAGAGACTTGATCATTTTGTTTAGGTAACTCAGATAGCATCGTCGAGGGACTATGATCTTTTTGTTTGTTTTTGTTTTTGCCAAAATACTCAACATGCAACCATGGCCCATTTTTGAAGGCGACAAGTGGATGAAACCCTAGGGGTGCAAGTGTGCATTGCGTTTGTTTTTCATGCATGTTTATCTTGGATTAGGTCAAGCTTGTTATTGATTTTATTTTGCATACAAACCCTAAGTCTAAGCATGGCATTATTTGGGAGCTTTTAAATGTGCGAGAATTTAAAATGCTACACTATTACAACATGATATAGGGAGGGGGATACAAATTTGAATTGGGAATATTTGACAAGAAAATAAAATCTAAGTTATTACAACCATATTGAATGTATAGGTGATATTCAAATGTACAATAATTGAAATAAATACAAATAAATAAAAGTCAAATAAAATGTACTATGCAAAAAAAAAGTTTTATGTATGTAAAAAGTATATTTTTTTAATGTGAAATGCAAATAAATAAAAAAATCAATTTTTTTTATTTTTGTTAATTAGGGTAAAACCCTAATTCTTAAATAAATAATATTATTTATTAATTATACATAATACTATATTAATTTATACAAAAAATAAAAGTATATTATTAAAATGATATTTTTAGTACAAAATATTAATAAAAATGAAAATATAGTATTTTTGTATTTTTGTCCTAATTTTTAATAAAATAAAAATATATAAGTGTAAAAATATATAGTATTTATGTATTAACTATGTAAAAAAGGTATATTTTTAAGTATATATAAAGGAAAATAAAAATTAATTTATATAAAAAAAGTGTATATTCAAGAAAAATGTTTTTAAGTATATAAAAAATAATAAATAAAAATAGTTATATTTTTTAAATTATTTTTGAGTTTTTAATAAAAGAAAAATAAACTATTTATATATTTATACTAGTAAGATAAAAAATAAATACCAAATAAATATGAAAAATATAGAAAATAATTTTTTGGTATTTTTTATATTTAGACAAGAAATAATAAAGTCAGAATAAAAAATAAAAATGACAAAATGACAAATATTCAAATAAATGGGCCAGGGAGGTGTAAACTGAATAAAGGGGTGTCAAAAGCAAAAGGAACCAGGTCCAACCCAGAATCCACTTCTTCTTCTTCCTTTGAACAACCTGCGCGCGTGCTATGTACAAAACTGTAACTCCTGATTCTTTGATTTTTTGACAAAACTCATAACATAAACATTATAGAGAATTAAACAACGAATCCAACCATATAAAAAACTTGGATTAACTCTCAAAGACCAGAGAGAATTTCTCTGGCCCTAATTTCTAACCTAGTTTTTTCAGAAAGTTCATGAGTGAAATTCTCTTAGCACGATTAATGTAAATGAAAACTAAGCATATGTATGGCTTCAGGGCTATGAGTACCACATATTTCATTCACAAACCTAAGCCTAACCATTCCTAAATAGAGAGATAGAGGTCCATGAAATACTTGTCTCAGTTGACTTCGAGTTGGACAATGTAGCAACCTTCAATGGTGTTTGAGCTTCTGTTGAGCTTGCCTGGAGTCCAAGGAAGCTTTTCCAATGCTTGGCTTGTTTTGAAATAACTTGAATCGTGCTGTAGAACTCAACCTGCAGAGCTTTGAAACAAAAATGGCAAAGTGTGTTAGAGATGTTACAGCTTGCAATGGTGGCCCGGGATAGCTCAAGTGAGTTGATTGGAAGGTGTTTGAACTATCTTTGGACAAAACGCACGATGGAATTTGGCTAGGGCTTGAAATTTGCAGAACTGACTCTATTTTGCATAAAAATGGAGGTTTTGAGTAAGAGGAGGTTTTAGTGATGAAGGAGCCGTGTTTCTGGATTATTAGGAGGTACAAAACTTGTTCACAATGTTCTTGTAAGCTGGTTTTCTCAGATGTGTGTTGTGTCTTGTATTTTGCAAGTTTCTTCTACTTGAAGCAAAAGAATGGAAGTGATGTTATAGCCCTGTACAGGTCCTTCTATCAACCTGCACACAACACTCTTGGCCCCTCTAATTCATGGATTTGGTTTGTAGTCTCAGATTTTGTCCAAGGCTCAATGCTTGGTGTTTTGACATAAAGTAACTTTTGCAAAAATGGCAATATACCTTTTACCATTTAGGGCTTAATTTTGCATGTAATGTCCATATGAACAAGATAATACCTTAATTCAATGGTTAGGCATTAATTTATGGAATACAAGTTGGTTTTGAGGCCTGCAAGATAGCACCAAACATGCTGATTTGAAAATGCAAGTTTGTATGAACATGCATTGGCCATGGACAAAAGTGAGTTTTTGCCAACTTCAAGCATTCGATTCTCTCTAACCACAAGGGTGTTTGAGGAGTTCTTGGACAATTTGGAAATCTTGGAACATGTACTATAATACATCTTTGAAATGCAACTTGAAACTCCAAGTGGAACTATGTGAAAAGTGGCCAAGAAGATGGGTCAAAATCCTGCCTAGATTAGGGCAAATTTTCTCCAAGTTAAAAGTTTTAGGTACCCTTGTTCCAAAAATCATAACTTGAGATACAAGCTTCTTTTGAGAAAACTTTGTGAATAAAAATTGTATACTTTGTGATAGACTACAACTTTCATGTTGCAAGTTTTCTTTGACTCTATTTGCATCTTGGTGAAAAAATGGGACAAAGTTAGGAAAAAATAAGAAAATTTCATAACTTAGAAAATTTCTAAGTTATGAAATTTTTTCCTTTTTAAACCCTAATTTGCATTTTTGGGTTTCTTGATGAACAAGTTTCATAATTTGACATGTCTTGATGAAAAATAACTCTTGGCATTTGATTTTGACCAAAAAGTCAAAGTTTGACTTTTCAGTATACAGTCAAATTTTGATCAGTTGACTGAAAAATTCATTTGTCAATCCTATGCATTTGAGATCTTTTGAACTTGTTGAATGGGTCAAGATAATGTCATGGAGTCCTTGAGTCCACATGTGATCTTGGTTTGCCATTGGTTAGGTCAAACAGTCAAAAATTGCCTTTGTGCAGTCAAAACCCTAAAAATGACCATTTTACCCTTTTGGTGATCTGATCAAATTTCTTGTGGAATTGTGATCCAAACTTGACCAAATGGTTAATATGAGTTCATAATGTTGATGTGGGTCAAATTTCATGAGGTTTGACTATCAATTGGCCACAGTTGACTTTTTCCCCAATACAACTAATTTTGGGTCAAATGTCCAATTGACTGGGCAAAAATTTGAATTAAGGCTTGAAATTTGGTATGGACAAACTTGTGAATCCAACTTGAAGTATAAAAGTCAATTTGGGCATTGTAGGTCAAAATATCTCTGTGCAAACTCAAACCCTAATTTGGGTCAACAGTGCAAGGAGGTGTCTTGAGTAGAGCAAACCCTAACTTGATCTTCAGTTCCAAGAGTCTAGTGATGAGAAAATGTTGATGAAATGGGAGGGCAAATTTTGGGGTACAACCGCATCATACAACACAATCTCATTTATTTTGAGAACATCATTGCTCAATACATTTCATACATCATGACATTACATACGACTAACTCTTTACCTTTCAGGGAAAGATGCAATCAAATTCTCACAAGTTTTCTCTGGTTCAGTCAGATCGGTGCTAAGATTTCTATTCCAGTGCAAGCTATGAAGCCCAGATCCGACCAGATAATATCTTGATTTCTCCATCATACCATGAAGCCCAGAGAACGACCGGATAACAGTACCAAAATACCACGAAGCCTGGAATCGACCAGATAGTGGTTTATCTTTAATTCAAGCTATGAAGCCCGAAAATCGACCGGAAAATAGTTGAATCCCCAGCAAGTTATTGTGAAGCCTGGAGAACGACCAGATAGCAATGCAAGTTACTGTGAAGCTTGGATTACGACCAAATAACAGTACAAAACATCATGAAGCTTGGAATCGACCAGATAGTGGTATATCATAAACACAAGCGGCGAAGCCTGGAAATCGACCTGAAAACAGCTTAACAAGGTATTGTGAAGCCTGGAAATCGACCAGATAGCAATACAGGACACCATGAAGCCTGGATTCAACCAGATAATGGTATAAGACATCGTGAAGCCTGGATTACAACCAGATAGCGGCAAAAGACACTGAAGCCTGGGACTACGACCAGATAACATTAAGGGACATTGCGAAGCTTGGATTTCGACCAAATAGCAGTCTACCCGGCCAATTACTAAGAAGCTCGGAATCGACCGGATATTAGTAGGCCTAAAAATCAAATGGAAGCCCGGATGCGATTGGATAACCACTTGATTTCTTCTGAAGCCTGGAACACGACCAGATAAGAAGTAAGAAGTTGCGAAGCCTGGATTACGGCCAGATAGTGGCAAAGGACTGAAGCCTGAAATCGACCAGATAATAGTATGGGACACTACGAAGCTTGGGTTTCGACTAAATAGCAGTTTACCTGGACAATTACTAAGAAGCCCGGAATCGATCGGATATTAGTGTGCCCTAAATTCAAGTTGAAGCCCAGATGCGACCGGATAACAACTTAATTCCTTCTGAAGCCTAGAGTACGACCAGATAAGAATTGAGAAATTGCGAAGCCTGGAGAACGACCGGATAGCAAGTTTAATCTCATCTCCCCGTTAAGTCACTGTAAAGCCTGGAGCACGACTAGATAGCAGTCGATCTTATCGCTATGAAGCCTGGATCACGACCAGATAGTAGTTCATTTTCACCTCTTTGACCAAGAGACGATTCCCCAGTAGAATAACGGACGATCGAAGCTCCTAAAATTCAACTTTTACCAAGACAGAGACTAGCATTCCCCAATGAAGTCCTCCTCAATAACAGGTATACAAGCTCTCGCAAAGGAATCTCTTATGCGATCGACACTCCTTCGAATGGCATCTTTAAGCCCATCCTCCGTTATCAATCTCCAAATGGCATCTATAATCCCATTCCCGACATCACAAGACAAGTACCACTTCATGCGAGTGCAAATTTCTGGGCACTCTAGTGTTCAATCATCTTCCACCTTCGGATCACGAAAGGCAAGCAAGCCAATCTACATCCTTAGGTTTAAGAAGATTGAACAGGGGAAGCTGTTGTACCCCAAAATTTTCCCTCCCATATTTCTCAACACATTTCAAGTGAGATCCTCAAATTGCTCAAGGAAGTCCAAGAGTTGACCAGACAAATTATCTCCTAAGACAGTCTACCTCAAATTAGGGTTTCAGTTTGCATCAAGATGTTTTAATAAAAAGGGTCCCAAATGCTCACTATTGCCCTAATATGTTCTCAATATTATCCATGTCAAGTTTCAAGCCTTGCATAGAAAGTTTGCTCAATTAATTGCTCAAAGGCCTGAAAATCGATTGTGCTAGGGCAAAAGTCAACTGTGGCCCACATACAGTCAAACTTCAATATTTTTGGTTAAAATTCTCATTTTGAAGTATTATTCATCATTTGATCAAGGTTTGATCATGATTCCTCAAGGATTGCTCACAATTCATCAAAACCCAAAAGTTGCTAAATTAGGGTTTTGTAGAAAAGATAACTCAACTTTGACCAAGCATAACTTTCTCATACTTTATCAAAAATGACTCATCCAAAGCTCATTTTTAAGAGGATGAAATTAAATACAATTCATCTTCATCTTCAAAGTTCAAAATATGCACTCACAAGAAGATACAAATTTGGACATTATAGGTCATTTTGAAAAGTCAACAAAAACACCTTTTTTGTCAAAGCTTCATACAAGAACATGGAAGACTCAATTGAGATGAGACTAAAATTTTTGCTTAGAGGACAACTCAAGCTTTCTAAAAAGTCCAATAACACATCTCTAGGGTCAAAATTGAAGGAGTTATGCATTGGTAAAGTTGACCTTTTTTGCAAAATAGGCAAAAGTCAAATGTGCCCAAAATTGTAATTTTTGTCAAATGGGCCCAACTTTTTGTGCTTGCATTAAGTTTGTAACATAATCCACGACCCGTGATCCTTCCCACTTGTCTTTATTTTATTTTTATTTCAATTAAATCAAATTAAATCAAAATAAAACCATGAAAATATCAAAACTAATCAAAGCTTGAGATTTTATGCATGTTTAGGCCTCTTATACAGCTGGAAAGAGAATCAAAACGTGCAAGCTTCAAATGGACACAAAAAGATTGGATTTTGGCTTGATTTTGTAAGATTTACATAAGAATCAAATCATGATTCAATCATCTTAATTGAGAAAGATTTGAAGCAAGTTTGTAACCTAATTCATTCTAGTACATATAAGACAAGTGCATATCAAAAACAGAGGGGGAGGCGTGTAAAAGAGAGAACAAATTGCAAAAAAACTCAAGAAAAGTGTAAACCGATTTTCAGGATTCAGGCTATCTCAGGCCATTCTAAGAATCCTAAACATTTGTTGGACATTCCAGGAACGTGTTTCAACCATTAACAAGCTTTCTCACGTTCAGAATTGTACTGTAAGTACCACATGATTTCCATACTTTCTTAATTTCGAATATCATAATTCTGGCATATTTAGCATGATTCATTGATATATTCTTGATCCTTGAGTTATTTGCAAGCTATTGATTATACCCAATTGCATTTTTACTGACTATACCGCAAGTTGCCATAGTTAGGGTTCTTGCTTCGTTTTTGGGGGTTTTGTGTACAGGAGCAATTGGCCCCAATGGAGGAGACCATTATGACCAGCGGGTCAAACCCAGTTTATCCGTGGTCTTGAATCTTATTTATATTGCTTGTATGCAGTTTCTAAAATGTACAGGGTTATTGCTACAGCGTCATGTCTGTAGGTAAAGGTTCAAAGTTTTAAACGACAGATCCAGGGAAGAAGACGATGGCGTGTCACAACTTTACTGGACGGTTTAAACTCTTGCGTGTTTATTATGGCCAAAAGCCTGTAGTTCTGATCTATTTTGTTTGTTTCTATTGTATTGATAAACTAACACCCAGCGCAGTTGGTCAGCAGAAGGAAGTCAGAAGCTCATGATTCTGGATTCGATCCCAAGCGTGAGCTTTTGGCATTTTTCCCCCTTATATTCACCAGATCCAGCGCTTGCACTTTCTGAGGATCATCTTCTAGACACATCAACCAGGACAAGATCAAGCATCCTCTGGTCATGATCTGCTGGATCCACCCGCCAGAAGCAGGCCCAGTACCATTATCCTCTGACCAGCATCTTCTGATCACCATCCTCTAGACCAGCATCCTCTGGTCACCATCCTCTGGACCATCATCCTCTGATCACCATCCTCTGGACCATCATCCTCTGATCAGAGCTGCTGACAGCAGGCCTTTGGGTTATTTCTTTTTTTTTTCTCTGATTTACCTTTCTTTAGTTATTTTTTTTAATTTTTATTATCAACACCAAAATCACCTTTTTACCAACAAAAAATCATAAAATCAATTTTCAAAAAATCTAGAATTAGGTTTTTTATTTATTCTATCAAAAAACTTAATATTTAATTTAGGGCTAATTCTAACTTTTTTTCATATATTTAAAATCAAATAGAAAAAAATTAGGTTTAACATGTGATTTAATTTTTATTTCTTTTCATAAAATAACAAAAATACAAAAATAGGTCAAATTAATTATTTTTCTTAATTTAAATTAAGTAGTAATTAGGTTTGTACTTATTTAATTTAACCTTATTTTCTCAAAATAATCAAAAAAACCACAAGAAATGATTTTTTCTTTCAATTAGGTTTAGACGGGGTCAAAACCCTAATTTCTCTCATTCTAAATTCATCGTGCGCGCTTTATTATTATTTTTTTTACAATATTAATGTAACTGCTCATGGTATGTAATAGTTTAATTAGGATTTTCTTTTATTTATCAATTTATGGGTTTTTGGCTATTTAATTAATCCCCTACCCCGAAGCCTTGTAATAGCGTAGTTTTATTTCTCGCATTTTAATTCTCGCAAATATTAACTGTTAGATGTATGATAATAGGATTTCATGACAAGACTGTATGTTAATTTTAAAATGGTTAGCAAACCCTAAATGTGCAAAGATAATAACTGAAATTAAATCACTCGCACATGCGCACTCCTAGGGTATACTCTCACTTCGGTTGCCTTCGGTAAATGATCATTAAATATAAGGTGTCTTAGTGGTTGCCCTCTTGTCTAAACAAAGATCAAATGTCCCGTTCGAAAATGTTGCCTCGGAAATGTTGCCTCGAATATGATCTTAAGACATTAGGGTTATTACTAATACGTCCTAACATTACTTTAGTAATCGTACGTCCCTTTCAAATTGACCCTTACAACTCCAACGACGGTGCTACCTACTCATTAATAGTGGTATAGCGCTTTCTAAAGGAAACAAGAACAAAAACCTTCTTTTCTCGAGTAGGTAGATGCTAGTAGGTACTTGCTCAAAATAAACTTTTCACACTTACACTCTTTTCAAACAAAGTTTTCAAAAACTTCGTAACACTCTTGAGGACTGATACAAGGGTTAAAATGAAGTAAAACAAAAACTTTTCGAAACACACAAACACGGAAGCAATTTCTAAAATGATGAGCAAGTACCTAAGAGCCTGTAGAAAACTACGGATAGAAAGGGTGCTAATACCTTCCTTTTCTATAATCTATCCCCGTACTCAAAATCTCGAAAAAGGAATTTTTCTGTGCTTTTGTCCTTTCCAGTTGGATAAAATAAAATTCGGTGGTGACTCTTGCTTACCGCGACATTTTGCGAACTAAAAACGCAAAACACAAACCAGCATTTTCCTAAAACAGTTTGGTTCTACCACCGTATCACAGACTCCTCATAACTTCCTTATGGTCTCTAGGTTCTTCGTCTAGAACCTCACTTGTAGAGATTAAGGCATAAGCTTTAAGATCTGCATACCCAAGTATTTGAGGTGGCTTGATGACTCTCCTCAACCTATCTCTTGCCAATAGGGTAGTCATCGACAATTTCCTCAACTTCCGTCGTATCTTCTGCTTCTTCTTTGACTTCATCTGGGAGACGCAATTCAGCATTGACATGCTCCACCTCAACAGGAATCTCTACCTGTTCTATCTCTTTGGAATATATTTCGGCACTTTGACCAACATCATTAGTTTTCTTTAAATCAACTTCCGCTTTATTAAAAACTATGTCTCGACTGGTGATACTCCTTTTGTGTCATGGCTCTAGGAACCATAGCCTATAAGATCTGACTCCTTCATGGTATCCTTTGAACACGCATTTCAGAGCTCTAGATTCGACCTTGTCTTGCCTAATCTTAGCATAGGCTACGTATCCAAATACTCTCAGTTTGTCGAGATTTGGTGGATGTTCCGACCAAACTTCTTCAGGTATCTTCATATCTAATGCAGTCAAAGGACATTTGTTTATCAGATATGTTATTGTCGAAACAGCCTCAGCCTAAAACACCTTCTTCAATCCAACACTAGTTAACATTCATCTAACTCTTTCCAAAATAGTTTGATTAAATCTTTCTGCCAAACTATTTTGTTGTGGAGTACCTTCAGTAGTTATGTGCCTTGCAATACCAGAGGAAGCACAAAATTTGTTGAAAGCTTCATTGCAAAATTCAAGGCCATTGTCGGCTCTCAGCCTCTTGAGCTTTCTGCCAGTTTGATTTTCGACCAAAGTCTTCCAAATTTTGAAATTCTCAAAACTTTCATCCTTAGTCTTCTAGATGAATACCCATAACTTTCTGGAATAATCATCTACTATGGATAGATAATACTTTGATTCTGAATATGATGGAGACCTTGCAAGCCCCCCAAAGATCAGCATGGATGTAATTAAGGGATCCATGTGTTCTTTGTTTTCCTTTGTTGAACTTCACTCTACAAGATTTTCCAAGTACACATGGTTCACAAAATTTCAGCTTTTCGACTTTGTCTCCACCAAGAAAATTTTGCTTCCCTAATTCGACCAGGCCCCTTTCACTGACATGGCCCGATCTCATGTGCCAAATTTTTGTCTTCAATAAAGGTTTCGTGGATGCAACATTTTCTGAACTACTTACAACTTCAGCCTCAAGGGTATACAAGCCTTGTTTCTTCAGGCCTCTTAAGACTTCCTTCGACCCCTTCATGACTGTTAGGATACTTTTCTCTCCTTAGAAAACATATCTTTTCTTGTCAAATTCACCAAGAGAAATTAAATTTCTCTTCAAATCAGGTACATTCCTGACTTCAGTCAACAACTTTATTAACTCATCATGGAGCTTGAATCTCACATATCCATCAACTGCAATCTTTCAAGCTTTGTTGTTTCCCATCAATACAGATCCACCATCTTAATCACATAATTCCCCGAACAAGTCTTTGTTTGGAGTCATGTGCCAAGTGCAACTTGAATCCATAATCCATTCTTTTCTGGAGTCGCTGCTTAAAATCACAAGAACATCAGATGAGTCAAAATCATCTTGAACAATGGTTGCGTTGCCATTATCCTTACCTTCATGATCTTTCAAGCGTTCAGGGAACACCTTTCTCGTGTGACCCTTCTTCTTACAATGATAGCATTAAATACTAGGTGCTTCGCCACTATAAGACTTCTGCTGACTTTTACCATTCTTCTTGTCGAACTTACCATCATTTCGCAAGAATTTAGCTCTAACAGTCAAACCTTCACCAACCATCGAAGGTTTATACTCCTTTCGTTCATTCAAGTCCTTATAATACAAGGTTGATTAAACTTCTTCAAAGGCCAGGACTCTCTTCCATACAAGAGGGTTTCTTTGAAGTGAGCATGTGTTCTGGGCAAAGCACACAACAGCAATAACGCTTGATCTTTATCATCGATCTTCATATCAATATTTTCAAGATCAAGAATCAGCTTGTTAAACAAAGCTTGCTTCAGGTAGAGTCGGTTTACCAGCGATTTTGTCATGTACAAACTTTCAAGTTTCACCCATAACCTTGTCGTCATCGTCTCCTTTGATACCTGTCGAAGAACCTTATCACCAAGGCTTAACAAGATTTCACCGTGGGATTTCTATATCATGGTCGTCCTCTCTACTACCATTAACACAATATTCATGGCTTCTTCTCCCTTCAACGCTTCCAAACAAACCTTTTGAACCAGTAGGGCTTTCATCTTTAAGCGCCACAGACCAAAATCGTTCATTCTGGTGAACTTTTCAATCTCATACTTTATTGAAGGCATCTTCTCCATGCTCACCGCGCCAATTTGTTATGAAAAATGATACCTTTAAAACAAAGTATAAATTGTTTCTTTATAATCAAGAAACAACTAGGGTAGACAAGATGGAAAAACACATAGAACAACAAGGATTGGTTATTAACTGCTATTATTTACTTTCTCTTAGAACAAGATTACAAGTACACAAGAATAACAAATAACCCTCTCACCCTAAATTATAATTTATAGTATGAAATGGTGAGAGACTATATGTTATTTATAATAAACCTAACATACTAAGCTAATGGGATTTTTCACAAATACCCATTACAAGCTAACTTAGGGTACAAGCTAACTTAAACAATTGTATATAACAAACAGGCCCAATTTAAAATACTAACAACCCTAGCATTTTGACACCTACATACTAGAACACACTTCGACTACAGTATGTAGGTCTTCGACACCATCATGTGAACATACTTCGACGGTATGCATAAATCCTGTCGAACCAGAAGCTACTCTTCGACCCATTAGAGTTCGATCCAATATCTCACATGACCCATATAAGGTCAGGATCAAATGACAGCAAGGTGTCAAACTTAGTAACATGACATCTTCGATAACTCTTCACCCCATGTTCATATAACAAAATTCACCGTTGAATTTAAAGGTATTATTATATAGATCACGCCTATAAAATTTCATATTAATCATAAATTATTTGATATGTTAAAGAGAATGATAAAAATTAATGGTTTTCATGAAGTTTTGTAAGACGATAGTTTTTATGCATCTCGTTGACATGACAAATGATTTTCAATTGATGTTAAATTTTATAGATATGATATGTATGATAATACCTTTCAATCTGACAGTGAATTTTGTTATATGAATATACGGTAAAGAGTTATCAGAGGTGTCATGTTACTAAGTTTGACACCTTGGTGTCATTTGATCCTGACCCATATATATATATATATAATACATTCTATGAAAAAGCTTAATCGAGTCCAACAATTAACTGAGGTATATTTTTTGGGTGCGCCATGTTTAATTGCTTTTATTTACAAAAATATAACATATTCCCTTGGTTTTGTTAAACACCGAGGGAATATATCTATCATGTACTTTACTTCGAATCCTAGTTATTGCATTTTCTATTTTTTGTTTATTTTTCAATTGGCTTAGGAACCAAATATGACGCTTTTCTATTTTTTTCTCTAATTTCAAATTAAACTATTCCCTTGGTTTTCCCTTATATCCGGCGTGAAAGTTCTTTTGCATGAATAATTCATAAAACTAGGTTCTAACTTTTTACTTACCAGTCAACACTCATTGTTTCATCGTCATTCTCTTAAAAAATCTAGGGGGTTTTCATTTTCATCAAAACACACTATACTTAGATTCCATCATCTTTTCCAACATCAACTCTTCCAACCAAACTCAAACAAAGCTTCTTCATCACGTTTTTGGTACGTAGTTCACTTTATCCCTTTAAAAATGTTATTCTGATTATGTTGTTAAAAATAGGTTATTCTCATTGAAATATTGATAGAGAATGTTGTCACTGACCACTAAAATGTTGGTAGAAATGTTGTTTGAGAATATGTGGAACTCTACTTATCTAATGATGGAAATTGTTGAATGTATGTTCTTAAGTCTTTGTAACACTTGATGTATAACAATAAATTGTTGATGTTGTTGATTTTTTTTCAAGATAAATGTTCTCAAGAAGTGTTGGTGTTGTGTTAAATGTTCTTAAGAAGTGTTGATATTGTTGATGTTCAAAAGACCATATATACCATTGGTATAATATAGTTCATATGCATTAGGTTCCTTAGGAGAGATTTGTTTATTAATATTGTTGTTGAGTTGTATAGTTCTTGTTTACACAGATGGGCGATTCGACCAACACCTATCATACAACATATGTTAATACTAAAAGTAAATGAAAAACTAGAGGTGCCACGATGATGACCAAGGTTTCAAAATTCTATGGAAGTGGTGTTCGATTCTCGATTAATTTTTGTCCAAGAATTGCAAGGATTCTGGTGAACATGTTTATAGTTTTAGGAGTTATGTGTCAATACAAGGTAGAAGCAAAGTCAGTATTTTGATAGATAATTGGCACATAGTTTCCGATGATTTAAAAGCTCAAATATGGACCGATATTACGATATTTATTTTAAATTTAATGATTTGTTTTACAAGTACATACCATTTACTTTTTTGGTTTAATACTAATATCAATTATATTATATAAATGTAGGGGGTGTTTATTGTTCTAGACAATGATAAGCTACAAAATAAATTGATTACATATGCTAGTGAACGTTGGAGGGGATTTAAGACAGAGGTCACAAGTGATTATTATTATTAACAATCCAAATCTTGACTTAGAGACTCCATATGTGATGTATAAATTTATTGATAAGGATATTTGGGAGAAGTTTGTCAAGTCTTACAGCACTCCTGATTTCTTGGCTAAAAGCCAAAAAAGAAAGCAGAATCGGGCAATAAACACATATCCACATAGATTGCCTCAAGGAGGATATGATAAACTAGAACATATAATGATTAAAGAAAAATAATACAAAGATAACTAGAGTTGAGATATCCTTATAGAAGCCTTGATCATAATCCATCTCCATCATCACGCTATGAGAAATGGAAGAGAGCGCATCAAAAACTAGGAGGCAAGTTCACATCAGAGGTTGCTTGCGAAGTTTCTAAAAATATTGTAAGTAGATACTTATTTCCACATTATTTATTTTAGTTAATTTAATTAGGTAAAGATGAACTTTTATTTGTGTTGTAGGATTTACTTGTTGAAAAGTTCAAAGATGGTACATTTATTCCAGAAGAAAGTCATGACATATTGGTACAAACGATTGGAACAAAGGAGTATCGTAGGTGTGTCTTTGGTCTTGGAAGAAGCGTCGACTCGAGGTTATTTTTTGGATCATCCCAAAAAATTAGTGAAGTAATCTGTAAGAAAGAAATTTAAGAGATAGTTAATCAAATGGTAGGTGAGAAAGTACAAGAAATATTAGAAAAGGATCATGAGAAGTGGACTCGGGAGGCGCGAGAGAGTGTGACTTGGGAGGAATGTGAGAGGGTTGATAACCCGGAAATGTATCGAATATTTAGGTTAATTTATATGAATTTTATCCTCATTTTAATTACCTTTATTATTCTTTATTCGTATTATGCCGGTATTTTCTATGTTTTCAAGAATTTGATGTTACAAGACACATGCGAAGAAAATCGGGAAAAGTCGTACCAATCATGCTTAAATCCATATAAAGAGTGAAAAATTATGAAGCTATGGGGTGTATGACAAAACAAGGCGTATCACAAGTAAAAAGGCCCTGAAGAATAAATGAAGGAAGTCCAAATCCCCCCTAGCCCTAGGTGTAACGACAGTTACACCCTTGCCAGCTAGCCCTTCCTAAAAACTTGGCCTACAATGACCGTTGCAGCCTTCCCCTTTTTAATAGGTCATGACGACCGTTCAATCCTCCTTGAAGAGAGGAGCGTAACGACCATTACGCTAGGCAAGTGGGAGGAGAAAATATCTCAAATCCCACGCGCCTCCAGGCCTATAAATAATGCCTCATAATTCCTGTTCGAGAGCCCTTTTTTTAATATGTTTTTCTTCTCTTTAATTTTAGTGTTACTCTGCCAAAAATATTCTCCGCATTATTTATTTCCGCTTGTTATTTTTCATCAATCTTTGCGAGATATCTGAAGCGAGTCAAATATTCTGCCATATTATTTTCAGGTTTAATTTAAGTATTTTAATTATCTATGTCAAGATTGTTCGAAATGTTATGTTTATTTAGATTGTTTGATGATAATTATTTCTGTTGCATTGTTAATAAATTGTTTAACATGCTAGGCTAAATTTATTTATCGGTATGTAAGGTGACGGGATTTTGGCAACGCCGATTGATCAATTCCTTTTTAAAAGAATAACTTTTCTGGTTTCAATTATCAATTCTAAAAACCAATTATTTTGTTACGAGAGTAAAATACAGATAGAAGTTAGGATCAACAAAACGAGAGTTTGAGATAATAACTGGACAGTGATAATTGGGCATTAACTTAAAATACAGCGAGAGCGCTTTTAAGTTGATTAGGTTTTATTTGTTTTCAAAAACTATTTTTAAACTCTATTTGAAACAGCGAGAGCACTCACTTAGGTTTGATAGTAGGATCTGAATCAATAAACACGAGAGTGTGAGAAGAGGGTTTTCAAACTAATACCTCCTACTGAGAATTATTTTATTAATCTGAATTAGGTGATCGAGTTGCTAAATCCCCAAAGTCCGACCATTACATACTGATATTACCCCTTGAATCTAAACTAGATATTAATCAGTTAGGTTCCCAAACCACAATTAATTATATTATTAGCCTTAGATTTACGTAGTAACCAGAGATAATGGTAGTCCAACATTTAGTCCCTTGGGATTCGATAATCTTTAAAGCTACACGCAATAGGAATGTATACTTGCGGTCTAGATTCTTTAAGATTCACAAAGTCACGATTAAGTTTTTGGCGCCGTTTCTAGGGACTAACAAGTCGATATCGTAACTCTTTTAGTTATGCTGTAGAGACTAAGGCATCATCCCCAATTGTATGCCAAGCACTCGCTCTAGGAGTGAAGGCTTAGTGCTACCAATTTCCGAACTTGGGCGCTCTATTACTAGGAGACGTCGCGTACGAGTATCTTGTACGAACAATTCCCTCTCTCAATCTTCTATTCCTGCTGAATCAGTTGAAGAACCAAACATGGGTGAACAGCCACGTCTGCTCAAATATTATGTTATTCCTTCGCAGGAAGAACCACATAATAGCATTGTTGCTCCTCCGATCGATAACTTCGAACTCAAACCTTCCCTATTATCTTCTATACAACAAAACCAGTTTTCTGGAGGGTCAATGGATGACCCTAATCTGCATTTGTCGATGTTTCTGCAATACACAGATATAGTTAAGAACAATGGAGTCAGTTAAGAGGCGATAAGACTTCGTCTTTTCCCTTTTCCCTTAGAGACAGAGCCTGAGTTTGGCTCCAGTTTCTACTAGCTAACTCGGTTACATCTTGGGATGAGTTGAAGAAAGTTTTTCTTGCAAGATATTTCCCACCAAGTAAGACAACTAAAGCGAGTCTCTTTTTGACGCTTGGGAAAGATACAAAGACATGCTGAGGCTCTGTCCACATCATGGCCTAGAAGAATGGTTAATCATCCATACCTTCTAAAATGGTCTCCTTTATAATACAAGATTAACAATAGATGTTGTCGCAGGTGGCGCACTTATGGATAAATCCAACATTGCTGCTTATGCTCTCATAGAAAGTATGGCTCAAAACCACTATCAGCGGGGAGTGAAAGAGGTCAAGCAGACAAAGCTCCCATAGAGAAAGCACTGGAAAAAGGAGGTATGCACGAGATCAGCAGTCTTGATAGCGTCCATGCTAAGGTAGACGCCCTCACCCAGAAGATAGATAGTTTAACCGTAGTGCCTCCAGCCACCATGGCTGCTATAACTCTGAATTGTGAGATATGCGGAGTACCTGGACATGCCTCTACTGAATGCCAAATCTTAGAAGGGACTCCCCCCGACCAAGTAAATTATGCTCAAGGAAACCCTTACTCAAACACTTACAACCCTGGATGGAAAAATCATCTAAATTTCTCATATAAGAACACCAATGTGTTGTATGAACCTGGCCAAGCACCTGTTGTACCACCAGGGTATCAAAAGGCACATGCAGCTGCTTCTAACATACCTAGGAAGTCTAACTTCAAACTTCTGATGGAAAATTTTATAGCTTCCCAAGCTCAAACTAACAAGGAATTTCTAAACCAAAATATTCACACTAGTGAGCAAATCAAACAGTTAGTGAATAAAGTAGATGCTTTAGCCACCCATAACAAAATGCTTGAAACCCATATTTCACAAGTAGCTCAACAACAAGCACCTATTGCTGCACCAACTGGTACCTTTCCTGGTCAACCTCAACCAAATCCAAAAGGACATGCTCACGCTATTATATTGCTAAGTGGAACTGAATACGATGGACCAATTGACCCCAGAGCTGAAAACTCAGCCATGTCCCAAAGTTCTAGAAAAGAGACCGAGGAGGATAACGAACCAAAAGATAAGGATAAGGTAGATGATGGGGAGACAGAAGAAAAGGAAAAACCTTATGTACCTCCGCCTCCTTACAAACCACCAATCCCGTATCCTCAAAGACTTGCTCAATCTAGAAGTGCAGGGAAGTTTAAGAAATTTATTGAACTTCTGAAATAATTAAACATCACGATACCATTCACATAAGCTATCACTCAAATGCCCTCGTACGCTAAGTTTCTCAAAGAAATCTTGTCAAACAAGAAAAAGATAGAGGATAACGAGAGAACTACACTCACTTCTGAGTGTAGCGCAATCATTCAAAACAAAATGCCTCAAAAGCTGAAGGATCCCGGAAGTTTTTCCATACCTTGTAATATAGGTAAGTACGTCATAGACAAAGCTCTATGCGACTTAGGCGCTAGTATAAGGGTTATGCCCTTGTCCATATCCAAAAAGCTTGACATGCGAGAATTAATACCAACCAAAATGTTAGTACAACTAGCGGATCACTCTGTCAAATACCCCATGGGAATTCTAGAAAACGTTCCAGTACGCATAGGTCAATTCTACATCCTTACAGATTTCATCATTATGGACATTAAGGAAGACATCGCAACCCCTATAATATTGGGAAGACCATTCTTAGCCACTGCCGGAGCTATTATTAATGTTAAAAGGGGAAAGCTAACTTTTGAAGTTGGAGAAGAGAAAGTTGAATTCATCCTGACACAGTTCTTACAAGCGCCAGCTATAGATGATACATGTTACCTGATAGGCGTAATAGATGAATGTGTTGAAGAGATGGAGTCAGCAGAAGAAACTCATTCCGAAACTATGAAGATCCCGATGCCCCTAATTTTTGAAGATGATGATTGGTGTCCTGGATATCGAGACGATGGCTTAAGAGAATGCCTAGCGCTGACACCAGATCACATGCCTTGTCCGAAGAAACCCAACTTGGAACTTAAAGTTTTACCTAAAACCCTAAGATACAAATTCCTAGACTCCGAACTTAAAAGACCGGTGATAGTCAATGCTGACTTAGGACAAACTGAGACAGAAAAGCTATTGCATGTTTTAAGAAAATATCCCTCTGCTTTGGGATATAACATTGCTGATCTAAAAGGTATAAGTCCTTCCATCTACATATATCGCATTATGCTGGAAGACGACTGTAAATCTTCTAGAGAACATCAGAGAAGAATTAACCCGATCATGAGCACGGTGGTCAAGGATGAAGTAACCAAACTTCTGAATGCAGGTATCATTTATCCAATCTCAGATAGCCAATGGGTTAGTCCAGTCCACTGTGTACCCAAGAAGGGAGGAATCATAATCACGACAAATAAATAAGGAGAACAAATAGCAGAAAGAGTCGTGAGTGGAGTCAGAATGTGCATTGACTACAGGAAGATAAATAAGGCGACTCGAAAAGACCATTTACCTTTAGCTTTTATTGACCAAATGCTTGAGCGATTGGCTAAGAATTCTTACTACTGCTATTTAGATGGTTATTCAGGATTCTTTCAAATACCAATCCACCCTACCAAGACAAGACAATGTTCATGTGTCCTTATGGTACATTTGCTTATCGGCAAATGTCGTTCGGACTATGTAATGTGCCTTCAACATTCCAAAGATGTATGATGGCCATTTCCGCCAATTTTATAGATGATATCATGGAAGTATTTATGGATGACTTCTCTGTATGTGGGCAAAGTTTTGAAGGATGCATGTCAAACCTGGAAAAGGTACTGGAAAGATGTGTACAGGTAAACCTAGTGTTGAACAGGGAGAAATGTCATTTTATGGTAAAACAAGGGATTGTACTTGGACACATAGTTTCTGAAAAGGGGATCGAAGTAGACAAAGCTAAGATTGAAGTAATAGAAAGCCTCCAACCCCCAAAAACTGTAAAATAAATACGAAGCTTTTTGGGCCATGCCGGTTTCTACCGACGCTTCATAAAAGATTTCTCGAAAATATCTAAACCTCTAACTAACCTCTTAATGAAAGAAGTTGAATTCATCTTTGATGATGATTGCTTGAAGGCGTTTGAACGATTAAAATATGCTCTCATATCTGCACCTATAATGCAACCACCGGATTGGAATTTGCCATTCGAGATAATGTGCGACGCAAGAGATTATGCAGTAGGTGCAGTCCTAGGACAAAGAAGAGAGAAAAAGCTCCATGCAATTTACTATGCAAGTAGAACTTTGGATTCTACGCAGATAAATTACGCCACTACAGAAAAGGAACTTTTGGCAGTCATTTTTGCATTAGATAAATTTTGTTCGTATCTAGTGGGTGCAAAGATTATTATCTACACTGACCACGCAGCTATTAGATATCTATTAGCTAAACAAGATGCTAAACCAAGATTATTAAGATGGATCTTACTCTTACAAGAGTTTGATTAGGAAATCAAAGACAAACCTGGATCTGAAAATCTTGTGGCCGACCATCTATCTAGAATGGAAAATCTTAAACCTGAAGAGATACATATTAATGATGATTTTCCATATGAACACCTAGTAGCCTAGATGGGATCAAACAACTCTGCTGAAGAATGCCCTTGAATTTTGCATCAATGACAAGTCAATTGAAGTATTGGAACAAGTATCTACTCAAATTTCAATGCCCTGGTATGCTGACTATGTCAAATACTTAGCAGCAAAAGTCCTTCCACCTGATTTAACTTATCAACAGAAGAACAAATTCTTTCACGATCTCAAACACTATTATTGGGACGAGCCCTTACTATTCAAGCGAGGCCCCGATGGTATTTTTCGTCGATGCGTTCCTGAGAGTGAAATAGAGAGTGTCATATCTCATTGTCATGAAGCCCCTTATAGTGGACATGCTAGCACATCAAAGACTTGCGCAAAAATCCTACAAGCTGGCCTTTATTGGCCCAGTCTATGGAAAGATGTCCATGCTGCAATTAAAAAATGTGACCGGTGTCAACGCACTGGTAACATATCTAGGCGTGATGAGATGCCTCAAAAGGGTATCCTAGAAGTAGAGATATTTGACATGTGGCGAATTGACTTTATGGGACCTTTCCCATCGTCTTCTGGCAACAATTACATATTAATGGAAGTAGATTACGTATCCAAATGGGTAGAGGTTGTAGCCTCTCCAACAAATGATGCACAAGTAGTCATTAGGTTATTCAAAAACATAATTTTTCCAAGATTCGGTGTCTCGAGATTAGTCATCAGTGATGGTGGCTCTCATTTCATTTCCAAAATTTTTAATAAACTCTTAGCAAAGTATGGAGACTGATACCGCGTAGCAACGCCTTACCACCCACAAACAAGCGGGTAAGTGGAAGTATCTAACATGGAGATTAAGAAAATACTTGAGAAAACAGTTGCCACATCTAGGAAAGATTGGTCGTCTAGACTACATGAAGCATTATGGGCATACAGAACAGCGTACAAGACACCCATTGGAACCACGCCTTTCAAACTCGTTTATGGTAAATCTCGCCATCTACCTGTAGAACTGGAACACAAAGCCTATTGGGCTATCAAAACCCTGAACGTAAGTTACAAAGCCGCTGGGAAAAAGAGAATTCTAGACATCCATGAATTGGAAGAGCTTAGGCTAGATGCATATGAAAATGCCAAAATCTACAAGGAGCAAACTAAGAAATGGCACGACAAACGCATCTCTAGGAAAGAATTCAATAAGGGCAATGTAGTACTCCTGTTTAACTCTAGACTTAAACTATTTACAGGGAAACTTTACTCTAGATGGTCAGGACCTTTTGAATTTACTAAAGTACTCCCAAGCGGCGCTATAGAAATCAAAGGAAAAGCCAGTGATCCGTTTATTGTAAACGGACAGCGTTTGAAGCATTACCATTGCATCGAGAATAGGGAATACTAAGCTAGTTTGAGATTTATACAGCCGCCGGCTGAGTCACTAACATAGATTTTTGATTTTCAATATAGGTCGAGCTTCCGACGTTAAACAAAGCGCTTTGTGGGAGGCAACCCACCCTTTCATTTAAAATTTTATTTACTAACAATTTTTTTTTATGTTTCTCTTAAAATTTTACAAAATTTTCCTGTTCTTTTCTTGTTTTCTATTTTTAGGCATTAGGTCGATACTGATTTAAAGCTATTTTCAGATTAACCACAGGGTTCGCATTTCTTTTCCTTCACTGATTTTCGCTATGGACTTTTCTGACACTATGCCTGTCACCTTCGTGAGTGATGCTCAACAGAAGTGTTATGAGATGCTTGCTCAGAGAGAGATGTATCCCACCATATTTGTGCATGACCCCACATTGTCCGTATTAGGAATCAGGGAGAGTGTCTGCTTCATGTTTAACCAGATTGGTTGGGATTATTTTATTCATCATCAGCAGCCTACCTACCGCAACCTGACGCTGGAGTTCCTCAATTCATTGCATTATAACCCTGATATTGGTTTAGGGTTGGCCAGAGGTTTGGTTTCCTTCAGATTATTTGGTTTCACCCACAGGTTCACCATCCTGAACTTGCTGCTTTACTGGATTTCCCGGTTAGTGCTGATGTTGTCATTGCTATTCCATATGACAAGTATGTGGACAACCAGCTTGACCATTTTTGGGGAGCGGTATCTGATCTGAGACAGGAGAGATCTATTCCTAGGCATTCTTCAGAGATTCATAACCCCGCTATTAGGTATTTCCACATGATTTTGGCGTTTACCCTATTTGGAAAACCTCATAATGATACCTTAGTGTCTAAGGAAGAGCTGTTTATCATGTTTTGTGGGTTTCAGTCCAGACCGGTAGTTGGTGCATCTTTTATGATTGCTCGCCTCTTGAGTATAGCCCAGGCTCCTCATGGCCCAATTTGTGTTGGTGGTTTAGTGACTATGATCGCTAAAGCCCTATTTTTGAGATAGCCACTGTCCCGTCTAACCCCTGCTAGTAATTTTACCCCACTAGACCTTACTTTTTGTTTTAATGTTGGGATGATCAGACATTTAGAGCCGAATCAGTTTCAGTTGCTGATACTTCATGAGTCGGTATACCACTTCACACTTCCTGGCGTTGCACGTACCAGTGTGCACGATAGGAAGAATTGGATTTATGACCTAGAAGGTATAGTTGAGAATGACATAGAAGAAGAAGAGTCTGATCCTTTGACACTGCCCCGTTATTATGATCCTCTAGTAGGTTTGGGAGAATTTGATCCTGTGACACCTCCTTCTCTTGACTTCCATCCAGTTTGCGACCCACCATCAGCCCCAGCTTCTGCTACTGCCCGTATTCCTCAGACTGATGTTGCTATTGCTATGGATGCTATCACGACTGAGCTTGCTGATATTCGTTCTGATATTACTACCCTCCGTCGAGATTTATATGGTTTTATAGATCTTGTTACGGAAAATATAGATCACATGTTTCATTCTAGAGGTGGTTGATCTATGACTTTAGAACATTGAGGACGTTGTTTTCTCCGAGTGTAGGGGAGGAGTGTTTATTCAGTTTTTAGTTTTTCTCCAGCATCAATTTTTTTAGTTGAATTTATTTATACTAATTTATTTATTTATATATTTATTTATTTTTCGGAATTATTTATTTACTTATTTCATATTTTTTTTATTTTTACTCCTCATTGAGTTATTTTATTTTATGATGATATTATATTATTGTTCCCAAAATTAAACATGCATTACACCCAATTGTCACTTCATTGTCTTCTAGCATTTTAAATTAATCATTCCCTCTAGACATGAAGTGACACAACACTGCCATGCCCCGATCAAACAATGAAGCTGCCTTGCATGCCGACCGTTGCAGACCATTGCAGGCGCGTGATTTTTTCTTCTTCTAGGGAACCATGCTTGTAATGACTGTTACAAGGTCTATGTACAAGGTGTAACGATCGTTACGCCTCCTTCACCTCCTCCCTTTTCAAAATTTCAAACTTTCAGTCGTTGCACCTTATTTATTTTCATTTCAAACTTCTTTTTGAAACCACCAATCCGTTCCATTTCCTATTCCACACACCATTCAATATTTCCATTAATCTCTTCTTCACCATTAAATCCTTACCTCTATATAAATTCTGGAATATATTATTTCTATCACACCAACCTTCTTCAAATCTTCTACCTCATAATTTATCATTTCCATTACCCTTCAAAAATGGCCAGAAGAGCTCAAGAAGAAAGAGAGGAACCAAACCTCACTAATATGGTATTCAGAAATGGAGTCGACGGAGTTCGTCAAGAACAACTTTACCGAAGGTTTCATCAAAGAGGTATAGTTCTAACAAAGTATATTGATGAAGATTGTCTACGCGATTTGGGATTGCTTGAAAGTGTGCAATTTATGCTCCATGCATCTGGTCTACATTACATTGCCACTATGAATCTTCCAACTTATGAATCTCTCACATTGGAATTCCTGAGCTCTTTTTCATACCAAACACCTTCCACTCTAGAAGCCGGTCAGTATCTAATCGGCGCAGCGACTTTCAGATTATTCAACATGGAGTACACCATGAATCAAGAGACTCTGATTCAGATACTCCACTGCTACCATGGTGTAGGTGTGGAATACAGAATTTCGCTTGAAGAAGATTGGAAGGAAAGATCGTTTGAATTGTGGGAACGTTTAACTAATACTCAGGTAAACGACTGGGCTGAACTTTTATCCACTCATATCTACAACCCGTGTATTCGCTATTTCCATCGTGTTTTAGCCAATATAGTGTTTAGGCGAGCAAACAACAATAAAGTGAGCGTTATGGAGATGTATTTTCTGCACTGCACCCTTGATCCCGATCTCAGAATTAATGCTGCTCCATTCCTTCTAAGCCATATCCAGTCTCTATTATCAAGAAGCACCAGTGCATCACCTTTCTGCATCAGAGGTTTTGTCACTGCTATTGCCAACTATCTAAATTTTCAAAACAGGTTAGTTCAACTACCTTTTTGGCAAGTTGAGTTTCTTGATATTGAGTATTGCCAATTTGGCCATATTGTCAAAGCAAGAAGGGATGGAAGGTACAACCTGATGGTCCAACACAAGGTCGTCCCAAGTATTATTCTGCCAAATCCAAATCTTACTAGAATTGACATTGCTGCAAATTGGATTTATGATCTGCAAGCACCTGCCCTTGGAGCACACGAGCAGAATAATCAAGCAGGGGAAGAAAATGCAGCACCTGAAGTAAATCAACAAGGGCCACAACAAGAGAAAGAAGGAAATGATCCTGAGTCATCCACCATTGAAGCCATTCATGCATCACTTTTACTTCAAGATCAGCGTCAACAAGAACTGATGCAGATGATGCAAGAGCTGTGGCGCGACCAACGCGATGACGCTTACCAGAACCATCACAACATTTCTAACTTGACTGATGAAATGCGCAATTTATCATTTTGTGTTGAAGACTTGCATGCTTATGTTTACAACACTAGTGAAGAACCTCCTAGACCCATAAGAGGTGGAGTAAGGACATGTGGAAGAAGGGCACGAGGTGAAGCATCATCCAGCCGAGACGTCAGAGATAACAATGATGAGTGATATTTTTTTTATTTATCCCTTACATTTCTATTATTTCTTTAAGTTTTCTATTCGTTTTCTTTTCTCACTTTATTTGTCGTATTGAGGACAATGCTCAGTTCAAGTGTAGGGGAGGAAACCTTTGTTATGTTTTCTACTTTTCTAGTAAGTTATTAGAATTTTTGTTATTTCCCTTTACATTCAATAAAATAAAAAATTCATTTCTGTAAGTTATTCGTACTTCAACACTTTTCTTGAACCATAAATTTTTTTGTTACTCGACGCATAAGCTCGGTACATTCGAAAAGTATATAGGTTGCTCACAATTAGGCTTGACACCTAAATCTTCCAGATTATGTAAATCAGTTTGAGTGGTTATGATACCAAAGCCTTAAGTTTTAGTTTTGGATCGACCCGAGTAGTTTATACTAGCAGCCAGCACCGTCTTATCCATAAATTACGTAGGGAGCCGATGAATATAACTGACTAGTCCTAATCAAAAAAATATCAGTAAAGAAAAAAATGCTAAACATCAAAATATAATAGGGAATGCGCTAACTAAGTTAGGTGACTCTCACCAAGTCATTTAATCCAATAGCTGCGGTACCTACAAAAACTGATGTAATAACCAGTTGTAAGCCTGTTCAGTGGTATCTGGTGCTGAACTTGGTAGGGCAAACTACGGTTCGATCCCTTGAGACTTATAATCTAGAAAAGTAACAAGGGTTACCAACTTGCATACCAGAAACCCGTGCATAAAGGACCAGAATTGCTAACCGGCTACTCTACTATGTGCGTGCGAAAGATAAAAGGCTTAATGTGATTGCGCTAGAATGAAAGCAGTTGATTTCGAATGAAAAGAATTAGGTCAAGCTATGATAGCGTAATTCGGACGAGTTTGCATAGGATGGAGGATTTTGACCACGTCATATGGTTTTGTGTCATTTCTGTATCATTAGTTTCGGAACCTAGTTATATCTTTCTAATGTATCGCCCCTTAATCACGTACGATTCATTTCGTGTCATGCGATTGTGTCAGAGACCCTGCGTTAAAAGATTTTTACTCTATTATTTGCTTGAGGACAAGCAAAGGTTCAAGTGTAGGAGAGTTTGATAACCCAAAAATGTATCGAATATTTGGGTTAATTTATATGAATTTTATCCGCATTTTAATTACCTTTATTATTCTTTATTCGTATTATGCCGGTATTTTTTATGTTTTCAGGAATTTGATGTTACAAGACACATGCGAAGAAAATCGGGAAAAGTCGTGCCAATCATGCTTAAATCTACATAAAGAGTGAACAATTATGAAGCTATGGGGTGTATGACAAAACAAGGCGTATTACAAGTAAAAAGGCCCTGAAGAATAAATGAAGGAAGGCCCAAATTCCCCCTAGCCCTAGGTGTAACGACCGTTACACCCTTGCCAGCTAGCCCTTCCTAAAAACTTGGCCTACAACGACCCTTGCAGCCTTCCCCTTTTTAATAGGTCATGACGATTGTTCAATCCTCCTTGAAGAGAGGAGCGTAACGACCGTTACGCTAGGCAAGTGGGAGGAGAAAATATCTCAACTCCCACGCGCCCCCAGGCCTATAAATAATGCCTCATAATTCCTATTCGAGAGCCCTTTTTTTAATATGTTTTTCTTCTCTTGAATTTTAGTGTTACTCTGCCAAAAATATTCTCCGCATTATTTATTTCCGCTTGTTATTTTTCATCAATCTCTGCGAGATACCTGAAGTGAGTCAAATATTCCGCCATATTATTTTCAGGTTTAATTTAAGTATTTTATTTATCTATGTCAAGATTGTTCGAAATGTTATATTTATTTAGATTGTTTGATGATAATTATTTATGTTGCGTTGTTATTAAATTATTTAACATGCTAGGCTAAATTTATTTATCGGTACGTAAGGTCACATAGCTGACGGGATTTTGGCAACGCCGATTGATCAGTTCCTTTTTAAAAGAATAACTTTTCTGGTTTCAATTATCAATTCTAAAAACCAATTGTTTTGTTACGAGAGTAAAACACAGATAGAAGTTAGGATCAATAAAACGAGAGTTTGAGATAATAACTAGACAGTGATAATTGGGCATTAACTTAAAATACAGCGAGAGCGCTTTTAAGTTGATTAAGTCTTATTTGTTTTCAAAAACTATTTTTAAACTCTATTTGAAACAGCGAGAGCACTCACTTAAGTTTGATAGTAGGATCTGAATCAATAAACACGAGAGTGTGATAAGAGGGTTTTCAAACTAATACCTCCTACTGAGAACTATTTTATTAATCTGAATTAGGTCATCGAGTTGCTAAATCCCCGAAGTCTGACCATTACATACCGATATTCCCGCTTGAATCTAAACTAGATATTAATCAGTTAGGTTCCCAAACCCCAATTAATTATATTATTAGCCTTAGATTTACGTAGTAATCTAAGATAACAGTAGTTCGACATTTAGTCCCTTGGGATTCGATAATCTTTAAAGCTACACGCGATAGGACTGTATGCTTGCGGTCTAGGTTCTTTAAGACTCACAAAGTCGCGATCAAGGATTCGTCAAGAGGAGTGGGAGAGATTGATCCATGAGCTACGGGAGAGGTTGGTCCGGGAAGAGCGAGAGAGGGTGCATCAGGAAGAGCGAGAGAGGTTGGCTAAGGAAGAGCGAGAGAAGTTGATCAAGGATATACGGAAGAAGTGTACCCGAAATGTGATTGAGGTAAGTATAAGTTTGGTTTAAAAACATTTGTGTTGTGTGTTATTATTGTTTGTGTACTTAAATTTATGTAATATGTTGCAGTTATTTTTATGATGCAACAATTGAAATCAACGAGTTTACTCATCCACTCAAATTTAAATCAGTTAGACGTAGTTGAGAAAGTTGTTTTGGGTGGTACAATTATTTTGTCCCACAATACAATATTGACACCACAGTACCTCAATCAGATAACATGCAAAGACTGTCAAGGATGGTAGATGAGATTATAAACACCCTTGTGATGACATTAAAACATGAACCAGAACAATGTTATATATTTGGAAAGAGTTATGTTTTGGATATTTTGAAGGAAGATGCTTGGTTGGATGTAACCATACTATAGTTATGATGCACGTAATTACAATTTTTATGGTGATTTTAATTTATATTCATTGTTCTCAAATATTTTTGCATCAAGGTTTGACCTTTGCGTTAATTTTTAGGTACATGCATGAGATACGTGTTGAAAGGGACTTAAGAAAGTATTGTTTCTTAGACCCATTCAATATTCAATTTAATCAACAAACACTAAACTCTATCCAGGCGTACATACAAAATAAGTTGATTCATGAGAAAAAAGAATGTCACATGAGGCCGTTTTACCATGTGTAAGTATATATGAATTTGTGTTTTCTTTTATTAATCAATTGTATACACATTATTAATTATTCTGAATGTTTATGCAGTTCACATTTGCAACTAGTTATTATACGCAGATCAAATGATACTAAAGTGTCAAACTTAATATCATGATACCTCCAATAACTCTTTACCGCATATCTGGATAATAAAACCAACAGTTTGATTGAAAGTTACTATTATATAGAGCATGTCTATAAAATTCAACATCAATCATAAATCATTTGACTTATTAATGAGATGCATAAAAATTAACGTCTTACGAAAATTCATCAAAACAGTTTATTTTAATTCATCTCTTTAGCATATCAAATAATTTTTTATTAATGTTAAATTTTATGGACATGATCTTTATAGTAATGACTTTCAATCGAATAGTTTATTTTATTATACGAATATACAGTAAAGAATTATGAGATATATCATAATATTAAGTTTGACACTATTCTGACTATATATATAGAATATTCCCAGTGAGATTTGAAATGAAGATATTATAATGACATCAACTAATTCAACCATTAAGTCATTTCCTTCCTCAATACACCTCTGTACATTGCCTATATTTACATGAAATGATTCACAAATTGAGAAAAACATGACTGAATAATACACATCATTCATTATTTTGGATTTTTTAAAATCACTGATGGGTCTAAAACTAACTCTCACAAATTACAATTCTCAAACTATGAGAAGAGAAGGCAAACCAGTTTTTTGGATACTTTATTTACTAGATTTTAGTTTCATTTTCAAAATCCAAGCAATTCAATTGAAACGCTTCATCATCCCCACATCACAATCCAAGGGGGTGTGTTTTGTTAGAAGACTGTGATGAAAAGAATAGCAGAATTGAACACAATAACCACATCTGTCGGATATTGAACATGCCTTAAATCTAAAGTATTGCTAGGAAAAATCTGATCATTTTATCAATGATGTAATGAGTGGTATCTGCTTTTTTTTTTTTTTTTTTTTAATTTTAAATAACGAGAGAAGTGAATATATGAACCAATGCTAGTAAGCTGAATGTACATGTTTGATCTAACATATGGTCCCAGATTATTGGTGGCGTAATACATATTTAACACAGACATTTCATATTGAATGTGTGTCTGATGTCCAACAATACATAGAACATCATATGTTTGTGTGATGGTTGTTGTTATGTGGCTTAATTCATGCAAGTTTTTTTTAAATCAAAAGAACTTTTTGTTAATTCAAAAACAGATAAGTCAAGGCGATCAGAAGATCCAGCCACTCACAATTCATGCAAGTTATATACGCATGATATTGAGATTATCTCTTTTCACAATGCTGATTTTTACTGACAGCCTCAATATATTTCCAAATGTACAACATAAACAGTTAGAGTTCCATGGTTTAAAAACAAGAAATGCGACATTAACACGAATGTACAACATAAATTGTGTACATGGTATTAATGCGAATTCGTATTTTATTTCGTCTATAGCAGATTTTCTGGGTTAGTAAGTTAGTGTAATGTCAGACTAAGATGGTAATCCATATATAATTTCAGCACTATATTATTGTCTTATGTATTTCTTTTCAGACAAAATATATATTTGTCTACTAAATATATTATTTGATGCAATTTTTGAGCTTATTTCATCTCATACATAATAATTATGCACTTTTTAGTACCAATATTGGTTTATTTTTTAGTTTACTTTTTCTTCCTTCAGATTTATGTTGGCTTCTTCTACATTCTCCCTTCTCAAGGAATTTTATTTGTCTCCTCTGGTACATGAAGATGATCCATTCTGCACAAAATTCAAGTATATAATCACTACAAACAATTATATGCATTACATCTATATAGAGATGTAAATTTGATAAATGTAGATATTGAAATCTAAGCTAACTATTTAGCTAGTTAGTACTATGGAGTTTGAAACAAGTTAACTGATATCTCATAAAGCTTGTGAAGCAAGTATCTTGACATGGATTCCTAGCATTCACGCAATTGGTAATTAGCATTGTCGAATTAACATATATACAATCACTCAAAATTAAACTTTTAGTTTAGACCCCGATTTATCAAAACTCGAGCCTTCCAACGGTTCATACCGTGCGTGTGATTTTACGACAACTAGGGTCATGCATTGAAACCAAAGTTAAAAATGAATCTTACCACACAAGCATGCACATCATCACATCCACAGGATAATTTCCCATTTAACATATCTACAGCTTGAAATGACCCTCCTCCATCACTTCTCTGCATAATATTTATTTCAAATGAAAGTTGATGTCAAAATATATAACCTACAATAAAACAATGTCGAACCTTTTACCTTGTAATAATCAACTGCAACAAAATTTGCCCAGCGATTACCAGACGCGTGATAACAAGTAGTAAGCATATTTATGAGGTCTTGTGAGTTATCTTTACAACTGGCTTGATGGATTGGAATTGTCCTAAAGTGATTTATTAAAACCAAAGATTTGTTTCTATCATTGAGTTCAGACGAATCCGCACGCCTAGAACATTCCCCACGAACCATTCCATCTCTCCCATCTGCACTCGTAAACACAATATTATAATTAGAATTTACATCAGACTTGAAGTCGGAACATAAAGTGTCAAAAAACGAAACACATTGATAAATGTTGGATAGAATAATATTGATACTATTTCTTACATTGATTTTCAACCATATAGTTCCACTGATAAGCTATTCCTTCGCTTTGCTCCTTGCGCCTTTGAGAGCCAAACACAATGAGCCTTTGATTTTTAGCAACCATTTCTTTCACTAAAGGCCAATCTTTTCCATCTTTAGGCATGTTCTTGACAGGAAACAGATATTTCATCAATCCAGACGCATTGAATACATTGGTTAATCCATTTGGTGCTTCTACATAGTCTTCTAATATCAGTGTCACAATTTCTGATGGATTTGCGGATAGGAAATTTCCCACTTCCTTTAAAGCATTTATCGCAGGTTCCTGATACGGACAACGGTTCATATATCAAATTTTTATCTGTATGTAATTTACTAAAGTGATTTAACGGTCCAGATTGCATGACTGCGTCAAATAATTGATTTTTTTCTATTATGAATGACTTACAAATGCGGTAAAGTCTTGGCATTTTCCTTGGAATGAATGGCACAACCATATATCTCCTTTGAAGTCATAAGTATCTAACATAAGAGCTCGAACTCCATTCTGCATAATGCAAGTCAATCAAAATTCAAGACAAAATAATCAACAAGTCTTGGTAATAAATAATATCTTACATTTAACTGTTGAGAGATAGTGTCTTCTTGATTTGTGAAGGTAACCTGAGGAACAGCATCTTGGACTGGGCTTTTTTTAATGGCAAATGAATTGTGGGTCGTTAGATATGCATATTTGTTGAACGGCAAAGATGCATTCTGTGCAAATTAACAGAAATTTAGTAAAAAAAACTAATACACAAACCGTCTTTGAGGGCGTCCATAACAGACGTTCAAAATTAAACATGATTAAACTGTAGTTAACTATGACTCATAAAAACATTTGTCGCGGTTAAACCGGAACAAAACATAGATATGTTGTGATTTAGTTCATAGATACCAGTAGGTTGAATGGGTTTGTTGTTGATGATCTGACACATCTTGACCCCTTGAGTTCAACACGGCAAGAGCTACAAATTTGACCAGCTAAACATTCTCTAGCGGACGAGCATTTTTCCAAGAGCTGAAAAAATGAACAATTTGTGACATAAAATATTGAAATTGAAATTTGTGATTATAGATTACAATGAGTTTATTGAGAAAGACACACCTTTTGTTGTTCATAAGGAAGACCAATAGCAGCAGTTATAATGCAGAGGAAGACTGCAAAAGTCACCAATGATAAACCCATTGGATAAGTTAAAGTTGAAAATGTTAAGTTTGTTTGAGGATACGAGGATATTACCGTTATATAGGTACTGAAAAAAAGAAAAACAGATTTCCAATTTTTTTTCTATTTTTTTAATAAATTTATTTAATTGAAGTCAAAAGGACAATTAAGTAAAAAAAAGTTTTTAAAACTCGATAGATTTTTTTTGCAATAATCATTTAAAAAAATATATCAATAACCATATTTTTAGAATAATTATGTAAATAACTAGGTTTCAGAAATAATTGAAATAGTTAAAATGGTTAATTCATATGAAATATCACATGCACCTATAATTATAATTATAAGGGTGGCGCTATATGAAATGACACTTAGATGCATTTGATTTTCTATTAGTCACATCATATGACGCTAAGGTATTATATGGCGCTAAGGTGTAACATAGACCTTTTTTTTTTAATAATAAACAATTAATAAAAAAACTTAGGTTTATAATATAATAAAACAATTATATTTTAAAAATAAAAATTACATATAATTTAGTTGTCGGTCGATAGTCAATAACGACTAGTGGTTCTTTACCATCGTCCTTTTCTAACTCGTTTTGTGACTCTACGATGTTTCTCTTGTGGTTGTGGTTGGGTCGAGGGCCCTGCTAGGTTAATGCGGTCGGGGTCCATGAAATTCGTCAGATCACCATATCCGAAAGACTCGCTTTCAAAAAGTCGGTTATCGGTGTTCTCAAAGTTTGGCCGTCTTGGTGAGGGAATGGATTCAATGGATGGTCGATAGCACTGGTCATCAGAATAAGTGGGGTAAAAACGAAATGAATCTTGTGGAGTCTGGTACCCATATATTTGTTGGGTGCTACGATGATGTGATGGTTGAAGGTATGTTGGGTTGGTTGGGAAATATTCCTCAGGTAGGCCCATGTCTGGACTAATGTGAGATGTTGAGGGGCCCACATCGGGATGTCAGATGTATGGTCTTTGTTCTTGGTATTGTGATTATGTGCGTGTATTGGTATTGGTCTTGGGATTGAGTGCTTATGGATCGATAACAGCATTGTGTTGGGTTTGTTGTTGGTGGTGTATGAATGTTGGTAATGTTATTGGGCATTTGAAGACGACAAAACTTGTGTGTGTGGGTCGATCAAATACCTCAGGTCAGACACAAACATTTGAGGCGTAGTAATTGATTCGTACCAACACAAATATTATTTTGTGTGTTGCATTTTTTTGTTCGGGTGGAGGGGGGAACAGGGAATTGTAGCACATGTCCGTCGCGCCTCTTCCACATCTGACACCACTCTGGAGCGTATTCTTTCCAATTGGTATAATTCCACCAGGCGTCGATTCTAAGGAGATGCCAATGTGACAAACAAGCCCGAGGGCTGAGATTTATGAAGGAAGAAAGTGCCAAAGCCAACACTCATACTATTACAAGATTCGACCGTCATAAGCACAAGTTCATTGTCAAAGAGACGATTGACCATAACGAGTGACTGCTAAGACAAGAGTATAGGGTTCTATTACCATCTCGTTAGTGTTGTTGCGGAAAGTTTCAAGCATTTCGTATGCCTTTCTCTCATGTTATTGTGACATGTATGTATGCTCATCAAAATGCAATATCACTTCTATCTCTCGCTTACAAGGCCGAGACTTTGCTCAGTGTATACAATAATGACTTATCAGTGGTAGCAAAAGAGGATTATTGGCATGCATATGAAGGGGAAATAGTTTGGTACAACGATTAAATGCGAAGGAAGAAAAAAGGTCATCCCAAAAGTAAGTGTATTACAACTGAAATGGATGCGCTTGACAAGCTAGAAAGAAAGTGTGGTATATTGCCGTCAGGTCGGACACAACTGAAAAATTTGTCTCACTCGTGCTACAAGCTCGACAACATAAAATTGCACACTTTATAATTTATTTTTAGATCTGAACTAAACTTTTTTCATTAAGAACATTGGTTACAACAAACCGAACGCAAACGGGGAAATAAAATGACATCAAAACTAAAACAATAACACAGTGACTAAAATTAGTTAAGACGACAAAATATATAAGAAATTACAACTGTCAAAACAATTCTATTTGATCCATGCATCATCGTCATTACGTCCATGGCATTTTTGACATCCTCCCACCAACATTGAGGTTTTCTGGTCTCAAGTGAGGTGGGCATTCTTAATCTCTAAATCCTTCTAATGACTTTGCCATCTTGGATTTCCATAACTAACCATCATATTAACTCTCACTTAAGACGCTTCATAGAATGGATGTGTCAAATTTTCATTTTAATCAGGGGTTTGGTAGCCGAGAAACAAATATACTCATCTCTGGTGAAAATCATGTTGGATGTCATGATGAAAAAATTAGAGAGAAATAATGAAAATGTGTGAATAATGATGGAGAAAGGGGATTTTATTTATAGAAAACGCATATACACGTAGAAGCCATGTGAGATGGCGCTTTCTCTTAAAATAAGAATGCATGCGCCATCTGAAGTGGCTTATGGGTAATGCCAGGCCTGGCCCTTCACAGGTGCAGACATTGCTACAGCAATGGGCCTCACATCTGGAGGGCCCAATTTTTTTATTATTATTGATATTTTAAATCAGTATTATGAGTTTAGAAAATATATATTTCTCTAATTTAGTACTACACACAAAACACAACAGGTGACTTTAATGTTTAGCTGAAAAAAGAAAATGTATATGCACATCACATATGCTATCAACAACTCACTTAAATAAAATAATGATAATGATGTACAGTGAAATGATATTTATAATTTAAATTATAATTTTAAATTTCTATTACGATTGTAATCACCGTGGTTGATGTGATGTGTAACCTTAAATCACACTGTAATTGCAATCTAATAAATTGTGGAGACTATCTCGTATGCTATATTATGGTCGTAATTTCGCTTGCGGAGTGCAATTTAAAATAATAGTGTAAACAATACTATGAATTTTTTAGTGCTTTACTTAGCTAATTTATAATTGTATTTTTGGTGTGTTATTTTTAATTATTAAATTATATTTTTTAGACCTATTTTTAAAATTTGAATAGGGTCTCTACGTTGCTCAAGCCGACCTTAGGTAATGCATGAGTCATCTCATATAGTGCCTACATGCATTTTTAGGTGCATGTGCTAAATGAGATGTCTTAATCATTTTAACAATTTTTGAAACCTGGTTCTTTACGTAATTATTTCAGAAATATGATTATTGATGTATTTTTTTAAGTGGTTATTGCAACAACAAAAAATCGATAAAATGTATACCATATAAAATGAGAGTATTATCCTTCAAAAAATTACATTTCTTTTTTTAAAACTTATATTAACATAAAATACTTAAAATTAAATTTAAAAGTCAAAAGTTTATAAATGAATAAGATAAAATATAATAGAATTATTATCATATTCACTAAATAGTGTTAGTTTTAAGAGTTAAAAATAGTGCATTGTCAGTGTAACACAATCTTACATATACAACGAATCAAAATTCTTATATTTGTCATGTTATTTTAGTATGAGTTTAATGGTAGTGCACTCTCAGTGTAAATCAACATTACACATACAACAAATCAAAATTCTTATACTTATCATGTCATATAAGTATTTTAAAAATAAAAATATGTTTTAATTAGACACAGGGTTGTCATTTGTTGACAGTGTAAAAATAATTTACATTGTCAGTGCATATTCCTTTTTCTATTTTAGTATTTTAAAAATAAAAATGTGATTTGTTATTTTTTTTTATAAGCAAATAAATTATATTCAAAGGAGTACTAGGGGTGCCTAACCCAATACAACTAAAGAGAGAAAAAGGGGAAAGAACAACAAGAACTAAAAACTAACCTGTGATACGGTGGAAGAACCGACTGTTATATACTGGTTTGCGTTTTTTGTTCGCAAATGTCGCGGTAAGTAAGAGTCGCCACCGACTTTTCTTTTATCCAACAAAGGAAAGGGTGAAAAGAACAGAAAAAGATCTTTTTCGAGATTTCCTGAGTAAGGGGGGCAGATTTTGAAAATTGTTTGTGTTTGTGTGTTTTGAAATATTTTTTGTTTGCTTTATGGTAACTCTTGTATCAGTCCTCAAGAGTGTGATAAAGCATTTTTGAAAATAGTTTTAAAAAGTGTGTAAGTGTGAAAAATTCAGGTTTGAGCAAGTACTTAAGAACAGTCTACCTACTCGAAAAAGGATGTTATTTTCCTCCTTTACTTTAGATAGTGTTATCCTACTATTAGTGAGTAGGTAGCCCTATCGTCAGATGTTGAGGGACAATCGAATGGATGTTTTACAATCACAAAGGAAATTTGTGGAGACACTTTAGCAATTTTCTTTTAGGGACTAGATCATTTACTGAAAGACAACTGTAGGGTCATCGAGGGACTATGATCTTTTTTAATTTATGAGTCTTTACTAAAGCGTTCCTGCTTCATGACTGTTTTATTTAAAGGCAACCAAAGTGGGAGATACCTTAGAGGTGTGCATGTGCAAGTTTGTTGAGATTCAGTTATTTTTTGTCTTTTTGTTAGGTTAGCTAACGTTTGATTATTAGTCTTTCCATACACGCCTAGTTAGTAACAGTAATATATACAGAAAAATAAAATGCAGAAAGTATAAATCTAGACTATTGCATGGCTTCGGGGAGGGGATTTACATTCCAAAGCAATTGGGGGAAAAATAAAGAAAGAAATAAAAAGTCTTATTTAAAACTATTACATCCCAAATAACAGTTACATGAATATATATAAAAAAATGCGAAAAATGAATAATGCCCGAAAGAAAGAAAATACGTTCTAAAACCTAGTGAGAAAAATCTTTTTTGGTTTTATTTTTATTTATTTCAATAAAAATAATTAAACTAAATCTAAATTTAATTTAAGAAAAAAAATATTGAATGAAATTAATCTAATTCTAATATTTTTGCATTTTTTATTAAGAAAACATTTGAAACATAAATTAAATCCTAAATTCTAGCTCATTTTAAAATAAGAAAGTAGTTAAAATTTAATTAATTAATTAATTAAAGAAATTCATTATTTTAATTTAAAAAAAGTCTAAGCCTAATGTTTTTGTGAGTTTTTTTATTTATTATTCGCTTAATTAAGTAAAGAAGATAAAAGAAATTAAAACATTACAAAAAAAATTAGATGGGCCTGAGAAAGTAAAAAAAAAAAAAGGGGGTGTGGTTGTTGAATTCGCTGGCCCATGAAGGGAGAGGCCTAGATTTTCTTCTAGATCCAATATGGATTGGTCTTGATGGCACATGGTGAGCCCGCAGATGGAGTGCGCTAGATCTGATCAGATGGACATCTGATGGCATATGTCTAATGGTGTATAATGCACATCTAGCTATGAGAAGCACCGAATCTGCATGAAACAAGTTATAAAATATAAAAATGGAGCTTACTGAGGCGTTTTGTGATGTTTCAGGGCTTGGTAATGATTGCAAAAGCTTCAGGGAGCCTCCAGGAATGTATTTGGATCTTTTGTTTGAACTGAGAAAGGTTGGAACCTAAAATGCGAATTTTTATAACTTTGATAATTTTTGCAAAATTTGTAGAGCTTTTCCAGACTGTATCTTCTGTGTTGAAGCTTGCTAACGTGTCCTTTATATAGAGAGGAGGGAGGAGACAAGAGAACAAAGGTAATAACAACCATAAACATGTATTTTTAAAGCCATGAATGATGTTTTGTAACTTTGCCAAAGACATGGAATCTTATCCTTTTTGAATTTGAATGAATGTGGACATTGCTTGCACGAAATTTTATGGGTCTAGGCTAAAACATCAACCCAAAGCTCAAAGCCCATTTCCAATTATTTTATACATTTTATTTTATATTTATTTGAAACAAAAAAAATGAATAAAATAGTTAGAAAATGCAAGGCATAGCAAGAATAATTTTAGAGGTCCTCTATAGGCTTAGGAAAATGTTTGAAGTCCAAGAAATTAAGTCATTAACCTAAAACTTCAAGTTTGCTCAATGCATATTTCTTGAAATTTCCCAAATTTTCCCAACTTGGGAAAGCCATAACTTGCTCAATATTTATCTCATGATGATGATCTTGGACTTTTTGGAAAGACCAAGATGTCTAATTCAATCCCTCTTTTGACCAATTTTTCATTTGAAGATTTTATCTTGATGTAAAAGGTCTTGGAAAAAATGGCTTTTGTTGACTTTCTAAAAATGACCTGTAATGTATGAGCTTGTATCTTTCAAATGGTGAATTTCTTGGACTTGAGGGCTGAAGAGAAGTTGTAGAGAATGAGATTATATTCAATATAAGCTTTGGTTGGGGAAAAATGGATGAATTATGTGAAAGTTATTCCTGGTCAAAGTTCAGTTGACTTTTCCTATAAAAACCCTAATTTGCCACTTTTGACTTTTGATGGGTTAGGAGCATTTCTTGAGGAATAATGATCAACCCTTGATCAAATGATGGATATAACTTAAAAATGTTGATGTTGACCAAAAATATTGAAGTTTGACTGTACATGGGCCACAGTTGACTTTTGACCTAGCATAGTTGATTTTCCAATACTTGAGCAATTGACTGAGCAAACTTATTGAGCAAGGCATGAAACTTGGCATGGATGATCTTGAAGACATATTATGACCATGGGAAGAATTTGGGATCCTTGGAGCTCAACCATCTTGATGAAAATGGAAACCCTAGTTGGGGGTTCATTGCCTTAGGAAGAGAATTGTCTGGCCAATCCTTGGTCAACCTTGAGCAATTGAGAACCTCTAGGAGTATATCTTGTGTGAAAATGGGAGGGCACATTTTGGGGTACAACATAACCCAATCCGACCCTAAAAAAGCAGTCTATCGGAAAAACATTCCAATTCTCCCATGACATCTCCGTCCTACCACTATTGCAAAAGCCCAACCAACCCAACAAGAGTGATTTAATCCGAGAAAACAGTAAAGGAAGATTTATTATTTCACCTTTGAAAATGATTGCATTCCTCATCCGCCAAATATTTCAAGTTACCGCAAACCAAAGAATACTCCTAAGGTTTTTCTTGATCTTTCCTATCAAGAAAGAATCAAAAACTTTGAAACTCTCCGAAACAGAGTGCATTGGAGGTTTCAGAATGCCCATCCAGGTAAATAATCCTGACCAAATTTGAATTGATATCCTACACCTAAAGAAAAGGTGACCTGCCAATTCATATTCTTATAAGCAAAATGAGCACACTAAACTATGAGAGTCAACTACACCTCTTCTCCTGAGTTGGAATCAAGTGGAAAGATGATTGAGGAACAATATCCAACCAAAAAACGGATATTAGAAGGAATGAGAGCCTTCCAAATCTTTGAAAACAAAGGAGATGAAGAAAAATCATGCATCGACCCTGTTGAACAAAGAGAAATCAACCTCAAATAAGCCTCTTTAACCACAAAGCCGCATAGATCCCTCCACCAAATGAAAGTTTTTGGCTCCTCCGGGAAAGAATGAAAATCTTCCATAATACACATCAGCTGCCGAAGCTCGTATGTCGCTACAATCTATAACAAAACAACACTAAAATTTAAATTCCAAAACTAACTACCATGGATGCAAAAGCCCAACGAAGCAATATCGGCTGCATTGTTCGGAATAACCCCATATAGAGAGGGGAAAACCAACTTCAAAGCTTGAGAATTGATCCAATGATAACTCCATAAATTAATCAAATTTCCACTGCCTAGCTTACACGAAACGCCTTTGTCGAACCAATTAACTTCAGCTCCCCATTTTCCCATAATTTCTTTCAAATCCCTCCACCATAAAGATAATTTTAAAGAAGTAGAAGGAAACAGGGAAGGTTCGAGCAAAATACTTTGAATGTCTCCATAACGGAAATTTATAATAGTAGCCCCACTAGCAGATTGATCCAAAAAAAGTTTCCAAGCCCATTTTGTCATCAACGCCATGTTGAAAACCTCACAATCCTTAATTCCCAACCCTCCATCAGATTTAGATTTACAAACCTCCTCTCATGAAACCTAATTGATCAATGCTTGTACTTCTCCCCTTTCCAAAGGAAAACCTTTTGAATATTTGTAATCTCCTGTAAAACCACTTTCAGGACTCTAAAAAAGGAGAAGAAAAACATCATAATGGAATTAAGAATCATGTTATATGCCTTCCTCTCCATAGAGAAATCTTTCTCCTAAGCTTCACCAAAATCAGATCCCAAGTTACTCCCCTTCTTGAATTCACGCCAATTGGAATTCCCAAAAACATGAAAGGAATGTTGGCTCTGGAGCAGGAGAGAAAAGCATAAGCTGAGTCTAAGAAATTGTCCTCCAAATTTACCCCAATAACCTTACTCTTAGAGAAATTCACTTTCAAACCGAAAACCAATTCGAATCTCCGAAGGAGAACTTTGACTTCCATAATGTTATTCCGATTTGAATCGCCTAAGATCACCATATCACCTGCAAACTAGAGCAGGCTGAACTAAAGATCTTCAGAGAATTTAAAAGGATGAAAAGCTGACACAAAAATAGAATTTTTCATCAAACTTGTTAAACCTTCTGCCACAATGATGAAGGCGATAAAGGATCATCCTGACGTAAACCTTTTTCCATATAGAACTTTTGATTTAGACTACCATTGACCATAACCGACAAAGTCCCTGAGCAAATGCAACCTTGAATCCCCTTCATCTATTTGGAGCCAAAATTCATCTTCCTAAGAACAAAAAACAGGTAATCCCAAACAATTGAATTGAAATCCTTCCCGAAGTCCATCTTATAATGATCAGAAATCTATTAACTTATAATATAAATTAAATTTGAATTTGAGAATTTTTAAACAAATCCAAACAAAACTACTTCAATGGCATGCTTGAAGAAGGTGGGCTAAAAAATTATTAAAATCATAAGTTGGTCCATATAAAAATAAAAATATGAAATCTAAATAAATAGTATAATAATATATATTATTAAAAATATATCCTATTATTTTTGTAATCAAAACTAAATAAATAAACAAATAAATAAATGAAGAGTTGCGGCTGAACTTAACTCATAAAAAGTTAAAAGAGAAAAAACAAAAGTTTATTAAAACAACAAAAACTAACAAAAAGTCATAAATAATAAAAATTAGGCTTAAATGCACTTTTGGTCCCTCTAGTTTGGACTTTTTAAACAACTGGTCTCCCTATTACAAAACCATCGATTATTGTCCCTCAATTTAGCATGCCTTTAGATTTACATGGTTCCCCATCCATTTTAGCTAATGTGTCATGTTTTTTAATGAGGTGGCATTATTCTAGTTATTCCATGTCATCAATTGAGTTTATTTTATTAATAACTTGAATATTTTAATTTACATAATTCTGAAATGATATTTTAATTAATTATAACATTATTTTAATTAGATTAAAACTATTAACATTTCAGCTTATTTTATAAAGAACCCTAATCCCATTTCATGCTTTCCAGTGCCCTAACTTTCGTACCCGTTCACCTTCACCTTCAAGTTCATCTTTAAAATCCCAGTCTCATATGCCCTAATTTTCATGCAAGTTCAGCTGCAAGTTTAAGTTCACCTTCATCTGTGCAAATCGAGACTATGCTTTAACGAAGATGACGAATACAGAACATCAAAAGAATAAAAATGAAAGATGTTAACTATTATGTGAGAATAGTTGCTAGAGCAACAACGATTCCTGCTTGGGAAAAGGCAATGCTGAAAATGAAGACAATGAAAGAGGAAGCATGGAAATATATGGTGGATATCCCTTCTAGCCATTGGAGTAGATCACACTTCAGCACTTATTCAAAGTGTGATTTACAGGTCAACAACATGTGTGAAGCATTCAATAGAGAAATTCTGGAGCATAGGGAGAAGCCTATTATTACCCTATTAGAGGGCTTCAAACATTATATCACCAATAGGATTGCGAGTCAGAAGGAGTTGCTTCAAGGGTACACAGGGTCAATGTGTCCTAAAATCCAACTCGTTATTGAGAAACATAAGAAGCAAGCACAAGGGTGGAGTCCTACATGGCACAATGATGATGACCTGTTCATATTTGGTGTCACCAATGACAATGATTCTTACTGTGTTAATCTTAAGAAGGAAACTTGCTCATCTAGGAAGTGGGAGCTGACTGGTATACCTTGCAGCCATGTAATTTCATCCATATAGAAGATCAAGAAAAAGCATAAGGATTATGTTGTTACATGTTATAGGTATGACTGCTCATAAGTATTGAATACAATTGTTGACTGTTATAGGTATTGCATACAATTGTTGATTGTTTTTGTATGAATTGTTTATTGTTATGGTTGAAACAGGAAATCTAATTTTACAGAGACTTACTCCCACATTGTGTATCCAACTAATGGACCACAATTGTGGCATGTGGATGATCAGAATCAAGTTGAACCATCAGTTATGAGAAGAGCAATAGGAAGGCCAAAAAAACTGAAATTTTGGCTATCAGATTCCGGATGTCCTACGAGATTCGAGACACCGGATCCGAATTTACACACAACAACAATATGTATAAACAAAAATAGCATTGCTAAAAGTAAATAACACATTATATGTTTAACCAGATTGGAACAACTTTCCTACTCTGGGAGCTACCAAGCCAGGGATTAAATGAACTAGATAATATCAATTTGTAGACCTTACACCAAACCTCCAGTTTACATTTTACACACTTAATCACTACCCTTTGCTTAATTTATACCTAAGACACACCTAGGTAAGAGGCACTCCTCAAATCCCACTTCAATTACACTCAGCAATTGGAGCAAACTCTAAACACAAGTAAAGAACAAAAACCAACCGGAAACTATACTTCCAAAACACGCAAGACTCAATGGTTAAAAGTTTATGAGAATTTACACATAATATGTTCAATGCTTAAAAGCTTATGAACATCTCACAGAGAACTTACAACCCAACAAAACCGTACTACACTTACATTAAGATGATATTAGAGAGGCTAATAAAATAAGGATTCTACAACCCTAAAAACACACACGTAAGTTCTACCTAATAGTAGGTATACACCAGTATATTTATAACTTTATTCTAGATTAGGTTGGGCTTCAAAACCGCAGCAGTGAGGCTGCACAAAGTCTGGAAAAAGTCCTTCAAGAAAATATGTCTTTAATCATTAGTTTCCTAATAAATCTTCATATTTAGAAACTAATCAAATCTTTGAAAACCAATCAAAGAATATTTTGAACTATCGGTTTTGGACGCCACATAAACTAACCGAATATTCCCTAAATATACAATAGCTAAAAATCAGTTGATCCATATCTGTCAGCTTGCTGCATACGCGATATCCTAACTCCTTGTTGGGATATCTTACTTGATATGTTGATATAGAATGTTGGAACATCTTGTTCAATATGATGCTGCTAAAATGGTTTTACCAACCACAATTTCAGCGAAATAACAATCTCCCCCTTTGGCACATTTTTGATAAAACACTATAACAATCCTTGCACAAAAAGAATATGTTTGAAAATAAATCAAACATACACATCAAAGGTACAACAGCGGAAAAAAATACATAGGCAAGGTTAGCAGCACGCACATAGTTAGTAATTAGTTGATCTACTAACACACCTGCACCAAAAATAAAGAACACTTAAGTTCTCACACCATGATGTCACACCATGATGTCAAGACATCATATCTGACATCTCTTCAAAACCAGCAGGAACTCCCCCTTAAAACCTGCTATCACAAATAGAGAATCATATAATTCTCCCCTTCAACAAGTTCCAGCAACAGCACCCTCAATATCATACTACTCCCCTTTGTATCCACAATGCGACAAAAGTAAGCAGACAATATTAGCAAAACAATTTAAGTACCTAATTTAAGCAGTCAAAATTATACTATATTTTTTATTAAAACATAATGTAATATATATATATATATATATATATATATATATATATATATATATATATATATATATATATATATATATATATATATATATATATATATATATATATATATATATATATATATATATATATATAATTTTTATCATATAGTTTTTAATAAAAAAAATTTATATATTTTGTTTTTATAGTCAAAATAGAATATATATTTATCTTAATAAAAAATTATATTTTCATAAAAAACATTAACATAAATATAACAGATAGGTATAAAAAAATTACTCAATGAAAACGCAGAGAAATCTCAGAAATTATGCAGGATATAACAGGATGCGTCGACCCCGAATGCTATGTGTCGATACAAAAAGGTGTAGAGACCCAGGATGAGTCGACACAAAGAGGTTTTGCATCGATACATGAGTGCTTTTAGACTCAGGATGAGTCGATCCATAGGGGCATGTGTCGATACATGCTGTGTGTTTGACTCAGGATGAGTCGATACATGAGGGAATGCGTCGACTCATGTTGCGAGTTCAGTGCAGTACGCGTCGATCCAAGGAGATATGCATCGACCCATGTTGTCTGGTTTTTGGCAGATTCAGTTTATAAATGTTGTAACTTGAGTTTTAGGATGTCGTTTGAGATGCCGTTCGAAGCGTTGAATAGCTAACGCGATGAACTTTATTCTAGAGGATTAAAATTAAGAATAGGAAGTGTAATCCTAGTAGACAATTTAGGATTTAATGTTAGTTCTCGTGTTGATCGTTATGTTGTTTTTTATGCATAATGATGAGGATGAAATGTTTATAGGCTTCTATTTGATTTGTAACAGTAGGAGTAATGATAGTAATGATGTAAGATTATAGAATAGCGGTGTGAATTACTGTCGTATTAATGTAAAACTGAGTTGTTGATGAGATGTTATTAATAATGTTGTGTTGATAATTTATGATGACTAAATGATGTTTGATGAATTATTATGATGACATGAGATATTTGATGAAGAGATGTTGAGATACTTTTGAGATGTAGGCCTTTGGCCAACGGTGATGTTATATTGAGATGTTGTTAATTGTGGTGTTGTTATTATATTCATGATTGTGTCGTATATATTGCATTTTGAGATGGAGCTTATGCTCGTTGAGATGGCATGTATTGGCGAATATTGAGATGAAGGCTTATGCCTTGTTGATGCCTCTATTAATTGAAATTTTTTTGAGATGGGAGTTCTGCTCCAAATGGTACCACATGCATTTGCATAGTATTGAGTCGCATTATATGATTGTATAAAGAAGTGTGTATTGATGTTGTGATTGTGTATTATTGTCGTGATTATTGTTGAGTATGAGATGAAAAGTGGTGATGTTATATGATCTAATTTAATATATTAATTATCATGCGCTTTATTATATTATTAGATATCTCACCCCTTCTGTTTGAATGTTGCCCTTATGTTGGTAACGTGCAGGTAATCGAGAGTAAAGGTTGTATACCTTCAGTAGTTCGACTCGGTGTCATTGCTCTGACATGTAACACTCGGGGGGATGAACGCTTGTTGCTTTTGATTATTGATTATTCCATCGTTGAACTTTAAGTTGATTATTATTAAGTATTTGTTGGTTTGAAGTTGATGTAATGATGATAAGGATGTTATTAAGAATTCCGCTGCATAGATGTTGAATTATTTAATCAAAGATGTTATGATGATGGTTCATCTTATGTTTTAAAGGTGTTATATATCCACGATGAATGCAATGAATTTTGATGGAAGAATTTGTGGCATCCTGATTCGTTTGCATGAATGATTTTTATAACTTTGATTTATTTATATTATTTGCCGGGGTAGAATTGGGGTGTTACAAAGTTGGTATCAGAGCAAAAGGTTGGTCCGACCTTGTCATCGAGTCGTAGTTGTCTAACAATCGAGTATTGTTAATTTGAGTTCTAACCGTTGTTTATGTTGTAGTGATAAGTTGAGATGGCTGGAAGGAATGATGCTGCACTTGCTGCTGCTTTAGAAGCAATGGCTCATGCGATGGAAAATCAGCCGAATGCTGACGGGAATGCTGGATCTCGTAGCTTGGCGACTTTCCAGAGAGAGAATCCACCTACGTTCAAAGGAAAGTATGATCCTGACGGAGCATTGGATTAGTTGAAAGAAATTGAGAGAATCTTCTGTGTGATGGATTGAACTCCAGCGCAGAAGGTTCGGTATGGGACTCATATGCTAGAAGTCGAGACTGATGACTGGTGGCTAGAGACTTGTCAGAAGTTGGAAGCTGCGGGTGAGAATGTCACTTGGGTTGTGTTCCGAATGGAGTTTCTGAGGAAGTACTTTTCTGAAGATGTCAATGGTAAGAAGGAGATTGAGTTCCTTTAGATAAAGCAAGGGAATATGTCAGTTGTTGAGTATGCTTCCAAGTTTGCTGAGTTGGCTAAGTTTTATCTGCACTATGCTGAGGCAAATGCTAAATTTTCGAAGTGTATCAAGTTTGAGAATGGGTTGCGTCCAGAGATCAAGAAGGCAGTTGGATACTAGAAGATCTGTGTCTTTACTGATTTGGTTGATAGCTGCAGGATTTATGAGAAGGATAATAATGCTTATTACAAGATTATCAGTGAGAAGAGGGGTAAGCACCAACAGAATCGTGGCAAGCCTTATGATGTCTCAGCTGGTAAGGGTAAACAGAATGTTGCTCAGGGCCAGAGAACTAGTGGGGGAGATGCTCCTTCTGGTGTGGTTTGTTTTAAGTGTGGAAAATATGGGCACAAGAGTAATGTGTGTACTAATGAAGTGAAGAGGTGTTTCTGTTGTGGTAAGAACGGACATGTTGTATCTGAGTGTGAACATAAGGATGTGATTTGTTTCAATTGTAGAGAAGAAGGGCACATTGGTAGTCAGTGTCCAAAACTGAAGAGGGCTCAAACAAGTGGTAAAGTGTTTGCTTTGGTTGAGGGTCAGACAGCTGTTGAGAACAGACTTATCAGAGGTACATGTTTCATTAATAGTAATCCTTTAATTACTATTATTGATATCGGTGCTACGCATTGTTTTATTGTTGATGATTCTGTTGAAAGATTGGGTCTTGTGTTGTCTTCTTTGAATGGGGAAATGGTCGTCGATACTCCAGCCAAGGTGTCGGTGACTACTTCTTTTTTTTGTGTTTGAAGTGTCCCTTGTTGATCTCCGACAGAGACTTTGTTGTAGATTTGGTTTGTTTACCGTTAAGATGTTTAGATGTGATTTTGGGTATGAACTGGTTAGAGCATAACTGTGTTCATATTAACTTTTATGACAAGTCAGTGAAGTTTTCTACTCCTGAAGCAGAAGAAGATGGTATGTTGTCTGCTATACAGTTGAGGAAGTTGATGCAAGAGGAAGCACAAATGTTCTCGTTGATGGCGTCGCTATCTGTAGAGACGCAAGCTATAATTGAGGAATTTCTGGTGGTGTATGAATTTCCTGAAGTTTTCCCTGATGAGATTCTTGATGTACCGTCGGAAAGGGAAGTTGAATTTGCTATTGATCTTGTACCTGGTACCAGACCTGTGTCTATGGCACCATACAGGATGTCTGCATCTGAATTGTCAAAGTTAAAGAAGAAATTAGAAGAGTTACTTGAGAAGAAGTTTGTAAGACCAAGTGTATCACCGTGGGGAGCTCCAGTGTTGCTAGTAAAGAAGAAAGATGGAAGTATGAGGCTTTGTGTTGATTATAGACAATTGAATAAAGTGATGATTAAGAAAAAGTATCCGCTTCCAAGAATAGATGACTTAATGGATCAATTGGTGGATGCTCGTGTGTTTAGTAAGATTGATTTGAGGTCGGGTTACCATCAGATTAAAGTGAAGGATGAAGATATCCAGAAGACGGCTTTCAGAACGCGTTATGTACATTATGAGTATTCGGTGATGCCTTTCGGTGTTACTAATGCGCCGGGAGTATTCATGGAATACATGAATCGTATCTTTCATACTTATTTGGATTGGTTCGTAGTGGTGTTCATTGATGATATTTTGATTTACTCTAAGTCAGAAGAAGAGCATGCAGAATATTTAAGAGTAGTATTGCAAGTTTTAAAAGAGAAGAAGTTGTACGCAAAGCTATCCAAGTGTGAGTTTTGGTTAGAGGAGGTTAGTTTTCTTGGCCATGTGATTTCAGGTAGTGGCATTATTGTAGATCCATTGAAGGTTGATGCTCTGTTGCAATGGGAAACTCCAAAGTCAACTACTTAGATTAGAAGCTTTTTGGGATTAGCTGGTTATTATAGAAGGTTTATCGAAGGGTTTTCTAAGTTGGCACTTCCGTTGATTAAGTTGACTTGTAAGGGTAAAGTTTTTGTATGGGATGTTCAGTGCGAAGAAAGTTTTACAGAATTGAAGAAGAGGTTGACGTCGACTCTGATTTTGACGTTACCTAATCCAGGAGAGCCTTTTGTGGTGTATTGTGATGCTTCTGAGATGGGTTTAGGAGGTGTGCTTATGCAGAATGGTAAGGTAGTTGCTTATGCGTCAAGACAATTAAGGACTCATGAGAAGAACTATCCTACGCATGATTTAGAACTTGTTGTAGTTGTTTTTATGTTGAAGATTTGGAGGCATTATCTTTATTGTTCTAGATTTGAAGTGTTTAGTGACCATAAGAGTTTGAAGCATTTATTCGGTCAGAAGGAGTTGAATATGAGGCAGCGAAGATGGTTGGAATTGTTAAAGGATTATGATTTTGGTTTGAATTATCATCCAGGAAAAGCGAACATGGTAGCTGATGCATTAAGTCGAAAGACTTTACATATGTCAGCAATGATGGTTAAAGAGCTGGAATTAATTGAGCATTTCAGAGATATGAGCTTAGTTTGCGAGGTTACGCCGCAGAGTGTTATGTTGGGTATGTTGAAGATTAATAATGAGTTTCTAGACAGTATTAGAGAAGCTTAGAAGTTGGATGTGAAACTGGTAGATTCGATGGTTAGAATCGATCAGTCTGAGAATGGTTATTTTAAGCTAGATGAGCAAGGTGTGTTGAGGTTTCATAACCGGATTTGTATTCCTAATGATGCTGAGATGAAGAAGGTGATACTGGAAGAGAGCCATATAAGTAAGTTAAGTATTAATCCAGGAGATACAAAGATGTATCACGATTTGAAAGGTTTGTTTTGGTGGCCTGGGATGAAGAGTGATGTGGCGCGGTTTGTGTATGCATGTTTGAATTATCAGAAGTCGAAAGTTGGACATCAGAAGCCTGCAGGGTTGATGCAACCGTTATAAGTTCCAGAATGGAAATGGGATAGCATTTCAATGGACTTTGTGACGGGGTTGCCTACTACTTTAAGAGGACATGATTCGATTTGGGTGATTGTTGATAGGCTTACGAAGTCAGCTCATTTTATTCCTATTAACATCAGTTTTTCAGTGTCAAAGTTGGCCGAGATTTACACTAGTGTGATTGTGAAGCTATACGGTGTTCCTTTGTGCATTGTATCAGATAGAGATCCAAGATTTACTTCTGATTTTTGGAAGAGTTTACAAGAAGCGTTGGGTTCCAAGTTGAGATTGAGTTCAGCGTATCATCCTCAGACAGATAGTCAGACTGAACAGACGATTCAATCATTGGAAGATTTGCTGAGGGCATGTGTTATTGAGCATGGAGGTTCGTAGGATACTTATCTTCTGTTGATAGAGTTCACTTATAATAACAGTTACCATTCCATTATTGGGATGGCACCTTTTGAGGAATTGTATGGTCGAAGATGTAGAACTCTGTTATGTTGGCATGAATCTGGTGAAAGTGTAGTACTTGGACCTGAACTTGTTCGTGAAACTACTGAGAAGGTGAAGTTGATTCGAGAAAAGATGAAAGCTTCCCAAAGTAGACAGAAGAGTTATCATGAAAAGCGAAGGAAGGATTTGGAATTTCAAGCTGGTGAGCATGTGTTTTTAAGAGTTGCACCTGTGACTGGTGTTGAGCGAGCATTGAAGTCTAAGAAGCTCACTTCTCATTTTATTGGACCATATCAGATTTCAGAGAGAGTGGGGAATGTTGCTTATAGAGTGGCTTTACCGCCTAATCTTTCGAATTTGCATGATGTGTTTCATGTGTCGCAACTCCGGAAGTATATTTCAGATCCATCTCATGTAATTCATGTGGATGATGTGCAAGTACGAGATAATCTTACAGTGAAGACGATGCCTGTACGGATCGCGGATCGTGAAATAAAGACTCTAAGGGGCAAAGAGATTGTTTTGGTTAAGGTGGTTTGGCTAGGAGCTGCCAAAGAAGGCATGACTTGGGAGTTGGAGAGCAAGATGCGAGACTCCTACCCTGAGTTGTTTGGTTGAGGTAAATTTTTTAGGAAGAAAATATTCTAAGTGGGGGAGAGTTGTAATGCCCGTAATTTAATTAATTATTTAATTAAATTATTTTGGAATATTTGAGAAGATGTGTTGTGATTAATTGGATTTAATTATTTTTATTAAGTGGTGATATAATACTAGAAGTATTATATTATTTGATGTGAGCTTGTTTTTAAGGAATAGAAGTAATAAAGGGGGTGTATTAGTTTTGAGCCCAATAAGGAGTTAAGAGAATAATAGTTTATTTTATTGTTGTTAGAAGGAATAGAAAGATGAGGCAGTAGAAGAATAAGGATTGAGAAGAAGAACGTGAAGCTGTTGGAAAAAGAGGAAAAACGGCAGAACGAGGTTTCAACCGGAAGATTATAGAGCGACCTTCAATCCAAGGTAAGAGTGGGGTTCTGACTCTATAATTGTGTTCATGATGATTGATATGTGGGGTTAGAGGTGATTGTTGTCTTGTTCTTGAATTGAATGTATATGATGTTGTATGATGAAGAATTGATGAATTTTAGATGAATAATGATGTCCCGATGTTGTTTAATTGACGTAGAATTATAGGATAATTGAAAGTGATGATTATCCATGATTAGATTAGGTTTTTAGGGCTTAAAGTATGAATCTCGTAGTGAAAACGCAGAGAAATTGCAGAAATTATGCAGGATATAACAGGATGCGTCGACCCCAAATGCTATGTGTCGATACAAGAAGGTGTGGAGACTAGGGATGAGTCAATACGAAGAGGTTTTGCGTCGATACATGAGTGCTTTTAGACTCAGGATGAGTCGATCTATAGGGGCATGTGTCGATACATGTTGTGTGTTTGACTCAGGATGAGTCGATACATGAGGGAATACGTCGACTCATGTTGCGAGTTTAATGCAGTACGCATCGATCCAAGGAGATATGCGTTGACCCATGTTGTCTGGATTTTGGCAGATTCAGTTTATAAATGATGTAACTTGAGTTTTAGGATGCCGTTTGAGATGTCGTTCGAAGCATTGAATAGCTAACGCGATGGAATTTATTCTAGAGGATTAAAATGAAGAATGGGAAGTGTAATCCTAGTAGCCAATTTAGGATTTAGAGTTAGTTCCCATGTTGATCGTTATGTTGTTTTTTATGCAGAATGATGAGGATGAGATGTTTATAGGCTGCTGTTTGATTTGTAACAGTAGGAGTAATGATAGTAATGATGTAAGATTACAGAATAGCGGTGTGAATTACTGTCGTATTAATGTACAACTGAGTTGTTGATGAGATGTTATTAATAATGTTGTGTTGATAATTTATGATGACTAAATGATGTTTGATGAATTATTATGATGACATGAGATGTTTGATGAAGAGATGTTGAGATACTTTTGAGATGTAGGCCTTTGGCCAACAATGATGTTGTATTGAGATGTTGTTAATTGTGGTGTTGTTATTACATTCATGATTGTGTCGCATACATTGCATTTTGAGATTGAGCTTATGCTCGTTGAGATGACCTGTATTGGCGAATATTGAGATGAAGGCTTATGCCTTGTTGATGCCTCTATTAATTGGCAAATTTTTGAGATGGGAGTTCTGCTCTAAATGGTACCACATGCATTTATATAGTATTAAGTCGCATTATATGATTGTATAAAGAAGTGTGTAATGATGTTGTGATTGTGTATTATTGTTGTGATTATTGTTGAGTATGAGATGAAAAGTGGTGATGTTATGTAATCTAATTTAATATATTAATTATCATGCTCTTTATTATATTGTTAGATATCTCACCCATTCTGTTTGAATGTTGCCCTTATGTTGGTAACGTGCAGGTAATCGAGAGTGAAGATTGTATACCTTCTGTAGTTCGAGTCGGTGTCATTACTCTGATATGTAACACTCGGGGGGATGAACGCTTGTTGCTTTTGATTGTTGATTATTCTGTCGTTGAACTTTAAGTTGATTATTATCAAGTATTTGTTGGTTTGAAGTTGATGTAATGATGATAAGGATGTTATTAAGAATTCCGCTGCGTAGATGTTGAATTATTTAATCAAAGATGTTATGATGATGGTTCATCCGATGTTTTAAAGGTGTTATATATCCACGATGAATGCAATGAATTTTGATGGAAGAATTTGTGGCATCCCGATTCGTTTGCATGAATGACTTTTATAACTCTGATTTATTTATATAATTTTCCGGGGTAGAATTGGGGTGTTACAAATGGCACACATACTTCGTGAACGGATATAAATTTCACACTGAGACATGGACTGAAACGAAAAAAAACCATAAATAATGGTGTATTTGTAAAAGGAGTTACAGATGCCAGTGAAGATGACTTATATGGCTTTGTTAAACATATCTAAGAGTTGGTATACAATTACTTGGACTCATAAAATAAAGTTGTCTTGTTTTATTGTGAATGGTATGATCCAACTAGAGGCACAAAAATAGATAAGTCATATGGTACTTTTGAGATTCAAATGGATGGGGGTACAAAGAGTATGACCCTTTCATAATGTTGCATATTGTTAGGCAAGTTTATTATGTTCCTTATCCCTCATTTGTACCATGTAAAAGAGGATGGTGTGTTGTAATAAAAATAAAACCCCTGGGTCATATTGAAACTGGTGATCTAGTGGAAGATGCTGATTACCAAGTTGATGAATTTGAGCAAAGTAATGATGTGATTAAAGATGAACAAATTACAAGTTTGTATGATATAATGGTTGATGGATATCAAGTTGATGTGTCTATATTGTTGGTTGATAATAATATGACCGAAGAGCATGATGAAGAGTTTGGATCCGAGGATAATATCACATCAGATGATGAGAATGATATGGATGACGAGCATGAAGATTTAGAATAATGAACTATTTATTGAATGTATTAATGAATATTTACTGAATATGTTAATGAATATGTATTGATGAGAATAATGAATCATCTATTGAATGTGTTTATGAATATGTATTGCAGAGAATGTTTTTTTTTCTCCAATTTAGTATTTTGTTGATGAATATATATATTAACTGTGTATTCTATATAAATAGGTAAAATGCCAACTCGAATTGATAAGAGTAAGGATAGTGGTAAAAAAAGTCCCAGTGCCCGAGGTTAGTAACACGTGAGGCACCTCAGTCGGCCACATGCCCTCCCTTGCAGAGTCAGGCTGATTCTATGTCCATGGTCAGTACTCAGCCTTTTGTTCCATTACTCTCCTCTCAAAATATGCCATTTCCATCTGGGAGTTCTTCTTTTATTAGTCCACCTGGTTTTCTTTTCCCGCAGATCCAGATGCCCTCATCCTTCCATCATATTGGAGGACCCAGTTTTCCATATTTCACACAGATGCCCTCATCCTTCCAACATATTGGAGGATCTAGCACCCCACATCCCACACAGATGCCCTTATACTTCCAGCAGACTGGAGGATCCAGCACCTCACATCCCATACAGATGCCCTTATCCTTCTAGCAGACTGGAGGATCTAGCACCCCACATCCCACACAGACTAGAGGATCCTGCACCCCACATCCCACACATGTACCTGCACGTGAGGATAATCATACGTAGCCGGATGATGATGATCATGTGGATGGGGATGATGATGTGTTAGATGGAAATGATCTTAGAGGGAATGATGATCCAAGTGAGATTCATGCCATTGACGGGAGATTTTGAATTTTGCCCGAAGGAAACTCGTAAGTTTCTTATTTATAAATTTTTATTTAAGAATACATTTTCATTTTTAATATAAATTTATATTTAATATTTCTAATTAAAATTATTGTTGTTTAGTTTCTCGCTGAGTCGGACTGCTGCCAAGGTTATAAATTATATAATTCAGCAGATGTATAAACAATTTTGGAAGACCTTCAAAGATGTCAAAAATAAAGAAGTTTGATTTAACAAATTTAAGGTATAATTAATTTATTTTTTAGTTATTGTTATTTAAATGACTTTTTCATTATAATTATCTAACTATTTATTTTAATGTCATACAATATTGCAGGAAAAATATGTGTGAGACCCACTAAACGAGAAGATGATAAAAAAATTATTATGGTAAAACTTCAAGACGACTTTCTGATATAATGTGGCGTGTTAGAGAGCGTTGGAAACTTCAAGATATCCGTCCCAATTGGATAGAGAAAGAGGTTTTTGAGGAACTTATTAAATATTGGGAGTCACCCGAATTTCGGGCTAAATCTGAAAATTTTAAGAAGATGAGTGCATCTGAAAAAGGGGATTGCGTTAATGTAGTTGGAAGTATAAGTACCGCAGAGCATATTCGATGCATGGTAAATATTACCATTTTTTAAGTTATATTTTGATTCATAATATATTTTATTAATGTTAATTTTATTATTTAGATCAAGAATTTGGGAAGACCTCCATTGATGATTGAGTTGGTCAAAAAGACTCGGACAAAGAAAACCGAGGATTTTATTGACGAACGCACTCTAAAAGCTTTCGTAAGTTATTTAATTTACGTTGTTGTTAATATTTTTTTTTATTTAATGACAATTTTGTGTCGTAATTTTCACGTGTCAACTGAGAAACTATGACGTGAAAATCATGTGGCAATTGAGAAGTCGTGGCGTAAAAATCACGTGGCAACTTTTTTAATATAATATAATTTAATTTAATTTAATTTATTAAATGTTTAACTTAATTATTTTATTGAATGTATAGGAGAATTATCAAACATTGCTCGCAAATTTTCTGATTCATAATCCTCAATATACTCCGGGAGAAGGAGAGCCGCTTCATCCAAATGTGGATTTTTATATTTGGGATCAAGTCATTGGCGGAAAAGACCTTAACAATTGTTTTTTTTATGGTGGAAATTTGGCAGGCACCTTGAGAAGTGAGGATAGAACTCTATTTCAAAGAGTTAAAGATGGGGAAAGGGGGTCACGTCAACCAAATTTGACACAAGAACAACTTGAAACGGTAAGACAATTGACGTTAAATGAGGCGAGATGCGAGTCAGCACAACGTGAGGCGGAAATGAAAGCCCAAACGAAGACTTAAATGGAGGCAATGAGACAAGAGCAACAACGACAAATGAAGGTCATGACAAAGAGGCAAGCTGATATGGAGCAACAAATGAGACAATTTATGCAAGGGTTTGGTGGAAATCAAACCTTTTGTGGTCAAGAGCCGGAGGATGACGAAAATGAAGATAATTTTGACATTGACAATTATATCAACCAAGATAACCCGTAAACTTAAATTTTTTTATTTTACTTTCAAATTTGAATTTGTGTACCATACTAGTTAATTAAACCTACTAATTAATTCTTAAATTTATAATTTTAGTTTATTAATTTTATTATATTAAATTTAATATATAAAATTTATTATATATTGAATTTATTATATATTGAATTTATTAATTAAATTTATTATATATTAAATTTATTAATTAATATTATTAATTTAATTAATTATAAAAGAAAAACAAATTTCAGTTATTAAAATTTAAAAAAAAAACATTAGTGACGTGATTTTCACGTCACAAGTTGTGACGTGAAAATCACGTCGCACCCTCATTTATATATATAAAAAAAAACAAAAGTTGAAGACAAAAGGTGTATTAAATATAATTATTTAGTGACGTGATTTTCACGTCACTAATTTGTGGCGTGAAAATCACGTGACAAATAAAGTAACTTTGCCTCTGCTACGCTTGCTTTTCCTGTAACGTTGTAATTTCTATAAAAGCATGTTGCGACGTGATTTTTACGTCACAACTTTGTGACATGAAAATCACGTTGCAAATAATTTGTTACCCGCTCCCCAACCACGTGATCATGCACGTCGCAAATAATTTATTGTGACGTGATTTTTCAAGTTGTGACGTGAAATTCACATCGCAAATGAAAGTATTTTTTATAGTGTTGGTTCAAATGATAAGAGAATATCAAGATATAATAAGAAGAATAAGATGGAAAGAAATAAGATATAGATTAAATTTATTTATCATGTGTTTGACGACAAACAAAAAAGTAATGATATTATTTTATGTTATCATATTTTTAAAACATATCTTTCATATATTAAAATAAAATATATATTTAGACGCTAAATTTTGAATAAAATTCCGTCTAAACTGTTTTTAATCACATTATTTTATTTTCTATTTCAAACAAATATTATTTAATATATTAATTAATATTTAATATTAATTACTTCAACTCATTATTTTACCATTAATTTTTATGTATTTCAACTATTCAATCAATAAAAATCTTAAATATTTTTCTCACATACAATATCTATCTATAATTTATTTTGTACATCGCATGAAATGAAAATATTAATTACATGATAAAAAATATAACATACTTAAATTTCTCTTCAAAGACAAAAAAGTCTTTCATACAAATAAAAACTCACGATAAAATAAAAGTTACAAAGCATAAATACTAATTCAAACACACTAAGGGGATTTTGAAAGACTTAACATTTTATGGCATTATATTTTTTATTTAAAACTTTTTTAGTTGCTTACCAAAAAAAACTTTTTTAGTTAAGATTATTAATTTTTCTAAGATATATTTGGAATAATATGAGTTATTGTATTTGATTGTCTATATATGAATTAATAATAATTACTATAAATTCAAACATATAATTGTTAAATTACATATTTAAATTTGGCTGAATGATGCTATCTGTATTGGATTGAGTTTGCATTTAATCTACCGTCGGGTAGGGACCACCCAACTCTGTTACGATGAAAGTCCATTACAGTGGCTCAAATTGCTATGATCGTTGGGGAATGTCTCCTACATGTGTACGTCAAGAACGCCTCCCACGTGTGTCCGTTGAGGACGCCTCCTCTACGTGTCCGTTGTAACACTCATTAATTTAATTAATTATTTAATTAAATTAATTATGAATTAATGGTTGAGAATGTTGTTGAAATTGTTGAAGGTGCAAAATGTCGAAAAATGTTAATTTAAGTTGCTAAGTTGTTATTTAGTTGATTAATATTAGCAATAATATTAATAATAACATTAGAATGGTTATAAGATTTATTGTTGGGCTTAATTATATGGTTGTATGTAGTAAAGATGGGGGGTGAAAGTTAGGCCCAATAATAACATTAATAAGTATAATTTAAGCTAATTATAAGGAATTAGGTTATTTAACAAGTCTTGGAGCATTTTGTGGTGAACGTGAGAAGTTGCAGAATTACAGAAAAGAGAAAAAGAGGAAAAGAGGAAAAAGTTGGAAACTTTGGCAAGACTAGGTTTGATCGAAGAATTATAGGACGGTCTCCAATCTAAGGTAAGGATGGAGTTCTAACTCTATAACCGGATATATGATGGATAATATGTGGGGTTAGATTTGTATGAAATTATTTCTGTTTGTGTGGATTATGTTGTAGAGTAATTGTGTTCATATGTTGTTGTCTCTGTCAAATGGGGTTTTCTTGTGAGAAATTATTCCATGTTTATATAATTTTTTTTGATGTTGTTGTGATACTGTGTTGTTCTGTTGAATTGGTAAACTGATGAATCGAAGGAAAAATTTGGAGAAGAAAAACAAAATTTTTTAGAAGTCACAGGAAGAAGCATGTGTCGTGCGACACAGGCAGGAAAAAGGAAGTGACGACCGGCAGGAAGCATTATGCCGAACGACACATGTGAAGAGGAAGGGGGTGCCGATCAACATCCTAGAAGGAAAAGGGAATTGTTAATGTATGTCGAGGGGCACTCAGAGAAGAGTTGCCTTATTATATTTATATCTTTTGTTAATGGAATTAGTATACTAGTATAGAATTTTCTTAGTATATTAGTGGAATATTGACAAATCATATTAGTAGAACATGCTAGTAGGCAATATTATTAAATAAGAGCAGCAAGGAAATATAAGAGTATTAGAAACTAGTAGCAATAGGATATAATTGTTGAAAACAATAACATAAGGCTATTAACAGTAAAACGATAGCAGGGATAATTCATACTAGTAGGATGTAATTACAAGTAGCAGAGCTTGTGAAATAATAGTACCAGGATGGTTTTAATAATAATAATAATAATACAGAGTAGAAATACTAGCAATTTTAGTAGAGGATTATTTAGTCAGTTATAGTTGAATTGTCTGAATAATTACGCGGAATATTTGTAAAATATTACGGTTGAGACGGTGGATTGTATAAGTTGTTGTAAGGTAGAGACTAAGATGTGAATTAGTAACAGAAGGTTATTAGTAGTAAAATAACAATGGAGAATTAATAAATTAGCAGGATTTAGTCGATCTGTCCGAATAATTATACAGAACAATTGATGTATATTTTAGTCGACACGGTGTGTTGAATACCTTGCTGAAAATATGAATTTCAGGTGGTATCGAATTGTTAGACTTATGACCAATGTTGTTTTCTTGTTGATGTTGTTGTCACATTACTATTGTTGAGATGATATTGTTGTTGTGACGTACTAAGTTGTAGGCTTATGTCAACGTTGTGTTAATTGTTGTTGTTGAAATATCAAGTTGTAGGCTGGATGCCAAAGTTGAATAGTTGTGGTTATGTTATTGTTAATATTTGTTGTTGTTGTTGTTATGTTGCCTCTATTTATTGGCAATATAAAGTTGTAGGCCTATGGCTAATGTTGATATGTTGTGTTGTTGTGATTTTCGTTGTGAATTCTTGTTGATAATGTGAAGTTGAAGAGAATTTTAGATGACGATGAATTACCTCTATTTACTGATAATAATGGTGATGCGGGCTTATGCCTTGCGATGAATGATGATTGTTGTGAATATTGTTAGACGATGTGACGGATCTAGAAGGGGGGGTTGAATAGATCCCTTTAAAAAATTTGCACGTTTTGTAAAATTGTTTTTATCAGAGAGCGACAACCCTGAATCTGATCGTCTAAACTTTACGTATTAGAAAGATCGGATATGCGAACCAATTTGATGAAAATTATGAGAATAGAATCACAATTAAAAATGAATATAATGAATCTCTTTAGCAAGTTTAACAAGGTGTAAGTTATTACCAATTAGTTGCGGAGAAGATAAAGCACATTTGTGAGTTGTAAATTCACCAAACACTTGGTGTACGTACTACACAAGGTTTGGTTATACTCAAATTGTAGTGATTATTGCGATTCAAATGAATATATATGAGTTTTAAATTTTAGTTTATCACTATAATTGTCTTGCATGAATGAGAAAATTGATAACTCATAAATTTAAGCAAATAGAAATCAAATGCAGAAAACTAAAATGGACACGGTATTTGTTAAGGCAGTTCACCCTGTCGTCCTCGCGTGGGCTACTCTGTCCCCAATTCTAGAATCTAGAATTAGGATATGAAATTAATTTTGCAAAGTTTATAAGAGAAGATACAATCACCACAATTCAAAGTCACTTGATGAATCTTATATGTTTCACTCCTCTTCCCTTGATTCCAGATGAATCAAGTATGCCAAATCTTGAACAAAAAATCCTTCTACCTTGAATGATTTTGTACTCAAGAAAAATTGGCCCCAAATCCTTCTTCACAATCCTCCGGTTACCGCTACCCGATTGAACACTCCATGGTCTTCCAATCTCTTAGCTCAGCTGAATTCAATGAAGCAAAGGTTTGTGATAAAAAACCCCAATTTTGGAGGACAAAACCCCAATGGTTTTATTCAAGAAAAAACCCACAAAGATCTCTATCCAAATCTGAAATTGCACTTTCAATTCGAATGTTATCAACACAATGCCAATAACTTGATCAAAAAAAATGATTGTGTGTAGTTGTTGATAATTGATGAGAGGTTGAAGATGAAGAGAACTCTTGTGTATGTCTTTCACTTTTTCTTGTTGTTGTGTAAAACAGAGGCCAAAACAATATTTCTAAGTCATTCCCATGATGTAACAACATAGCAGAAAAATGAGACAATTTAGCGATGCATCGACTCATGCAGGGTATACAGAAGGCGTGCGCCTTCCCGAGCGAGAGAGGTTGAAATTCCTTCAGTTATGCGCCGACTCATTGTTTGATGTACCGACTCATGTTTTCCCATAACTATGCATCGATGCATAGAGAAGGCGTGCACCTTCCCGAGCGAGAGAGGTTGAAATTCCTTCAGTCATGCGTCGACTCATTCCCTGATGCGCCAACTCATGTTCTCCCAAAACCATGCGTCGATGCATAGAGGAGGCGTGCGCCTTCTCATACGTTTCCAAGCCAAAATCTTCTTCTCATGAGCCAACCTAAGGTTCCATGAGCCGGCTCATGCAGTCTGTTTTGAGATAAATGCTTGTTTTTGATGTTTCTCAGTTGCACCTGTTTGAAGCAAGACATATTTGCACAGATAGGTTTTTGAAAATCATTAAAACTCAGTTCTTTCACTTTTCCCTCACATACTCCCTCTTTTTGATGATGGCAAAAATCACAAATATGAATCGTCTTGCAAATCATCCAATTATCCCCCCCTGAGATATTGCATATATCCAATTATCCTCCCCATGAGATATTGCATATTTCTGCTGTGGCTGTATTCCTTTCCTTCTCCCCCTTTGACAACATCAAAAAGAAACAAGGAGATGGATTAAGAAAACCAAAAACATAGAGTGACCAATATTTTGTAACTTTGCAAAAAGAACACAAACTAACATACACACAATATGAAGCAAGTGCAAACGAAAATAGAAGCAATAACCAATAAAGTAAAACAATACGATGTTCATTGTTACAAACCCAAAATAAAACATAAATTAGTACGATAAGTAAAACAGTTTAATACAAAACCATGATAACATAAGCATAATAAGCAAGAAATAAAGTTTCAAGCATTGACTAATGTTATTGTTCCTCATTGTATTATGGTTGGTTTGGTGGAAAGTGAGCCATGAAAGCCGACTGAAAGTTTTCCAGGTTTGAGTTTTGTGTTTCCATCATTTCATGAAGAGTGTTATATCGGCGGTCTTGGAGGCTAGCATAATTATTGAACTGAGTGTTTTGAAGGTTGACTATTCCAGAAAGATTGTTAATTCGTTCAGTTGCTAATACCATGTCTTCATGATGGTGGACGTGCATTTCCTCAAGTTTGCGCATCACTTCGTCATAGGATCTATGAGGCCCATGGTCATCATTGCCATCGTCGGTTTCTTCCTCCTCTTCAGCACTTTCTAGATTCTCAGTACCAACTTCATCGCACTCAGCATCTTCCATTTCATCATCTTGTTCAACATCTTAATTTTGAACCATTACTGAGTTAGACTTCACAAAGTACTTGTACTTACCAATCTGGGGATTCCATTGATGATCCATAAGTGCGATAGTTTTGGAGGTAAAATCTGAATCCGGCAGAATAGGTGTAGGTGAAATACCAGTAAGATCAAGGTTTGCTTGACTGAGAATTCCATGAATGAATGATGGATACCCCAAGGCAGATCCTCTAAGGGAATCCCTCAATGCAAATAACCGACTAGTGATGTAATACGGCCAATTTATCTTAGTTTTGTTTAGAATGGCCCAAATTAACATAACCTCAGGTTGATAAATACGGGACAACCCACCCTTTTTGGGGAGAATTATCCTTGACACAATCCATTGCATAATCCGAGCCAGAGGAACCAATTGACCTGTTGTGACAGTTTTTGGAAAAACAATACTTTGCACAAAATTCTCAGGATATGGTCGTTTTAACATGGAGTTCAAGGCATGTGTGAAGTCATAGTCTACATGAAGCTTAGTGTTGGTGATTTTAACAGTATCAGTGTCAACAGGGAACAACTCAAATTTTTTCCAAATTTCATCATCTACTTTGACAACTTTATCAGCGATTCTGTATGAAAATTGGGGATCAGAGAATTTACCTTGTATACCCGCATAGAATACCTTGACGAGTACCTCGTTGTAGTCTTCATCCAACTCAAGGAATGGAAACACCTTTTGATGGTCCAACAATTGCACCACATCTGAGATATGCAGGCGTTTGAGAGTGTTACGGAAGGCACAAAATTGCCTAACCAACCTTCTTCTAGCAAACTTTTCATCATATTTTTCAGTGAGATCGGAAGGAAGAAGTGACAGAGGAGTAACCAGAGTTTGATTTGAAGAACTACATCTGATACTCCTTTTCTTTGTTGCCCTAGAAGCCATGGACGAAGGTTTGGAGAGATTTGGAGTTGAAGTGACACCGTGGGTTTTTAGGGTTTTGAGATTTTGAGAGGGAGGCCAGATGAATTGCTAGCAAGAGGGAACAACAACACAACAAATGGATGCATGCAATTTGAGCCACACAATATAAACTAGGGTATAATGGTCTTCCAAAACACGACGCGTCGACCTATGCAGGGATGCGTCGACGCATTCCAGCAAGATAGGCGTAAATGAGTTTCTCAATCAGGCGTGCACCGACCGATCAGAATTATAGGTCGGCTCATGTAATTAAAGTTTTGAAATTTCTTGTATTTCATGGCATGTAGGTTTTGTAGACATTAATTGAACAGAGTAAACAAGTACGCATGCACATAAGCAATAACACACAAAGCATTTAATTATTTCATAGCACCAACATTTAAGCAAAATGATCACTAATGAGAAAGAGTAGGAAGGATATTACTGAACGCATTTGAATGACATGATTCCCTCACATGTAACCAGCCCAAGATGATATTCACGAATCATAGAGACACAAAGATAAATAAAGGGAATGTAACTCATTGGAGTTGCGATCTATCCGAAATATCAAGGACACTGAGTTCCCTACGAATATGAAAGAATGGTTCGGTCGTAAGTGGTTTTTTAAAAATATCGGCAAGTTAATTTTTGCTATCAAAGTGCTCAAACACGACTTCACCTTTCTCAACATGATCCCTAAGGAAGTGGTGCCTAATTTCAATATGTTTAGTGCGCGAGTGTAGAACTGGATTTTTGGTTAGATTGATGGAACTTGTGTTATCACAAAATATTGGAATATGATTAAGTTTTCAATCATAGTCGAGTAATTGTTGTTTGAGCCACAAAATTTGAGCACAACAATTATCGGCTGCAACATATTCCTCCTCGGACGTTGACAAAGCAACTGAAACTTGTTTTTTGCTATGCCAACTAACTAAGGAGTTTGAAAAGAAATGACAAGTGCCACTTGTGCTTTTCCTATAAAATTTGCAACCCGCAAAGTCGGAATCGAAGTAGCCGACCAAATAATAATCACTACCCTTGGAGAACCAAAGTCCATACTTAGGAGTACCACAAAGATACCTAAGTATACGTTTTACAGCTTTTAGATGACTCTCCTTAGGACAAGATTGACATCTAGCACACATGCAAACACTAAACATAATGTCGGGACGAGAAGCGGTAAGATAAATAAGAGATCTAATCATAACTCTATACCTTTTTACATCAATCGGCTTACCATGTTCATCCCGATCAAGGCTAACCGCGATAGGCATTAGAGTGTCTATAAGTTTTGAGTTTGCCATATCGAAGCACTTGAGCAACTCATAGCAATACTTCATTTGGCTAACAAAATTTCCTTCCTCGAGTTGTTTGATTTGAAGACCTAGGAAGTAGTTTAACTCCCCCATCATGCTCATCTCAATTTCACCCTGCATCACTTTAGAAAATTCTTTGACCAAGGTGGTGTTAGTAGACCCAAAAATGATATCATTTACATAAATTTTCACTAAGATGGAGTGATTTCCTTGGCGCTTAATGAAGAGGGTTGTATTAACCTCCCCTCTAGAGAATCCCTTTTCGAGTAAGAACTTGCTAAGCCGATCATACCAAGCCATATGGGCTTGCTTAAGACTGTATAAAGCACGTTTAAGTTTATAAACATGTTTAGGAAACTCGTGATTTTCAAATCCGGGAGGTTGAGATACATAGAATTCTTCATTAATATATCCAGTTTAAATAGCTTAAAGTTTTGTGAGCATGCATAAGCTAATAACAAGCGTATAGCCTCGAGTCGGGCAACCAGAGCATAAGTTTCCTCATAGTTTATGCCTTCCTCTTGGTTATACCCTTGAGCAACAAGACGCGCCTTGTTGCAAATTATGATTCTGTTTTCGTCAATTTTTTTCCTAAATACCCATTTAGTACCAATTATTCGATGGTATCGCGGAGGGGGGACAAGGTCCCAAACCTCATTTCTCTTGAATTGGTTTAATTCTTCTTGCATTGCTAAAAACCAATGTTCATCGAATAAAGTTTCTTTAGGGTTTTTAGGCTCAATTTGAGAGACGAATGCAAAATGATAACAAAAGTTACTTATCTTAGACCGTGTAGTTACTCCCTTTGATATGTCTCCAAGAGTGTTGTCAACGGGATGATCCTTGGTTTCTTTCCACTCCAAAGGAGGATTTATTTCATTTGTTGGTTGAGTGTCTTCTTATTCTTTTCTATATACATGATCCATCTCCCATTTTTCTTTCTCAAGTATGGGCTCATTACTCTTTTCATCTTGATCATTGAGTATCCTTTCCGAAGAAGCACATGCACCATTAAAAGAAATACCCTTTCCGACCATTTTTGGACAGGATTCATCAAAGGAAACATGTACAAATTCTTCCACAATTTGTAACCTTTTATTAAATACACTATATGCTTTACTAGATTGAGAGTATCCGAGAAAGATACCTTCATCGGCTTTTGAGTCAAATTTGCCAAGATTTTCTTTGCCATTATTTAATACAAAAAATTTACAACCAAAGACATAGAGATGAGAAATATTTTGTTTTCTACCTTTCAAAAGTTCATATGGTGTTTTGTTGAGCATAGGACGTATCAAGATCCTATTTAGCACATAACACGCCGTATTAATGGCATAGGCCCAAAAGTATTTTGGAAGACTATGTTCATTGATCATAGTTCTCCCAAGTTCTTCTAGAACACGATTTTTACGCTCAACAACTCCATTTTGTTGAGGTGTTCTAGGAGCAGAAAAATTATGATCAATGCCATTTCTTTCACAAAATTCATCAAAAAAGTGATTTTCGAATTCACCTCCATGGTTACTTCGGATGGTAACAATTTTTGTATTCAACTTGTTTTGAGATAATTTGGAAAAAATTTCAAAAGCATAGAAAGTCTCACTTTTGTTTGCTAAGAATATCGTCCAACAAAATCTAGAGTAGTCATCAACTATAACAAAGCCATAATAATTTCCACCTATACTTTTAATTCTAGATGGTCCAAATAGGTCCATATGGAGGTGTTCAAGTGGTTTCGTTATAGAGATGACATTTTTAGATTTAAAAGAGACTCGTGTTTGTTTACCCATTTGACAAGCATCACATAGGTGATCTTTTGAAAATTTGATTTTGGGTAAGCCAATCATAAGATCTTTATATATGATTTTATTTAGCAAATCAAAGTTAACGTGTGCTAACCGCCTATGCCAAAGCCATGAGTTTTCACTCATGGTGACTAAGCATTTAGCACCTGTTAGGGACACATCATTCAAGTCAAGCATATATACATTGTTTACCATCAAGCCCTTAAACACATCCTCTTTCTTATCGTTATGTTCGATTATGCATTCATCCTTTAGAAAAGAAATTTTATAACTTTTGTCGCATAATTGACTAATGCTAATACGATTGTGTTTAAGGCCTTCAACTAACAGGACATCTGATATAGTGGTGGATGAGGTATTACCTACACTACCTTTACCGAGTATTGCTCCCTTGTTGTTATCACCATAAGTAACAAAACCTTTCTTCTTTGCCACAAAGTCAAAGAATAGCGAAATGTCACCCGTCATGTGTCTTGAGTGTTGTACCCCAAAATTTGCCCTCCCATATTCTTCAAGAAATTGCCAAGTCAAGCTGCAAATCTCCCCAAGGGTTGCACAGTGTAAGGGTCTCCTATACAGTCAAAATTAGGGTTTTGGTTCTGATCAAGAAAATGAAGTTTTCAAAGGTCCAATCAAGTCTCATATGCCTACAAATATGGTCAAGCATCCTCATATCAAGTTTCAAGACTTTCAGCACAAAATTGCACAGTCAAAACCCTAAATTGCACTACAGTCAACTGCAGGGGCAAAATGGTCATTTGACAGTCAAAAGTTCAAATTTTTGGTCAACATCTCATTTTGAAGCCACAAACATCATTTGATCAATGCTTGATCATGATTCTCAAAGCTTGGCTCAAAAATCATCAAAATGCAAAAGTTTCCTTATTTGGACAGTTGGAAAAGTCAACTGTAAATTGACCAGGGCATAACTTTCACATGGATTATCAGAAAAATTCCATCCAAAGCTCATTTTGAATAGAAAGACATTTCCTACAACTCATCTTCATACTTCAATTCCAAGAAATGCTCTCACAAAAAGTTATCAATTTCAACATTATAGGTCATTTTCAAAAGTCAACAAAAAGGGACTTTAAGTCAAAGGCCATAACTTGAGATTGGTAAATCAAAATGACATGGGACCAAAGGCATTGGTTAGAGGACTCAAAGACCTTTCCAAAATGTCCAAGAACATGAGCAAATCTTAAAAATTGAGCAAGTTATGCCTTGTGGAAGTTGGGAAATTTTTGGATATTTTGAAAAGTCAACATTGATTCAAATGACCTAAAATTGCTAATGGGCCCATTTTTCTTCCACAATTCATTGTCCCAAGCATGCACACGACCATTAGGCCCAAAGGGAAGTCTTTCTCCATTTTTATTTATTTATTTGGATTTTTTATCATTTATAATTCATTTAATTAAATAAAATGCATGAAAAATACAAAACTAATGAAATAAAATCTTTTTGTGCAGAAATTATTCTCATTGGATACTCAAATTCGTGCATGATCAATTAGGGAAAGTTTTGGCATGATTTGGTATCAAATAGCATGGAAAAAGATTGAAAAAGATCTTGAAGAAAATCAAATCTCATAAACCATCAATGCATGGATTTTGATCAGAATTCTTGACCTAATTCACTCTTACTTATACATAGAACACAACCCTAATGCAAATAACCATAAAGCTGCGCTAGAAAATCCATTCATAAACTTGAAATTTTTTTAAAAAACTCAAAAAACTGAAAATCAGGTTTTAGGTTGATTCAAAGCACAAGACCAATTGCAAAAGCTTCCTCGTGTCCCCCTGAAGCTAACTGGATCACTTTCCAACCTTCATAAGCCCAGAATTGGTACAATGGATTCAAACTGTTTCAAATAAAATGCATAATCGTGTTTCCATATTTAGACCTTTTCATTGCGTTTTTTTGATGCATTCATACTAATTGACTTGTTCTGAAACTAACCATATGCTTTGATTGGATTATTACATGCTATATACGATTTCACCATTATCAAATTCTAGGGTTTTCAGGACTTGGAATTAGGGGTTTTAAATTAAGGAAAAATTGGCCTTCAAGACTTACACCATTGGAATCAGCGTGTCTGGACGATCTTAAACCCACCCTCGCGCTCAATTTATGAGCATCACAGGGCTATTCGCTATTTTTCCATAGATGGCCTAAAAGAACGCTTGCAAAACCGTTGCCTAACATGTTTGTGTTTCAGGAAAATAAAAACCAACGAAGAAGACGCTTAGGTGGCGAGGTCTGACTGGTTCATTTGAATTTTGCGCGCAAAGTCCACTAACGCTTTTGTTTTCTTTTATAATGTTTATTCGTTATTATATGTTAACAATGCGTGAATTGGTTCAGTGGTAAAGTTGGTGAGTATTAATCTTCATGACCTGGGTTCGAGCCCCAGGTCTTCATTATTCCCATATTATTTTGCAATTAATATTCACATGCAGATTCCATGCTGAAGCACACCGTACACCCACAAAATCAAGCGTCCACGCGTCCTAGAGCATCAGATCAAAGGCCATGGATTGGAGAACACAATGCACCCTAGTCAACGCGTGTACACGCGTCCTGGAAAGTCAAAGAGGCCAGCAATTTAATTGGGCCAGGTTTCTAAAAGACTAACCTCCTATTTGGGGTCTGAACCCCCTAGGTTTGCAATTTTTTTGCTTTCTTTATTTTTCTTTATTATTCATACTTTCTTTTAATTATTATTTTCTTAATTAATTTAATATTTTCATAAAATATAAAAAAAAAATACAAACATCAAAAAATCAGAAAAAGAGAAAAACAATAAATATTTTATTTTTAGTATTTTCATAAATAAATTGTATATAATTAAATTTAGTTTTAAATTAGGTTTTAATTTTAATTCTCTTAATAAAAATCTAAAAAAACATAGAACTAGGGTTCATATTAATTTTTTATCCTTTTTTTCTTTTTTTTCATAAATAATTAAATAATTAGATATTTATTTTTGTAAGTAAAATTGCATGTAAATTAATTAGGGTTAATATTATGTTTTAATCTTCTTTTCTTAATAAATTAAAAAAACAAATAGAATTAGGGTTAGCATTTGATTTCAATTAAGTCTTTTTTCATATTAAATCCTAAAATACCAAAAATACCAAAAACAATCTCCTTTCTTTTTTTAATTAATTAATGTCACCATTTAATTTAATTTTGCAAAAAGGGTCCAACGCCCTCGTTTTTAATTTAATTCGCATATTTATTTTATTTCGTTTAAATATTTATGTATCTCTCCCGAAGCCATGTAATTAATTTCTTGCACTTTTAATTCTTTACTTTCTTTATTTTTTCTGTCAAATCGGGTTCGAGAAATTTTGGCGATGTGGACCCGCGCCTTTTGTAATAGCTTAGAATTTTTACTTTCCCGCAATATTTTTAACTGTTAAATAATGGCATGAAAGAATGTATGGACAAAATAAAAACAAACGCTAGATCACCAATAACATGACAAGAGACAAAAATAAATGAAAACGACACACAAATCACACACCACCCCTAGGGTACGCCTCACTGTCGCCTTGCCTCGAAAGGTGATCGTCGAGTAGAGGATGTCTTAGTAAGTCCTCATGATCCGGGAACCTGGCATGAGGGTAGCTTCTAAGGTGTCTTCCTATTGCTCTGGTGATCACCACGCCCCGAACCCTCGAATTGACCCGAACACCTCCAACGGTGGTGCTACCTACCTCTCAATGGTGGGATGGCACTACTTTTAAGGACATTTACACAGACGAATTCCTTAGGGTAGGTAGACGACTCTAGATACTTGCTCTAATTTCAAAAACAAATCAAAAAATACTTTTCACACCGACACCTTTTCAAAAAGCTTTCGAAAGCAATTTTTCAAACACTCTTGAGGACAAATACAAGAGTCGAACTGGAATTTTCAAAGAAACTTTTTAAAACCCACAATTGAAAAGCAAACAAACATTTTTGAAAACACAAATGAGCAAGTATCTAAGAGCCCATGGATAACCATGGATAGAAAGGGTGCTAACACCTTCCCTTTCTATAACCTACCTCCCGAACCGAGAGCGATCTCTATAAGGAATTTTTCTGTGCTTTTGTCCTTTCCCTTTGGAGAAAATAAAAGACGGTGGCGACTCTTGCTTCCGCGACATTTCGCGAACCAGCGTTAAACAGTCAGTTCCAGATCCACCGATCACAGAACTGGCGACTCTGCTGGGGACAATTTTATAAAGTGAGGTGTACCTTAGGGCTAGTTCATAACTGTGTTTTCAATTGTTTTCCTTGTGTGCTTTAAATTGTGGGTTGCTTGGGAGTTCTATAGATCCTAACCCGGATCTGGGGGATACCTTCTTAGAAAGTAGCAACAAGGCTGTGAGGGAACTGTGTGGGGTATACCGACATGGTTGAAACAGTCTGCTATGTTGATGTGGCACTTTGGTGTGTACCGGTAACCCTTGAGTTCAGTCAAGGAGAGTACGGGGCCTCCGTGTGGTGTCATGAAGCATCAACAGACCTTAGGAACCTTAATTGAACTATCTTGGCCTCTTTAGGGTAGTGAGATAACTGACTTTGGTGCAGTCTGAGGTTGGTTGATACTCGATACTACACTCAATTGAGGGTTGCTTTCCTGGAATATTTCGGTCGCCAGTTCAGTGGCTAAATCGAAACGATGAACAATGAAAGCAATCCCGTGATATTGGGAACCTTAGAACCCGGTTACTTTGATAGGACAGGTTGAACCCACCAACTTCAAGAGGGTACTACCCAGACCCCATGCTGGCCTTAAACCCTAAGGGCTTGTCTTGTGTGCCTTGTGTGCCTTACATGTTTGTCTTTGTAAATATCTGTGGTGTGTTTAATCATAGCATCATGACATCATCCAGCATCATACGCATTGACTAACCATTTCAGGGGTTCGAATTTTCATCTTTGTTCTTGTTTTGTAGGACATGGAAACTGTTCGTAGAAAGACAATTCAAATCAGCCTTGTAAGGGTCCCTCCTCAGCTTAAGGAGCTTATATCCAGGATTCCCGAGAACTCTTCATTCAGTGAAAGACATGGAAGCCTCATCAGCTTGGTCAATACCAACATTGAGGAAGATATGATAAAGGTCCTGTTCCAATTCTTTGACCCTCTGCATCACTGTTTCACCTTCTTGGATTATCAGTTGGTACCTACATTGGAGGAGTTCTCCCGGCTCCTGAAGATCCCTATCCTTGATCAGCTACCCTTTAACGGTACGGAAAAGGAACCTAAACTTGAAGAGATTGCTAAAGCCTTGCACCTACAGTCATCTGACCTCAAGGGACATTGGGAAGTTAGAAGTGGTATCAAAGGGTTCTTAGCCAGGTTTCTATTTGAAAAGGCCCATGAATGTTGGAACTCCCTTGACTTGCAAGCTTTTGAAGAAGTGGTGGCCCTCCTTGTCTATGGTTTGGTGTTGTTCCCTAACCCAGATCAGCTTATAGATATCAGTGCTGTCCAGATCTTTATGTCCAGGAATCCTATACCTACGTTGCTGGGGGACATCCTTCACTCATGTTACACTCGAACCATGAGAAAAAGAGGTGTCCTTATGTGTTGCACTCCTCTCCTGGGAAGGTGGTTTATTTCGCACCTTCCACAATCAGTTTTGAAGAATGAGCGGGGTTTGAGATGGTCACAACGGTTGATGACTCTTACACATGCAGATATACATTGGTGCCCTCGGTCCAGAGAAGATGTCACTATCATTGATCGTTGCGGGGAGTACCCTAATGTTCCTTTATTTGGAATCAGAGGAGGTATTACTTACAGCCCATGCCTGGCTTGGAGACAGTTTGGTTATGCTCGGAGGGATGGTCCTCATGACATGTTAATTCCTGACATAGTTTTTGACTTCGACAACGATACTCAAGGACTTCGCCAGAGATTTATCAGAGCTTGGAGGATGCCAAGTAGGATAGACAGCAAGACACTGGGGCACAAGAACTCCATCCCGTTGGAACCTTATCTCAAGTGGGTACGCGCCCGCTCCCAGAAGTTGGTAATGCCTTAGCCTCATATGCTCCCAGTAATGAAAGAGCCAGTCTTGGAAGGAGAAGTGTCCTACACTATTCAACACCCTGATATGCCCACATCCTGGGAAGAGATGCAGAAAAGCTGGATCCAGCTTAAGGAAGAATGGAATTCTCTTGAGACTAGTCTATATGCCAGTGAAAAGAAGGTCTTGGAGCTCACCCGCCTGCTGCATGAGGAGAGGAATCTCAACACTTACATAGCTCCAAAGAGGATGCGCAGTGTATTTTGGGATTGATTTGCTTTTGTATTATTTTTCCCATGAGGCTTTGATGTACTAAACAGTTATTTCCTTAATGATAACGTGTGTTCCTTTTTGTCTACAACAAATTTGAACTTTCGAACCCTTGAATGCATTGCATAAACACATCTCATTCATCATGTGCATAGCAGGTTTTTCCTCTTTTCAGGTTGCTTGCAGTTCTTCGCTGTTTATTTCAGCATCATGAAACCCGACTCGTCATCAACTGAGACCTCCATCAAAGCTCTTCAGGCGCAGAATGTGCAATTTCAGGAATTAATCAAGGGTCTGGCTCAAGGCCAAGAAGAGCTGAAGGCTCTGCTTCTGAAGAAGGAGAAGAAGAAGAAGAGAAGGACTGTTCTGTTCAACTCGGGCCGAAGGTTCGGCAATACTCTGCAGCATGAAGAGGCTGGTTCTTCTGTTGGCAAGGGTACTCCTCAAGAGGCAAGGGTTCCTAGTCCGGTAGTCTCCGACAACGAGACTGATTTTGATGAAGAATAATATCCTCCGGCAGAAGACCGTTACAAGCAGCTGGAAGATAGGTTGAATGCTATGGAGATCCAACAGGTACCTGGGCTGGATTTTGGAGATCTGGGTTTGTCAACCGGTGTGATTATTCCTCGGAAGTTCAAAGCACCATCTTTCACTAAGTACGACGGGGCGTCTTGTCCCAAGCTACATCTCAGGTCCTATGTTCGAAAGATGCAACCGTACTCAGCGGATAAGAATTTGTGGATCCACTTCTTCCAGGAGAGTCTTTCAAGGACTCATCTCGAATGGTTCTATCAGCTGGATGGGACCAAGGTTCGTAACTGGGAGGAGTTGGCTACTGCTTTCTACAAGCAGTATCAATATAATGCCGACCTTGCCCCTACACGTACCCAACTCCAGGGTATGTCGTTAGGTTCAAGCGAAGGTTTTAAGGAGTACGCTCAGAAATGGAGGGATCTGGCTGGCAGGGTGCAGCCACCGTTGACTGATCGGGAGTTGGTAGACATGTTCTTGGGGACCCTATCTGGGCCATTTTTCAACCATCTTATCGGGAATTCATCTGCAGGGTTCACTGATTTGATTCTGACTGGAGAAAGAATTGAGGCTGGGTTGAAGTCTGGAAAGATTCCGAAGGGTGCATCATCTAGTTCTGAGAAGAAACCCTTCAAAAAGGAGGCTAGTGCTGTATATGGTTCCAAGAGATCAGAGAGACCTGAGCGCCGCCAATCTGTCAGTGCGGTAATGATTGCTAAGCCTGCTGCCGCTCCTCGGCCGACCAATCCTCCAAGGGCTGAAAGACCCCGGAGAGAGTTTACCCGGTTAAACATGACCCTATCGCAGATCCTGCCACAGTTGCTATCCACCAATTTAGTGACTGTCAGAGAGGCTCCGAAGTTCCCCAATACTGCATCTCCTAAGTACAACCCAAATGCTCGTTGTGCTTACCATTCAGATAGCCCGGGGCATTCCACTGATGACTGTTGGGCATTAAGGAGCAAGCTGCAAGATCTTATTGACGCCAAGGAGGTACAGTTCGAGGCATCTGAGAAGCCTAATGTAATAACAGCTCCCCTACCTGCTCATGGAGTGAACGCTATTGGGGACGAAGACGAAGTGGATGAAGCTGAGTTTGATAGCTGGATTTACCCTGCAACCGACAGTGGACTTAATAATTGGAATGCAAAGGACAACCTATCTGTTTCTCTTGTTACTAAGTAATGAATTCCTATGTTTTTCGTTATTTGTAATAAACAATAAGTAAACTCTATGGCCCTGTGTCTTACCCGAGGCACCGTGGTTCTATTTGTGAGGGCATATAAATTGTCATTTCATATATCATGAATGAAAATCTTGGACGTTTTCTCGCATTGCAAATTTTGCGCTCCTTTTCTGTCTTTCTTTCTTTTACATATATTTCAAAACAGCTGTATTTACACACACACTCACTCATACAGGTTTCAATCCACTTTGGATCTCACTGGTAACGACTCTGCTACTGCCAGTTATGACTTCGAAAATCCGATCAACTTAGCCGAAGACGAAGGTGAAGATGATTGCGAAGTGCCTGGTGAGCTTGCAAGACTGTTGCTTCAGGAAGAGAGGGCAATTCAACCCCACGAAGAGCCAGTGGAAATAATAAACTTGGGTACTGAAGAAGACAGGAAAGAGGTAAAGATTGGTGCCAACCTAGAGCTCAGCGTGAAGCGACGGTTGACTCAAATGCTGCATGATTATATGGAGATCTTTGCCTGGTCCTACGAAGACATGCCCGGGTTGGATACCGACATTGTGGTCCATCACTTGCCAACTAAGGAAGACTGCCCTCCAGTTAAGCAAAAGGTCCATCGGATGTGTCCAGAGATGTCTGAGAAGATTAAAGCCGAGGTTATGAAACAGTTTGATGCCGGGTTTCTTGCAGTGACTTCTTACCCTCAATGGGTTGCTAATGTGGTTCCGGTACCTAAAAAGGACGGTAAGGTCAGAATGTGTGTCGACTACAGGGATCTAAACAGGGCCAGCCCCAAAGATGACTTCCCTCTACCTCACATTGATGTCCTTGTTGATAATACAGCTCAGCACAAAGTGTTCTCTTTCATGGATGGCTTTTCAGGTTACAATCAGATTAAGATGGCACCTGAAGACATGGAAAAGACTACATTTGTTACTCAGTGGGGCACTTTCTGTTACAAGGTCATGCCATTCGGACTAAAGAACGCTGGAGCAACCTACCAACGTGCCATGGTTGCTCTATTTCATGACATGATCCATCATGAGATAGAAGTGTATGTTGACGACATGATCGCAAGGTCCCAGACTGAGGAAGAGCACCTAGATCATCTGCAGAAGTTGTTTGACCGGTTGAAACTATACAAGCTGAGGTTGAACCCGAACAAGTGCACCTTCGGGGTAAGTCTGGAAAGTTGCTAGGCTTCGTTGTAAGTGACAAGGGAATTCAAGTGGACCCTGCCAAGGTTAAAGCTATCCAAGAGATGCCAGTTCCCAAGACAGAGAAGGAAGTCAGAGGCTTTTTAGGACGCTTGAATTACATTGCTCGGTTCATCTCACATCTGACTGCTACCTGTGAACCAATCTTCAAGCTGCTGAAGAAAGATCAGGTAGTACGTTGGAACGATGAATGTCAGGCCGCTTTTGACAGAATCAAGGAGTATCTCCAAGAACCACCCATCCTTATGCCACCGGTTGAAGGGGGACCTCTGATACTATATCTAACAGTGTTTGACAACTCAATGGGATGTGTGCTGGGGCAGCATGACGAGTCTGGCCGAAAAGAGCACGCCATTTATTACCTTAGCAAAAAGTTTACCAACTGTGAGACCCGATACTCACTGCTTGAGAAAACTTGCTGCGCTTTGGTATGGGCTGCTCGCCGGCTGAGACAGTATATGCTGACTCACACTACCTTGTTGATCTCAAAGATGGATCCGATAAAGTACATATTTGAAAAGCCTGCTATGTCTGGGAGAATTGCAAGATGGCAAATGATCTTGACGGAATACGACATTCAGTACACGACCCAGAAAGCCATCAAGGGAAGTGTATTGGCAGACCACTTGGCACATCAGGCCGTAGATGACTATCAGTCAATGAACTTCGAGTTTCCGGACGAAAGCATCATGATAGTAACTGATTGTGAAGTACCTGGACCGGATGAAGGACCTGAACCAGGATCCCGATGGTCTATGCACTTTGATGGAGCCTCCAATGCTTTGGGTAACGGTATCGGCGCCATAATCATATCACCTCAAGGTACTCATACTCCACTCACTGCCCGGCTGTGTTTCAATTGTACCAACAACATGGCGGAGTATGAGGCGTGCATCATGGGCCTTCAAGCTGCGATCGACCTAAGGATCAAGTTTCTGAGTGTCTTCGGAGATTCCGCTCTCGTGATCAATCAGATCAAAGGAAAGTGGGATACGAAACATCCAAACCTGATTCCTTACAGAGAATGTGTGTTGACCTTGATCCCCCACTTCACAGAGATAACCTTTGAGCACTTTCCAAGAGAAGAGAATCAGATGGCGGACACGTTAGCTACAATGTCTTCTATGTTCAAGGTCAAATGGGATAATGAGGCTCCCCAGATCATCATCTGGAAATTGGACGAACCGACATACTGTTGCGATCTCGAGACTGAATTGGTAACTGAGAAGCCTTGGTACCATGAAGTAAAAAGATATCTGGAAGCTCAGGAATACCCTGAAGGTGCCTCTATCAACGATAAGAAGTTTCTGAGAAGGTTCGCAGCAAAGTTCTTCCTTAGCAACAACATCTTGTACAAGCGGAACCATGATTCAACCTTACTGCGTTGTGTGGATAAGACTGAAGCATAAAGGATCATGGAAGAGCTACATGAAGGGACCTTTGGTACACATTCCAGTGGACACACTATGGCTAAAAAGATCCTGCGGGCAGGGTATTACTGGTCCACAATGGAAGCTGACTGTTACCAACATTCTAGGACATGCCATAAGTGCCAGATTTATGCAGAAAATGACAGTGACTTATAAAGATTGGCACGAGATGTTACCGTTCGCTCTACATGGGTACCGTACCTAAGCTAGGACGTCAACCGGGGCAACTCCTTTCTCTTTGGTTTATGGTATGGAGGCAGTCTTACCGATCGAAGTGCAAATACCCTCTCTCCGGATAATGAAAGATGCAAATCTGAACGAGGATGATTGGATCCAGACACGACTTGATCAGCTCAACCTTATTGACGAGAAGAGACTTGCTGCTATCTGTCATGGTCAGACGTATCAGAAACGGATGATCAGGGCATTTAACAAAAAGGTCAGGCCACAGGAATATCAAGTCGGGGATCTGGTAATCAAGCGAATCATCCTTCCTCAGAGTGATCCAAGGGGCAAATGGACCCCTACATACGAAGGGCCATTTGTGGTTAAGCATGTGTTCTCAGGAGGAGCCATGATCTTAACCAACATGGATGGTGACGACCTTCCTCACCCCGCCAATGCAGACATAGTAAGAAGATACTACGCATAAAAAAAGACCCGCTAGGCTGACATGCCTAGGCAAAAATTAGGGCTTCCCGTCGAACCAAAAGGGTTCGGGCAAAATGAAGGGATGAAAATGAAAAAAATCTGTACACCCGGCAAGTCGAAAACCTGAAAAGGCGGCTTGGGCAAAAATGGGTATCCCGGTGGACTGAAAACCCGAAAGGGCGGTCCAGGCAAAAATTAGGGATAAAGCGTAATACTATGTCTCATTTGATCACTTTACATCCAGAATCCGGTATCTATATCAAGTTCAGACGGCATCGATCAGTCAGCTTCACCTTCAACCAAGGTCGTCAAGTGATGAGACGCTCGGAATTATAAAGGCAATAGCAGAGTTGAAACCCAGTGGGATCATTCATATTTCACACAGCTGTTTTATTTTGTACAAAACTTGTATAAACTCTTTTGTTCGGCGGCGTTCTCTTACTAGGACGTCAGCCTCTTGTACACAAACGCCTATTTTCAGGCCATTCAAAATCAATACAAATATACTTTTCAATTAAAATGTGCCAATTGTTTTTCTTTTTCTGTTTTGTTTTGCGAAGAACGTCCAAGGTTCAATTTGTGATATATGCATTGACAATAATTTGCCAACTCATAAATATTTGCATACGAAATAAAGGATTAATTACAGGTAACATTAGAAACAGGGGCAATAAAGAGTTGTCTGAGCAATCTAATTATTCTGTCCTCCAAGGTACCAAGGTAGGTTCAGCTAAAGAACATGACCAGTACATCTTAATTCCCCAGAGAGTAAGCAGTCAGTGCACTCTCTCCAAGCTATATTATCAAATCTTAAGGAAGTTGGGTATCCTCCAGTAGATCTCAACATCTCCCCAGCAGCATATATATTCTTAACAAGCATCCCCGGCAGTCTTGGTCTAAAGATTGTTCCCCGGCGGCATACAAACATTCAAAAGAAGTCACTTCCCCAGCATAGCAAAACTTCCCCAGGAGAGTCCAATCTATTTCCCCAGGAAAGTTGGAATTCATCTCCCCAAGCAGTAAGCTTATCCCCAGTAGATTCTGGAAGCTTATCCTCGCAGAGCCCGAACGCGTCGTCCGGCTTTATTTAAAGAGTTATTTCCTTACTAGGATATAACTGGGTTATCCTCAGCCAAAAGTCACGGAAATATCGTCGTCGACACAGTCTTCTTACCCCAGCGAAGTCTATCAACACTTCCAGTACAACAAAGATATCCCCAGCAAATTATTATCAACAATTCAACAAAGTATCTCTCTCCCCACAGAGTATCGCTCCCCAGCAAGATCGTTAGAGTACTTTTCTCCCCGCAGAGTATCCCATTCGCCAAGTTTATTCCCCAACGGAGTTACCTTCTCCTACCGGTATTCTTGCAACTATCATCCCCAGCGGAAGCAAAATCTATTCTTCAACATCAGCCCAGGAGTGACTTCCCGGCACCCGTCAAGGATTTACTTTCCTAGACGAAAACATACATACATCATTATAGCATGCATAGACGCATCATACAAATCTCATTTATGTTGAGAACATCATTGCTTGATCCATATCATGCATTGCATATGACTGACCTTTACCTTTCAGGAAAGATTCAGCTAAATTCTCCATCATATTTCAAGACCTAGACCGGTTCAGTTAATCGACTCCAAAGATTTCTTATCCAGTCCAAGGCCTTCTCTAGTCCAGCTAAATCGACTCCCAACAGATTTTTCTGATGAAGACTCAGTAGAAGTTATTCAGGTTTTTCTCAGACGTCCGCTTTTGAGATTATAATTTCCTATGGTTCTCTCCCCGACAGTGCGTGAGATGATAATTCCATCCCAGGTTTTTCTCAGACGTCCGCTTTTGAGATTATAATTTCCTATGGTTCTCTCCCCGACGGTGCGTGAGATGATAATTCCATCCCAGGTTTTTCTCAGACGTCCGCTTTTGAGATTATAATTTCCTATGGTTCTCTCCCCGACGGTGCGTGAGATGATAATTCCAGCCCAGGTTTTTCTCAGACGTCCGCTTTTGAGATTATAATTTCCTATGGTTCTCTCCCCGACGGTGCGTGAGATGATAATTCCAGCCCAGGTTTTTCTCAAACGTCCGCTTTTGAGATTATAATTTCCTATGGTTCTCTCCCCGACGGTGCGTGAGATGATAATTCCAGCCTAGGTTTTTCTCAAACGTCCGCTTTTGAGATTATAATTTCCTATAGTTCTCTCCCCGACGGTGCGTGAGACGATAATTCCAACCCAGGTTTTTCTCAAACGTCCGCTGTTGAGATTATAATTGCCTATGGTCCTCTTCCCGATCCTGCGAAGATGGTAATTCCCACCAAGATTTTCTCAACGAGCGTTGTTGAAGTTAAAGTCACCCAAGGTTCTATTACCATTCATGCTAAGGTAGTAACCATCCATGGTTCATTCATCATCTTGTGAAGCTCCAGACTCAGCTCCTGTAACCAGTCAGGACACATCTATACCAAGCATCTAAAAACCAGCTCCTGCAACATGTCAGGTACTCATTTTTCTTTTGCAGGTATGCAGGTTCTCGCTAAGGAATCTCTTACGCGACCAACATCCAGATGGCATCTATAAGCCCATCATCCCCCATCAATCTCCAAATGGCATCTATAAGCCCATTCCACCATCACTGCTACTATGTGAGCGCAAATTTCTGGGCACTCTAGTGTTCAATCATCTTCTACCCTCGGATTACGAAAGGCACGTCAGCCAATCTGCATCCTCAGGTCTAAGAAGATTGAACAGGGGCAACTGTTGTACCCCAAAATTTGCCCTCCCATATTCTTCAAGAAATTGCCAAGTCAAGCTGCAAATCTCCCCAAGGGTTGCACAGTGTAAGGGTCTCCTATACAGTCAAAATTAGGGTTTTGGTTCTGATCAAGAAAATGAAGTTTTCAAAGGTCCAATCAAGTCTCATATGCCTACAAATATGGTCAAGCATCCTCATATCAAGTTTCAAGACTTTCAGCACAAAATTGCACAGTCAAAACCCTAAATTGCACTACAGTCAACTGTAGGGGCAAAATGGTCATTTGACAGTCAAAAGTTCAAATTTTTGGTCAACATCTCATTTTGAAGCCACAAACATCATTTGATCAATGCTTGATCATGATTCTCAAAGCTTGGCTCAAAAATCATCAAAATGCAAAAGTTTCCTTATTTGGACAGCTGGAAAAGTCAACTGTAAATTGACCAGGGCATAACTTTCACATGGATTATCAGAAAAATTCCATCCAAAGCTCATTTTGAAGAGAAAGACATTTCCTACAACTCATCTTCATACTTCAAGTCCAAGAAATGCTCTCACAAAAAGTTATCAATTTCAACATTATAGGTCATTTTCAAAAGTCAACAAAAAGGGACTTTAAGTCAAAGGCCATAACTTGAGATTTGTAGATCAAAATGAAATGGGACCAAAGGCATTGGTTAGAGGACTCAAAGACCTTTCCAAAATGTCCAAGAACATGAGCAAAGCTTAAAAATTGAGCAAGTTATGCCTTGTGGAAGTTGGGAAATTTTTGGATATTTTGAAAAGTCAACATTGATTCAAATGACCTAAAATTGCTAATGGGCCCATTTTTCTTCCACAATTCATTGTCCCAAGCATGCACACGACCATTAGGCCAAAAGGGAAGTCTTTCTCCATTTTTATTTATTTATTTGGATTTTTTATCATTTATAATTCATTTAATTAAATAAAATGCATGAAAAATACAAAACTAATGAAATAAAATCTTTTTGTGCAGAAATTATTCTCATTGGATACTCAAATTCGTGCATGATCAATTAGGGAAAGTTTTGGCATGATTTGGTATCAAATAGCATGGAAAAAGATTGAAAAAGATCTTGAAGAAAATCAAATCTCATAAACCATCAATGCATGGATTTTGATCAGAATTCTTGACCTAATTCACTCTTACTTATACATAGAACACAACCCTAATGCAAATAACCATAAAGCTGCGCTAGAAACTCCATTCATAAACTTGAAATTTTGTTTAAAAACTCAAAAAACTGAAAATCAGGTTTTAGGTTGATTCAAAGCACAAGACCAATTGCAAAAGCTTCCTCGTGTCCCCCTGAAGCTAACTGGATCACTTTCCAACCTTCATACGCCCAGAATTGGTACAATGGATTCAAACTGTTTCAAATAAAATGCATAATCGTGTTTCCATATTTAGACCTTTTCATTGCGTTTTTTTGATGCATTCATACTAATTGACTTGTTCTGAAACTAACCATATGCTTTGATTGGATTATTACATGCTATATACGATTTCACCATTATCAAATTCTAGGGTTTTCAGGACTTGGAATTAGGGGTTTTAAATTAAGGAAAAATTGGCCTTCAAGACTTACACCATTGGAATCAGCGTGTCTGGACGATCTTAAACCCACCCTCGCGCTCAATTTATGAGCATCACAGGGCTATTCGCTATTTTTCCATAGATGGCCTAAAAGAACGCTTGCAAAACCGTTGCCTAACATGTTTGTGTTTCAGGAAAATAAAAACTAACGAAGAAGACGCTTAGGTGGCGAGGTCTGACTGGTTCATTTGAATTTTGCGCGCAAAGTCCACTAACGCTTTTGTTTTCTTTTATAATGTTTATTCGTTATTATATGTTAACAACACGTGAATTGGTTCAGTGGTAAAGTTGGTGAGTATTAATCTTCATGACCTGGGTTCGAGCCCCAGGTCTTCATTATTCCCATATTATTTTGCAATTAATATTCACATGCAGATTCCATGCTGAAGCACACCGTACACCCACAAAATCAAGCGTCCACGCGTCCTAGAGCATCAGATCAAAGGCCATGGATTGGAGAACACAATGCACCCTAGTCAACGCGTGTACACGCGTCCTGGAAAGTCAAAGAGGCCAGCAATTTAATTGGGCCAGGTTTCTAAAAGACTAACCTCCTATTTGGGGTCTGAACCCCCTAGGTTTGCAATTTTTTTGCTTTCTTTATTTTTCTTTATTATTCATACTTTCTTTTAATTATTATTTTCTTAATTAATTTAATATTTTCATAAAATATAAAAAAAAAATACAAACATCAAAAAATCAGAAAAAGAGAAAAACAATAAATATTTTATTTTTAGTATTTTCATAAATAAATTGTATATAATTAAATTTAGTTTTAAATTAGGTTTTAATTTTAATTCTCTTAATAAAAATCTAAAAAAACATAGAACTAGGGTTCATATTAATTTTTTATCCTTTTTTTCTTTTTTTTCATAAATAATTAAATAATTAGATATTTATTTTTGTAAGTAAAATTGCATGTAAATTAATTAGGGTTAATATTAGGTTTTAATCTTCTTTTCTTAATAAATTAAAAAAACAAATAGAATTAGGGTTAGCATTTGATTTCAATTAAGTCTTTTTTCATATTAAATCCTAAAATACCAAAAATACCAAAAACAATCTCCTTTCTTTTTTTAATTAATTAATGTCACCATTTAATTTAATTTTGCAAAAAGGGTCCAACGCCCTCGTTTTTAATTTAATTCGCATATTTATTTTATTTCGTTTAAATATTTATGTATCTCTCCCGAAGCCATGTAATTAATTTCTTGCACTTTTAATTCTTTACTTTCTTTATTTTTTCTGTCAAATCGGGTTCGAGAAATTTTGGCGATGTGGACCCGCGCCTTTTGTAATAGCTTAGAATTTTTACTTTCCCGCAATATTTTTAACTGTTAAATAATGGCATGAAAGAATGTATGGACAAAATAAAAAAAAACGCTAGATCACCAATAACATGACAAAAGACAAAAATAAATGAAAACGACACACAAATCACACACCACCCCTAGGGTACGCCTCACTGTCGCCTTGCCTCGAAAGGTGATCGTCGAGTAGAGGATGTCTTAGTAAGTCCTGATGATCCGGGAACCTGGCATGAGGGTAGCTTCTAAGGTGTCTTCCTATTGCTCTGGTGATCACCACGTCCCGAACCCTCGAATTGACCCGAACACCTCCAACGGTGGTGCTACCTACCTCTCAATGGTGGGATGGCACTACTTTTAAGGACATTTACACAGACGAATTCCTTAGGGTAGGTAGACGACTCTAGATACTTGCTCTAATTTCAAAAACAAATCAAAAAATACTTTTCACACCGACACCTTTTCAAAAAGCTTTCGAAAGCAATTTTTCAAACACTCTTGAGGACAGATACAAGAGTCGAACTGGAATTTTCAAAGAAACTTTTTAAAACCCACAATTGAAAAGCAAACAAACATTTTTGAAAACACAAATGAGCAAGTATCTAAGAGCCCATGGATAACCATGGATAGAAAGGGTGCTAACACCTTCCCTTTCTATAACCTACCTCCCGAACCGAGAGCGATCTCTATAAGGAATTTTTCTGTGCTTTTGTCCTTTCCCTTTGGAGAAAATAAAAGACGGTGGCGACTCTTGCTTCCGCGACATTTCGCGAACCAGCGTTAAACAGTCAGTTCCAGATCCACCGATCACATTGAGCAACCACTATCGAGAAACAATCTTCTCTCGAGAGGCTCAAGACATTCCACCTGAAATATCAAACATGGGAGATAGGTACCCAACATTCATTGGGTCCTTGAGTGTGAGTTGAACATTTGTTGCCTTTCGGGAACCATTGGTATATGCCTTTAGGAACTAAGAGTCTTCTAAATCGACATTTACTAATGGTATGTCCCTTCTTGCAACAATATAGACAAGACATATCCAAGTGAGATCTACTCTTGATATCTTGATCCTTTACTTCATAGGTATATTTTTGATATGGATTAATCATACTTTTTCTGAAGTTTGAGAGATCAATAACAAACGTAATCTTAGGTTGTAAAGCTTTGTCTAGTTTGGCTTTGAGAGTTCTAACTTCTTTTTGCCAAACATGACAAGTTTCACATCCATGCCAATTAAACCAAGGTCTCTCTTCTTTTTCACATTTTCCTTCAATATTTTCTATCATAGATGCTTTAAGAGCTTCTAATTCCTTTTCAGAATAGGAAACCTTTTGTTCTAGATATGAAAAGATTTTCTTGTTTGAGGCTAAGAGTTTGAAAGCTTCCTTAGCCTCTTGATGTAAAATATTGAAGGAATTTAACAATTCTAAATAAGACATTTTATCAACATGATCATACTTAGCATGACTTACATTCTTTTTCTTATGATGGTGAGCCATGAGACAAAGGTTGACAGTTTCTTCTTCACCACTTGAGAAACCTTTACTTGAGGAATCACTATCACTCTCCCAAGCAATGTATGCTCTTCTAGCTTTGGTTGGTTTCTTTTGATTTTTGGCCTTGGCTTTGTCTTTCTTCAAATAGGGGCAATTCGGCTTGTAATGACCGGGTTTGCCACAATGGTAGCAAGATCCTCGTGACTTAGGCTTCTTACTTTCATCTTGCTTGCTTGGTTGAGAGTGGCGTCTATAATTGATGATATTCCTATTCGAATGCTGAATTTTGTTTTTCCGGATAAATCTGTTGTATTTTCTTATGAACAGACCCATATCCTCATCCAGACTCTTATCGTCATCACTTGATTCAATTGCACACGAAATTGAGGTGGATGACTTGGAGCTTGAAGCCTTTAGTGCTATAGACTTCTTTTCCAAGTCCCTTGACTTTTCCTTCTTTTCTTTCTTTTCATGCTTTCCAAGGCTTATAAGCTTTTGCTCATGTTCTTGAAGCTTACCCCATAGTGTTGTGAGATCCAAAGTATTTAGATCATTGGCTTCCTTAATTTCTGTAACTTTAGGTTGCCATTCCCTGCCAAGACATCTCAAAATTTTGTTAGTAGCAACAGAATTGGCAATTACATGACCAAGTGTATACAAGCGATTCATTATATGAGAAAATCTCTTTTGCATGTCGGAGATGGTTTCACCTTGCTCCATGCGAAAGAGATCAAACTCTTGCGTCAAAGTATTGATTCTAGCCAATTTTACATCATTTATGCCCTCATGGGTGACTTGCAAAGCGTCCCACATTTCCTTAGCCGTAGCACAATGTGAGACCCGAAAATACTCATCAATTCCTAGAGCTGCTATGAGCATGTTTATGGCTTTCCAGTCATATGCATAATTTTTCTCATCTTTTTCATCCCATTGTGCTTTCGGTTTAGGAACGGTTATCCCGGCAGCATTTTGCATAGTTATTGCAACTGGCCCATCTTGGATAACCTTCCATATTTTCCTATAAACATACGTGATATGGACATGCATACAATCTTTATAATAGCTATAATTTTCACCTGTGAAAACGGGTGCTCTATTGTACGCCCCTTTTAGGTCACAATCCATTTCTAGAAGTTGCATGTGAAGCACTGGATAAACCAGTGCTCTGATACCACTTGTTAGACGATGTGATGGATCTAGAAAGGGGGGGTTGAATAGATCCCTTTAAAAAATTTGTGCATTTTGTAAAATTGTTTTTATCAGAGAGCGACAACCCTGAATCTGATCGTCTAAACTTTACGTATTGGAAAGATCGGATATGCGAACCAATTTGCTGAAAATGATGAGAATAGAATCATAATTAAAAATGAATATGATGAATCTCTTTAGCAAGTTTAACAAGGTGTAAGTTACTACCAATTAGTTGTGGAGAAGATAAAGCACATTTGTGAGTTGTAAATTCACCAAACACTTGGTGTATGTACTACACAAGGTTTGGTTATACTCAAATTATAGTGATTATAGCGATTCGAATGAATGCTATATGAAATTTAAATTTTATTTTATCACTACAATTATTTTGTATGAATGAGAAAATTGATAACTCACAAATTTAAGCAAATAGAAATCAAATGCAGAAAACTAAAATGGACACGGTATTTGTTAAGGCAGCTCGCCATGTTGTCCTCGCGTGGGCTACTCTGCCCCCAATTCTAGAATCTAGAATTAGGATATGAAATTAATTTTGCAAAGTTTATAATAGAAGATATAATCACCACAATTCAAAGTCACTTGATGAATCTTATATGTTGCACTCCTCTTCCCTTGATTTCAGATGAATCAAGTATGCCAAATCTTGAAAAAAAACTCTTTCTACCTTGAATGATTTCGTACTCAAGAAAATTGGCCCCAAATCCTTCTTCACAATCCTCCGGTTACCGCTACCCGATTGAACACTCCATGGTCTTCCAATCCCTTAGCTCGGCTGAATTCAATGAAGCAAAGATTTGTGATAAAAACCCCCAATTTTGGAGGACAAAACCCCAATGGTTTTATTCAAGAAAAAACCCACAAAGATCTCTACCCAAATCTGAAATTGCACTTTTAATTCGAACGTTATCAACACAATCCCAAGAACTTGATCAACAAAAATGATTGTGTGTAGTTGTTCATAATTGATGAGAGGTTGAATATGAAGAGAAATCTTGTGTGTATCTTTCACTTTTTCTTGTTGTTGTGTAAAACAGAGGCCAAAACAATATCTATAAGTCATTCCCATGATGTAACAGCATAGCAGAAAAATGAGACAATTTAGCGATGCGTCGACTCATGCAAGGTATACAGAAGGCGTGCGCCTTCCCGAGCGAGAGAGGTTGAAATTCCTTCAGTTATGCGCTGACTCATTATTTGATGCACCAACTCATGTTTTCCCAGAACTATGCGTCGATGCATAGAGAAGGTGTGCGCCTTCCCGAGCGAGAGAGGTTGAAATTCCTTCAGTCATGTGCCGACTCATTCCATGATACGCTGACTCGTGTTCTCCCAGAACCATGCGTCGATGCATAGAGGAGGCGTGCACCTTCCCGGATGTTTCCAAGCCAAAATATTCTTCTCATGAGCCGACCTAAGGTTCCATGATCCGGCTCATGCAGTCTGTTTTGAGATAAATGCTTGTTTTTGATGTTTCTCACTTGCACCTGTTTGAAGCAAGACATATTTGCACAGATAGGTTTTTGACAATCATTATAACTCAGTTCTTTCACTTTTTCCCTCACAAATATGTGATAGCACATTCATTGAGTCACATACATTTGCATACTCTGTGATGGTCTGGATTGGCAAACTGCGAAGAAGGCTTATGCCTTGTTGATGCCCTTATTAATTGGCAATTTTTAAGATGGGAGTTCTGCTCCGTTTTTTAGATGGGGGTTCTGCTCCATTTTTAAGTTGAGAGTTCTACTCCAATTGTACCACATGCCTGTGCATTGTAATGGAGTCGCATTTGATGTTGCATCTTGAGTTGTCGTGATGATATATTTGTTGTTGCTTTATGTTGTTGACTTGTTGTGACAAGTATTATCTAAAAGTTGTGAATTAGTCGTTATGTCGTGTTGATGCTTTGTTATAATAGTTGTTGTGTATAAGTTGTGAAGTGGTAATTTTATATAAACTGATTCTGATATATTAATTATCATACATTCAATTATATAGTTCGATATCTCACCCCTTCTATTTGAATGTTTCCCTCTGTTGGTAACGTGCGGGTAATCAAGAAGGATAGTTGTTACCTTGTTAGTTCGAGTCAGTGTCGTCACTCTGGTACGTGGCACTCGTGGGGATGAACGCTTGATGTTTAGTTGTTGATTATTATTTCAGTTGTTGAATTTATAAGTTGATTACATGAAATAATTATTGTCTTGAAGTTGTTTTAGTTGAACAAAAGATGTTAAGTGAATTGAAGTTGAGTATGTAGATTCCGCTTCTTATCAATAAAAGTTGTTTGATTTTTAAGAATAAATCAGGTTGTTATCAGTTCATCCGAATTAAGTGTTATATATCTGTTTTATATGCGATTAAATGAAGTTTGATTTTAAGTTGAAAATGTAGCATCCTATTTATGTTGAACTCTGATTTTATCATTATCCGCCGGGTAGAAATGGAGGTGTTACACCCGTCAAGGGCATCTGATCCACGTGTCCAACAAGGACATCTCCTCCACGTTCCTGCCAAAGGTATGTGGCCAATGTTCCTTCGAATATCACGAAGTCATCCTGCCCCCGAAACAAACATATCTTTCACCCTTCTAGAATCATGGAGCAGTTGAACCAGGATAAAGACCATAGACTGGTCTCCTCTACCCATGTAGGATCCTAACAGACTCCATTATGGGCCTGGGCATCCACCTCAAATGGGGACCTTGGTCCATCGCTGGGACTATAAATACTCTCTTTCATTAGAGGGTCAGGTATTCAATTCTACTCACTTACACTTTGTACTTTCTTGCTTTGGATCTTACTTTGTCATCGGAGTACCTTGCGGGTACATGTCCCCCCATTCACTTTAATAATCGCACAAGTCTAAGCGTTGCATGCCACTGAAGATCCTTTTGATCCAGGTATGATCAGTGGCTCCGTCTGTGGGAAAATATTGCTTCCCCGTCTTTGTCTTAACCTAAGGACAAAATCAGGCTCATCAACACCTATCAATCATCATGGCCAGTCAACACAACAACAACAACAACAAGATTGTTTTCCCCATCCCCACTGACGGGGGCAACCTCAACAACAATGAAAAATCTTGCTTCCCCGTCTTTGTATTAACCTAAGGACCAAAGCAGGCTCATTAACACCTATCAATCATCATGGTCAATCAACACAACAACAACAACATCAATAAGATTGTTTTCCCCATCCCTACTGACGGGAGCAACCTCAACAACAATGAAAAATCTTGCTTCCCCGTCTTTGTCTTAACCTAAGGACCAAAGCAAGCTCATCAACACCTATCAATCATTATGGCCAATCAACACAACAACAACAACAGCAATAAGGCTGTTTTCCCCATCCCCACTGATGGTGACAACCTCAACAATAATGAAAATTTTGGTCACGAGCAAGGTGACCCCCAGGATGAGCTAACCGCCTCCTCCTCGTCCCGAGAGCACCCCCCCCCCCCCGACGCCTCTCGACATATCAAGGAGCCTGGAATGTATTAGGAAATCCTTGTGCCACCAAATGCTGATCCCACCATAGTGGTCCTGTTTGCGGCTGTCAACCAGACCAATTACCTGATCTTCCAATAGAATAAGCGCATTGGAATGTTGTAGAGGGACCGGCGATCACGCTCCCCCTCAAGAAGACATCGAGGACCCAAGTCTCGTAGCCCGTCCCCATGACGACGAGATTCATGTTCACGTTCTCCCCCGCGGAGACACCAACGGGATGAATCTCAAAGCTTATCTCCTTATCGAACCAAGCGAGGCCCTCAACTAGAGATAACATAACCTGTTGTTGTCAAGAAGCACGGTTGCACCCCACCGTGCAAGGAACGATGATCCCCTGTCACCAAGAGGAACAAGGTCGACGGGCAGCAAGAAAAACAAAAGAGCCGACCGAGAAATTCACCACATCGTAAAGGCCCTCGGTTCAATTCATCTCTGTTGTGCTCCCCAAACTGAAGCGATGAGGATGACGCCCGATGTCCATTCACTCGGGAAATTATGGAGACCCCACTCCCTATCGGGATGGAGAAGCCATCGCCTTTTGTGATCTACGAAGATGCGACATACCCTGACGATCACATCGAGATATTCAATGTGATACTCAACTACCACAACATCGGGGGTGCTATCAAGTGCAGGTAGTTCCCCACGACTCTGAGTGAAGTTTTCATGGCATGGTAAAAAAGCCTTATTCCAGAGTCGGTCACCTCCTAAAGATATCTAAAGACTCAATTTACAAAAAAAATCACCGCCTCCCGACGACACCCTAAAACTGAGGCGTCCCTCAAGGCGATCATTCAGGGGAATGAAGAACCCTCCAAGCATATATTAAGTGGTTTAATCATGAGTCCATCCAAGTGCACATGACTGTCTGCATGCAGAGGTGCCTGCTCGAGAAAGGGTTACGCCCTAGCAATGATTTCAGGAAAGCAGTAGGTATCGAGATGCCTAATTCGTTAGACGAACTCCTCCATAAGGCCCAATCCTACATCCAATTCGAGGAAAAAGAGGCAGCCAACAATGCCCGTGACTCAATGAATCGCAAGAGCACCAGGGTCACAAAGTACGACGATGCTGTGGCTCCTCGACAAGGTGGGGAGAAAAGAATAGACAATAAACCTCGCGACTCTCGGGAGCACAGAGGTCTGGCATGCCGTTTTACTGAATACACTCTACTGACCGCTCCCCGCGAGCGCATCCTCGCCGAGTGTATCAACTCTGAATTCAAACAAGGTTGTGTTCGATTTCCAAAACCTACACCCTCTAAGGCAAACGTCGATAAGACCAAGTACTATCGTTTCCATAGGAGCCACGACCATGTCACTAAATATTGCGTCCACCTTAAGGATGAAATCGAAACCCTCATCAAGGAAGGCCTTCTGAGGAAATACACCAAGAAGAGTGGGCCTCCCTGATAGGAGAGTCGCAAGACAAAAAGACTCAAGGAAGAAACACCATCCTTTGACGACACTCTTAATCTGTAGGTCTCCATGTGCGTCTCCCGACCTGAGGACTTCTTCATCCCCAAGGAGGACGACCTACCCATCTCCACTCACAGTACCTGGGAAAAATTCCCCACCAACATGGTCATATCTAGTGGGGGATTCGACAAGGTCACTGTCGGGTCGGTGAAGAGAAAGTTTGAGGAGTTGATCGACACGAGCTCAGCTCGAAACACAACTCTCAACAAGTTCCGAGGAAAACATGACCCCATCACTTTTTATCTCAAAGAACTGCCAGGTGGGGTACCAAACTCCAGCATCCCTTTACTGGCAAGGGCAAGGATGGAGAACTTTGACGTTCACCAAATTCTGTTCAATGAAGGGAGCTCCGTCGATATAATGTATGCACATCTTTTCACCACTCTCCAGCTCGACCACACTCATTTGACAGAGTACGTGGGTTCAGACCTACAGGTTTTAAATGGAACAAACACCAATCCTTGGGGTTACGTCGAGCTTCTTGTCACCTTTAGGGAAGAAGAAACGGTTAGACAAGTTAAAGATCGTTTCTTGGTCATTGAATGCCCATCTATGTATAAGTGCATATTGGGAAGGCCAACTCTGGCCAAGATGACCGTTGTACCATCCACGGTCCATTTGAAGATAAAGTACTATACAAAGAGGGGTCGCATCATCACCATGCACGGGGGTATTGAAGTTGCGAGAAGGTGTTTCCAAGCAGTCGCTAAGGGACAAAAATCAATCGACACAACACCCAAGTCTTCCAGCAAACAAGACCGACCAGCGGATGACAAGCCAGCTCGAACAACAATATAATAGACGCCATCACCTCACGTCAGTTTAGTGGACCTCAACACCCGCTTCACTAGATGAGCTGAAGGAGGAGAAGAGGAAGGAATGATGTGTTTGACCCGCTGACAACAAGGAACTTCTTCATTCCGTGTGCCTCATCCTAGATGGATATTTTCAAGTCATCCTCCTCGACAATGATCTGGATAAAGGATTGAAGATTGGGGCAGGGCTCCCCGACCTGGCGAGGAAGCAACTCAAAGCATGCCTTAGGAAGAACACTGATCAGTTCGCGTAGAGCTTTGTTGAGATACCCAGACTCGAACCGAAGGTCTCCTGCCATCAACTGACAATAGATCCTACCGCAAGGGCAGTAGTTTAACGTAGGCGTAGGTAGAATCCTGAAAAGGCCGAGGCTGCAAAAAAAGTTTTAAAAGACCTCCTAGAGGAAAAATTTATTTCTGAGGCCCAATACACAACCTGAATTTCTAATGTTGTATTGGTTAAAAAATCTAATGGAAAGTGGAGAATATGTGTTGACTATACCGATCTTAATAGGGCTTGTCCCAAAGATGCACATCCTTTGACTAACAATGATAGTTTGATAGAAAAATTTGTCGGCTATAAAGTTTTATCATTCATGGATGCACATTCAGGTTACAATCAGATCCCCATGGCGATGGGCGACAAACAGTGCACCCCTTTCATGACCCAGTTGGGTAACTATTGCTATAATGTAATGTCCTTCGGCCTAAAGAACGTCGGTGCTACTTATTAACAAATGATGAACAATTTTTTCTAAGGAGATATCAAGGATATGCTCGAAGTCTACATGGACGATATGATCGTAAAGTATCAAGGGGAAACCAACCACACCGCCCACCTAAATAAGTTCTTCGACTAGGCAAGGAAATGCATGATGAGGTTCAATCCAGAGAAGTGCATTTTTTGGCGTACGGGTAGGCAAGTTCCTCAGTTTCTACTTAACTCAGTGAGGAATCGAAGCCAACCTCTACAAGTGTTGGTCCTTCTCCGAGTTCTCAACACCAAACTCAAAAAAAATCCATCCAATTCCTGAATAGGATACTCACCTTGTTGTCTCGCTTCGTGGCCAAATTCGCACATCGCACACTCCTATTTTTTAAACTACTGCACAAGGAAGCGACGTTCGAATGGACATAAGAGTGTGAGCAAGATCTCCTCCACCTCAAACAAGCTCTTTCACAACCACCAGTTCTTTCATAGTCATAAGACATAAAGACCTTATACCTTTACTTGGTCGTCTTGGTCGAGGCCATAAATGCAACACTCATCCGCGAGACCCCCTAAGGACATAAGCCAATATACTTTACGAGAAAGGCATAGAAATAAGATACTAGAAAATTGAGAAGATATTCTTGGCCCTTATCAATGAGGAGAGGAGGATGAGATACTACTTTCTGGTGCACATGGTCGTCGTACAAATAGAGCAGCATGTGAAGAAATTACTTGGTCGTCTAGACATGGCTGGTAGAATGCTTAAATGGTCACTAGAACTATCAGAGTGAGATATTCTACACGAGAGCAAGAAGGCCCTTAAAGCCCAACTCATGGCCGACTTTGTGGCTGAGATGACTGTCCCCGCCTCCTCGATGAGCAGAGCTGACAAATGGAATATTTTTATGGACAGGGAATCCAGCTCGACAGGCAGCGACATTGGCATCATTCTTGAGAACGAGGATGTAATCCTAATCAAGGTCTCCATCTCTCTATCCTTCCCAACATCAAATATCTGGCCAAGGACTTAGAGGCGCCGGAAGTAAAAATCTTCACGAATTCTCAGCTCGTCGCCTCCAAGGTACGAGGAGATTATCAAACCAAACACGACAACCTCATCGAGTACTTAACTATAGTGAAGGATAAAATGAAACAATTCGCTTTCGTAGAAGTCATGCATGTCCCTCGTGAGGATAACACCCAAGTGAATAACTATAGGGTTTATTTTTACTTGTCATCCTCATTTGTAAATTTGTATCCCCCACCCCCCAAAGTATTATAATAACGTAGGACATTTAAATTCCGCAATTTATCGCTTTCCATATTATTTCTAGTAATTAGGGTTTGTATGGAAAGACCTTAAAATCAACCTTAGACAACCCTAATTCAAGATAAAATACATGAAAAACACCTTGAACACATGCACCTCTAGGGTAACCCACACTTGTTGCCTTGGATTAAAATAGTCATGTCCCTCGAACGTGGGATACCTTAGCAAAGACCCTCGATTACACGATCGTAGTCCCTCGATGACCCTTTGATGTTGCCTTTGGTAAACGATCTTAGTCCCTCACAAAAAATTGCTAAGATATCCTACAATGTTGTCTTCTATGAATGTACGATGACCTACGTATGTCCCTTCACATCTAATGACATGGTTTCTTACTAACTAATGGTAAGATAACATTATCTAAAGGAGGAGGAAAAGAACAAAGATTTTCTTTTGAGTAGGTAGATTGCTCGTAGTTGCTTGCTCACAAACATTTCAAAACAAAATATCTTCCTGTAACGCGGTGAGAGAATTGACTTGGTTGTTTTGCGTTTGATTGCAATTGTGCAGATAGAAAGAGTCACCACCGACTTTTCTTTTATCCAATAAGGAAAGGCTTAAAAGAACAGGAAAGACCTTTCGAGATATTTTCTTGAGTTCGGGGGGTAGATTATGAAAAGGGAAGGTGTTAGCACCCTTTTCATCTGTAGTTATCTACGGGCTCTTAGTTGCTTGTAGATCACTTACTTTTGTTTGAAAATGTGTTTGCGATGTGGGTTTTGAAAGTACTTTGAAAAACAGTGTGTCTTCGTAATGGTTCTCGTCTCTATAAGAATGCGTACAAAGTGTTTTGTCTTTTGAAAAATGTTTCAAAGTGAAGTGTTGGTGTATAAAATGTTTTTGTTGTGAGCAAGCGAGCAACTAAGAGTAACCTACCTACTCAAAAGTTCTTAATTTTTCTTTTCCTCCTCTTTTAGATGTTGCTATCCTACCATTGATTTGGTAAGAAGCCCCATCGTTGGATGTGAAGGGACGAGCGCAGGACGTTTGTATAGTCATAGAAGGAAACCTATGGGACGTTTTAGCAATATCGTTTAGGGATGAGATCATTTTACCAATGGCAACATCAAGGGACATCGAGGGACTACGATCTTTTTATAAAAGGGTCTTTGCTAAAGCGTCCCACATTCGAGGGACATGATTGTTTTCCAAAAAGGAAACAAAGCGGGATTACCCTAAGGGTGCTAGTGTGTAAGTGTTTTTGATTTACATGAATTTTGTCTTGATTAGGGTTATCTATTTATTGATTTTATGTTTTGCCATAAACACCCTAATTACTAGCATTTATACTTGAAAACAATAAATTGCGGAAATGTAAAGGTCCTACGCTATTACATCATTTAGGGACGGGGGTACAAATTTACAAATGGGGGGTTACAAGAATTTAAATCCTATTTAACTATTACAACCATATTTAAATATACAATATAAGAAGAAAAATGACTTGTTTTGAAAGTGGTTTTTTTTATCTTAATGAATAACAAAAGAAATAAATTAATTAATAAAAAGGAAATATTTTTATGTATTTTTTATATTAATAAAAAGAGTATTGATATTGAAAAAGATTAAAAAAAGGGAAAATAATGAGAGATAGAATAAGCGTGCTGCTGCAAGCAAAACAAAAGGGATCAGAAGTTCTAATGCCAGGCGCGCTGTGACTTAGAAAGAAACATCAGTGGGAATCAGAAGTTCTGGATTGGTACACTCTGGGGTCCTGCAAGAAACGTCATAGGGAAAGAAAACAGAGGTTCTGGGTGGTGTTTAGACAGTGAGCAAAATGTCATAAGTTCTGTGTCGTGTTAAACAATGGGCGAAAAGTCAGAAGTTTTGTGTTGTGTTAGTAGTGAGTAAAAAGTCAGAAGTTCTGTTACCGTATCATAACAGTGTAAAAACCTAGGAATCCTGGTGTGTTAAAACAGTGAGAAGAACTCAAAAGTTCTGTGTTGTGCTAAACAATGAGTGAAAATCTGAAGTTTTGTGTCGTGTTAAACAGTGAGTGAAAATCAGAAGTTCTATGTTGAAACAATAAGAAATCCTAGAATTTTTCGTGTTAAAACAGTGAAGAGAAACTCAGAAGTTCTGTGTTACATTTCAACTCTTTCCTCATATTAATCAGCATATCAGCAATTATTCAGTTCTTAACAACAAATCAAAAGGATAAAAATACAGCAGTTTATAGAAGTTCTAATTCTAATTTTGAGCCTAGCTTTATTCAAGAAGTTCTGGTCCATAATTTTTTTTCTACTTATGCAATGATATGGACAACATCAATACTATGATATTTACATATTTAATGATGTTCTGAATGAAAAGATGCAAAGTCAGAAAGACTTACCTTGAATCTGGAGCATGTATTTGGAACTTGAGCTGCTTCCTTCAGATGTTCTGGAACGGAACAGGAAATTCTATGATCTTTGATTCAAAAGGGAGAACAAAGGTTTTGGTTTTGGTTTTGTTTGGGAATTTTGGATTTGTGAAGGTTTTACTGTTTTCTTTTCCCTCGATGATTCTCTCTCTCCAAAATCCAGCCCCTTGAACGTGTGATGGAGCAACTTATTTATAGATGGGTTTGTTGTGGGTTTTTTTTTTGGGGGGGGGGGGGGGGGAACAAATGGGATTTTAAACCTTTTTGGCATACTGTTCCATTGCTTTTTAAACACAGTTTTTGCATGCTAATTTGGTGCAATTATGGGGTTTGAGAAAAACGCAGGCGTGGACTGGATCAACAGCACCTTGGAGTGTTGTGGAAGCTGGTGGCAGGACTGTACTACAGCAGTGCAGCAGGTTGCTTAAACAAGGTTTTGGGATTTGGTGATGTTCTGTTCGCAGAAGACCAGAGTGAGATTCGAAGGGTGAGGCTTTGATTGAAGCATATAACATAGCCTCTATATGCTGAAGAGTCACATTCTGATTGAAGGACATAGTTTCCATACATTCTGATTGATGAGTCATGTTTTGAACCATGTTTTCAAATTCTGATTGCACTTGCGTGAAGGCTGGCCCAGAAGTTCTGAAGTATCATATTCTCTTAACAGTTAGAAAATTTTCTAAATGTTTCGAAATTTGACTTTTCAAAGTAATTTCTGACTTCTGATTTTTTATAAACCAATTTCATGTCTTGATGAAATATAATTGATGAAACTTGATTTTTGATCCAAAAGTCAAAGTTTGACTTTTCGGTGTGTTTTTGACCATTTTTCCCTTGTGAATGACTTTCTTGGAGAATTGTAATCCAAGATTTGAAACTTGATAGAAGCAAACCTGAGGGTCCAGGATAATCTTTTGAGAAATGAGAGGGCAAATTTTAGGGTACAACACTTCCAACACACCAACACTTTCATGAAATATTTTCAAAAGTTAACACTTTGTATACATTCTTATAGAGACGAGAATCATTACAAAGTTCGCCTAAACAAAGGCACTTTTCAAAAATACTTTCAAACAAACACAAACACAAACACATTTTGCAAAGCATTTCAAAAGTGAGCTAGTAATTAAGAGCTCATAGATAACTACGGATGAAAGGGGTGCTAACACCTTCCCTTTTCATAACCTACCCCCCGGACTCAAGAAAAATCTCAAAAGGTCTTTCCTGTTCTTTTCACCCTTTCCTTTATTGGATAAAGAAAAGCCGGTGGAGACTCTTGCTATCCACAACAATTGCGATAAAACGCAAAACACCCAGGTCTGTTCTCCCATCGTATTACAGAACTGACGACTCTATTGGGGATATACTTAAAAGTGGGGTTACCTTAGAGATTGGTTCCCATTTAAATGCTTTCATTGTTTGACTTGCTTGCTTTACTCTTAAAAGGGTATTTGGGTCTATGCTTGCGTTTATTTCTTGAAAAGATCCTATATTTGGATCTGGGGCATATTAGGTAAGTAGCAATAGATCTTGGAAACTATACGGCGTAGACTGATATGGTTGAAGTGATGGCTATGTTAGTGTGACACATTTGTTGGTACCGGTATCCTTTGTGTTGAATCAAGGAGAATACGGGACCATTGTGTGGTGTCATGAAGCACTAACTAACCATAGAACCTTTAGTTGAACAACTTGGCCATTAGAAAGTAGTGAGATAGCCGACTTTGGTGCAAAATTGGAGATTGGTTGATAATCGATACTACACTCATTGAGATCAGACTTTTGGGATATTTCATCCGCAAGAAAAGATTGATTATGCTGAGACAATGCCCGATGAAAAAAGATCAATGATATTGAGATTCCTTAGAACCCGGTTACTTCTTTAGGGCAGGTTGAACCAACTAAACTTCAAGAGGGTACTTACCTATAAACCCCACGCAAGCCTAAACCTAAGGTCTTTGTGTGCTTTGTTTGTGATTAATTATTCATGACATCATAAACATCATGACATCATGACATAGCATTTTCACTAACCATTTCAAGGATCTAGGAATTTATCTTTGTTCTATTTTGTAGGATATGGGTTCCACTCGCAGAAATACCATCCGAATTGGATTTATAAAGGTGCCTCCTCAACTCAAAGAGTTAGCATCAAGAGTTCCTGAAAACTCTCCGTTCACCAAAAGATACGGTCGACTTCTCAACTTGGCTACCTCAAGCTTTGAAGAGAAAATGATGGGTGTGCTCTTTCAATTCTTTGACCCTAAACATCATTATTTCACATTTCTTGATTATCAATTGGTGCCCACAATGGAAGAGTTCTCTCAACTATTGGGACCTATTCTTGATCAAATACCTTTCATCGGTCTAGAGAAAGATCCATGACCTGAGGAGATTACATCAGCCTTACATTTACAACGGTCTGACATTGTAGCCAATTGGGAAACAAGGAGCGGAGTCAAGGGATTCCTAGCTAAATTTCTGTTAGAAAAGGCACAAGGGAGGCTCTGGATTTGCAAGATTTTGAAGAAGTCTTGGCTCTTCTAATCTATGGGTTGGTATTATTCCCTAATCCATACCAACTTATAGATGTGAATGCGGTCAAAATTTTCCTCTCTCGTAACCCCGTGCCTACTTTGCTCGGAGACATTTTGCACTCTCTTCACACTCGTACCATGAAGAGAAGAGGGATCCTTATGTGTTACATACCATTTTTGTCTAGGTGGTTTATTTTGCACCTTCCTCAATGTGTTTTGAAGAATTAACAAGGCATGGGGTGGTCCCAAAGGATGATATCGCTCTAACATTCGAATATTCATTGGTGTTCCCGGTATTTGGAGGATGTTACCATCATCGACCGTTGTGGTGAATTCCATAATGTCCCACTACTTGTAATTAGGGGAGGTATTACTTATAATCCTTCATTGGCTATACGACAGTTTGGTTATGCTCGGAGGGATGGTCCTCATGACGCACTCATTCAAGGTATTATGTTCGACTATGAGAACGATGTCCAAGGTTATCATCCAAGGTTTGTGCATGCTTGGGGCATGGTAAGCAAGGTTGATAGCAATAATTTAGGGCATAAGAATTCCACCCCTCTTGAACCTTATCTCAAATGGGTACGAGCTCGTGCTCAAAGTCTCATGATGCCATATCCTGCTATTCTACCAATAGTTGTTGAGCCCGTTGCCGAAGAAGATGTTCCTCATACCATTCTCCATCCTAACATGCCTACCAACCTCGAAGAATTACAAAGGTCATGGATTCAACTCAAGGGAGAAAGAGACACCTTTGAAGCCTAATTATATGCAAGCGAGAAGAAAGTGTTGGAGCTTACAAGGCAACTTCGTGAGGAGAAAAGCCTGAATTCCTACATTGCACCAAAGAGGATGCGTCCGTAGGAGACCCGAGTCTTTTGTTTTAGGATTTCATTTTTTGTCTCTTTGAGACCTTTTTGCTTTTTTATTGTAAGCACAAGGGGAAATTGTAATCTTTGAACTTATTAATACAATCGTTGTTTTATTTCCTCTTTGGCTAAGCAAATTTAAATATCTTAAAGGTCCTTGAAAATATTGCATCCGCATAACATGCATCATATCATAAGCAGGTTTTCTGACATAGGTTTCCTCATCTTTATACAATTTATTTCAGTATAAGATGGATCTCGAGCAAACCGTCAAGGACTTGCAAACTCAACACTATCAGTTCTAAGAAACTCTTCTCAATTTGGCAAAAGGCCAATAAGAAATGATGACGCTTCTCGTCACGAAGAAGAAGACCAAAAAGAAAGTTGTAATCAACATGGGGAAGAGGTTCAAAGGCCCTTCCCGACAAGTTCAAATTGAAGATGACTCCTCCGAAGAGGATGATAATCAATATGAAGATGCTAGAAGCACCCGCGCTAGGGGTGGGAATAACCAAATTTTTGAAGATGAGGATTACTCTGAAGAACAATACCCGCCGGTGGACGAGAAATAAAAATAACTTGAAGACAGACTTAAGGTTGTAGAAATTCAAAAAGTACCTGGTCTAGACTTTAAAGATTTAGGGTTGGTTCCTGGGGTAGTTATTCCGCACAAATTCAAAGTCCCTGCCTTCTCCAAGTATGACGGGGTCTCTTGTCCTAAGATGCATCTGAGATCTTATGTCCGTAAAATTCAACCACATACCATTGATAAGAAGTTGTGGGTTTAATTTTTCCAAGAAAATTTATCTAGAACACAGTTAGAATGGTTTTATCAACTTGAGGGGACTAATATCCACACCTGGGAGGACCTAGCTGCTGCTTTCTACAAGCAGTACCAATACAACGCTGATCTTGCACCAACTCGGGTGTAATTGCAAGGCATGACTATGGGTTCAAATGATGGATTCAAAGAGTACGCCCAAAATGGAGAGATCTGGCGGGAAGAGTACAACCACCTCTCATTGATAGAGAATTGGTAGACATGTTTATGGGAACACTGACTGGTCCTTTCTTCAACTTGCTGATTGGAAGTTCATCATCCAAATTTACTGAATTAATATTGACTGGTGAGAGGGTTTAAAGAGGGGTTAAAAGCGGGAAGATACCAATGGCCTCCACCTCTAATGTTATGAAAAAACCATTTCCTGGCAAAAAGGAAACTAATGATGTGTACGGGCAAAGGAGCCATGCTACGAAGGACCGCCATCATTCAGTATGGGCAATTTTAGTTTCCAATCCTACATTTATTCAACAACAACAAAGTAATAGGTGTATGACGAAATTTCAAGAAATGTAGTATACTAAGATCAATATGCCATTATCCCAAGCGCTACATCACTTGCTAAAAGCGAAACTGATTACACTAAGGGATCCTCCCCATAACCCTGATACCTCCTCTCCTAATACAATCCCAATGTAAAATTTACTTACAATTCAAATAGTCCCGGACATGATACCAATGACTGTTGGTCTTTAAAGAATAAAATCCAAGACTTGATCGACAATAAAACAATTGAATTCGACCCTCCACCGACTCCCAGCGTGATCACCGCACCCATGCCCAGTCATGGTAAGGGTGTCAATGCCATTGAAGATGCCTCTTTTGTTTCCTCCATCAATGATTTAACCCCTCCTTTGATGATCATTAAAAAGAATCTATTGAAAGCTGGAGTATTTCCAAGCTGCCTTGAAGACTGTTACCATTGTACTGCACAAATTAATGGTTGCATATGGCTGAATAAAGGTGTCCAACACCTGATTGATAGCCGTGAAATTCTATTTGAGAGAACTCCATTTGTGAAAAGGTTGACCAAAAGTGTGTTTCAAGATTTTGAAGACGTGTCCATAATTACCATTTCAAACACTCCTATTAGGATCACCTCCAAAGGTCCTATTAGGATTCCCGCTGAACCAAGAATACCTCCCCTGATTATTACCACACCGGGGCCAGTCCCCTACTCTTCTGACCAAGCGGTGCCTTGGAACTATGGGCGGAAGTGTATTATCATAACATCAAACAAGAGTCATGGATTGCTGAAGATGAAGTTGTTGAAATTACAAAAATTGCTGGATCAAGTAAAGTCACTAGGACGGGAAGGATTTTTTGTCCAGAGATCTCTCCTCCAACAACCACTACTACACCCATTCATATTACTGTCGTTAAACCTGTTGCTGATACTCGAGGGAAAGGAAAAATGACTGAGCCTTCCAGGACGGAGGCACCCACAAAAGATATTGCAATTGAAGACCCATCTAGCCAAGAGATGGAGGAGATTCTAAAAATAATCCGAAAAAGTGACTACAAGATAGTGGAACAACTGGGGCAGACACCTTCAAAGATATCCATGTTGTCTTTGTTGTTGTGTTCCGAAGCACATGCTCAAGCTCTGCTGAAAGTCCTGAAAAATGCGCATGTCCCACAAGAAACTACTGCTGATAAATTTGAGAACTGTGTAGAAATCTTGACTGCTCACAATGGTTTGGGCTTTTCAGACGCAGATTTGACTCCGGCAGGGAAGAATCACAATAAAGCTCTACATGTTTTCATTGAGTGTAAAGACACCACCTTAGCACATGTGTTAGTAGATACAAGGTCCTCCCTCGATGTTTTACCAAAAGGTGCTTTGGACAGATTGGACTGTGAAGGGTTGGTACTAAAACCAAGTGATATAGTGGTAAGAGCCTTCGATGGGTCGAAAAGAATGGTCCATGGAGAGGTGATCTTCCTATAAAAGTTGGATCTCAAGTCTTCAACTCAACATTCTATGTAATGGATATCCTCCCAACCTATTCTTACTTGCTCGGACACCCATGGATTCATGGGGCAGGTGAGGTAACCTCCACATTACATCGAAAGCTAAAGTACCCGGTCAAAGGGAAAATTGCCACAGTCTACAGAGAGGAGGAGTTCATGATCAGTCATTTGAATTCTTTCAAATATGTTGAAATGGATGGTGAATTTGTTGAAACTCCCTATCAAGCATTTGAAGTGATCCCTCCAATGATTGTTGTTGCCAAGATCACTCCTACCACTCCCAAAGCTGCTAAAGATACACCAAGAATAGCCTCTCTCAAGGATGCTCGTGTTGTTATTAAAGACGGAGGTTGCATCACCTGGGGACAACTTCCTAATATCCCCTACAAGTTGAACAAATTTCGGTTGGGCTTCACTTCCAAGGCTCAGAAAGAGGTTCGACATGCTCGTACTGGGAAACCACCTCTCTGTATTAGCAACAATGAAGTTAATGGTTTGGGAGACTCTGATAGTGACAGTGACTGGGACGACCAAATCTACCCAACTGCTGACGGGGGACTCAACAATTGGAAGACCAAAGACTTCATCTCAATCTCCTTCAGCCAGGAGTAATTGCCATTTCCTATTTTTTATTTGCTTTGAGAAATTTGTCTGTAATTTCCTCTAAAAACAATGACTTTAAACCATGTGCCTTTCCCGGGGCACAATGGTCCATTTGTTAAGGGTTTGTCATTTTCATATGTCATATGCTCATTTTAATGAAAATATTAGACTATTTTGCATTCAAATTTTGCACTCCTTGTCTTTCTTTTACTTTACTGCATTTTCAAATAGCCATGTGACCTTACATGCACACACACGCATTTACAGATCCACATCCACTCTGGATCTCATTAACCATAATTCTGCTATTGTCGTTTATGACTTTGAAAATCCAATCTATCAAGCCGAAGACGAAGGTGAAGAAGATTGTGAAATACCTGGGGAACTCGCCAGACTCCTGATACAAGAGGAAAAGGCCATTCAACCGCACAAAGAACCAGTTAAAGTGATAAACTTGGGTACTGAGGCAGATAAGAAAGAAGTCAAGATTGGTGCCAATCTGGAAGACAGTTTCAAGAGAAGATTGGTCAAGATGTTGCATGACTATGTTGAGGTGTTCTCTTGGTCATACGAAGATATGTCAGGGCTTGATACTGATATTGTGGTTCATCGTCTTCTGATGAAGGAAGGTTTCTCTCCGATCAAGAAAAAGGTTCGTCGCATGCGGCCAGATATGTATGAAAAGATCAAGGCTGAGGTAATGAAACAGTTCAATATGGATTTCTTGGCAGTGACATCGTATCCCCAATGGGTCACAAATGTTATCCCAGTACCGAAGAAAGACAAAAAGATCTGTATGTCTGCAGACTACATGGACTTAAATAGGGCGAGCCCCAAAGCTGATTTCCCACTACCACATATTGATGTCTTGGTTGATAACACTGCTCAACATAAGGTGTTCTCCTTCATAGACGGCTTTTCCGGGTATAACCAGATCAAAATGGCGCCTGAGGACATGGAGAAAACCATTTTTGTCACACAGTGGGGCACCTTCTGTTATAAGGTCATGCCTTTTGGTTTTAAAAATGCAGACGCAACTTATCAACGTGTTATGGTAGATTTATTTCATGATATGATTCATCATGAAATAGAAGTCTATGTTGATGACATGATTTCAAGATTGAAAACCGAGGAAGAACACCTAGATAATTTACACAAGCTATTTAAAAGGTTGAAGAAATACAAGCTGAGGCTGAATCCCAACAAATGCACTTTCAGGGTAAGATCGGGAAAACTCCTAGGATTTGTTGTCAACGGAAAAGGTATTGAAGTCGATCCTGCAAAAGTCAAAGCCATACAAGAAATTCCAGATCCCTATACTGAGAAGGAGGTCAGAGGTTTCTTAGGTTAACTCAACTACATTTCTTGATTCATCTCTCACTTAACTGCTTCTTGTGAGACAATCTTCAAACTGCTGAAGAAAGATCAAGTAGTCAGGTGGAATGACGACTTCCAAATAGCTTTTGACAAGATCAAGGAGTATTTACAAGAACCTCCAATCTTAATGCCTCCAATTAAAGTAAGATCTTTGATCATGTGCTTGACAGTGTTAGAGAATTCAATAGGGTGTGTGCTGGGCCAACATGACGAGTCTGGTCGAAAAGAGCATGCAATATACTACCTTAGCACAAAGTTTACCGACTGTAAAATAAGTTATTCAATGCTCAAGAAAACTTGTTTCACTTTGGCATGGGATGCTCGCCGACTAAGACAGTATATGTTGACTCATACTACTCGTTTGATCTCTAAGATGGATCCTATCAAGTACATCTTCGAGAAGCCAGCTCTCTCCGAATGAATAGCCAGATGGCAAATAATCTTGACTGAATATGACACAGTGCCCTACATAAAAAGCAATCAAAGGAAGCATATTGGCAGATAATTTGGCCCATCAAGCTGTTGATGACTACCAATCTATGAAATTTGAATTCCCATACGAGAATATCATATTGATAACCGACTGTGTAAAGCCCAGACTGTATGAAGGACCTGAACAAGGATCCTGATGGACTGTGGTTTTTGATGGAGCTTCCAATGCATTGGGTAACGGAATTGGTGTTGTGATCATTTCTCCCGAAGGTTTCCATACATCTTTTACTTCTAGACTCTGCTTTGACTGTACCAATAACATGGTCGAGTATGAAGCATGCATCTTAGGTCTTAAAGCTACTATTGACCTATGAATCAAATTCTTAAGCGTATATGGAGATTCGGCCATGGTAATCAGTCAAGTTAAAGGAGAGTGGGATACAAAAGATTTAAATCTTATCCCTTACAAAGAACTTGTGCTAACCTTGATCCCGTACTTTGAAGAAATCACCTTTGAACACATCTCGAGGGAAGAAAATCAGTTGGCAGATGCCTTGGCTACCATGTCTTCTATGTTCAAGGTCAGATGGGACAACGAAGCTCCCCGAATTACTATTGAAAGATTTGGTGAACCGACATACTGCTATGAGATTGAAACTGATGGAGTAGAGGAGAAGCCTTGGTTTCACGAAGTGAAAAGGTATATCAAAGCTCAGGAGTATCATAAAGGGGCGTAAATCAATGATAATAAATTCATGTGGAGGTTCTCAGCCAAGTTCTTCTTAAGCAATGGGATTTTGTACAAGCGCAACCATGATTCAACTCTGCTCCACTGTGTGGAAAAGAAGGAAGCAGATAACATCATTGAGGACATGCATGAAGGTACCTTTGGAACTCATTCCAGTGGACACACTATGGCCAAGAAGATTCTGAGAGCTGGTTACTTTTGGTCGACTATGGGAACTGATTTTCATCACCACTCGAGGACTTGTCATAAGTGCCAAATTTATGCTGATAAGGTTCACGTTCCTTCAGTTCCTTTGAATGTCATGAATACTCCTTGGACATTTGTAAGGCGGGGCATTGATATGATTGGGGAAATCAAGCCCACTGTATCTAATGGACATTGTTTCATCCTCGTCGCCATTGACTACTTCACTAAATGGGTTGAAGCGGCTTCATTTGCCTTAGTTACCAAGAATGTTATAGCCCAGTTCATCAGACATAACCTCATATGTAGGTACGCCATCCCCGAAAGAATTATCACTGACAATGGTACTAACTTCAACAATGTTATGATTACTGAACTCTACACGCAGTTCAAGATTAAGCATCATGATTCTTCTCTATACAAACCTAAGATGAATGGCGCAGTGGAAGCTGCCAACAAAAATATAAAGAAAATTATGAAAAAGATGGTAGTGACCTATAAAGACTGGCATGAGATGTTACCTTTTGCTCTTCATGGCTATCGTACCTCGGCATGAACATCAACTGGGGAAACCCCATTCTCTTTAGTGTATGGTATGGAAGTTGTCTTACCTGTCGAAGTTCAGATTCCTGCTCTAAGGATTATGAAAGAAGCATACTTAGGAGAAGACGAATGGATTCAGACTAGGTTGGATCAGTTGAACTTGATTGATGAAAAGAGACTGGTTGTTGTCTGTCATGGTCAAATGTATCAAAAACGTATGATCAAGGCATTCAACAAGAAGATCAAACATTAAGTATACCAGGCTGGTGACTTGGTAATAAAACGCGTCATTCTACCACAAGGTAATCCTAAGGGAAAATGGACTCCCACCTACGAAGGGTCATTTGTTGTCAAGAAAGTATTCTCGGGCGGTGCCATGATGTTAACCACTATGGAATGCGAAGATTTCCCGCACCATGTGAACACGAACATAGTCAAAAAATACCATGCATAAAGAATGATCCGCTAGGTTGACATACCTAGGCAGAAATAAGGGCATCTCAGCGAACCAAAAGGGTTCGGGCAAAAATTAAGGATATATACAAAAGATTGTACACCCGGCAAGTCGAAAACCCACAAGGGCGACTTGGGCAAAAAGGGTATCCTGGTGGACTGAAAACCCGAAAGGACGGTCCAGGAAAAAGTTAGGGATTAAAGCGTACGTCTATGTCCCATTGAATCACTTGCAGCCAGCTTTATTACCAAAGTGAAAAGTTCAAATGGTACAAAATCAGTTCAATCAACTTCTTCTGACAACAAAGGATAAGATGTTCGAAGACATAGGGGCAATAGCAGAGTTGAAACCCAACGAGATCACTTCCATATGGCTATATATATTTGTAGTCACTTTGTATTCCTTTCATTTCACGATGACTTCCTCTTACTAGGATTTCCGTCTCTTTGTATAAAAACGTCTGTTTTTAGGCAAATTATCAATACAAATATACTTTGAAGTGCAAACTTTTTATTTTTTCTATTTTTTTGTTGCAAAAACATCCAATGACTAAAATTGAATGAACATATGCATATGAACATGATTAACTGTTAACAAATCTATGCATAAGAACAAGAATAAATACTTACTCTAGGAGCCAGGATAACGCTCATGCTATCCATAAATCCCCACAGAGTAAATTCATACACAATTTTCTTTCGGAGTTACATTCCGTACATCTCTCGGAAATTCTCTTCCCCAGCCGAGTTTGGCCTTCCAAAACTGAAATAGAAACCTTGCAAAGTTTTTCCCCAGAAGAATTTGTTTCCCCAGTGAAATCTCTAGAATATCTTCCTCAACAGGGTTTATTTCCCCCACAGAATACAATCTCCCCAGCTTGAGTCTATTCCTCAGACTACTACACATCACTAACAGAACTCCTTTTCTCCAGTAGAGTTGATACTATCCCTGGAGAGTTGTTGTAAAACCTAGAATCCGACCAGAATATCCGTTAAATTTACTCTCCCCAGACAAATCGGAAGTTTAATCATCTCTTTTATCCCCAGTCAGAGTATATAATAATTAAATTCCCTAGTAGAGAAACGAACAACTAAGGTTCCTGAACTCTATTCCCCAAGCAGAAATCAACATCCCTTATAGAGTTCCCTCAAACAGCCAACAGGAATCTCCAACGGAAGTATTTTAGACAAAGTTGAAGATATACATACTCCTCACCCACAGAAATAGTCAGGGATTTGTTTTCCCCGACAAAGATATATTTCAACAACATTCATACATCATGACATATGCATACGAAACATATAGCATAATCTCATTTATTTTGAGAACATCATTAAGCAATGCATTTAGTATATCATGACATTGCATACAACTAACTCTTTACCTTTTTAGGAAAGATCAATCAACAGATGAATATCATCAACTATCTACATAATCAGACAATTTTCTCCAGAGACTAAAATCTGACAAGTATTTCCGTTGAAGACTTTCCCTAGGGAGTCATTCTGAAGAATATCTCTCTGAGACAAAATCAAGCTTGGATTCCTTATGGTACTTTTTGAAGTAGTAGTCACCATAAATTCCTTCATTACCTATTGAAGTAGTAGTCGTCATAAATTCCTTCATTACCTGTTAAGGTAGTAGTCATCATAGATTCCTTCATTACCCGTTGAAGTAGTAGTCACCACACATTCCTTCATTACCTGTTGAAGTAGTAGTCGTCATAGATTCCTTTATTAGTTGAAGTAGTAGTCATCATAGATTCCTTCATTACCTGTTGAAGTAGTAGTCGTCATAGATTCCTTCATTACCCATTCAAGTAGTAGTCGTCATAGATTCCTTCATTACCTATTGAAGTAGTAGTCGTCATAGATTCCTTCATTACCCGTTGAAGTAGTAGTCGTCATAGATTCCTTCATTTCTTGTTGAAGTAGTAGTCGTCATAGATTCCTTCATTACCTGTTGAAGTAGTAGTCATCATAGATTCCTTCATTACATGTTGAAGTAGTAGTCATCATAGATTCCTTCATTACCTGTTGAAGTAGTAGTCGTCATAGATTCCTTCATTACCTGTTGAAGTAGTAGTCGTCATAGATTCCTTCATTACTCGTTGAAGTAGTAGTCGTCATATATTCCTTCATTACCCGTTGAAGTAGTAGTCGCCACAGATTCCTTCATTATCCTTTGAAGTAGTAATTGCATGTAGACTCTTTTCCGGATACGTATCTTAAAGATCAAACCAAAGCTACTTTGGATGGCATCTACAAGCCCATCTCTGATAACTCTTCATTACCTCTCAAAATGGAATCTTTAAGCCCATTCCCGACACAATCAACCCACAACATTACTTTGTGCACCAGTGAGTGAAAATTTCTAGGCACTTAATTGTTTAATCATCTTCCACCTTTGAGTCGCGAATGGCAATAAAGTCAATCTAGCTCTTCAGGTTTAAGAAGATTGAACAGGGGAAGTTGTTGTACCCCAAAATTTTCCCTATCTTTTATCAATATATTTCTCACCAAATATCTCAAATGCTTAAGGGTTCTTAAGAGTTTGATCAGACAAGCTCACCTCCAAATCACTGAACCTCCAAATTAGGGTTTTGACTGAGAATGACTGATCATTGACTTTTGACCTAATCCATGACCTAATGGCTTAAAGCATAGTCTCAAGGAATCAACACAACATGTTGACCTAATTTCATGTCTCGAATCATTTCTCAGGATCAAAGGTTTGATAGTTGAATGTTTGATCAACTGATGAAAAGTCAACCGATACACAAAAAGTCAAAATTTGACTTTTTGGTCAACATTAAATTTCAAAGATAAAAATTCATCAAGACCTACAAAAATATCAAACTTTGATCATCAATAATCAAGAAAGTCAAGAAAGTCGTCAAAGTTTCCAATACTTAGAAATTTTCTAAGTGTTTTTACACTTTATAATTTCATTACTCCATGACATTTTTTTCACCAGGATGCAAGGTGATTCAAAGAAAACTTTCAACATGAAAGTTGTAGATCTTGATGAATACTAAAACTTTGTATTAGAGGGTTGGTGTCCAAAAAATGCTTATATTTGAAGATATAAGCCCATGAAGTCATGACATATTTATCTAACACTTAGAGAAATTTTCAACAGGTTTTGGTCAGTTTTTATCTCAACTTCTTGGCCAATTTTCATCAAGTTACAGTTTGATTTAGCCAAAGTGTCAACATGAAAGTTGTAGACAATGTTTCAAGATTTCCAAAACATCCAAGAGCGTGAATTTATCACACTTGATATAGGATATCCAAAGGCATGAAGTTGGGCATCCACTCTTGAATTACAAGTCATTTTGGTGAAGAACACATAATCCAATCTACATGCTATGCTGCATAATTTTGTTTTACAGGCCTTCAAACTTACAAATCTCGCCATAATTTAATGTTTACACAAACTTTTGAGCTATGGTCCATTTTATTTAAGCATTTTCTAAGTGATCTTTCCATTTTTGGCACAAAGTTAACACTGCCATTCTTACAAAGTAGCTTTAATCACAAAGTCAGCTCTTCTTGAGCCACTAACTTGTTCCTTCTACCCACACTCAACACACAAAATCAGACAAGCATGCTTAAGGTATCCAACAACTCTATAAAGAAAAGTACAAAGCATTATAACTATGATCTTCAAGCTTGCCTCATTTATAATCCAACCTAGCCACAACATGTGATCTTGAAAATATGATCAACCCTTGTCTTAAAACCTCTTGACTATAAATAGAGAGATCATATGCAAGATAGAAAGAGATGAATAAGCCCTCAAAACCCCTATACTCTCAAAAAACCAGAATTGTCCACAAAACCTCCATTTTTAAGCTTTGAAGTCCAAATCATTGAACCTCTCACACCTTGCAAGTTTTTGCCCAAACAAACCATCCAAATACTTCACATGCATCATATAGAAGTTGTTCAAACACAAGAACAACTTCTGTAACCTCATTATCACCGTCTTCCAAACTCAAAAACAACACCTTGCAACTTGACTTGGTTGGAGTGATTCAACAACTTTTAGCACAAAGTAAGGATTGGAACAACTTCAAGAAGGTCCAAAGAAGCTTAATCAATCACCACTTTACACAGAAAAACATATGTACGTGTTCTAAAGTTTTCTCTTCAAGAGGTAAATTTTCTTAAACTGTAATATCTTTATCCATACATCATTTGCTTTCATTTTCAAAAGGATACAACAAGATAAATCAAAGAGAAAACTTTGCAAAAAGGCTGGTCAGGGGCTGACACAAGTGCCCTTGTCACACGACACAGCCCGTGTCAGTGCAGCTGGGTTGGAAATTTGGCAAAATAGGCAGGATAAGGGCTGACACGGGTGCTCGTGTCACACGACATGACCCATGTTGGTCAGAAACGTGCAAAGCAGGCAGGACAGGGGATGACACGGGTGTCTGTGTCACACGACACGACCCGTGTCAAATTGGCTGGAATAAAAATATGCAGAGAGGCGTGGGCAGATGTTGACACGGGTGCCCGTGTCCGGCGACACGACCCGTGTCAGCCTAGGCATAAGAAATCCTGATTGTTTTTACATTCTTGCTATTATTTTGGATCATTAAAGTTACTTTTGACATATTGCATTGCTTGGAGATGGCCTAACATTATACAAAACCTTTTTCAAGATAAAACATTCAATTATTTTTCTAAAGTAATTGAAACTACAAAACCTTTTCTATCAAAAAAACCTAAAAAAAAATATTTTCACTTTATATTTTCTTGCGCATTTTACTATTTTGCATTATAAATTATGTAATTGTAAAAGCCTTGTAATAGTAATTAGGGTTTATTTTTACTTGTCATCCCCATTTGTAAATTTGTATCCCCCATCCCCCAAAGTATTGTAATAACGTAGGACATTTAAATTCCATAATTTATCGCTTTCCATATTATTGCTAGTAATTAGGGTTTGTATGGTAAGACCTTAAAATCAATCTTACACAACCCTAATTCAAGATAAAATACATGAAAACAAAAACACCTTGCACACATGCACCTCTAGGGTAACCCACACTTGTTGCCTCGGATTAAAAAAGTCATGTCCCTCGAACGTGGGATACCTTAGCAAAGACCCTCGATTACAAGATCGTACTCCGTTGATGACCCTTCGATGTTGCCTTCAGTAAACGATATTAGTCCCTCACAACAAATTGCTAAGATATCCTACAATGTTGCCTTTTATGACTGTACAATAACCTACGCTTGTCCCTTCAGATCCAATGATATGGTTTCTTACTAACTAATGGTAAGATAACATTATATAAATGAGGAGGAAAAGAATAAAGACTTTCTTTTGAGTAGGTAGATTGCTCGTAGTTGCTTGCTCACAAACATTTCAAAACAAAACATCTTCCAACACACCAACACTCTCATGAAATATTTTCAAAAGTCAACACTTTGTATACATTCTTATAGAGACGAGAATTATTACAAAGTCCTCCTAAACGAAGACACTTTTCAAAATTACTTTCAAACAAACACAAACACATTTTGCAAAGCATTTCAAAAGTGAGCTAGCAACTAAGACCCCTTAGATAACTACGAATGAAAAGGGTGCTAACACCTTCCCTTTTCATAACCTTCCCCCCAGACTCAAGAAAAATCTCAAAAGGTCTTTCCTGTTCTTTTCACCCTTTCCTTTATTAGATAAAAGAAAAGTCGGTGATGACTCTTGCTATCTGTAACAATTGCGATATAACGCAAAATACCCATGTCATTTCTCCCACCGTATTATAGATATCCTCGGTCCTTTCACCATGGGATCATATCAGAACGAGTATTTAATTGTCTCCATCGACTACTTCACGAAGTGGATAGAGGCCGAAGCCCTTGCCAAAATCACGACACATAACATACTATGTTTGTACAAGAGAAACGTGATTTCCCGTTTTAGAACACCCCAAGAGCTCGATACCGACAACGGGACGCAGTTCAGCAATAGAAATTTCCAAGACTTCGTTACTAAACTCGGTACTAAGTAACACTTCACATCTGACAAGCACCCTCAAACGAACGGACAAGCCGAGGTTGTAAATAGAGTGATCTTGTGAGGACTGAAACAACGGCTAGGTGTGACTAATAATAGGTGGGTCGAGGAGCTACACAATGTACTCTGGGCCTACCGAATGACCACGGGGGAAACTCCTTTCTGGCTAGCCTACAGAACCGAGGTGGTAATCCCAGTGGAAATCAGAGAGCCATCAAGGAAAGCTGAATCTCCCCTCGAAGAGGAGATGAACGACGAGGCCTTGAGAGAGGAACTCGACCTAGTCAAAGAAATTAGAGCAGGAGCAGCTCTTCACGAGGCCACTCTGAAACATAAGTTAGCTTTGCGTCATGATGCCAAAGTCATAAAACGCGCGTTCCAAATCGACAGCCTAGTCATGCGAAGAAATAAAAAAAAACTCGCGCGAGGGGAAACTAGCAGTAAACTGGGAAGGCGCTTACTGCATCAGAGTAAAAACGGAGGGTGGGGCCTATTACCTCAAAAATTTGACCAAGGAACAACTCGCTCGACCATGGAACACAGAAAAGCTAAAACTATACTACAGTTATGTCCCGACAATGCTACGTCTGGATCTAACAGTCGGCCCACCCAGTTTGATGGACAACCAGGTGTGCCCGACCATAGAAGCGTGTTGAGGTACAACATATAACATCCCAAATCTGAAACAAAAAGGCAGGTTCCCACTCATTAGACGAGCAGAGCCTTAGCCCAATGGGGATACCTCGACCAAGATCCACCGTCACAGTACCAATGAGGAAGAACACCCAGCTCGCGATGGGAAAGTTCACGCCATGGGATCAGGACCCCGACCGCGGTCTTAGTCCCGTTATCAAGAAAAACCATCTTCGTTTTCCTCGACATGTTCTCCATATTGTTGAGCACTAACTTTGTCGAGCAAGAACTCCGCACTTAAATAAATTATGCACCGTAAACATGCATAACAATGAGAAAATCAAGCATTCAATAGAAAAGTATATAATTGTGTAAAACAAATGACATTTAAAAGCACCGGCCATGAAGGTCGACATTATCAAAATGTTACATAAAAAGGTCGGGGAGAGCCCATTATCCAAATATTATATAAATAAGGCATGCACACTCAACCAAACAAGAAAAATAAGAAAACTAATCATTCTTCATGACGACTATCATCTTCGGTTTTAGGAGAATCAGGAGGAGGAACTAGTTTGCCGTCGACCACTTGGGTTAGGAGCGTGATCCCTTCAGTGTTAAGCCCATGGTTCAGCAATGCGAGCTGGGTCACCGCAATGTCAAAGCCCTTTGTTACCGCATCCATAAAGTGCGACTCGAGAAGCTGAATTTGAGCAACAAATTTAGCACGAGTCTTCAAGGCTTTCACCTTGTCAGACTCGTCCTCAGTAAGCACCTCTACAGCTTTCAAACTAGCTATCTCGTCCTCAAGACTCTCCTTCTCTAGTATCCAAGAGTCGTTCGCCTTGAACAACTTGATCACCTCATCATCCTTCTTTTTTAGCTCGGTTCCCTAAACCCGAAATTTCTCTTTATAACCTTCAAGGGAAGTTTCCATCTTTTTCGCTTTGTCCTCGAGGGCCTTATTCTCCATTTGTAGTTTATCCAGCACAACAGCAGAGCCAGTATCCTCACTCGAAAGGACCACCACCATCTCTAAAAGCTTCATCATACAAACAATGCTTTCTCCAGTTACTTCCTCCTGCCCGCTGAATCAAGACCCCCGATGACTACAGATTCTCCATCGGGCACCTTTAAAGGGTACCCTTCAAAGAAACCCTACTCAACAAAGCCGGGGGAAATACGAAAGCTCGAGCGTCAGAATCACTCCCCATCATATCTAGAGTATCATGTTTAGGATAATTCCTCTTTCTGCTCAAAAGCCCATGCGCGGGTTGAGACTGGTTGACATCTGGAGACATAGAGGAGGTGTTAGAGCCATCCTTGGCCTGGCCCAGAGTTGAAGCAAAGCGAGCAGGTTTCGCTATCTTTTTGTTCCTCTTCTTATCGAGCGCTAGCTTGTGCAAATGCTCATGAGATTTAGACATATTATCCGCAGTAAATAATAAATCCGGGTCAGTATGTTATGAAAATACATGCAAGCACGCTAAAAGGAAAAGACATATGAGCAGATACATAGGAGCACTACATCTTCCTCGTAATTATAGAACTCGAGTAGTGACTTAGTGTTGATTGGGCAATCCTCAAATACGGGCTCACCATTATCATTGAGGTAATCCTTCCCCTCCCTCATCACCCACTGGGCGGGGTAGAAGCCGTCAACAAACTTGGTGAGTTTTGCATAGGACTCTTGGTCCTCATCATCCATATGGCCAGCTGGGGTGAGGTAGTAATTTGGGCCATGTTAAAAGTGACTCTCACACCTGTGGAAGGGGAACTTCAAGACTAACTCTGTCTCCACGTTCCCATTTTCATCATAGAGCATATTGACAGCCTCGTCGACAATGATCGCTTCCTCAACCATTGAGTCGAAGACCTCATGCTACAATGACCGGACAAGGAAATATTTGTCCTTAAAGTCACGAACAAATTCCACAAACATCTTGAAAAGTCTCTTCTTCAGCTTCTTCAGAGAAAACCAACTATGTCTCTCGTCCACCCGTCCACAGTTTGTCGCTGAAGTTGGAAACCGTGGAAGAAGAGAGAGATTGTGGCACTGAGCTAAAGGTATTACCACACGATCTCGAATGCCAACATAAAGCCAATCATGTTTAGATGCAGCTGAGAGGGCACCAAAGACAGATGCCTGAAAACCCCGACCTGAAAATCACTAAAGGGCAGCCGAAGCCCCTACTCTTTGAAGACAAATTCGTACATGGGGATGTTATTCCTTTAATAAAACGAGCATATCCTCCCTGTAATATGGTGGGAGAACTGACTTTTGATTTTGCGTTTAACCGCAAATGTTGCGGATAGCAAGAGTCGCCACCGGCTTTTCTTTTATCCAATAAAGTAAAGATGAAAAGAACAAGAAATACCTTTTGAGAATTTTTCTGAGTAAGGGGGATAGGTTATGAAAAGGGAAAGTATTAGCACCTTTTTCATCCATAGTTATCTACGGGCTCTTAATTGCTATCTCACTTTGAAAATGCTTTGTGAATGTGTGTTTGAAAATATTTTCAAAATGCCTAAGTTCGGCAAACTTTGTAATGATTCTCGTATCGTTGAGAATGCATACAAAGTGTTTGTTTTTGAAAATATTTCTAAAAGGTGTTCGTGTGAAAAGATGTTTTATTTTGTGTGAGAAAGCGATTACAAGCTATCTACCTACCCAAAAGATTTTTCCCTTTTCCTCCTCATTTAGATAGTGTTATCCTACCATTAGTTAGTAGGAAGCCCTATCATTGGATGTTTGAGGGATGGGCGTGGGTCATCGTATAGTCATAAAGGAAACTCGTAGGGGCGCTTTAGCAATTATCGCAAGGGACTAAGTTCGTTTACCGAAGGCAGCATCGTAAGGGTCATCGAGGGACTACGATATTTTTAATCGAGAGTTATTGCTAAGGCGTCCCCACGTTCGAGGGACATGACTGTTTTTTATTCGAGGCAACAACTGGGGGTCACCCTAGAGGTGCGAGTGTGCGAAGTGTATTGTGATTCAGTTAATTTGTCTTAGATTTATGGTTATCTAGCATTTGTTTTTTGTCTTTTCCATACAATCATATTAAGCTAGCAGTAATAAGAAAAGCAATAAATTATGGAAAAAATAAATCTAGACTATTACAGAGCTTCGGGGAAGGGGTTACAAACCACAAAACTCGTGGGGGGAATATGAATTAAATCCTAATTTATATATTACATCCCTTAACAATTACATAATTATGAAAATGATAATGCGAAAATAAGCGCGCGGAGATTGTGAAAAAGGGAACGATATTAAAACCTAAAATAATTTCTAAGTGTTAGGAAGATATTTTTGGTGTTTTATTTAGAAAAATATTTTTATAATGTAAAATGATAATTTACCCTTATTCTAATTAGTTTACAAATTAATTAATAAAATCAAAATGTGATTAAAAAAAGTTTAATTAATTAATCAAAACCTAAATCTGATTTTTAGTGATTTTTTGTAATTTTTTCCTGATTAAAATGATTTAATTATTTATTTAAAAAAGAGGTTAATTATTCAAAACAAAATAAATATTAAAAAGAAAATGGGCCAGTTGTAGAAGAAAAAAAGGGGGTGAGAATCTGAAATCATTAGGCCCAACTTGGAAAAGCCCAACATTTGCACTAGATCCAGTGAGGATGGCCCTTGAAGGTTCATGGTGGGGGTGTGCATCTGAGGCGCTGGATCTAGCTCCACTGAGATTTGATGGTCAAGATAGCAAGATGTATGATGCGCGTGCAGGATGGCTTTGTACTAAATCTGCAAACAGAAAATGTGAGAAAATAAAATACCAGGGGCAAGGATCGAACCCTTTCCCTGGTACACAAATGCCTTTGCATGCTTCACTCTACCATTGGGACGACTGTTTCATCCGGTGTTATAATGCAAGCTAATTAATATATTATAAAATGAAAAATAATATCTGACAAACAAAGAAACATGCACGTGGCGGGACCCTGGGATTTTGAACCAACCAATCATGTGGTGGTACACCCAAGCCACCAGAGTCAAATTATCAGGCAACGCCAGAGTCAACCCTCCGGTTGTCTTCTCTGATGGAGAGAAATTGGAAACCTACAAAAATGCATCAATTAATGGAAACAAACCACTCAGATCACATAAATGGACCCTTGCGAATATGATGGTATGGTTAGTTTAGCCTGAATCATTATGTGTCATGAGATCCGAAGCTCAATAGTTCTTGAGACCTAACAATGGTAGAACTAGATACCTGCTTCAAAACTTACATCTAATACGTCAAAAACATCATAAAGGTGTGTGTTAGTGATTATAGGCAGTTAAACACAATTTGTAGCGCATGGATTTAAGAATTCGAAAACTAAAATATTACCCAACCGATGTTTTTGAGTTGAGGTGTTATGGGCACAGTTGGACGTTCTTATGGATTTGAGGAGACTCATGGGAACCTTAGAAGTGATGTCTGATCACTGGTTTGGGTTGAAAAAGGTTGGAACTTTGAGATACAAGCTTGCACTTTATTTTGGAATTTTATGTTTTGAAAAGCCTAGCTCTTGAGACAGTAGCTTGTGTCCCTTTGCTCATGACCTTGTTGTGCCTAAATAGAGGGAGGAAGTGATAATCAAATATGGAACAAAGACAAGGCATTTATAGACATAAAACAAAAATCTAACACATTAAAAAGTTACCATTTTTGAGATTGTTCTTTCCTCTCTTGGTTTACACGGTTTTGACATGATTTGTAATAGGCTAGCATGTGTTGTATTGGGCATTAAGAAACCCATCATGTGCTTGGCCCAATGGTTTTCCATTTTATTGATTTATTTTGTGTTTTATTGAAATAAAAACAAAATAAACATAAATAAAATAATAATAAAACATAAGGCAATATATGAGTGAGCTTAGGAGGTTTCCATATGGTCATGGACATGTTTCAATTCCAAAACTTAGGCCCAATAGTTCAAAATTTCAAGTTTGCTCACTTTAAACTTTATGCATTTCCTCAAAATTTCCCAATTTTCACTACTCATAACTCCCTAAATTTTCATCTTTTGAAGGTGATCTTGGACTTTTTGGAAAACTCAAAATGTCCTCTACAAATTTTTTTTTTTCATTTTTGTATTTGGAGATCTTATCTTGATGTAATTTGCCTTGACAAAAAGTGTCTTTTTGTTGACTTTTGAAATGACTTGTAATATATTAGCTCATATCTTTCAAATGAAGCACTTTTTGGATTTGACTATAAATACAAAGTTGTAGAGAATTAAATTTCCTTCAAAATGGGACTTGGTTGGGGAAAAGTTGATGAAGCATGTGAAAGTTATGCTTGGTCAAAGTTCAATTGACTTCTCCTAAGGAAACCCTAATTTGACAACTTTTGAATTTTGATGATTTGAGGGCTTTCCTTGAGGAATCATGATCAACCCTTGATCAAATGATGAATATAACTTCAAAATATTGATGTTGACCAAAAATCTTGAAGTTTGATTGTATGTTGACCATAATTGACTTTTTACCCAATAAAGTTGACTTTCAATCATCTGAACCATTGACTGAGAAAGCTTGTGATGTAGGACTTCAAACTTGACATGAGCACTATTGAAGGCCTATGAAGAATCGCGGAAATAACTTGAGAACCTTGAAACCTAATATTCCTTGAGAAACTCAAAACCCTAGTTGTAGACCCATTGTTGAGGAAGAGAATTGACTGGTCAATCCTTGAGTAGCATTGAGTCACTAGAGATGGGATTATAGATGCCATATAAAGTAACCATTAATAGAAATTAGACTAAGTCTATGCCCGAATTAAACTATAAGAAGTATCATAATAAATCTACGCTTGATTTAATCTGAGCCAAAAAATGTATACGCTCATTTTCAACTAGAAGAAGTATCAGAATAAATCTACGCTTGATTTAATCTGAGCCAGAAGATGTCTATGACCGTATTAAATTGGAAGAAGTATCAGAATAAATTTACGCTCGATTTAATCTGAGCCAGAAGATTTCTACGCTCGACTTTGACTAGAAGAAGTATCAGAATAAATCTACGCTCAATTTAATCTGAGCCAGAAGACGTCTACGCCCGACTTCAACTAGAAAATATGTCTCTTTGAGAATGACCCTCTATGGAAATTGCTTAAGTAGCCATTTGTCAAATATAGCCTTTGAGAATACTGTCTGGTTATATAGGTAATTGATGATGTTTGTCTGTTGATTGATCTTTCCTGAAAAGGTAAAGAGTTAGCTGTATGCAATGTCATAATGTATGAAATGCATTGCATAATGATATTATCAAAATAAATGAGAGTGTGTTATATGCATTTTGTATGCATATGCTATGTTGTTTGTGAATGATGTAAAATGTTGTTGAAGTGTATTTGTAAACCCGTGCAGCATCTTTGTTTGGGAAAATAAATCCCTGACTGTTGTTGGGGATGAAGAGTATGTGTATCTTTGATCTTGATGGGTATTCCTGCTTTCTGCTTGAGGAAACTCCGCTGGGGAGTTTTGATTCCTGTTTGGGGAGAAGAATCTAAGAACATTGGTTGTTCATTGCTCTACTGGGGATTTTAGTTCTTTGATACACTGATTGGGGATAAAAGAGATGGATAAACTATCAAGGTGTTGTCTGAATGAGTTTCTGATATGGATATTGACTCGTCTAGAGAGAGTGAGTTTGAACGATATTTGATCCAATTTTAGATTCAGTAGAAACTCTCTAGGGATAGCAACTTGTACTGCCCTTTGCTGGAGAAAGGGATTTTGCTGGTAATTTGTGGTATAAACAGACTCAAGATGGGGAGACTATAATATGTTGGAAAAATAAACCCTATTGGGGAAAGAAACCTTGTTGGGGAAATAAACCTTGTTGAGGAAATAAATCTTATTTGTGAAGAAATACTCTTGTTGAGGAAATCAGCTCTGTTGGAGAGAAAATCTGCGGGGGATTTTATAGTTCTGGAGGAACAAACTCAGTTGGGGAAGAGAATTTCCATAAACTGTACTGATTGAGACTCTGTAGGTGGTTGATATCACCGAGAAAAAGATCATATTCCTTTATCCTCTGAGGTGGTTTGCTGGTGAGTATGATAAAACGACTCTGTGGGGATAATCTAGTAAGGATCTCTCTGGGGATTTGTGGATAGCTTGAACATTATCCCAACTCCTAGAGTCTTGAGTAACTGCTTATTCCTGTTTTTATGCATATATTTGTTAACCGTTAATCATATTCATATGCATATGTTCATTCAATTTTAGTCATTGGACATTTTTGCAAACAAAACAGGAAAAGTAAAAACAAAAAGTTTGAACTTTAAAATTTCTATTAATAGTTTGCCTATAAACAGAAGATTTTGTACAAAGAGACAGAAATCCCAATAAGAGGAAATCATCTTGAAAACAAAATAGTACAAAGTGAAAACAAATAGTTTGCCTATGTCTTCAAGCATCTCATCCCTTATTGTCGAAAGAAGTTAATTGAACTGATTCGTACCATTTGAGCTTGACGTTGGTAATAAAGCTTGTTGTAAGTGATCCAACAGGACATAGTCGTACGCTTTAATCCCTAACTTTTTCTGGACTGCCCTTTCGGGTTTTCAGTCCACCGGGATACCCTTTCTTTCCCAAGCCGCCTTTTCAGGTTTTTGAGTTGCCGGGTGTATAATCTTTTATATATATCCCTAATTTTTGCCCGAACCCTTTTCATTCGCCGAGATGCCCTTATTTTTACCTAGGCCAGTCAACCTAGCGGACTGTTTTCATGCGTAGTATCTTTTGACTATGTTTGCATTCACTGGGTACAGAAAATCTTTGCCGTCCATGGTGGTCAGTATCATGGCACCGCCAGAAAATATATTTTTGACTACAAATGACCCTCCGTAGGTGGGAGTCCATTAGCCCCTGGGATCACCTTACGGTAGAATGGTGCATTTTATTACCAAATCACCAACCTGATATACCTGATGTTTGATCTTTTTGTTGAATTCTTTGATCATACGCTTCTGATACATCTGACTGTGACAGACAACCGTTAACCACTTCTCGTCAATCAGGTTCAACTGATCTAGCCTAGTATGAATCCATCCATCTTCGTCTAAGTCTGTATCTTTCATAATCCTCAGAGAAGGAATCTGAATTTCAACAAGTAGGACAACTTCCATTCCATAAACCAGAGAGAATGAGGTTTCCCCGGTTGACGTTCTAGCCGAAGTGCGATAGCCGTGAAGAGAAAACAGTAACATCTTGTGCCAGTATTTGTAGGTCACAACCATCTTCTGTATAATATTCTTTATGTTCTTATTGGCAGATGTCACTGCACCATTCATCTTTGGTCGACACGGAGAAGAGTTATGGTGCTTGATCTTGAACTGCGTGCAGAGTTTAGTGATCATAGTGTTGTTGAGATTAGTACCATTGTTTGTGATAATCCTCTCGGGGATGCCATATCGACAGATAAGGTTATGTTTTATGAACTGGGCAACCACATTTTTAGTTACATAGGCGAATGAAGCTACTTCAACCCACTTTGTAAAATAATCAATGGTGACGAGGATGAAGTGATATCCGTTAGAGGCAGTAGGTTTGATTTCTCTGATCATATCAATGCCCCACATTGCAAATGGCCATGGAGCAGTCAAGATGTTCAGAGGTACTGGAGGCATATGAATTTTATCAACATATATTTGGCATTTATGACAAGTTCTCGAGTGATGGTAACAGTCGATTTCCATAGTCGACCAATAGTAACCCACTCTTAGAACCTTTTTAGCCATAGTATGCCCACTGGAGTGAGTACCAAAGATTCCTTTATGCATATCTTGCATAATTTTCCCTGCTTCCTTCTTGTCTATACAACGAAGTAGATTCGAATCATGATTACGCTTGTATAAAATTCCATTGCTCATTAAGAACTTAGCCGAGAACCTCTATAGGAATTTCTTGTTATTGATTTATGCCCCTTCAGGGTATTCTTGATCCTCAAGGTACCTTTTCAGTTCATGAAACCAAGGTTTTTCTTCCACTCCATCAGTATCAATTTTATAGTAGTGTGCTAGTTCGTTGAATCTTTCAATAGTAATTATGGGAGCCTCATTGTCCCATCTGACCTTGAACATGGATGACATGGTAGCCAATGCGTTCGCCAACTGATTCTCTTCTCTTGGGATATGCTCAAAAGTAATCTCTTCGAAATATGAAATCAAGGTTAGCACATGTTCTCGATAAGGGATAAGATTCAGATGCTTCATATCCCATTCTCCCTTGATCTGAATGATCATCAGGGTTGAGTCCCCATATACATCTAAGAACTTGATTCTCAGGTCAATAGCAGCTTTAATTCCCATGATGCATGCTTCGTATTTGGCCATATTGTTGGTGCAGTCAAAGCAAAGTCTGGCCGTAAAGGGGGTATGAAAACCCTGAGGAGAGATAATTACATCACCAATTTCGTTGCCAAGTGCGTTAGAATTTCCATTAAAAACCATAGTCCATCGGGATCCTGGCTCAGGTCCTTCATACGGTCTAGGTTCTTCACAATCTATTACTAGCATAATGTTCTTGTCCGGGAATTCGAAATCCATAGATTAATAGTCGTCTACAGGTTGATGTGTCAAATGATCTGCCAGTACACTCCCTTTGATTTCTTTTTGAGTGGTGTACTTGATGTCATATTCTGTTAAGATCATTTGCCATTGGGCTATTCTTCCGGAGAGAGTTGGCTTCTAGAATATGTACTTGATGGGATTCATTTTAGAAATCAACAAGGTAGTATGGGTCAACATATACTGTCTTAGTCGGCGAGCATACCATGCCAAAGCACAATAAGTTTTCTTGAGCAGTGAATACCTTGTTTCACAGTCAGTAAACTTTTTGCTAAGGTAGTATATTACATGCTCTTTTCGACCAGACTCGTCATGCTGCCCCAGTACACACCCCATTGAGTTCTCTAGCACTGTTAGATACATTATTAGAGGTCTTCCTTCAATTGATGGCATCAAAATCGGAGGTTCTTGTAGGTACTCATTAATTTTATCAAAGGCTATTTGACAGTCGTCGTTCCACTTTACTACTTGATCTTTCTTCAACAACTTGAAGATTGGCTCACAAGTAGCAGTCAAATGGGAAATGAGTCGGGAAATGTAATTCAATCGTCCTAAGAACCCTATGACTTCCTTCTCGGTACAAGGAGTCGGCATTTCTTGAATGGCTTTAACTTTTACAGGATCAACTTCAATACCTTTACCGCTAACGACAAAACCTAGGAGTTTACCGAATCTTACCCCAAAGGTGCACTTGTTCGGATTCAGTCTCAACTTGTATTTCTTCAGTCTTTCAAATAGTTTATGCAGATGATCAAGATGTTCTTTTTCTGTCTGTGATCTGGCTATCATGTCATTGACGTAAACCTCTATTTCATGGTGAATCATGTCATGAAATAAGGCTACCATGGCATGCTGATAAGTTGCCCCGACATTCTTCAACCCAAAAGACATAAGCTTGTAACAGAAAGTGGCCCACTGTGTGATAAAGGTAGTTTTCTCCATGTCTTCAGGTGCCATCTTGATCTAATTATAACCTGAGAAACCATCCATGAAAGAGAATACCTTGTGCTGAGAGGTGTTGTCGACCAAAACATCAATATATGGCAGTGGGAAGTCATCTTTGGGGCTCGCCCTGTTCAAATCTATGTAATCTACACACATACATACCTTTCCATATTTCTTTGGTACCGAACCACATTAGCAACCCATTGAGGATATGGTGTTACTGCTAAGAAACCTACATTGAATTGCATCATAACCTCAGGCTTGATCTTTTCTGACATTTTTGGATGCATGCGACGAACCTTCTACTTTATCGGAGCACAACCTTCTTTCATCGACATACGGTGAACCACAATATCAATATCAAGCCCTGACATATCTTTGTATGACCAGGAAAAGGTTTTAACATATTCATGCAACATCTGGATTAACCTATTTTTGGCACTGCTCCCTAAGTTGGCGCCTATCTTGACCTCTTTTCTGTCTGTTTCAGAACCCAAGTTCACCACCTCAACTGGCTCTTCATGTGGTTAGATAGCCTTTTCTTGTTGTATTAAGAGTCAGGAAAGTTCTCCAGGTATTTCACAATCTTTCTCACCTTCGTCCTCGACTTGGTAGATCGGATTTTCAAAGTCATAAGCGGCAAAAGCAGAATCATTATCAACGAGATCTGGAGTGGATGAGGATCTGCAATGTAGTGTGTGGGTGTGTGTAAGAACACATAGCTATTTGAAAATGCAATAAGTAAAATAAAAATAGGGAGCACAAAATTTGAATGCAAAAAGTCCAATGTTTTTATTAAAAGAACAATGTTTATGAATTATCAACCCTTAACAAATGAACCATTGTGCCCCGGGTGAGACACAAGGTTTAAAGTCATTGTTTATTACATAACCAAAATCTTTTAAAAGCAATAAGACAGGAATGTAACTATTACTCCTGACTAAAGGAGATAGGGAAAATGTCTTCTGCTTTCCAATTGTCGAGTTTGTTGCCACTGGTAGAGAATATCCAGTTGTCGAAGTCATAATCACTGTCAGCGTCTTCTATAGAGGTCTTCCAGCATGAGTGCGGCGAACAACCCTTTGACCTTCTACAGTAAAGCCCAAACCAAACTTGTCATATTTATAAGGGATATCAGGGAGCTGGCCCCAAATAGTACAACCACCTTCTTCTATAGTAGCTTTGGCATCTTTCAAGGAAGCCATCTTGTGTGGAATTCTGGTAGTCTTTGGAATGGCAGAAACATCTTTAACAGTAACAAGGGAAATCACTTCAAAAGTATGACAGGAAGTTTCGATGAATTCCCTGTCCATCTCTATGTATCAGAATGAATTCAGGTGGCTGACCATGTACTCCTCTTCCCTGCAGACAGTAACAACCTTTCCTTTTATAGGATACTTTAATTTCTGGTGCAAGATGGAGGTAACAACACCTGCCCCATGGATCCAATGACGTCCCAATATACAAGAATAGACCATCCGGATGTCCATTACATAGAGGGTGGACTCGAATATCTGTGAACCCACTTTGATTGGGAGGTCCACTTCTCCATGCACCATTCTTTTGGACCCATCAAAGGCTCGAACTATGATATTACTGGGCTTTAGCACAACCCCTTCATAATACAGTATATCAAGAGCACCTTTTGGAAGAATATTCAGAGAAGAGCCAGTATCAATTAACAAATGAGCCAATGTAGTGCCCCTGCATTCAATGGAGACATACAGGGCCCTAATATGATTTCTCCCCTCCGGGTTAGGTGAGCATAGGAGAAGCCTAATCCATTGTCAGTTGTTAAGCTAGCCACGTAACTTCTAAATTGATCAGCTGAAATTTCTTGTGACACATGAGCAGTCTTCAAGAATTTTACTAAAGCCTGCGTATGGGCTACAGAACACAGTAATAAAGATAACATGGAGATTTTGGACAGGGTATGCCCCAGCTATTCAATAATTTTATAGTCGCTCTTGCGGATGATCTTCAAAACCTCTTCCAACTCTTGTCTAGAGGTGTCCTCGATTGTGATTTCTTTTGGTGCCTCCATCCAGGCAGGCTCTATCATTGTCTCTTTACCTTGAGCCTCAGCAGTCGACTTGGTAACAACAACTTGAACATGTGTAGTAACATTTTTCAGAGAGATTTCCAGGGAGAAAATCTTTCCACTTCTAGTAACTTTGTTGGTCCCCTCAATATTATCAATGTCGGGGTTAACATCTTCAACATCTTCATCAGTTAACTTTTTTTTTAACACCATGGTAGTAGACGTCGGATCCATAGTTCCACAGGATAGCCTTTTTCGAGGAATATGGGATGGGCCCAGGTTTTGTAATGATCAAAGGAGAAGCTTTTGGATTGGCGGTAATCCTTACAGGACCCTTAGAAGTGATCCTGACAGGAATACCGGATACGACAGATAAATCTTGGCACAAATTCTCATTAAACATAATTTTCTTGATTAAAATTATATGTTCATCCATCAAGTGTTGAACGCCTTCCTTCAGTAACCTACAACCATTGGGTTAGACTGTGCAACAATAACATTCTTTAACATAACCCGGAAATAAACCAAATTGTAACAAATTATTTTTTATTGTTGAGAGAGGAGTAACCACATCACCTACAGTGGTAACATACATAACATCTTCAATAGCACTTATGCCTTTGTCATGCTTTGGCATAGGCGCAGTAATCAAGTTCGGGGTCTCTGGAGGATCGAACTCAATTTCCTTATTATCAATCATGTCCTGAATTTTGCTTTTTAGGGCCCAACAGTTGTTGGTGTCATGCCCAAGATTGTTTGAATGATAGGCACACCTCGTGTTCGGATTGTACTTGGGAGAGGATGTGTTGGCATTCTGAAGAGGATCCCGCAATGAAATGAGTTCAGCTTTTAACAAATATTGTAATGCTTGAGATAAAGGCATGCTGATCTTGGTAAAATTCCTTAACTGAGAGTCTGGCCTTCGCTGGTTACCCTGTTGTTGTGGTTAAACAAGCGCCAGATTAGAGATTAATACCGCTCCCACAGACTGATGGCAGTCATTTTTACTGCGGCCCTTCTGACCATAGACAACATTTGCTTCTTTTTTACCACCAAATGGCTTCTTCACAACATTAGAAGATGTAGCCATTGGAATCTTCCCACTCTTAATTCCACTTTCCACTCTTTCCCCAGTCAGAACCAGCTCCGTAAAACCAGGCGACGAGCTTCCAATCAACATATTAAATAATGGTCCTGTCAAAGTGCCCATGAACATATCCACCAATTCCCAATCAGTCAAAGGAGGTTGCACCCTTCCAGCTAAATCCCTCCATTTTTGTGCATATTACTTGAACCCTTCATTCGAGCCCATGGACATGTTTTGCAGTTGCACTTGAGTCGGCGTAAGGTCAACATTATATTGATACTGCTTGTAGAAAGCAGCAGCCAAGTCTTACCATGTATGGATGTTGGTTCCTTCCAGCTGATAGAAACATTCAAGTTGAGTGTCAGCCAAACTTTCTTGAAAGAAATGGACCCATAATTTCCGGTCAGCAGTATGAGGTTGGATCTTTCAAACATATGACCTCAAATGGAGTTTGGGACAAGAGACCCCATCATATTTGGAAAAGGCGGGGACTTTGAACTTATGATGGATGACCACCCCCGAGATCAAACCTAATTCTCCAAAATGCAATCCAGACACCTTCTGGATTTCCATAGCTTTGAGACAGTCTTCCAACTGCTTGTACTTGTCGCTTGTAGGAGGATACTGTTCGTCAGACTAGTCTTCATCATCAGAAACCTGATTATTTCTACCTTCAAGCTTGATGCTTTTACCATCCTCTTCTTGGTTGTCATCTTCCTCCGAGGAAATATCATCCACTCGAACTAGTTGAGCAAGACCCTTGAACCTTATCCCCATATTGAGGATAATAGTCGGCTTTTTAGTCTTCTTTTTCTTGGCGACGAGCGCCATCAGATCTTTCTGTCCCTATTCCATATTCAGAAGAGTTTCTTGAAATTGTGCACACTGAGCTTGGAGGTCCTTAACAGTTTGTTCGAGTGCCATCTTATACTGAAATAAATAGTAAGTAGATGAGAAAACATGTATGAAAAAACCTGTTATGTAATGATGCATGATATGTAAATGCAATATTTTCAAGGACCTTAGGAGATTTAAATTTTCTAACCAAGAGGAAACAGAAACAAAGATTTTATTAGTGAGTTCAAATTACAATTGCTTTTTAGGCTTACAAGGAAATTAATAGGGTCTTAAAGAGATAACAATGTAAACTCCTAAAACTTAAGACTCAAGTCTCCCATAAATGCTTCCTCTTTGTGTTGATGTACGCATTAAGACTCCGCTCTTTGTGAAGTTGCTTTGTGAGCTCCAACACTTTCTTTTCACTTGCATAGAATTGAGTCTCAAAGGTGTCTCGTTCCTTCTTGAGTTGAATCCAGGACTTCTGCAATTCTTCAAGGTTTGTAGGCATATCTAGATGGAGGATGGTGCGAGAAACATCTTCTTCGACAATAGGCTCCATGATTACCAGTAGAACAGCTGGATATGGCATCATGAGGTTTTGAGCGCGAGCTCGTACCCATTTGAGATAGGGCTCCAGAGGGATGAAGTTCTTCTGACCTAAAGCCTTACTATCAATCTTTCTTACCATGCCCCAAGCATGTATAAACCTTTGACGATAACCTTGAGGATCATTTTTGTAATCGAACATAATACCCTGGATAAGTGCGTCATGAGGACTATCTCTTCGAGCATAACTAAATTGACGTAGAGCTAGAGAAGGGTTGTAAGTAATACCTCCCCTAATGCCAAGGAGTGGAAAATTATGGAATTCCCCACAGGGATCAATGATAGTGATATCCTCATGAGATCAATAATACCAGTAGGTGCGTGTATGAGAAAGTGACATTATTCTTTGAGACCACCTCAAACCTTGTTCATTCTTCATTACTGAGCGGGGAAGGTGAGAAATAAACCACATGGATAGCAGAGGTATACAACACATGAGAGTTCCTTGCCTCTTCATAGTACGAGTGTGAAGAGAATGCATAACGTCTCATAGCAAGGTAGGCACATGATTACGAGCAAGAAATATTTTGATGATGTTCACATATATGAGTTGGTCTGGATTAGGGAATAGTACCAACCCATAAATTAGGAAAGCTAAGATCTCCTCAAAAGCCTGAAAACTCATAGCATCCAGAAACAGTTGAGCCTTCTCTATCAGAAATTTATCCACAAAACCTTTGACTCCACTTATCGTTTCCCAATTAGCTACAATGTTGGACCGCTTCAGATGTAAGGCTGCTGCAGTATCTTCTGGCTTTGGAGCTTCTTCTAAGTTGGTGAAGGGTGTTTGATCAATAACATGTACCCCCCGTAATTGGAAGAACTCATCTATTATGCTTACCAACTGATAATTTGGAAAGGTGAAGCAGTGATGTGCAGGGTCAAAGAACTAGAATAAAACACTCATCATGTCTTCGTCAAAACCTGGTGTGATAAGGTGGCAGAACCGACTGTTTAATACTGGTTTGCAATTTGTGTTTTCTGTTTGCAAAATGTCGCGGTAAGCAAGAGTCTCCACCAACTTTTATTTCATCCAATCGTAAAGGAAAAAAGTAAAGAAAAAATCCTTTTTCGAGATTTTGAGTACGGGGGGTAGATTATAGAAAGGGAAGGTGTTAGCACCCTTTCTATCTATGGTTTTCCATGGGCTCTTAGGTACTTGCTCATTTTTAAATTACTTGTGTGTGCTTTATTTTGAAAAATGTTTTACTTCGTGATAACCCTTGTATCAGTCCTCAAGGGTGTGATGAAGTTGTTTTGAAAATTTGTTTGAAAAGTGTAAGTGTGAAAAGTTTTGATTGAGCAAGTACTTAAGATTCTACCTACTCGGAAAAAAAGATCGTTTCTATTCTTGTTTCCTTTAGACAGCGTTATCCTACTATTGAGAAATAGGTAGCACCGTCGTTGGAGTTGTAAGGGTCAATTCGAAAGGGACGTACAATCACTAAAGCAATATTAGGACACCTTAGTAATAACCCTAGAGTCTTAAGATATTTTCGAGGCAACGTTTTCGAGGCAAAATTCGAATGGGACATTTTGATCTTTTTAGACTAGAGGGAAACCACTAAGACACCCTATACTTAATGATCGTTTACCGAAGGCAACCGAAGTGAGAGTATACCCTAAGAGTGAATATGTGCGAGTGATTTATTTTCAGTTTATTATCTTTGCACATTAGGGTTTTCTAACCATTTTAATTTTGTCATGCATTCTTGCCATACAATCCTATTAGCATACATCTAGACAATTAAATATTTACAGGAAATAAAAATGCGAGAAAATAAACCTAGCTATTACAAGGCTTCGGGGAGGGGGATTAATTACATAACCAAAAATATCGGGGATTTAAACAGTAAATAAAAACCCTAAGTTAACTATTACAAACCCTGAACAGTTACAAAATAATGGCAAAATAATCAACAAGCGCGCGGCGAATTAAATGCGAGGCGATTAGGGTTTTGACCCTTTGACTAATCCTACTTGCGATTGATTAAAGGAAAAAATGTTTTTTTGTCATGTTTTGTTATTTGAGAAAATAATGGAATAATTAAATTAAAAAAAGACCCTAATTACTAATTAATTTTAATTAATAAAAATAATTAAGTTAACCTATTTTTTGTGTTTTCGACTTGAGAAAAAAAGATATTTAATTGCAAAATTAAACCTAATTTCTACTTGATTTTAATTATAGAAAAGAAATTAAATTAACCTAGATTTCTAATTAAATTAAATAATTTAAAGAAAAGGCTTTTTTTTTGTATTTTGTGATTTGTTGATTTTATGATTAAATAAAAAGTGATTAATTTTTGTAAAAAATAATTAAACAAACTAATTAAAATAAAAGAAATAAATAAGGAAAAGAAATAGAAAGAGCCTGTATTCTTAGCAAAATAGGGGGTGTGAATATGAATTCTTTTGGCCCAATAAGCTCCAAGCCCAGTCAATTTGTTGGATCAGGCGTGGGTGTTGACTTGAGGAGCATGGTGGTCTCCCATTATTGGCACGTTGGATCTGGCTAGGGGCACATCAGATGGTTGGATGTTGATGGAGTATGGTGGGCGCTTGAGATTGTGAAGCACTGGATTGTATGAAGAAAAATAATACAAAGCAAAGGTTGGGACCTAGGGTTGAACCCAGGTCCTTATACTCAATCCCAATGCTTGCTTTCCAGCTGTGCTACGTTGTTAACTTGTTATTATAATAACAATAAAACATAATATGAGAAAAAACAAAAGAACTGAATCCAAGGCGCGAAATTCAAACGTCTCAATGGCTGCTTGACACGCCATCGTCTTCTTCCTGGCAACCGTCGTTTTAGAAAGCAATACTTTTACCTACAAACGTTCACTGTAGGTATAACCCTGTTCATCTCCAAAATTTCATACGAGCAAGATAAATGAAAAGTACTGGTACCAATCAAATCGTCTCATCCTCACGAGCATCATGGTACCAGAATCAAGGCCTAATTTTGCCTGCATTAAAAACCCCTAAAACGAACACAGAAACCCTAGCAATGGCAATATCATGTACAGGCATTGAAAACACAATTAAATGGCATGGTTAGCTTGCAAACATGATGACAAATACGAATATAACAATCAAAAGTGCTAATGATTCCAGAATTGTGATAATCGAATTGAAAAAATATGCCAAACCGTGTGGAGTGTAGCGCGCGTTTCTGGGCATTCTGAAGCTTGCAAACGATGGTTTTAGCTACCTAAGATATCTAGCAAGCGATTGGAAACTTCAGCACACCTCGAATGGGCCTGTGGAAGAAGATCCGTCTCACACTTTTCTTGGAAATTTTGGAGTTTTGTTCTGGTTTTTGGAGGTAGGTTGTGAATGAAAATTCCCGTGTTTAGGGTTTCACAAACTTCAGTATATGTATTGATTCCAATTAGGTTAACAATTTTAGATCCGATCTTGAAAATTCATGAATGGAATATTTGATTTTTAAGCCATATGATATCTTTCCATAATCATGCCAATCATGCTCTTTTTTGTACTAATTATGCTTGATTCGATTTGATCATGTAAACTCAGCATATATTGATTGCCAATCTGTCAAAAAAAAAACAAACCAAATCATATCTTTGTTAATTTTCATCATTTATTTGATTTAATTCACTTTTTAATTAATAAAAAATCAAAATAAATTGAAAAATTAAGCACATAATGGGTGAGTGAACATTTGAGCCGTGGACCACATTATATTTGAGGTGCAAGCATAAAAAGTTAGGCCCAATGCAAATTTGAGCACATTTGACTTTTGGGAATTTTGCAAAAATGGTCAACTTGGCCAATGCATAACTCTCTCAATTTTGAACCTAGAGAGGTGTTCTTTGACTTTTTAGAAATCTTAGGATGTACTTTAAATAACCCTTTTGGTATCATCTCAATTGAGTCTTCCATATTCATGTATGAAGCTTTGACCCAAAAGGTGTTTTTGTTGACTTTTCAAAAGGACCTATAATGTCCAAATTCATATCTTTTTGTGAGTGCATATTATGGACTTGGGAGATGAAGATGAATTTTATGGAATTTCATCCTATTTAAAATGAGCTTTGGATGGGTCATTTATGATAAATTATGAGAAAGTTATGCTTGGTCAAAGTTAAGTTGACTTTTCCTGTAAAACCCTAATTTAGCAACTTTTGGATTTTGATGAATTATGAGCAATCCTTGAGGAATCATGACCAACCCTTGATAAAATGATGAATAATACTTCAAAATGAGGATTTTAACCAAAAATATTGAAGTTTGACTGTGTGTGGGCCACTGTTGACTTTTGACCTAGCACAGTTGATTTTCAGGCATTTGAGCAATTGACTGAGCAAACTTCTTCTGCAAGGCTTGAAACTTGACATGGATGATCTTGAGAACATATTAGGACAATGGTGAGCATTTGATTCCTTTGTGGCTCACATATCTTGATAAAGATGGAAACCCTAATTTGAGGTATACTGCCTTAAGAGAGAGTTTGTCTGGTCAACTCTTGAACTTCCTTGAGCAATTTGGGGACCTCATTTGCCATTTGTTAAGTAAAATGAGAGGGAAAATTTTAGGGTACAACAACTGCCCCTGTTCAATCTTCTTAAACCTGAGGATGTAGATTGGCTCGTCTGCCTTTCGTGATCTGAAGGTGGAAGATGATTGAACACTAGAGTGCCCAGAAATTTGCACTCGCATGAAGTGGCACTTAATTTATGATATCAGGAATGGGCTTACAAATGCAATTTGGAGGTTGAGTGTTGTACCCCAAAATTTGCCCTCCCATATTCTTCAAAGTTTTGACAAGCATCATCTCAATTTGCTCAAGTCTACTCAAGGGTTGCACAGTTCAAACACCCTCCTAAGCCAGTCAAATTAGGGTTTTGGTTCTTGCAAGGAAGTTGAGGTTTTCAAGGGCTCAATCAAGTCCCATATGCTCATATACATTGTCAAGCACCTACATGTCAAGTTTCAAGGCTCACAAGGTCAAGTTGCACAGTCAAAAACCCTAATTGCTTCACAATCAACTGTAGGGGTAAAATGGTCATTTGGCAGTCAAAAGTCAAAAAATTTGGTCAACATCTTATTTTGAAGCCACAATCATCATTTGATCAAGTCTGGATCATGATTCTACAAGAATGGCTCAAAAATCATCAAGATGCAAAAGTTTCCATTTTTGGACAGCTGAAAAGTCAACTGTAACTTGACCAAAGCATAACGTTTTCATGGTTCATCATAAAAATCCCATCCAATGCTCATTTTGAAGGGGAGGACATTTCCTACAACTCATCTTCACATTCCAAGTCCAAGAAATGCTCTCACAAAAAGTTACCAATTTCAACATTATAGGTTATTTTCAAAAGTCAACAAAAAGGCATTTTAAGTCAAAGACCATAACTTGAGATTGGTAACTCAAAATGACATGGGACCAAAGGCATTGGTTAGAGGACTTCAAGACCTTTCCAAAATGTCCAAGAACATGTTCATATCATCCAAATTGAGCAAGATATGCATTGGAGAAGTTGGGAAATTTTTGTGAAATGGCAAAAGTCAACTATCCTTGAAACTTCAATTTTTGACAAAAGGGCCCACTTTTTTCCACTTGATTCAGCCTTGTCATGCCACCCACGTGTCCCATGATCAATTTCAAGACCAAATAATTATTTTTCTATTTTTATTTAATTTTTATGGATTTAATTCATTTTAATCCATAATAATTCAAGTAAATCTAAAAAAATTAATTAAATGGTATCTTATGGTTTGAATAGCCTTCATGAAGCATTTGCATCCTACCAATTTAGTGCTAAGCTCATTTAGGCATGAAAATTCAAATTTTGAACAAGCTTTGAAAGGCCTTTAATGGTGGTTAAGACAAAATCCAAAGCTTAATTGCAATGGTTAAAGGCTCCTAAATGTGACTTATTCTCACTCATTACTACATATGCAAGCCTTGCAAGCCTCATTCACAACCTAGAGTGTGCATAAACGGCCAGAGCAAAATCCAAAAAGTGTCAAAAAAAGTGTGAGATCAAAAGGAGTGTTGTAAGCATTTTCAGGCCAAAAGGAGAACGTGACTCTCTTCTTTGCCATACTCTGAAGCTAAAGCAACCCTTGCCACGTCCTAAGGTCCATCATACCGCGCTGTAAGTTTTCCCAGGTCCCCCCAAGTCTCAATATTTTTTTCTAACAAATTCCCATGCAGCTTCCTAGACGCGTTCCACCATAGGCCTCATACAGATGCGCGCCAAGTGTCTCAAAAGATCAATCCAAAGGCCAAAGGGTGCTCCACACCATGCTCCCTGGTCAACGCGCCTCTGGACGATTCAAAAGTCAAAAAGGCTTGAGACAATGGGCCTAAATTCCTGATTCACCTCCCTAAGGGTCCAACACCCCCTGGGTTCTTATTTTCTTTTCTTTTTTCTCTTTTTATTTTCTTTTCTTTTATAATTTCCCTTTTATTAATTATTAGTTTTATTAATTTTTTAATTAACCCAAACTAATTTTTCCCATAAAATTCAGAAAAACCAAAAAAAAAACATTTTATTATTTATTAACTTATTTTGTAAATAAATGTAAATTAAATTAAATTAGCTTAATTAATTAACTTTAATACTTTTTACAATAAATAAAAACAATTTAGAATTAGGTTTTTGCTAACTTTTAATTTCTATTTATTTTCTCTTTATTTTCATTAGAAACACAAAAACACAAAAATATCATTTTCTTAATTAATTAATTAATTAGTTATTAGTTTTAATTTCATTAATTACAAAAAAAAGACAAAAAATTCAATTCTTTCTTAAAAAAGGGTCAACACCCTAAAGACATCCTGATTCGATTCTCTCACGCTTTAATTTATTTTCATTATATTTATGTAACTGCTTCTGGAAATGTAATAGTTAATTAGGACCTCTTTTACCGCTTCATTTAATTTCTCGCACTTATTTACCAAAACGGGTTTTTGTTTTTTTGGCGATGTATAGACCCGCACCTTGTAATAGCTAGATTTACATTTCCGCAATTTACTTTCCGCACCCCTAACTGCTAATATGCATGAAAGAATGTATGAATAATAAAATCAATTTGTAGCTCACAAATAACATGTACAAAATAAACATTAACATGAAACAACACACAAGCACATGCCACTCTTAGGGTACGCCTCACTGGTTGCCTCGAATGTGGTCATCAAGTATAGGGTGTCTTAGAGGTCGCCCTTCTGTCCAAAAGATCCAGTTGCCTCGAAACGGTTGCCTCGGATAAAAGGATCTAGGACATTAGGGTTACTTCTAAGGTGTCCTACCATTACTTCGGTGACCACACTGTCCCGATAATTGAATTGACCCGAACACCTCCAACGACGGTGCTACCTACCTCTCAATGGTGGGATAGCACTATCTAAAGGACTCTTACACAGCTTAATTCCTCAGAGTAGGTAGATTTCTCTTAAGTACTTGCTCTTTCTCAAAACAAACAAAACAACTTTTCACACCTCACACTTTCTAAAAGTTTTCAAACAAATTTTTCCTACACTCTTGAGGACTGATACAAGAGTTACTTAGAAATTTTTCAAACGAAACTTTTTCAAAACCCACACACACTTGAAAAGCAAACAAATTTTTGAAAACATAAGAGCAAGTACCTAAGAGCCCGTGGATAACCACGGATAGAAAGGGTGCTAACACCTTCCCTTTCTATAAATCTACCTCCCGAACCGAGAAACATCTCGAATAAGGAATTTTGCTGTGCTTTTGTCCTTTCCATATTGGAGAACATAAAAGACGGTGGCGACTCTTGCTTACCGCGACATTTCGCGAAACCAGCTAAAAAACAGTCAGTTCTATTTCCACCGATCACATTGAGGATTGAAGATTGTTGGGGATGGGCTTAAAGATGCCATGCAAAGATGTGTCGACCGCATACGAGATTCCATTGTGAGAACCCGTATACCTGTTTTTGAGGAGGACTTCGCTGGGGAATGATGGTCTCTGTCTTGGGAGAAATAGAGTTTTAGGAGCTTCAGTTGTCCGTTACTCTACTGGGGAATAACTCCGGTTTGGGGAAGCGGAAGTGAACTGCGTATCTGGTCGAGGTATATGCTGCGCCGCAACTTACTGGGGGACGCGAAACCAATCGTGTTTGATCGGGTCTCGGTCTTATAGTGTTGTGGACTGCTGTCTGGGGATAAGAGAGGAAGAACCCGAATAGTAAGGTTACTTTGATATGAAAGCCTGGATAGTAGGGCTGTGAGAAGGAACCTGGATAGTAGGATTACTTCGATATGAAATCCTGGATAGTAGGGTTGTGAGAAGGAACCTGGATAGTAGGGTTACTTCGATATGAAAGCCTAGATAGTAGGGCTGTGAGAAGGAACCTGGATAGTAGGGTTACTTCGATACGAAAGTCGGGATAGTAGGGCTGTGAGAAGGAACCTGGATAGTAGGGTTACTTCGATATGAAAGCCTGGATAGTAGGGTTGTGAGAAGGAACCTGGATAGTAGGGTTACTTCGATATGAAAGCCTGGATAGTAGGGCTGTGAGAAGGAACCTGGATAGTAGGGTTACTTCAATATGAAAGCCGGGATAATAGGGTTGTAAGAAGGAACCTGGATAGTAGGGTTACCTCGATATGAAAGCCGGGATAGTAGGGCTGTGAGAAGGAACCTGGATATTAGGGTCACTTCGATACGAAAGTCGGGATAGTAGGGCTGTGAGAAGGAACCCGGATAGTAGGGTTACTTCGATATGAAATCCAGGATAGTAGGGCTGTAAGAAGGAACCTGGATAGTAGGGTTACTTCGATATGAAAGTCGGGATAGTAGGGCTGTGAGAAGGAACCCGGATAGTAGGGTTACTTCAATATTAAAGCCGGGATAGTAGGGCTGTGAGAAGGAACCTGGATATTAGGGTTACTTCGACATGAGTTTAGGTAAAACTGCAGAGGGAACCTGGGTGAGGTTGCCTTGTGATGAGTCGGTGTGGGACTGCTGGAAGAAATATGGGTAAGGTTGTTTTGTGATGAGTCTGTGTAGGACTTTAGGAGGAACCTGGGTAAGGTTGTTCCGTGATAAGTCTGTGTAGGACTTCAGGAGGAACCTGGGTAAGGTTGCATATGTCGCACCGATGATTACTCTATTTAGCTTCGAGTGTTGATCATGGACTTACTGGAAATTGTTGATAATAACTGTCTTTCCTGAAAGAAATACAAGGTTAGTTATGCGCGATGCATGAGATGCATTGTGATGAGGTTCTCAAAATAACTGAGATTATGTTATATGTTATGTATGCATATGTCATGATGTATGAACATGAAATGCTGGCGTAATAATCTGAGTCCGGGAAAATAAATCCCCGACTGCTGTTTGGAGAGTATGAGAAATGGTATTCTTGACTGCTGTAGAAACCATAGTTCCTCTACTTCTGTTGGGGATGGTGAACAGAGATGACTAGATGGGGATTCCCATTCATTCGGCTGGTGAATATTCTGCCGGAAGAGACCCTGTCCGAGGATAACTCTGCGGGGATAACTTTGTTGGAGAGGAGATACTTTGTTGATAGATCTGTTGATTTGGCGAAATAAACTCAGATGGGGATGAATTTCTGTTGCTGGTGATAATGGATTCTGTTGGAGATTGAATTTCTGCTTGTGAGAGAAATAAACTCTGCTTGGGGAAAAATTTAATGACTCACTTGCGATTGTGAACCTTAGTTGGGGAGAGTTATGTCCTGTTCGGGAAAGCTAACATTACTGTCTTTGGATACTTTTTACTCCGTGGGGAGTGTACGTACCACTACTCCTTTTCTCAAGCTGGCTCTATCCCTGTACCTGATGGGAAGAGTAAATGTAAGGTTTGGGCACTTCTTGTTTTCCCTATTTTTGGCATTACGAGTAATCGTCTTTTATTTCTTGTGTAAATATTTGTGAGCAGCAATCATTTTCAAATGCATATATTAAAATAAATAATTGGACGTTCTTCCAAACAAAACAGAAAAAGAAAAAGAAACAGATTGAAGTTTCGTAAAATGACTTGTATTAATTTTTGAAATTGGCCCGTAATAGGCTTTTTTGTACAAAGAGGCTGACGTCCTAGTAAGAGAACGCCGCCGAAAGAAATTACAATTTGTGTAAAATAAATAAAAACAGCTATGTGAAACAACCCCATTGGGTTCCAACTCTGCTACCGCCTTTATATCTTCAAGCGTCTCATCACCTTGCTACTTGGCTGAAGGTGAATCAGATTGATTGGCGCCGTCTGAGCTTGATAGTCGATATCGAAGTCTGGTTGCAAGATGATCCAATGAGACATAGTGTTATGCTTCGATCCCTAATTTTTGCCTGGACCGCCCTTTCGGGTTTTCAGTCCACCGGGATACCCTTTTTTCCCAAGTTGCCTTTTCAGGTTTTTGACTTGCCGGGTGTACAGTTTTTTTTCATTTTCATCCCTTACTTTTTCCCGAACCCTTTTGGTTTGCTGGGAAGCCCTTATTTTTGCCTAGGCTAGTCAGCCTAGATGGTCTTTGATTATGCGTAGTATCTTTTCACTATGTCTACATTGATGGGGTGAGGAAGGTCGTCACCATCCATGGTGGTTAGAATCATAGCTCCTCCCGAGAAAATGTTCTTAACCACAAATGGCCCTTCGTATGTGGGGGTCCATTTTCCCCTGGGGTCACCTTGCGGTAGTATGATGCGTTTGATCACTAGATCCCCGACTTGATATTCTTGACGTCTGACTTTCTTGTTAAAAGCCTTGATCATTCGCTTTTGATATGTCTGACCATGACAGATAGCAATAAGTCTCTTTTCATCAATTAGATTCAGCTGATCAAGTCGGGTTTGGATCCAGCCGTCTTTGTTCAAACCTGCATCCTTCATAATCCTGAGAGAGGGTATCTGGACTTTGATGGGCAGGACTGCCTCCATGCCATACACCAAAGAGTATGGTGTTTCCCCTGTCGACGTCCGTGCTGAGGTACGGTACCCATGAAGAGAAAATGGTAACATCTCGTGTCAGTCTTTGTATGTCACAGTCATCTTCTGCATAATCTTTTTGATGTTCTTGTTAGCTGCTTCAACAACTCCATTAATCTTCGGCCGATAAGGAGAAGAGTTATGATGTTGTATCTTGAACTGTTTACAGAGCTCAGTGATCATTGTGTTATTGAGATTTGTACCATTTTCATTAATAATTCTCTCTGGGACACCATATCGACAGATCAGATTGTGTCAGATGAATCACGCCATGACGTTCTTGGTTACTGTAGAAAAGGAAGTTGCCTTAACCCACTTTGTTAAGTAATCAATTGCTACCAGAATAAAGTGATGCTCGTTAGATGCGGTAGGTCTGATCTCGCCGATCATGTCGATGCCCCACATTGCAAAGAGCCAAGGGGATGTCAAGACATTCAGGGGAACTAGAGGTATGTGCACCTTGTCAGCATAGACTTGGCACTTATGACAGGTTCGAGAGTGCTGATAACAATTGGCTTCCATAGTGGACCAGTAATATCCTGCCCATAGGATTTTCTTTGCCATGGTGTGTCCACTAGAATGAGTTCCGAAGGTACCTTCATGTAATTCTTCCATGATCCTTTCTGCCTCGCTCTTGTCTACACACCGCAACAAGGTTGAATCATGGTTACGCTTATAGAGGATTCCATTACTGATGAAGAACTTCGCAGCGAACCTTCTCAGAAACTTCTTATCATTAACAGATTCCCCCTCGGGGTATTCTTGAGTCTCAAGATACCTCTTTACCTCGTGAAACCAAGGTTTATTTGCTACCTCTTCAGTCTCAATGTCACAGCAATGTGCGGGTTCGTTCAACCTCTCAATGGTAATCAGGGGAGCTTCATTGTCCCACCTAACTTTGAACATAGAAGACATGGTAGCTAGCACGTCCGCCAACTGGTTCTCTTCTCGCGGGAAGTGTTCAAAGGATATCTCCTCAAAGTGTGGGAGAAATGTCAGTACATACTCTCGGTAAGGAATAAGATTCGGGTGCTTCGTATCCCACTCGCCTTTGATCTGACTTATCACCAGAGCGGAATCCCTGAATACACTCAAGAACTTAATCCTCAGGTCAATAGTAGCTCGAAGACCCATGATACACGCTTCATACTCCGCCATATTGTTGGTGCAGTTGAAATATAATTGGGCTGTGAACGGAGTATGACAGCCTTCAGTACAATGCCAATGCCATTACCCAATGCGTTCGAGGCTCTATCAAAATACATAGACCATCGGGATCCCTCCTCGGGTCCTTCATCCGGTCCAGGTTCTTCACAGTCGATTACCAACATGATATTCTCATCCGGGAACTCGAAATTCATGGGCTGGTAGTCATCCATGGCCTGATGCGCCAAATGATCCGCCAATACACTCCCCTTGATTGCTTTTTAGGTTGTGTATTGGATGTCGTACTCGGTTAGGATCATCTACCATCTTGCTATCCTTCCAGAGAGAGCGGGCTTCTCAAAAATATACTTGACCGGATCCATCTTTGATATCAACAAGGTAGTGTGAGTCAGCATATACTATCTCAGTCGGCGAGCAGCCCATGCCAAAGCGCAACAAGTTTTCTCGAGCAATGAGTATCGGGTCTCACAGTCGGTAAACTTTTTGCTAAGGTAATAAATGGCGTGCTCTTTTCGACCAGACTCGTCATGCTGCCCCAGCACACACCCCATTGAATTGTCTAGCACTGTCAAGTATAATATCAAAGGTCTTCCTTTAACTGGAGGCATCAGAATTGGTGGTTCTTGAAGGTATTCTTTGATTCTTTCGAAAGCGGTCTGGAATTCATCATTCCACTTTACCACTTGATCTTTCTTCAGCAGCTTAAAGATTGGCTCACAAGTAGCAGTCAGATGTGAAATGAACCTGGCGATGTAATTTAGACGTCCCAAGAAACCTCTAACTTCTTTTTCTGTGCGGGGAGCCGGCATCTCTTGTATGGATTTTACCTTTGTAGGGTCTACCTGAATACCCTTATCACTGACGACGAAACCCAGAAGCTTACCAGACCTTACCCCGAAGGTACACTTGTTCGCATTCAACCTTAGCTTGTACGTCTTCAACCTGTCAAACAGTTTCTAGAGATGATCAAGGTGCTCTTCCTTAGTCTGGGACCTGGCTATCATGTCATCAATATAAACCTCGATCTCGTGGTGAATCATATCGTGGAACAAAGCAACCATGGTACGCTGATAAGTTGCCCTAGCATTCTTCAACCCAAAAGGCATTACCTTGTAACAGAAGGTGCCCCACTGTGTAACGAAAGTTGTCTTCTCCATGTCCTCAGGAGCCATCTTGATCTGGTTATATCCATAAAATCCATCCATGAAGGAGAAGATCTTGTGTTGTGTGGTGTTGTTGACTAGAACATCAATGTGAGGAAGTGGGAAGTCATCCTTGGGGCTTGCCTTGTTCAGATCCCTGTAGTCCACACACATCTGTACCTTACCGTCCTTCTTAGGTACCAGAACGACATTAGCAACCCATTGCGAATAAGAAGTGACAGCTAAGAATCCTGCATCGAATTGTTTCATGACCTCTGCCTTGATTTTCTCTGACATTTCAGGGCGCATACGGCGGACCTTTTGCTTTACCGGAGGGAAGTCTTCTTTAGTCGGCAGGCGATGTACCACGATATCAGTGTCTAAACCAGACATGTCTTCATAGAACCAGGCGAAGATCTCAACATAGTCGTGTAGCATCCGTATTAACCGTTGTTTGACTCTAGGCTCCAAATTTGCACCTATTTTAACCTCTTTCTTGTCTTCCTCTGTACCCAAATTCACTGACTCAACTGGCTCTTCATGAGGCTGTATGGCCCTTTCTTCCTGCTGTAACAGTCTAGCAAGTTCTCTAGGCACCCCACAATCATCCTCACCTTCATCCTCGACTTGGTTGATTGGTTTATAAAGTCATAACTGGCAGTAGCAGAGTTGTTATCAATGGGATCCAGAGTGGATATGGATCTGCAGTATGATATGTGAGTGTGTGTAAGAGAATAGATGTTTTGATAAAGTGAGAGACAGAAAAAGAAAAACAAGGAGCTCAAAATTTGTATGCAAGAAACATCCAATGCTTTATTAATGATATATGAAATGACAAATAATAGCCCTCACAAGCAAAGCCAAGGTGCCTCGGGCAAGACACTGGGTCGTAAAGTTTTAAATTGTTTATTACAAATCTTAAAACAAATGAGTCAATTACTGCGGAATAAAAGAAACAGGTATGAAGTCCCCAGCTGTCCAGTTATTCGGTCCATCGTTGGTTGTTGGGTAGATCCAGTCGTCGATGTCTGAATCTTCTTCACCGTCTTCAACTGCATTAATTCCCCGATTACTGATGTGTAGAGGAGGTCTTCCGGCCCGAGCGCGCCTAACAGCCCTTTGAGCCCCTGTAGTAAAGCCTAAACCAAATCTGTCAGTTTTGTGAGTGAAATCAGGGAGTTGACCCCAATTGGTACACCCACCTTCTTCAACCACGGCCCTGGCGTCCTTGAGAGAAGCCATCTTCAATGGAGGTTTATTGGTAGTAACTTCAGTTGATGCCAAGATCGGAGGGACCTCTTCAAAATTCTGATAAGGAGTTTCTATGAATTCCCTGTCTATCTCTATGTAACGGAAGGAATTGAGGTGACTCATCATATATTCTTCTTCACCTTGCACTGTGAAAATCTTTCCCTTCACCGGATACTTCAGCATTTGATGGGGTGTGGAAGTAACTGCCCCAGCCTCATGGATCCAAGGACGACCCAGCAAGTAAGAATATGACGGCCTGATATCCATTACGTAGAAGGTGGACCCAAAGGTATGAGAACCCACTTTGACAGGGATGTCCACCTCCCCGTGCACCATTCTCTGATATCCGTCAAAAGCCCTTACCACAATGTTACTAGGCTTTAGAGTCAAACCTTCACAATCCAAACGGTCAAATGCTTTCTTCGGCAGAACATTCAGTGAAGACCCGGTGTCTACCAGCACATGAGCCATAGTGGTGCCCCTGCACTCAATCGAGACATGCAGAGCATCATTATGCTTCCTTCCTTTCGGTGTCAGATTCGCATCTGAAAAACCAAGCTCATTGTCAGCAGTCAGGCTGGCCATACAATATTTGAACTGATCTGCTGAAGTTTTCTGCGGCACATGCACAGTCTTGAGAAATGCAATCAAAGCCTTCACATGGGCTTCAGAACACAACAGCAGAGACAACATGGATATCTTCGATGGGGTTTGCCCCATCTTCTCGACCATATTGTAGTCGCTCTTCTTAATGATTTTCAGTATTTCCTCTATTTCTTGTTTAGGGGCTTCCACAACGATTTTCTTAGGTGCCTCCGTTCGGGCAGGTTCACCTATAATTTCCTTGCCCCGAGTCTCAGACGGCTCAGTAGCAGGGGTAATAACTTGAGTAGGAACAGGAGAAATGTCAGGAGTGCTGGTTGGAGCAGCAGTTGGAATAACAGTAGGCTTGATGATCTTCGGAGCAATTTCAGGAGAGAAAACCTTTCCGCTTCGGGTAACCTTACTAGTTCCGACAATATTACTGACATCAGTATTAGCTTCTTCATTCTTCAGATCTTGCTTAATGCCATGATAGTACACATCAGCACCATAATGCCATGTGTGATACGGTGGGAGAACTGACTTGGGTTTTACGTTTGTTTTCGCAAATGTTTCGGTTGAGCAAGAGTCGCCACCGACTTTTTATTTTATCCTAAGGAAAGGTTAAAAAGCACAGCAAAAACCTTTGAGATGTTTTCTTGGGTTCGAGGAGTAGATTAAAGAAAGGGAAGGTATTAGCACCCTTTCTATCCATGGTTATCCATGGGCTCTTAGTTACTTGCTTAGATCACTTGCCTTGTGTTTTCAATTGTTTGAAATGGTGCTTTGTGTGTGGGTTTGAAAATGTTTTGAAAAGAGGGCATTTGTTGTGGCAACCTTTGTAATGATCCATGTTTGAATGTATACAAAGGTGTATATCTTTTGAAAAGATTTCAATGTTTTTGAAATTTGTTTTGAAAGTGTTGTGGAGTGTGGTTTTGAAAAAATAGGCAAGTGTGTTTTGCAAGTTTTGTTGAGTAACTAAGAGTTGTCTACCCTTAAATTTACTCAAAGGTTTTTCTCATGTTTTAACCCTTTTAACAGTATTGTTCCACCATTGTATTTGGTGGACAATCTTGTGTTAGGATGTTTACGGGACAGGCGCGGGTCATCGTATGGACCATGAATGCAATGGTGCCAAGTGTCTTTGGCAATTTGCTTGAAGGGACTTGATCATTTTGATAGGCAACTTTCGAAAGCGTCATCGAGGGACTATGATCATTTGAATTGTTTTGTTTTTCCAAAGAAACTCGACGTGCAAGCATGGCCCATTATTGAAGGCAACAAGTGGAGAAACCCTAGGGGTGCAAGTGTGATTGGTGTTGTCCATTTTCATGCTTTTTATCTTTTGTTTAGGTCAACTATTCATTATTTGATTTGCATACAAACCCTAAGTCTATCATGACATATTTAGAAAGCTTTAAAATGCGGAATTTAAAGTCCTAAATTATTACAAAATAATCATGGGGATGGGGGTACAAATGTTCAAATGGGGATGAGACTTAATAGGAGAGTAGTATCCAAATAAATTTACAACCAAATCGAATCAATCGCAAATATAAAATGTATCAATGTATAAGAATAAAGCAATGTGTATGTGTAAATGTATTTGTGTAAGTGTATGTGATTTATTTACAAGTGAGAATGATTAACTTAATGAAAAATTAAGTATTGTTTATTTGTCAAGTATTATCATCTTTTTGTTAATATGTACAAACAATAAAATTTAATAAAAATAAAATAAAAGGTGTTTTAAGTTTAAGAAAAAGAAAACATTTTAAGTTTAATGTCTTATGTTAATATCTTTTTATGTACAAAGTTTTTAACTAAAAAAAATGAGACGTTTTAATTTTAAGAAAATCAATATTTGTGCATTTAGTTAATGTTTTCTTATGTAAACTAAAAAAGCTTTAATAAAACAAAATGTTTAAACCTAAAGAAATCTAATATCCACATATTTTGAGTATAATAAAAAAGGTACGGTTAGTAAAATTTAATGTAAAGAAAGGTATTAAATAAAAAGAAGAAAGGATTGAAATGGGCTAAAGAAGGTTTGGGCCCAATCAAAAACGCATCAGGCTAAGTCAGGGGGGGGGGGGTACACGCCTGAGTTGTAATGGGCTTAAGGCTGATGAAAGGGGAAAGGCCCAATTTGCTTCACAAATGTTTTAGGGTTTCAGTGTGCTTTGTGTTATTCTGGATTAGGGTTAGGCAATACACTTGAGCGGCACCGTTCACTTCGTTTCTATCCTCTTCATCTTCTCAAGCTGGACATGGCTTACTGACGCCCCTCCGTCCTTGTTGCCAGGCGCCGTTCCCTCTCTCCATTCCCCATGGTCACGCGGGCAGCGACGTTTGCAAGGTAATGATCTCAATGCTTATGTTTGTAGGGTTTCCAGTTCGTACACGTTTTTTACTCCTTGGTAAATTCTAATCTCTGAATATTATCATTGTTATGTGAGGTGTGAAGGAAAAAAAAGTAGAAAAGTTATACCTTTGTTGCCTTTTGAAAAATGGAGGAGAGAGCTGGAGGAGGCGCCTAGGGTGGCCGGACGGAGAACGCGATGCTGACTTGCTCTTGCTGGAACACCTGGTACATTTGTTTTGCTTCTTTAGGGTTTCATGATGAACTTCTGAAAACCTTGTATAATCACTTTTTTCCTCTTCTTATGTTGGCTTCTGTATGCTTGGTATGCTGCCTATTGCTTGCTTGCTCGTTTGACCCTTTCAATGATGCTTATCTGAGATGCTTCTTTTCTTCTTCTCTTGTTAACCTCTGTTGCTTGTATGTTGATATGCTGAGATTGATTTGAATATTGTTTATTGCTTTGTTGGCCCTGAGTATGATAGTGTTGATGTTGTTGCACCCTATGATGAAAGTTTTCTGAGGGTTTGTGTTGCCTGACTTTGAGTTGCCTTGAATGCTTGATATGCTGGTTATTGCCTTGTATGCTTGAGTTGCTTTTTCCTCTTCTTCTTGTTGGCTTGCTGAGATACCTGATATGTTGGTTACTCGATGATGAACTCTTTGAGTTCTGAGAGTTTGGGCTTCAGTTTGAGGCTTGGCTTATGGTACTGGTTCAAGGCTTATGGTTTAGGCTTGGACAGGGTAGGTGCTTTGAATGGTAAGGCTTGAAGTTTGATGCTTTGGTTTACAACCTTCAGGTTTAATGCAGGCTTTTATGGCTAAGCTTGATGCTTCTGGTTTGAATATGTTAGCAGGTTTTGATGTTTTGTTACAGTTCAAGGCAGGCTTGGCTTTGAATGTAGGTTTAAGGTTTGTTGTGAGGTTTGGAGGCAGCTTGACAGTTCAGGAAGATTTGATGCTTAGGCTTGTGTTGAAAACCTGTTTAAGCTTCAGTTTGAGGCTCTTTGACTTGATGCAGGTTTAGAGGCTTTGGCTTTCAATGTTACCGTTTGGTTTGTGTTTCTTTTCTTTGTGTTCTTTCTGTCTCTCTCTATTGTGTTGATAACAGTTTGTTTTATATATTTCTTTCTTCAAGCCTAAGCCCTGTAAGCCTGTAAGCCTTTCTTTTTTTCTCTCTTCTCTCTCTCCTGACAGATTTTTAAGCATTTAATATTGCTTAGATGTACTCTTTTCTGAAAAAGTAGCTGCTGGAAAATGATGATTTGAACCTTGCTTGCATTCTAGTTTTCTTCTGCATACTTCTTATCTCCTTTTTCCAGAATTTCTGCTTCTTTGTGTACTTCTTTGTCAGTTTTGAATAGCCTTTTGATAGCTTGGTACCTTTGACAGTTTTGGATAGTTTGCTGTTCAGTTTGGACTTTGTTGATCTGGTTAGGCAATTCAGTTTGCCTTTGTACTTGTACATGCTGTTAGGAATTTTTGAAATGGGCAAATTGTTGACAATGCAGTATGTTTGAAAAATTTGAATTTGTGCAATTTGTAGCTTTTGTGCATTTCATATTTTAATACAAGCATATTCTATCCCTCTTTGTGAACCAAGAGCAATCTTGTGATTTGCAGAGAGGGGAACAACTGATTCCGGCCAGCTACTTTTAATGATGATTTTTGAATTAACTGTCCGCCTTTAATTTTTATCTGCATTTGACCTTTTTTCTCTTCTTTGTTTTGCAGATGAAAATCAATGGAGCAAAAGAGGAGTAGCAGTATAGAAGATGAAAACTTAGGAATTTAGGATAGTTTCAATTTATTCTTCAATTATTTGTAACATTATCATTGGAAACAAAATGTAAATAAATTTACAGTTGTTTAAATAATAATTTGTAACAAACAATTAAATATGAATAAAAATCTCTTTTTGTCAGTTAATTCCTTCTTTCTTTTCAATTGTTTATTTTAATTATTTGAGTTTCTTAAATTAAAACAATTGGAAATAAATCCAATTATTCTGACTTAGAAAAAGAAATAATTAATAAACGTCCGGCGTTCCGAATTAAACATAACAATGCACAGTCAAATCAAACAAACATCCACATGTACTTTTTTTCAATGATTAAATCCAAACACTGCAAATTCTCAATCCAAATGCCTCAGTCCAAATCTCAGAGTAAACTGAAAAGAACTTGTAGAATTAATTCTTTCTGCGCGCACAAACCCTAGTTCTTGGTTAAATGTCAGAGAAGCGCCTGTCTAATTAAACCTGAGCCAAACTCAAACAAAACCCTAGCAATCTGCTTGAACTGCTCCAGAGCCATGAAAACCCTAAATTTGTCTGACTGATAAGAAAAATTCTGTTTGACCGATTCTTGAGCCAGTCTAAAAAAATCAGGAAAAGCCCGAAGCTGTGATTTCTTGTGGAAAAGAGGAGGGAAAATTTTGGGGTACAACAGTTGCCCCTGTTCAATCTTCTTGAACCTGAAGAGTTAGATTGGCAAGTTTTCCATTCGCGACTTGAAGGTAAAAGGAGATTGGACACTAGAGTGCCCAAAAATTTGCACTCGGTGATGTGATGGTGGAGGGAATGGGCTTAAAGATGCCATTTGGTGATGGGCTTAGAGATGCCATCTGGAGATGTGACAGAACCTTGTCGGGAATGGGCTTATAGATGCCATTTGGAAGTGTGATGGATAGTTGTGGAGATGGGCTTAAAGATGCCATCGGGAGGTGTCGATCGCGTAAGGGATTCCTTAGCGAGAACTTGCGTACCTGAGAAAGAAAGATAATTTCCTGGCCTGTTACAGGGGTTGATCTTCAAACTCTTCATGCAGATATGCCTTGGCTAGATACAGGAATCAAATCCGGAACTTCAAAAGGTTGCTTACAGACGTGCCCTGGATGGACACAGGTATCGAATCTCTAAACTCTTCATGCAGACATGCCCTGGCTGGATACAGGTATCGAATCTACAATCAGTTACTCACAGATATGCCCTGGATAGATACAAGAATCGAATCTGGAATTGGTCGTCTACAGATATGCCCTGGCTAGATACAGGAATCGAATCTCTAAACTCTTCATGCAGACATGCCCTGGTTGGATACAGGTATCGAATCTACAATCAGTTACTCACAGATATGCCCTGGCTAGATACAGGAATTGAATCTGGAATTGGTCGTCTACAGATATGCTCTGGCTGGATACAGGAATCGAATCTCTAAACTCTTCATACAGACATGCCCTGGCTGGATACAGGTATCGAATCTACAATCAGTTACTCACAGATATGCCCTGGCTAGATACAGGAATCGAATCTGGAATTGGTCATCTACAGATATGCCCTGGCTGGATACAGGAATCGAATCTCTAAACTCTTCATGCAGACATGCCCTGGCTGGATACAGGTATCGAATCTACAATTAGTTACTCACAGATATGCCCTGGCTAGATACAGGAATCGAATCTGGAATTGGTCGTCTACAGATATGCCCTGGCTGGATACAGGAATCGAATCTCTAAACTCTTCATGCAGACATGCCCTGGCTGTATACAGGTATCGAATCTACAATCAGTTACTCACAGATATGCCCTGGCTAGATACAGGAATCGAATCTGGAATTGGTCGTCTACAGATATGCCCTGGCTGGATACAGGAATCAAATCTCTAAACTCTTCATGCAGACATACCCTGGCTGGATACAGGTATCGAATCTACAATCAGTTACTCACAGATATGCCCTGGCTAGATACATGAATCGAATCTAGAATTGGTCATCTACAAATATGCCCTGGATGGATACAGGAATCGAATCTCTAAACTCTTTATGCAGACATGCCCTGGCTGGATACAGGTATCGAATCTACAATCAGTTACTCACAGATATGCCCTGGCTAGATACAAGTATTGAATCTAGAATTGTGACAGTTGATAGTAATCATCTTCGGATTGTCCTTTTTCCTGAAAAGGCAAGACATCAGTTGTATGCAATGTCATGATGTATGAAATGCATGAGGTCATGATGTTTTCAAGAATAAATGAGATTGTGTGATATGATGTGTATATGTATGTAAGCAGGATGTATAAAACGTGAAATGTTTATGAATGTGTTTTCGTCTGGGAAAATAAATCCTTGACGAATTCCGGGAGCTTGTTGAATCCTGGGCTGAGGTTGAAGAGTAGAGTTCTTCGCTTCCGCTGGGGATTATGGTTGCAAGAATAAATCGGTAGGAGAAGATGACTCCGTTGGGGAATAAACTTGTTGGAGAAATTACTCTGCGGGGAATTACTCTGTGGAAAGAGATACTTTGCTGAGGTTTTGATGAGAGCTCCTCTGGGGATTCCACTAGTAAGTTATGTTGGGGAATTTGATGAACTCCGCTGGGGATAGGAAAAATCTTGACTGCTGTCGGGGAAAGTGAATCCTTGACTGCTGCAGGGGAGTTAGCTTCTGGAAGGCTCTCTGGCTGGGGAAGTCGAGAATCTTTTGATCGTTGCAGGTACTGATCAGGTTGGTCAAGGAGATACTGTCCTGGCTTATTTCAGGTGTTGATCTCTGACCTGAGAAAGAAAGATGGTTCCCTGGCTTGTTACAGGTATTGATCTTCATTCTCCTCATGTAGATAATTTCCTAGCTCGTTACAGGTGTTGATCCACAATCCGTCGTCCACAGATATTTTCCTGGCTTGCTACAGGTGTTGATCTGGAACTTAAGAAATGTTGGTCAAGGAGATATTGTCCTGGCTTGTTTCAGGTGTTGATCTCTGACCTGAGAAAGAAAGATGGTTCCCTGGCTTGTTACAGGTATTGATCTTCAATCTCTTCATGTAGATAATTTCCTGGCTCGTTACAGGTGTTAATCCACAATCAGTCGTCCACAGATATTTTCCTGGCTTGCTACAGGTGTTAATCTGGAACTTAAGAAAGGTTGGTCAAGGAGATACTGTCCTGGCTTGTTTCAGGTGTTGATCTCTGACCTGAGAAAGAAAGATAGTTTTCATGGCTTGTTTCAGGTATTGATCTTCAATCTCTTCATGCAGATAATTTCCTGGCTCGTTACAGGTGTTAATCTACAATCAGTCGTCCACAGATGTTTTCCTGGCTTGCTACAGGTGTTGATCTGGAACTTAAGAAATGTTGGTCAAGGAGATACTGTCCTGGCTTGTTTCAGGTGTTGATCTCTGACCTGAGAAAGAAAGATAGTTTTCCTGGCTTGTTTCAGGTATTGATCTTCAATCTCTTCATGCAGATAATTTCCTGGCTCGTTACAGGTGTTAATCTACAATCAGTCGTCCACAGATATTTTCCTGGCTTGCTACAGGTGTTAATCTGGAACTTAAGAAAGGTTGGTCAAGGAGATACTGTCCTGGCTTGTTTCAGGTGTTGATCTCTGACCTGAGAAAGAAAGATAGTTTTCGTAGCTTGTTTCAGGTATTGATCTTCAATCTCTTCATGCAGATAATTTCCTGGCTCGTTACAGGTGTTAATCTACAATCAGTCGTCCACAGATGTTTTCCTGGCTTGCTACAGGTGTTAATCTGGAACTTAAGAAATACTCCACTTTGAGAATGAGAATCTTCATTTTGTCGGGAGTCAGAAATTGGGAGTATACCAATCTTTTGAGTTGATGAGAATCTTCATGCTTGAGAGAAACAAATTTTTAGGAGCTTCAATTGTCTGTTATTCTGTTGGTGGTTGTAACTTCCAGCAGGTGATGAAGGAATTGTTGGACACTTTTGACATTCGAATGCCCCAAGTGGTGATGAAGGAGTCTTGAATCAGATTACTCTGCCAATTGAGAGATTTCTTGAAATCTTGACTGGACTGCCCCAGGTTAACTGAACTTTGAAAGATCTGTTGAAACCTTGACTGGACTGCCCCAGGTTAATTGGATGGTGACATGTCATGCCCCTTGTTGATAGGAGACTTGTCGTTGGAAGTGTCATCCTTTTGAAGTGATTTTTGTTCACTGAGAGAGTTTTCGTTCCTCCGAACATTCGCTGTATGAATTTCTTCGCTGTCAAACAAATAGTCAAATGCAAACAGTGATATTCAAGCAATGCAAAGTTTATGTCTGTCTTAAAGTTTTGAAAAATGCGTTTTTTAGCAGAAAACTTTTCATAAGACAAGTTCAACACAAGATTTTAGAGCAAAGCCTTACAGGAGTCAGGATACCTTTTGTAACAGTATACTTTCGAACTAACCCATGCTTCAATTAGGACTTTTGAAGGGTTGTAACGTGGTATGGTTCACGGTTTAAGAAACAAAGGATAAAGGCTCAAAGTATATTTGTGCCCACCCGCTCTTCGTGATGTTCTTCAACCCTAAGCTCAGTTAATTTGTGTGTCGCACTCTATTCGAGTTTGGAACGACTCTTTTGGGTGATGGTTCAACAGTTGAATTTGGGAGACAATCATCATCTCCTTTTTTCTTTTTCAACATTTTTCATGTTGTTGAGGATTTGTAATGACCTCTTTCCTTTGATTTTGATTTGTTATCCCTAACTTTTGTCTGACCGTTCTTGTTTCCAGGATTACAGTCAGCGGGATGCCCCAGCTTTCTTAAGCCTCCTTTACAGGTTTTGGCTTGGTTGGCTTTTTTTTTTTTGAGAGATTGACTGCCTATGTGATAGGGAACCATCACTGTTTTTTGATTCCAAAGGAATGTCTCTTTTTTTTTGACGTCGTTCGTTGTGTTACGAACTGAGAGTTTGCGACTTTAATGCGCATTTTCTTTTGAATTAACTAAGATACTACCCTGCCCCAGGTTTATATCAAAGGTTTCGATTTGTTTAGAACAGAAAACTCCTACTTCTTTGGCTCGAAGGGGTTGACTAGGGATTATCTTCCTTATAACTCCAGTGTTTGGGAATTGAAAGAAATGCCTGTACATCATCAGCAAGGTCTGTTCAAAAGCATACTGTATGAGATTACGGTATTGTTTCGTCATCCTCCCTCTAAAGGCTTGCAGCTTTTTATCAAGAGTTAAATATCGTAAAGAAAGCACAAGAGTAGTGAAAACGAATGGATGAATTCAAGACAAACATATGCAATGCATTAATGAAACAAGAGTTTGACATTAAAAGATAATTGTTTGAACAACAAAAGTCTTTCAGATAATTGTTTGAAAAATTCAGATGGAACAAAAGTCTTTCAGTTTGAGCTTTGTCACTTCAGGTGGAGAACTCCTTAACGGAAGATTTTCATCTCGCCGTCTGGCATGAACCTCAGCACTCCAATGTCAATCAGATCTTGAATCTTGTTCTTCAAGGCCCAACAGTCGTCGGTGTCATGTCCCGGGCTGTAGGAGTGGTATACACAAAATGCATCGGGATGATAGTTAGGAGCGGAGGTATTGGGCTTCCGAATAGGATCCCTCAAAGCAGTCAGATTGACCTCTAACAAGCGCTCCAGTATTAGAGATGACGGTATGTCAGTCTCAGTGAATTGTCTTCCCGACGTATCTTGATTACGCCGATTACCCCGTTGACGCTGGCGAGGTTGTTGTTGGGCTTGTGACCCTGAATCAAGCAAAGGAGCCTTCCCCTTGTCTCCTTGTCTGGATGGGGGTTGAGTGGTGACTTGCTCTTCAACCTCAGATGTTTGCCCCAGTTGGTTGTTCCGAAGCAGTTGGTTGACGAGAATTCTAAGTTCCTCTTGTCTTTGAGCCAAGTCCTGGATGAGAGCCATCTGGCCCACCAGTTGCCCCGTCATTTGGATCCTCATTGTTGTCAGCTCAGACTGCAGTGCTTCCAACTGATCACTCCTGGCATTGTTTGAATTCCCCTGAACCATGCCCCTTGTGAGGAGAGCTTTCACTTCTTCTTGCCCCAAGGACAGGTTCAAGAACATTTCCTGCAGCTGAGCAGTCTGGTCCTGGATATCCTTGACAGTCCTTTCTAGAGCCATCTCTTACTGAAATAAACAGTAGGAGAGTAAGGAAACCTAAAAAAGGAAAAAATCGTCAAGATGCAATGCATGATATGTAGATGCATGCTTTCAAGGATCTCTTGGGGTAAACACAAGAGAATGTTAGAGGTTGAACTTTGATCTTTGATTGGAGATCTTTGCCCCGGTGGATGTCTTTCCACGAGAATCAAGCTCACCATGTCAAGTGGGTCATAGCCCCTGATTCAAGTTGTTGCACTTGATCTTTGATTGGAAAACTTTGCACCAGTGGATGTCTTTCCACGAGAATCAAGCTCACCATGTCAAGTGGGTCATAGCCCCTGATTCAAGTTGTTGTACTTGATCTTTGATGGCATTTGCTTAGAGGAGAAAACCTCTTGCCTCTTGGTAGACGTCTGGTTCAACGTAACCCTGCATCAAAAGAACCCTCGAGATCCTTGAAATGGTTATTGAAAATGCTATGGTATGATGTCATGATGTTATGTACATGCATGCAAAAGCAAGTAAGTGTATATACAGGTAATCATATTCACACAAAGAAAACAAGTCCTTAGGTTTAGGCTTGCATGGGGTTTGTAGGTAAGTACCCTCTTTCAGTTTCTTTGGCTCATCCTGTCCTAGAAATTGAAACCGGGTTCTAAGGAGCTCAATATCACTGGATTGTTTTCTGTGTTCATTATTTTGGTTTAGCCACTTAACTGGCGACCAAAATATTCCAAGAAAACAACCCTCAATGAGTGTAGTATCGAGTATCTACCAACTTCGGACTGCACCAAAGTCGGTCATCTCATTATCCCTAAAAAGGCTAAGATGGTCAATTAAGGTTCTAAGAGTTCGTTAGTGCTTCACGACATCACTCAGCGGCCCCGTACTCTCCTTGATTGAACTCAAGGGTTACCGGTACTCACAAATATGTCACACTAACATAGCTTACTGCTTCAACCATGTCGGTATATCCCACACAGTTCCCTCACAGTTTTTTTGCTATTTACCTAAAAAGGTGCCCCCAAATCCGGGTGTAGGATTTACAACAAACCCAACCAAGGACCCAAAAAGTAAAGCAATCAAAGCAATCAAAGCAAGTATGTAAAGGTGATCTAAACCCTAAGGTAACCCCACTTTTAGGTAGTCCTCAGCAGAGTCGCCAGTTCTGTGATACGGTAGGAGAACTGACTTGGGTTTCGCGTTTGTTTTCGCAAATGTTTCGGTTGAGCAAGAGTCGCCACCGACTTTTTATTTTATCCTAAGGAAAGGTTAAAAAGCACAACAAAAACCTTTGAGATGTTTTCTTGGGTTCGGGGAGTAGATTATAGAAAGGGAAGGTATTATCACCCTTTCTATCCATGGTTATCCATGGGCTCTTAGTTACTTGCTTAGATCACTTGCCTTGTGTTTTCAATTGTTTGAAATGGTGCTTTGTGTGTGGGTTTGAAAATGTTTTGAAAAGAGGCCATTTGTTGTGGCAACCTTTGTAATGATCCATGTTTGAATGTATACAAAGGTGTATATCTTTTGAAAAGTTTTCAATGTTTTTGAAAGTTGTTTTGAAAGTGTTGTGGAGTGTGGTTTTGAAAAAATAGGCAAGTGTTTTTTGCAAGTTTTGTCGAGTAACTAAGAGTTGTCTACCCTTGAATTTACTCAAAGGTTTTTCTCATGTTTTAACCCTTTTAACAGTATTGTTCCACCATTGTATTTGGTGGACAATCTTGTGTTAGGATGTTTACGGGACAGGCGCGGGTCATCGTATGGACCATGAATGCAATGATGCCAAGTGTCTTTGGAAATTTGTTTGAAGGGACTTGATCATTTTGATAGGCAACTTTCGAAAGCGTCATCGAGGGACTATGATCATTTGAATTGTTTTGTTTTGCCAAAGAAACTCGACGTGCAAGCATGGCCCATTATTGAAGGCAACACGTGGAGAAACCCTAGGGGTGCAAGTGTGATTGGTGTTGTCCATTTTCATGCTTTTTATCTTTTGTTTAGGTCAAACTATTCATTATTTGATTTGCATACAAACCCTAAGTCTATCATGGCATATTTAGAAAGCTTTAAAATGCGGAATTTAAAGTCCTAAATTATTACAAAATAATCATGGGGATGGGGGTACAAATGTTCAAATGGGGATGAGACTTAATAGGAGAGTAGTATCCAAATAAATTTACAACCAAATCGAATCAATCGCAAATATAAAATGTATCAATGTATAAGAATAAAGCAATGTGTATGTGTAAATGTATTTGTGTAAGTGTATGTGATTTATTTACAAGTGAGAATGATTAACTTAATGAAAAATTAAGTATTGTTTATTTGTCAAGTATTATTATCTTTTTGTTAATATGTACAAACAAGAAAATTTAATAAAAATAAAAGAAAAGGTGTTTTAAGTTTAAGAAAAAGAAAACATTTTAAGTTTAATGTCTTATGTTAATATCTTTTTATGTACAAAGTTTTTAACTAAAAAAAATGAGACGTTTTTATTTTAAGAAAATCAATATTTGTGCATTTAGTTAATATTTTCTTATCTAAACTAAAAAAGCTTTAATAAAACAAAATGTTTAAACCTAAAGAAATCTAATATCCACATATTTTGAGTATAATAAAAAAGGTATGGTTAGTAAAATTTAATGTAAAGAAAGGTATTAAATAAAAAGAAGAAAGGATTGAAATGGGCTAAAGAAGGTTTGGGCCCAATCAAAAACGCATCAGGCTAAGTCAGGGGGGTACACGCTGATGGGGTCTGCGATGACTTAATGTCAGATGGTATCTTAACTGCAAGCGCACAGCCTATCAGGGTAGTAATAAAAGATTGTCGAATCCACAGGGACTTTGTAATCACGCTAGTGTTGTAAAACAGGTTGGTTTAGCTAAGGCGGAAATTGTCACGTTGGTTTTGGGAAGATTAAGGAAGGTAAATTAATTGGTTTTAAAGTAATTATAAAATGAACGGTCGGTATGCAATAGAGTCGACGTAAGGGATCTAATCGGACCTAGGCATATAAGGATGGTCAACTTGGTTTATCTGTAAAATTAATCAGTTTGAAAACCCTCAACTCACACTTTCATGGTCTTATCTCAGATTATACGTCTAAAGCCCTATACCTGCTTTCGCTAGCCTATAAGTGTTTAGAAGTATTTTTTGGAAACTTAATTAATTCTAATTTGGTTTAAAGCGCTTTCACTGTATTTAAATCAAATGCCTAACTTTAGCTATCCGGTTAAAAACCTCACACTTTCGTGGTCTCGATCTAACCTATTTACTCTTCTTACTTTCGTAACAAAGATTTTATTATTAAGCATAAAAAGTTATAACCAGAGTTAAGTTGATTAGAGTTTTAGCCTAAGTTTGATTAGATGCCTAATGTCTCTTACTATTCCATACCGACACTAAAGGTTTAGCTAGCCATGGAAATTAAAATAAACATACTGTAAATAAAAGCAAACAAATATAAATTGGACATTATAAATAATAAATAACAAGCATGCATTAATTAATTAATTGAAATGAATTTAATACAATTGCAAAATAAAAACCTGACAGTAAAGCCAATACTTCAATCCTTCTTCCACAAATCGGAAACTCGGACTTGGTATCGGGAGTATTGCAAATTCTGAAGCTTGAATGATAAATCTTAAACTAGAATAATAATTCCCTAATGTTGGAAATTATTATTTGGACAGTGGAATTAAAAGAATTGAAATAAACAAATGCTGGAAAATGATAGCTGAAATAATACTGGTTTTAATTTTGGCAGAGCTTCGGCACAAATAAGCTGTAATAAACTCCGTACTTTTAATGTTCAATATTGAGGTATTTATAGAGGAATAAAATCTGGCAGTTGGTTTGAAAACTTGTAACTCAGTCTTCCTTCAAAATCTCCAAAAATATAGTAACGTGCGTAGTTGAGGGAGAAATGGTGAACGTGGTGTTTGACTGGAGAGAATTAAGGAGTTTGGAAACTCCTTCTGTTATGCTTGCCACGTTCTGCATTCTTCAAATAAACTATATACGCGTTACGTTCGTTAGCTTGGCGTCACGAGAAGATTTTGGTCTTTCCCGTGTTACGGTCGTGGCCACTGTGTTACGGTCGTAACACTCTTCAAACTGGCTTACGGTCGTGGCAGCTATATTACGACCGTCACATCTACAAAAATGCAGTTCTTTGATAGATTTGTCTTTTTCTTCTGTACTTTTGATGCTTTCTTGCATTGTTTCATGTTTTCTTCTGTTTTGAGCTCAGTTATGAAATACCTGCAAAAAGTGATGACAAACTCGAAATATTCGGGAATTAATCAGGTCAAAATAATACAGAACAGGCGAATTTCATACAAAATAAACGATACGATTTCGTGTTATCAAATACCCCCATACTTAAAACTTTGCTTGTCCTCAAGCAAAATAATCAAATTAAAAATATCGGACAAGTTTTTATAAACACACATAACTAGTATACCTTTCGTTTTCAAATAATTTCAAGAAATCCTAAGTTAGTTCGGCCGAGAAAATCGAATGAAACAACAACAATACGTAAATGATACAAGCATCAAGCTAGTCGACGACTATCCGTTTTAAAAGAAACATCCAATTATACCGTTATAAGTCAACTCAAGGTTTCTCGTTCATATTTCACCCGGTTTCGTTCTTGCGCAATCACATTAAACCCATTATCCTTGCACGCACTTAGTGGAATAGCCGATTAGTGGTTCTGATCAAAACGTGACGGTTTCTGGCACAATTATGTGGCAACCTCTTTTATCCAATTGCAAGATGTGGGGGATCAAACCGTAGTCTGCCCTACCGAGTTCAGTACCAGATGCTTCCGAACCATCTAGACAATGGATTCTTATGTTACTTAGTAGAAGCTTTTGCATCCGTTGGATTAAACGATCGGGTGAGGATCGCCCAATTTAATTGGTGCAGTATCTATTTCCTTAAAGCATGTAACATTATATTTAAATCAATTTTCAAGATCATCCACTTATGTTCATCGACTTTCCACGTGGATTGTGTTAGGACTGGTGCTGACTGCTAATATAAACTACTAGGGGCTAATTTAAGGTTCAAAACTCAAAGTAGAGGTATAACGAAAATGGAGACGATTCGCGCGAGTAGAGAGTCGAAGGTGTCATAATCGTATAGTTCTCGTTGGATCGTTCTCGGCCTTATAACTAAGATTTTAGTTAAAGAAGGTAACTAACGGTTATGCGAATATAAAAGGCGAAAATTTTTTGGTATGGCTAAATAAAACGGGGAGAAAATGAAATAACGAAATATAACAGAAATAGAAATGAAATTACTCATTCTGGATTAAGAATGCAGTACTCCTCCCACACTATATCAAACATTGTCTCAATGTTATGATGTAATGGCGAGGTTAAATAAAAAGTACATCGGGAAAAACAAGGAAAACAACAAGAAAAGGAAAAACTACTGGCGACCATGGCGGCTTCGGGTTCGTGACCGTCTGGAAGGAGTAGCTTCAGGGTCAGTGTCCTGGGGTCCAAGAGATGTAACATCCATCCTCAAAGCATTAAGCTCGCATAGCACTTCATCAAGCCTTTCGTTTGTCGAGCGCTGACCACTCAAGATTTGGACATTTTGCTGATGTAAGGCGTCATAACGCTCCTGATTCTTCCTTTCAAGAGCTACAGCCATCTGATTCTGCTGATGGAGGGCTCTAAGGACGTCCTCCATAGTAAAAGGAGGTGGTGCAGAAGAGGACGACTCAGGAATGTCAGGCGCGGGAGCAGCTTGATCCATTTCTTCCTGCATTTCATCAGCGGGGCCGACATGAGGTTCTTCTTGAGCAGCAACAGGGCCTTCAGGGTTAAATAGCCAGTTGGCTCGGTTCTGAAGGTCGATTCTGTCCCTGCAAGGCAAAACAATATTAGTGTAAACTCGGTTTTGTATCACTGGATGAAATCTTCCATCGTCCCGCTCGTGGATGAGGTGGGCCGATTTACAATGATCCAAAGTGAGCAGAACCGGTGGTCGGGATGGCAGATGAACAAGGGTGTCACCATGGTTTAGTGCTAAAGAAAGAGAAGTGACAGGCCCTCCAAAATAGAAAGGTTTGCCGCCTCTGGTGCAGATGGAGTGAATATGAGCCAGGAGGAAAGGTGCGGCATTAATTTTCTGACCCGAGAATGCACAATGCATGAAAAATAGCTCCTTTGAGTTGAGCTTGTGGTTGCTATCTCTTGTGAAGATTGTGTTGGACAAGATGCGGTGGAAGTAACGAATGGCGGGGTTATGGATTTGGGTGGCATTTAGGTGATCGTATGAATCAGCCCGATTATTGGTCAAGTTATGCCACAGGTTGAAAGATTCCTCATGAAAAGTGTCAGGCACACGTAGGTGAGCGCCTTCATCGATACAGAAATCAAGTAGGCGACCGAATGCATTCTGAGGGAATTCGTATTCGGTGCTGAAAATTCGGAACCTTACCACACCGGTAAGTTGATTCCTTGCACCGTTTGGATTAATGTAGCAAAATGAACTGAGAAACTCAAGTGTGAGAGTCTCGTACGTCGGTTGTGGCTGGCTACATAGCGTCCAAAGGTTGACACTTTGTAATAGGTGTTGGACACTTTAGAGCAACCCGAGGTTTCGGAGGCAGTCAGTGTCGACGAACCTCGTAGGGTGGATGCCTCGGCGCTGGAACTTTAGGAACCGTGTCCGTTGAGTTTCACCTGCTTCGCCATTTCGTAGGGTGATGCCAGGAATGAGATTGTTCGCCATTTGCATGCAAAGTGTTTGAGTGAAAATGGGTTTTGGTTGGTGAATGAGAGAATGAGAATGATGATACGGGTAATGGATGTATATATGGTGGAAGGAGGTAGTGGAAGTTTGAAAATTGATAGGGATTAATTTTAGGTTGAATGAGGTTAATGGGAAGTTATGGAAGAAGAAGAAGAGAGAAAGGTGCAGGAAAAGGGAACGTTCTGCTAACAGGGTTACTGATGTAACCCGTGTTACGGTTGTAACACCTGGCTGACGAGCATAACGCTCTGAAAGGCGCGTTACGTTCGTGGGGGATAGATGACGATCGTGGCAGCTACAAGTTTTGGTTTTTCACAGAACAGAACACAATACAATTGCACAGAGTATATTTTTATAGCAGCAGAAAATCTCAGGCATTCAAACATAAACACAACATTAATTAATTCAACATATAATCCAACATATATAATTCGCAATAGAGTAGAAAACCGTAGAACACTGTAAGCGGCATAATGATTGTAAGTTTAAAACTGAAAACAAACAATTGCATTAATTTAAATTTAGTAACTTGTTCTTTTTGACAGAAAATAAATGGCGTGTAATTTGAAATGCAGTAACTTAACAAAAATTTGAAACTAACTAAGAACAAAGTATAATGGAAAAAAAATCTAAAAATAAAGAATTGAAAAACTGAAAACTGAAAACTAAGAAACTATAAACTGCTTCATCCAATCTTTTCTTTTAATATTTCCAAAGCTTGAGTGATGTGATAGAACTGCTCCACCGAGATGTCATTCAAACTAATAAGATCCAAACGCATAGTCTTCAATTCATTCTTTATTCCATCAATGTCAGTTTTATAAGCATCCAAAGTGGTCAGAATGGTGTTTAATTGTGTAGTATGTTCTCCTTGGTTTGTATCAGGGGCTGCTTGTGCTTCAGCCATATTTGTAAAGTCATGATAACCAGGAGGGGTTTCGGGATCTGTTTCGTCTTCAGACATGAAATTATTATCAACAAAATAGGATTGTGGTGTTTCCGGTGTCGAAGGGTGATCGGGTGGATTCAATTCGTACAACCAATTTTCACGGTTGTGGACACTTATTCGGGCATGGTTCGAGAGGGTAAAAAGAGTAACAACTTCGTCTCTGATCAGGTAATCATAAGGTGCAGGGCCTAAATTTCCTATTATCCGGTTGTTAAAACAGAAATTAATATGCATAGGCCTAATTGATCTAAATGGTGCACAGTTATTGAGTTGACAACGAGGTCCAAGAGCATGTGCAATCATTGTAACTAATCCTTCCATACTGACAGGAACATTAGGGTCCTCACTAATGCGGGTAAAGGTCTTCATCAGGAGTGGGACCGCATTGACAGGGCGTCCTAGGTTCATACAATAAAGCAGAGATAATTCATCCTTGGATACAGCATTTTGATTTTGTTCTTTTCCAAACAGGGTGTGGGCAAGAATCCTATGGAAATAACGGATGGTTGGGTTATGTATTTCGTTGTTATCCATACTTTCTGGGTCAGGGTGATAGTTTCCGGTTAAAGTACCCCAGAAGTAATCCAGCTCAAAATCCAATATATCGGCCTCAGGGGTGGTAAAAGCTAAGGGTCCACTGGGGAATCCTAATAAAGCAGCTAAGTCCCTATGGTTATAGGTGAATTCAATACCAAAAAGTCTGAAGGTAATGAATCCTTTTCGGGCTCCAACACCGTGTTCAGGGATGTGAACTAGAGAACTTAAGAATTCAAGGGTAAGCTCTCGGTAAGTGACGAACCTATTTTTCAGGTGGGCTTTCTCCCATCCCAACTGGTTAAACATGTAGTAAATACTGTCAGTAATGCCTAAAGAGTCCATAGTGGGTACATCATGATACAGGGTTAAACTGATTGCTCGCTGAGACAAAGCCTCAAATCTTCTTTGTTGGTTTCTACCTCTAAAGGGGGTTCCCATAAAGTTTTGTGGAGGATCCATAGCAAAAACAAAGCGGGGAAACAGAGTAGAGGAGAAAGTAAAGAGAAAAAGATTATTCAGAAATCCTGTGTCAAGTAAAATTGATTTGAAATCAGCAGCAGTTTCATAAAAGTTTTTTTTTTAAATGAAAAATACTTATATAGAATGCAAAAACAAATAAACAAAATAGCAGGTAAAAACAAATAAAATGGGTTGCCTCCCATGAAGCGCTGTTTTTAACGTCATAAGCCTGACGAAATGCCTAGTGAAAGATTAGTCGGGAGAGATAGGTAGCAGTTCTACGAGTTTAAGCTTATTCGTATAATCTCTATTATCTATACGATGATATTGTTTTAACCTCTGCCCGTTCACAATAAACGGGGTGCTATTTCTATCCGTGATTTCTACCGCTCCGCTAGGAGAAACTCTTGTAATTTCGAAAGGACCGGACCATCTAGATTTAAGTTTTCCAGGGAAGAGTCTAAGTCTAGAATTAAATAAAAGTACGACATCTCCCACACTAAATTTTTTTCGAGATAAACGCTGATCGTGCCATTTTTTAGTTCGTTCTTTGTATATTTTAGCGTTTTCGTAAGCGTCTAGTCTTAATTCTTCCAGTTCATGTAAATCGAGGATTCGTTTCTCGCCAGCAGCAGTGTAATTAATATTGAGTGCCTTTATCGCCCAATAAGCTTTATGCTCTAATTCTACCGGGAGATGACATGATTTTCCGTAAACAAGTTTGAAAGGTGTAGTTCCGATAGGAGTCTTATAAGCCGTCATATAAGCCCATAAAGCTTCGTTAAGCTTGGATGACCAATCTTTTCGAGATATCGCGACGGTTTTTTCTAATATTTGTTTAATCTCTCTATTCGAAACTTCGACTTGTCCGCTAGTTTGCGGATGATAAGGCGTTGCTACGCGGTGGTTCACTCCATATTTGGATAGTAATTTATCAAATACCTTTGAAATAAAATGAGATCCACCGTCACTGATAACAAGTCGGGGAACACCAAAACGCGGGAAAATTACATTCTTGAAAAGCTTAATCACTACTCGTGTGTCATTTGTAGGAGAAGCTATTGCCTCGATCCATTTTGAAACGTAGTCGACAGCGACGAGTATAAACTTGTTTCCAAAAGAAGATGGGAAAGGTCCCATAAAATCTATTCCCCAAACGTCAAAGATTTCCACTTCAAGTATTCCTTTCTGAGGCATTTCGTCGCGTCTTGAGATATTACCGGTGCGTTGGCATCGGTCACAGTTTTTAATGGCGACGTGGACATCCTTCCACAGGTTAGGCCAGAAAAGGCCGGCTTGGAGAATTTTGGCACACGTTTTAGAGGTGCTAGTATGTCCGCCACAAGGAGATGAATGACAATGGGAAATGACGTTTTCTATTTCTTCGTCAGGTACACACCGGCGGAAAATTCCATCAGGTCCTCGTTTAAATAAAAGTGGTTCGTCCCAATAGTAACTCTTGAGATCATGGAAGAATTTCTTTTTCTGTTGGTAAGTTAAGTCAGGTGGAAGTGCTCCGACAGCTAAATAATTAACGATGTCAGCATACCAAGGCAATCCTATGGTCATGTCGATGGCTTCCACGACTTCTTTAGCTTCTGGTTTATTTAAATTCAATTTATCTAGGTCGCTTATCATATGTGCTATCAGATGTTCATACGGAAAATCGTCGTTAATCGACACTTGTTCGGGTTTTATACCTTCTAAACGAGATAAATGATCCGCTACGATGTTTTCTGTTCCTTTCTTATCTTTAATTTCCAAGTCGAATTCTTGTAAGAGTAAAATCCATCGGAGGAGTCTGGGTTTTGCATCTTTCTTGGCAAGTAAATATCGGATAGCAGCATGGTCCGTGTAAATGATGATTTTCGCTCCTACAAGGTAAGAACGGAATTTGTCGAGTGCGAAGACCACGACTAAGAGTTCTTTTTCAGTGGTGGCGTAGTTCATCTGAGCTGAGTCTAGCGTTCTGCTGGCGTAGTAAATTGCGTGAAGTTTCTTATCTTTTCTTTGCCCAAGAACTGCGCCTACAGCATAATCACTTGCATCGCACATGATTTCAAAAGGTAACCTCCAATCGGGCGGTTGCATGATTGGTGCAGAAATAAGTGCGGCTTTAAGGGTTTCAAAAGCTTTAAAACAATCGTCATCGAATATGAACTCAGCATCCTTCATTAATAGACCGGTAAGTGGTTTCGTAATTTTTGAGAAATCTTTAATAAAGCGTCGGTAAAAACCGGTGTGTCCTAGAAAGCTTCGTATCTCTCGAACGGTCTTGGGTGGGAGGAGTTATTTAATCACTTCTATCTTAGCTTTATCAACTTCAATTCCTTTATTAGAAATAACATGTCCAAGTACGATTCCTTCTCTGACCATGAAGTGGCATTTTTCCCAGTTGAGCACAAGGTTTACTTTCACACATCGTTCTAAAATACTTTCTAAATTAGACAGGAATCCTTCAAAGCTTTGTCCATACATAGAGAAGTCGTCCATAAACACTTCCATGATGTCATCAATGAAATCTGCGAAGATGGTCATCATACATCGTTGGAAAGTTGCGGGAGCATTACATAATCCAAATGGCATTCGTCTGTACGCGAACGTTCCATAGGGACACGTGAATGTAGTCTTCTCTTGATCATCAGGGTGAATCGGAATTTGGAAAAATCCGGAATAACCGTCTAAATAGCAGAAGTAGGAGTGTTTGGCTAATCGTTCTAACATTTGATCAATAAAGGGTAAAGGGAAATGGTCTTTCCGAGTAGCTTTGTTTAGTTTTCGATAATCAATGCACACTCTGTGTCCACTAACTACTCTTTGTGTTATTGATTCGCCTTGTGCGTTTTTCACGACAGTGACACCTCCTTTCTTAGGTACGACATGCACTGGGCTAACCCATTTACTGTCAGAGATCGGGTATATAATTCCAGCTTCCATTAGCTTTTTGATTTCATCTCTGACTACAGTGCTTAGAATCGGATTGATTCTTCTTTGAGGTTCTCGAGAGGTTTTGCAATCCTCTTCTAATAGAATACGGTGCATATAAATTGAAGGACAAATTCCTTTTAAGTCTGATATGTTGTAACCTAACGCAGTAGGGTATTTCCTTAGAACGTCTAAAATTTTTTGAGTTTTGAGCGTTCCTAAACTGGAATTCACTATTACAGGTCGAGTTTGTTCAGTATCAAGGAATTCGTATCGTAGATTTTTAGGTAGAACTTTCAATTCTATTTTTGGTTTCTTGGAACATGGCATATGATCGGGTGTAAGTGCTAGACTTTCGCTTAGACTGTCATCTTTATATGGTTCTCGCCAATTGTCGTCTTCGAATATCAGAGGGGTTTCGATTTTCACTATTTCGGAATATGTGGTTTGTTCAACTTCCATCTCTCTCACGCACTCGTCTATAATATCGAGTAAATAACATGTGTCATTCATGGCGGGTGCTTGTAGAAATTGAGTGAGGATGAATTCCACTTTTTCCTCTCCGACTTCGAATGTTAATCTGCCCTTCTTGACATCAATTATAGCTCCGGTTGTGGCTAGGAATGGTCTTCCTAGTATGATAGGGGTAACTGAGTCCTCGGTTATGTCCATGATGATGAAATCGGTAGGGATATAGAATTGACCTATTCTAACTGGAACATTTTCCAGTACACCTACAGGGTATTTAACCGATCGGTCGGCTAATTGGACGGACATTTTCGTGGGTCTGAGTTCTCCCATCTCTAGCTTTTTGCAGATAGATAAGGGCATGACACTAATGCTTGCTCCTAAGTCACACAGAGCTTTGTCTATGACAAATTTTCCAATATTACAGGGTATAGAGAAACTACCTGGGTCTTTTAGCTTAGGAGGCATATTGTTTTGAATGATCGCGCTACACTCGGCAGTGAGTGTAATTGTTTCGTTATCCTCTATCTTCTTCTTGTTGGATAGGATTTCCTTAAGAAATTTAGCGTACGAGGGCATCTGAGTGATGGCTTCTGTAAAAGGTATTGTTATATTGAGTTGTTTCAGAAGTTCAACGAATTTCTTGAACTGGCCCATCATTTTGGAATTTGTAAGTCTCTGAGGATACGGTATTGGTGGTTTATAAGGTGGTGGAGGTACATAAGGCTTCTCTTGCTCCACTGCCTCTTGCGTTTCGCTTTCCTTTTCTTTTTCTCTAGGTTCATTGGCTTGTTCAGGCGGCTCGCTCTGCTTTTGGTACATGGCTGGATTTTCTAGTCTCGGGTCAACAGGTCCGTCGAGTTCTTTTCCACTTCTCAGTATCACAGCATTAGCATGTCCTTTCGGGTTGGGCTGTGGTTGACCAGGAAAAATTCCAGCTGGTGCCACAGTAGATCCTTGTTGTTGAGCTACTTGTGAGATTTGCGTCTCAAGCATCTTGTTATGGATGGCTAAAGCATCAACCTTGCTAGCTAATTGTTTTATCTGCTCATTAGTATGCAAATTTTGATTCATAACATCTTTATTAGTCTGAGCTTGGGAAGCAACGAAGTGTTCAATCATGATTTCTAGGTTAGATTTCCTAGGAGCATTAGGTCCATTACCAGGATGATTTGGGATAGCTTTTGGATAACCGGGTGGTGTGGCAGGAGCTTGTACAGGCGCGTATAACGCGTTGTTACTTTTGTATGAAAAGTTCGGATGATTTTTCCAGCCTGGGTTATAGGTATTGCTATAAGGGTTCCCTTGTACATAGTTTGCTTGTTCAGCTGGAACTCCTGTTATAAGTGGGCATTCTGGAGCAAGATGTGATTGAAGACCATATAGATCGCAAGTTTGGACAACTGCAGCTACGGTAGCTGCAGGAGCAGTGGTAAGGTTTTCTAGCTTTTGGGTAAGAGCTTCCACTTTAGCGTTGACTTGGTCCAGCATATTCACTTCAGACACTCCACCTTTGGTTTGGGATTTCTCCACATTAGCTCTTTCGCTTCCCCATTGATAGTGGTTCTGGGCCATACTTTCGATAAGTTGATTTGCTTCGTCATATGGTTTATCCATCAGTGCGCCACCAGCAGCGGCGTCTATAGTCATTCTTGTGTTGTACAATAGACCGTTATAAAACGTATGAATGATTAGCCATTCTTCTAAACCATGATGAGGACATAGTCTAATCATATCCTTGTAACGTTCCCATGCTTCGAAAAGTGATTCGTTATCTTTTTGTCTAAAACCGTTGATGTTAGCTCTAAGCATAGCAGTTTTGCTTGGTGGGAAATATCTAGCCAAGAAGACTTTTTTCAATTCATCCCATGTGGTGATTGAGTTTGAAGGAAGGGATTGGAGCCAGGCTCGGGCTCTGTCTCTTAAAGAAAAAGGAAATAGGCGCAATTGTATCGCCTCGGGGTTTACACCATTCGCTTTTATAGTGTCTGCGTACTGCACAAACACTGACAGATGTAGGTTAGGGTCGTCAGTAGGAGATCCAGAAAATTGGTTCTGCTGAACGGCGGATAGAAGCGAAGGTTTCAGCTCGAAATCGTTTCGAGCGATAGCAGGGGCGGCAATGCTGTTGTGAGGCTCCACTTGCGAAGGAACTGCGTAGTCCTTAAGAGCGCGAGGCAGATTTGGTACGTCAGCCATTGTTGATTCTTCGGTAGATTCTGATAACGGGATATCAGGAATTTTTATTGGAGGAAGATTATTGAGAGATCGGTATTCTTGAATTCGGCGTCTTAATCTTAAGTAACACTCGATATCGTTAATTTGTAAATGCAAAGGCTCGTTTTCAGAACGAGTGTTTGGCATACACAGAGGGAAATAAAAAGTTGCCTTAGTCTAGACAGCGTTGTTTTCAGATTACACTAGTGACTAAACTAAAATCCCCGGCAACGGCGCAAAAAACTTGATGGGGTCTGTGATGACTTAATTTCTGATGGTATCTTAACTGCAAGCGCACAGCCTATCGGGGTAGTAATAAAATATTGTCGAATCCACAGGGACTTTGTAATCACGCTAGTGTTGTAAAACAGGTTGGTTTAGCTAAGGCGGAAATTGTCACGTTGGTTTTGGGAAGATTAAGGAAGGTAAATTAATTGGTTTTAAAGTAATTATAAAATGAATGGTCGGTATGCAATAGAGTCGACCTAAGGGATCTAATCGGACCTAGGCATATAAGGATGGTCAACTTGGTTTATCTGTAAAATTAATCAGTTTGAAAACCCTCAACTCACACTTTCATGGTCTTATCTCGGATTATACGTCTAAAGCCCTATACCTGCTTTCGCTAGCCTATAAGTGTTTAGAAGTATTTTTTGGAAACTTAATTAATTCTAATTTGGTTTAAAGCGCTTTCACTGTATTTAAATCAAATGCCTAACTTTAGCTATCCGGTTAAAAACCTCGCACTTTCGTGGTCTCGATCTAACCTATTTACTCTTCTTACTTTCGTAACAAAGATTTTATTATTAAGCATAAAAAGTTATAACCAGAGTTAAGTTGATTAGAGTTTTAGCCTAAGTTTGATTAGATGCCTAATGTCTCTTACTATTCCATACCGACACTAAAGGTTTAGCTAGCCATGGAAATTAAAATAAACATACTGTAAATAAAAGCAAACAAATATAAATTGGACATTATAAATAATAAATAACAAGCATGCATTAATTAATTAATTGAAATGAATTTAATACAATTGCAAAATAAAAACCTGACAGTAAAGCCAATACTTCAATCCTTCTTCCACAAATCGGAAACTCGGACTTGGTATCGGGAGTATTGCAAATTCTGAAGCTTGAATGATAAATCTTAAACTAGAATAATAATTCCCTAATGTTGGAAATTATTATTTGGACAGTGGAATTAAAAGAATTGAAATAAACAAATGCTGGAAAATGATAGCTGAAATAATACTGGTTTTAATTTTGGCAGAGCTTCGGCACAAATAAGCTGTAATAAACTCCGTACTTTTAATGTTCAATATTGAGGTATTTATAGAGGAATAAAATCTGGCAGTTGGTTTGAAAACTTGTAACTCAGTCTTCCTTCAAAATCTCCAAAAATATAGTAACGTGAGTAGTTGAGGGAGAAATGGTGAACGTGGTGTTTGACTGGAGAGAATTAAGGAGTTTGGAAACTCCTTCTGTTATGCTTGCCACGTTCTGCATTCTTCAAATAAACTATATACGCGTTACGTTCGTTAGCTTGGCGTCACGAGCAGATTTTGGTCTTTCCCGTGTTACGGTCGTGGCCACTGTGTTACGGTCGTAACACTCTTCAAACTGGCTTACAGTCGTGGCAGCTACATTACGACCGTCACAGCTACAAAAATGCAGTTCTTTGACAGATTTGTCTTTTTCTTCTGTACTTTTGATGCTTTCTTGCATTGTTTCATGTTTTCTTCTGTTTTGAGCTCAGTTATGAAATACCTGCAAAAAGTGATGACAAACTCGAAATATTCGGGAATTAATCGGGTCAAAATAATACAGAACGGGCGAATTTCATACAAAATAAACGATACGATTTCGTGTTATCACACGCCTGAGTTGTAATGGGCTTAAGGCTGATGAAAGGGGCAAGGCCCACGTTGCTTCACAAATGTTTTAGGGTTTCAGTGTGCTTTGTGTTATTCTGGATTAGGGTTAGGCAATACACTTGAGCGGCGTCGTTCACTTCATTTCTATCCTCTTCATCTTCTCAAGCCGGACATGGCTTACTGACGCCCCTCCGTCCTTGTTGCCAGGCATCATTCCCTCTCTCCATTCCCCATGGTCACGCAGGCAGCAACGTTTGCAGGGTAATGATCTCAATGCTTATGTTTGTAGGGTTTCCAGTTCGTATACGTTTTTTACTCCTTGATAAATTCTAATCTCTGAATATTATCATTGTTATGTGAGGTGTGAAGGAAAAAAAAGTAGAAAAGTTATACCTTTGTTGTCTTTTGAAAAATGGAGGAGAGAGCTGGAGGGGGCGCCTAGGGTGGCCGGACGGAGAACGCCATGCTGACTTGCTCTTGCTGGAACACCTGGTACCTTTGTTTTGCTTCTTTAGGGTTTCATGATGAACTTCTGAAAACCTTGTATAATCACTTTTTTCCTCTTCTTATGTTGGCTTCTGTATGCTTGGTATGTTGCCTATTGCTTGCTTGCTCGTTTGACCCTTTCGATGATGCTTATCTGAGATGCTTCTTTTCTTCTTCTCTTGTTAACCTCTGTTGCTTGTATGTTGATATGCTGAGATTGATTTGAATATTGTTTATTGCTTTGTTGGCCCTGAGTATGATAGTGTTGATGTTGTTGCACCCTATGATGAAAGTTTTCTGAGGGTTTGTGTTGCCTGACTTTGAGTTGCCTTGAATGCTTGATATGCTGGTTATTGCCTTGTATGCTTGAGTTGCCTTTTCCTCTTCTTCTTGTTGGCTTGCTGAGATACCTGATATGTTGGTTACTCGATGATGAACTCTTTGAGTTCTGAGAGTTTGGGCTTCAGTTTGAGTCTTGGCTTATGGTACTGGTTCAAGGCTTATGGTTTAGGCTTGGACAGGGTAGGTGCTTTGAATGGTAAGGCTTGAAGTTTGATGCTCTGGTTTACAACCTTCAGGTTTAATGTAGGCTTTTATGGCTAAGCTTGATGCTTCTGGTTTGAATATGTTAGCAGGTTTTGATGTTTTGTTACAGTTCAAGGCAGACTTGGCTTTGAATGTAGGTTTAAGGTTTGTTGTGAGGTTTGGAGGCAGCTTGACAGTTCAGGCAGATTTGATGCTTAGGCTTGTGTTGAAAACCTGTTTAAGCTTCAGATTGAGGCTCTTTGACTTGATGCAGGTTTAGAGGCTTTGGCTTTCAATGTTACCGTTTGGTTTGTGTTTCTTTTCTTTGTATTCTTTCTGCCTCTCTCTACTGTGTTGATAACAGTTTGTTTTATATATTTCTTTCTTCAAGCCTAAGCCCTGTAAGCCTGTAAGCCTTTCTTTTTTTCTCTCTTCTCTCTCTCCTGACAGATTTTTAAGCATTTAATATTGCTTAGATGTACTCTTTTCTGAAAAAGTAGCTGCTGGAAAATGATGATTTGAACCTTGCTTGCATTCTAGTTTTCTTCTGCATACTTCTTATCTCCTTTTTCCAGAATTTCTGCTTCTTTGTGTACTTCTTTGTCAGTTTTGAATAGCCTTTTGATAGCTTGGTACCTTTGACAGTTTTGGATAGTTTGCTGTTCAGTTTGGACTTTGTTGATCTGGTTAGGCAATTCAGTTTGCCTTTGTACTTGTACATGCTGTTAGGAATTTTTGAAATGGGCAAATTGTTGACAATGCAGTATGTTTGACAAATTTGAATTTGTGCAATTTGTAGCTTTTGTGCATTTCATATTTTAATACAAGCATATTCTATCCCTCTTTGTGAACCAAGAGCAATCTTGTGATTTGCAGAGAGGGGAACAACTGATTCTGGCCAGCTACTTTTAATGATGATTTTTGAATTAACTGTCTGCCTTTAATATTTATCTGCATTTGACCTTTTTTCTCTTCTTTGTTTTGCAGATGAAAATCAATGGAGCAAAAGAGGAGTAGCAGTATAGAAGATGAAGACTTAGGAATTTAGGATAGTTTCAATTTATTCTTCAATTATTTGTAACATTATCATTGGAAACAAAATGTAAATAAATTTACAGTTGTTTAAATAATAATTTGTAACAAACAATTAAATATGAATAAAAATCTCTTTTTGTCAGTTAATTCCTTCTTTCTTTTCAATTGTTTATTTTAATTATTTGAGTTTCTTAAATTAAAACAATTGGAAATAAATCCAATTATTCTGACTTAGAAAAAGAAATAATTAATAAACGTCCGGCGTTCCGAATTAAACATAACAATGCACAGTTAAATCAAACAAACATCCACATGTCCTTTTTTTCAATGATTAAATCCAAACACTGCAAATTCTCAATCCAAATGCCTCAGTCCAAATCTCAGAGTAAACTGAAAAGAACTTGTAGAATTAATTCTTTCTGCGCGCACAAACCCTAGTTCTTGGTTAAATGTCAGAGAACGCCTGTCTAATTAAACCTGAGCCAAACTCAAACAAAACCCTAGCAATCTGCTTGAACTGCTCCAGAGCCATGAAAACCCTAAATTTGTCTGACTGATAAGAAAAATTCTGTTTGACCGATTCTTGAGCCAGTCTGAAAAAATCAGGAAAAGCCCGAAGCTGTGATTTCTTGTGGAAAAGAGGAGGGCAAATTTTGGGGTACAACACCATGGGACAGCCTTGTCTGAGGTGTACGGGATGGGACCAGGAACAGTGATTGTCAGCGGAGCAATTCTTTGAACAGGTGTAATCCTAATAGGTCTTCTCGAGGAAACCTTGGAAGGATTGGAGGAAATGGTTATAATAGAGATGTCTTCAATGGGAACAACAGGGATCACATTATTCTCGAACAAAATTTATTTGTTATCCATCAGGCGCTGAACACCTGACTTCAACAAACGGCAACCAGAAGGTAGAATCGAACATATGTGGCAACCTTCACCACAACCCAGAAATAAACCGACCAACAACAAATTCTTTTTAACAGTCATAAGAGGAGTAGAAATTTCTTCAACAGAGGTCACAAATAAATTAGTGTCAACAACATTAACTCCACGACCATGTTTGGGCATGGGAGCAGTTATAACATTCGGATTTTCTGGAGCATCGAACTCTATCTCCTTGGCTTCAAGCAAGTCTTGTACTTTGTTTCTCAGAGCCCAAAAATCGTTTGTATCGTGGCCAGGACTCTCAGAATGGTAGGTGCACCGCACGTTGGGATTGTATCTGGGAGAGGTAGTGTTTGGATTCTTGGGGGCCTCTCTCAAGGTTGCCAAGTTGGATTTTAATAAATGAGGTAGAACTTCAGCCAAAGTCATGTTGATACGGGTAAACTGCCGTTGTGGTCTTTCCATCCTTTGTTGATTGCTGCGTTATGGAGCAACTGCGGGTCTTGGTATTACTACAACATTTATCGTTTGAAGGTGTTCAGATCTGCTTTGGCCCATCGGGCTATAGACCGCACTGGCTTCCTTCTTACCAGCGAAAGGCTTCTTTGCTGAACTCGAGGAGGCATCCTTCTGTATTTTACCACTCTGAATTCCAGCTTCTACTCTTTCTCCAGTTAAAATCAGCTCGGTGAAACCAGATGACGAGCTGCCGATTAAGTGATTGAAAAATGGACCTGATAGCGTTCCTAGAAACATATCAACCAACTCCCTATCAGACAAAGGGGGTTGAAATCTCCCAGCCAGGTCTCTCCATTTTTGAGCATAATCTTTAAAACCTTCACCTGCACCCATGGATATACTCTGGAGTTAAGTACGAGTGGGAGCAAGCTCGGCATTATACTGATACTACTTGTAGAAAGCAGCAACAAGATCTTCCCAGTTTCGGACACTGGCTCCCTCCAACTGGTAGAACCATTCAAGTTGAGTCCTTGACAGACTATCTTGAAAGAAGTGGACCCACAAATTTCTATCAGCTGTGTGGGGTTGAATCTTCCTGACATACGAGCGGAGATGGATTTTTGGGCAGGACACTCCATCATACTTGGCAAAAACCGGAGCTTTGAACTTCTGAGGGATGACCACTCCCGATACCAGTCCCAATTCTCCGAAATCCAAACCAGGTATCCTCTGAACTTCTATGGCACTCAGACGGTCTTCTAACTTCTTTTATCTATCCCCAGTAGGAGGATATTGCTCATCATCATAATCAGTATCATTGTCAAAGACTGCAGCACTAAGGTCCTTTTCCCCTTCTTGGTTCTCCCCTTCCTTGGATGAAGAGGTCAGATCAGTTTGATGCTTCAACCTTTATCCAAACCTTCTGCCCATATTCAGAATACCAGTCTTCTTCTTCTTATTTTTCTCTTTCAGAATGATGGCTTTCAGATCCTCTTTCCCCTTTGCCAGACTAATGAACATCTATTGGAACTGGGCATTCTGTGCCTGAAGATCTTTGATGGTTTGCTCGGAAGACATTTCGTGCTGAAATAAATAGCGAAGAAGATGAGAAACCTGTAGTGGTACCTGTAATGATGTGTATGATAATGGGATGCGCATGTAATGATTTCAAAAACTTCGGGAAATTTAAATTTGCAAACCAAAAATAAACAAAAACTTTATTAGCTTAAATTTGAAAGTTCAAAATGACTTTAAGGCGTTACAAATAAGTAAATAAAACAAATATAAAACTAGAAAAGAAAAATCAAAAGTCCCATGAACGCTTTCTCTTTGTGCTGATATAATCATTGAGCACTCTTTCTTCCTGAAGCTGCCTGGTAAGCTTTAAAACCTTCCTCTCTTGATCATGGAATTGTTCCCTGTAAGTATCCCGCTCATTCTTAAGCTGAATCTAAGACCTCTGTAACTCCCCAAGATTAGTGGGCATGTAAGGATAGAGAACCGTGTAAGGAATGCCTTCTTCAGTAGTGGGATCCACAATCACTGGTAATACGGCCACATAAGGCATCATAAGCTTATGTGCACGATCTCGTACCCATTGGAGGTAAGGCTTCATAGGAATGGAAGTCTTTGGTCCCAACTCTTTGGGGTCAAATCTGTTTACCATTCCCCAAGCTCGTATGAACCTCCGGCGATACTCCTTAACATCATCCTCATAGTTGAATATAATGCTCTCCATAAGTAACTCATGTGGACCATCCCTTCGAGCATGACCAAATTGTCGCAAGGCTAGACAAGGATTGTAAGTTATACCCCCTCTGATACCAAGTAATGGGACATTAGGGTACTCCCCACAGCGGTCAATAATAGCAATGTCTTCAATAGCTCGGGAACACCAAAGAATATTCGTATGAGTGAGTGACATTATGCTGTGCGACCAACCCAAACCTTCTTTGTTCTTCAGTACAGACTTAGGGAGGTGAGAAATAAACCACCTCGACAGCAACGGCATGCAGCATATAAGAGTCCCTCTTCTCTTCATGGTACGAGTATGGAGGGTGTGCAAAATATCTCCAAGCAAGGTAGGCACAAGGTTACGAGAAAGGAAAATCTTGATAGCATTTACATCTACGAAGGAGTCCGGATTAGGGAAGAGAACTAAACCATAGATAAGAAGAGCCAAGACATCCTCAAAAGCCTGAAAATCCATATCATCCAAAAATTGTTGAGCCTTATCTATCAGAAATTTGGCTAGAAGACCCTCGACTCCGCTTCGACTTTCCCAATTGGATACCACGTCGGCCCATTTCAAATGCAAAGTTGAGGCAATGACTTCTGGCTTAGGAACTTCTTCTATACTTGTGAAGGGTACTTGTTCAAGAATGGGTATGCCCAATAGCTGAGAAAATTCTTCCAAGGTGGGTACCAACTGATAATCTGGAAAGGTGAAGCAGTGATGCTTGGGATCGAAGAACTAAAAAGGCACGCTCATCATCTGTTCATCAAGGTTCGAAGTAACCAGGCTGAGAAGTTGACCGTATCTCTTAATGAAAGTAGAAGTTTCAGAAACTCTTGATACTAGCTCTTTGAGTTGGGAAGGTATCTGCACAAAGCTGATTTAGATAGTATTTCTACGTGCGAAAGCCATGATCTGCAAAACAGAACAAAGATAAATTCCCTTGGTCTTTGAAATGGTTAGTGTAATGAAGCATGAATGCCATGTTATGATGCATGATGTCATGATAAACCACAGGTACAGCAAACACAGGTATTGCAAACACAGTTAAATCACACAAAGCCCTTAAGTTTAAGGCTTGCACAAGGTCAAAGGTAATACCCTCTTGAAGTTAAGTTGGTTTCAAACTTGTCCTAGAAAAGTAACCGGGTTCTAGAGGATCTCAATATCACTGACCATCCTTTATCGGTCATGGTTTCAGCTCACGCAATCTTTTCTTGCGGCCGAAATATTCCGAAAGTATAGTCTCAATGAGTGTAGCATCGAGTATCAACCAGTTCTCAGCTCTACACCGAGGCCGGCTATCTCACTACTTTCTAATGGCCAAGTTGGGAAATTAAAGGTTCTAAGGTCAGTTGATGCTTCACGACACCATGCAGCGGCCCCGTATTCTCCTCGTTTCACCACAAGGGATACCGGTACCAACCAAAGTGCCACACCAATGTAGCTACTGCTTCAACCGTATCGGTCTACGCCGTACAGTTCCCTCACATTCTATTGCTACTTACCTAAAATGTGTTCCCCAGATCCGGGTGTAGGATCTATAGTAACCCCAAACAAAAACCCTCAAAAATAAAGCGAACAAAGCAAACAAGAGAAGCAATTTAAATGACCTAGATCCTAAGGTATACCCCACTTATTATTCCCCAGCAGAGTCTCCAGTTCTGTGATACGGTGGCAGAACCGACTATTTAATACTGGTTTGCGTTTTGTGTTTTCTGTTTGCAAAATATCGCGGTAAGCAAGAGTCGCCACCGACTTTTATTTCAACCAATCGAAAAGGAAAAAAGTACAGAAAAATCCTTTTTCGAGATTTTGAGTACGGGGGGTAGATTATAGAAAAGAAAGGTGTTATCACCCTTTCTATCCATGGTTTCCATGGGCTCTTAGGTACTTGCTCATTTTTAAATTGCTTGTGTGTGCTTTGTTTTGAAAAATGTTTTACTTCGTGATAACCCTTGTATCAGTCCTCAAGGGTGTGACGAAGTTGTTTTGAAAATTTGTTTGAAAAGTGTAAGTGTGAAAAGTTTTGATTGCACAAGTACTTAAGATTCTACCTACTCGAAAAAAAAGATCGTTTCTATTCTTGTTTCCTTTAGACAGCGCTATCCTACTATTGAGAAATAGGTAGCACCGTCGTTGGAGTTGTAAGGGTCAATTCGAAAGTGATGTACGATCACTAAAGCAATATTAGGACACCTTAGTAATAACCCTAGAGTCTTAAGATCTTTTCAAGGCAACATTTTTGAGGCGACATTTCCGAGGCAACATTCAAATGGGACATTTTGATATTTTTAGACTGGAGGGAAACCACTAAGACACCCTATGCTTAATGATTGTTTACCGAAGGCAACCAAAGTGAGAGTATACCCTAAGAGTGAATATGTGCGAGTGATTTATTCTCAGTTTATTATCTTTTCACATTAGGGTTTTCTAACCATTTTAATTTTGTCATGCATTCTTGCCATACAATCCTATTAGCATACATCTAGACAGTTAAATATTTGCAGGAAATAAAAATGCGAGAAAATAAACCTAGCTATTACAAGGCTTCGGGGAGGGGGATTAATTACATAACCAAAAATATCGGGGATTTAAACAGTAAATAAAAACCCTAAGTTAACTATTACAAACCCTGAACAGTTACAAAATAATGGCAAAATAATCAACAAGCGCATGGCGAATTAAATGCGAGGCGATTAGGGTTTTGACCCTTTGACTAATCCTACTTGCGATTGATTAAAGGAAAAAATGTTTTTTTGTCATGTTTTGTTATTTGAGAAAATAATGGAATAATCAAATTTAAAAAAAGACCCTAATTACTAATTAATTTTAATTAAGAAAAATAATTAAGTTAACCTATTTTTTGTGGTTTCGACTTGAGAAAAAAAGAAATTTAATTGCAAAATTAAACCTAAATTCTACTTGATTTTAATTATAGAAAATAAATTAAGTTAACCTAGATTTCTAATTAAATTAAATAATTTAAAGAAAAGGCTTTTTTTGGTATTTTGTGATTTGTTGATTTTATGATTAAATAAAAAGTGATTAATTTTTGTGAAAAATAATTAAACAAACTAATTAAAATAAAAGAAATAAATAAGGAAAAGAATAGAAAGAGCCTGTATGCTTAGCAAAAAAAGGGGTGTGAAGCTGAATTCTTTTGGCCCAATAAGCTCCAAGCTCAGTCAATGCGTTGGATCAGGCGTGAGCGTTGACTTGAGGAGCATGGTGGTCTCCCATTGTTGGCACGTTGGATCTGGCTAGGGGCACATCAGATGGTTGGATGTTGATGGAGCATGGTGGGCGCTTGAGATTGTGAAGCACTGGATTATATGAAGAAAAATAATACAAAGCAATGGTTGGGACCTGGGATCGAACCCAGGTCCTTATACTCAATCCCAATGCTTGCCTGCCAGCTGCGCTACGTTGTTAACTTGTTATTATAATAACAATAAAATATAATATGAGAAAAAACAAAAGAACTGAATCCAAGGCGCGAAATTCAAACATCCCAGTGGCTGCTTGACACGCCAGCATCTTCTTCCTGGCAACTGTCGTTTTAGAAAGCAAGACTTTTACCTACAGACGTTCACTGTAAGTATAACCCTGTTCATCTCCAAAATTGCATACGATCAAGATAAATGAAAAGTACTGGTGCCAATCAACTAGTCTCATCCTCACGAGCATCATGGTACCAAAATCAAGGCCTAATTTTGCCTGCATTAAAAACCCCTAAAACGAACAAAGAAACCCTAGCAATGGCAATATCATGTACATGCATTAAAAACACAATTAAATGGCATGGTTAGCTTGCAAACATGATGACAAATACGAATATAACAATCAAAAGTGCTAATGATGCCAGAATTGTGATAATCGAATTGAAAAAATATGCCAAACCGTGTGGAGTGTAGCGCGCGTTTCTGGGCATTCTAAGGCTTGCAAAGGATGCTGTTAGCTTCCTAAGATGTCTAGCAAGCGATTGGAAACTTCAGCACACCTCGAATTGGCCCGTGGAAGAAGATTCGTCTCACACTTTTCTTGGAAATTTTGGAGTTTTGTTCTTGTTTTTAGAGGCAGGTTGTGCACGAAAATTCTTGTGTTTAGGGTTCCACAAACTTCAGTATATGTATTGAATCCAATTAGGTTAACAATTTTGGATCCAATCTTGAGAATTCATGAATGGAATATTTGATTTTTAAGCCATATGATATTTTTCCATAATCAAGCCAATCATGCTCTTTTTTGTATCAATTATGCTTAATTCGATTTAATCATGTAAACTCAGCATATCTTGATTGCCAATCTATCAAAAAAACAAATCAAATCATATCTTTGTTAATTTTCATCATTTATTTGATTTAATTCATTTTTTAATTAATAAAAAATCATAATAAATTGAAAAATGAAGCACATAATGGGTGAGTGAACATTTGAGTCGTGGACCACATTATAATTGAGGTGCAAGCATAAAAATTTAGGCCCATTTAGCAAAAAATGCAAATTTGAGCACATTTGACTTTTGGCAATTTTGCAAAAATGGTCAACTTGGCCAATGCATAACTCTCTCAATTTTGACCCTAGAGAGGTATTCTTGGACTTTTTAGAAAGCTTAGGATGTCCTTTAAACAACCCTTTTGTTCTCATCTAAATTGAGTCTTCCATATTCATGTATGAAGCTTTTACCCAAAAGGTGTTTTTGTTGACTTATCAAAAGGAACTATAATGTCCAAATTCATATCTTTTTGTGAGTGCATATTCTGGACTTGGGAGCTGAAGATGAATTGTAGGGAATTGAATCCTATTTAAAATGAGCTTTGCATGGGACATTTATGATAAAGTATTAGAAAGTTATGCTTGGTCAAAGTTGAGTTGACTTTTCCTGTAAAACCCTAATTTAGCAACTTTTGGGTTTTGATGAATTATGAGCAATCCTTGAGGAATCATGAACAACCCTTGATCAAATAATGAATAATACTTAAAAATGAGGAATTTAACCAAAAATCTTGAAGTTTGACTGTATGTGGGCCACAGTTGACTTTTGACCTAGCATAGTTAATTTTCAGGCATTTGAGCAATTGACTGAGCAAACTTCTTCTGCAAGGTTTGAAACTTGACATGGATGATCTTGAGAACATATTAGGACAATGGTGAGCATTTGAGTCCTTTGTGTCTCACATATATTGATAAAGATGGAAACCCTAATTTGAGGGATAGTGCCTTAGGAGAGAGTTTGTCTGGTCAACTCTTGAACTTCCTTCAGCAATTTGGGGACTTCATTTGCCATTTGTTGAGTAAAATGAGAGGGCAAATTTTGGGGTACAACACCTGGGGTAACCAGACTGAATAGTTGACCATGCTATTTGATGAATGGAGAACTTTTACGAACCCTTGAGACTAACTCCTTAAGCTGAGGAGGCACCCTTACAAAGTTGATCTAGATAGTGTTTCGACGAGCGGAGGCCATATCCTGCGAAACAGAACAAAGATAAATATCTTGGTCCTTGAAATAGTTATTGTAAACGATATGGTATGATGTCATGATGATATGATGTCATGTTTGAAAAATCAATCATACACAAACAAATCACATAAGGCCTTAGGTTTAAGCTTGCATGCAACTTGTAGGTAAGTACCCTCTTGAAGTTTTAGTTGTCTCAACCTGTCCTAAAAGAAGTAACCAGGTTCTAGAAGCCTTAATATCACTGATCTTTCTCCCGGGCATTGTTTCAGCACAAGCATTTGATTTGCGACCAAAATATCCCGAGAGTCCAATATCAATGAGTGTAGCATCGAGTATCAACCAAATTCAGTCTGAACCAAACCTGGATATCTCGCTACTTTCTAATGGATAAGTTGTGTCAACTAAGGTTCTACGGTCAGTTAGTGCTTTATGACACCATACGACAACCCAACATTCTCCTTGACTTAACTCAAAGGACACCGATACCAACCAATGTGTCATACTAATGTAGCCATCATTTCAATTGTATCCGTATACGCTGTACAGTCTCCATGATCTATTGCTACTTACTTAAAATTCCTCCACATTCGGGTATAGGATCTATACAAGAAATAAACTCAAGCATATCCCGAAAAAGAAAGCATATAAGGCAAACAAGCAAAGCAATAAAGGTGATGTAGCTCTTAAGGTAACCCCACTTTTATATTTTCCCCAACAGAGTCGCAAGTTCTGTAATACAGTGGGAGAACTGACTTTTTATTTTACGTTTAATCGCAAATGTTGCGGATAGCAAAAGTCACCACCAACTTTTCTTTTATCCAATAAAGGAAATGGTGAAAAGAATAGGAAATACCTTTTGAGAATTTTTCTGAGTAAGGGGGGTATGTTATGAAAGGGAAGGTATTAGAACCCTTTTCATCCGTAGTTATCTACGGGCTCTTAATCACTAGCTCACTTTGAAAATTCTTTGTGAATGTGTGTTTAAAAATGCCTAAGTTTGGAAAACTTTGTAATGATTCTCGTATCATTGAGAATGCATATAAAGTGTTTGTTTTTGAAAATATTTTTGATAAGTGTTCTTGGGAAAAGATGTTTTATTTTTGTGTGAGCAAGCGATTACGAGCTATCTACCTACTCAAAAGGTTTTTGTTCTTTTCCTCCTCCTTTAGATAGTGTTATCCTATCATTAGTTAGTAGGAAGCCCTATCATTGGATATTTGAGGGACGGGCGTGGGTCATTGTATAGTCATAAAGGCTACTCGTAGGGGCGCTTTAACAATTTATCGTAAGGGACTAAGATCGTTTACTGAAGGTAGCATCATAAGGGTCAACGAGGTACTACAATATTTTTAACCGAGGGTCTTTGCTAAGGCGTCCCCACGTTAGAGGGACGTGGCTGTTTTTTATTCGAGGCAACAAGTGGGGGTCACCCTAGAGGTGCGAGTGTGCGAAGTGTGTTGTGATTCAGTTAATTTGTCTTGGATTTATGGTTATCTAGCATTTGTTTTTAGTCTTTTCCATACAATCCTATTAAGCTAGCAGTAATAATGAAAGCAGTATATTGCATAAAAAATAAATCTAGACTATTACAAAGCTTCGGGGAAGGGGTTACAAACCACAAAACCGAGGGGGGGGGGGGGGGGGATGTGAAGTAACTCCTAATTTATCTATTACATCCCTTAACAATTACATGATTATGAAAATAATAATGCAAAAGTAAGAGCGCGAAGATTATGAAAAAGGGAATGATATTAAAACCTAAAAAAAATCTAAGCGTTAGGAAAATATTTTTGGTGTTTTGTTTAGAAAAATATTTTTATAATGTAAAATGATAATTGACCCTAATTCTAATTAGTTTAAAAATTAATTAATAAAATCAAAATTTGATTAAAAAAAGTTAAATTAATTAATCAAAACCTAAATCTAATTTTTAGTGATTTTTTGTAATTTGTTTCTAATTAAAATGATTTAATTATTTATTTAAAAAGTTTAATTATTCAAAACAAAATCAATCTTAAAAAGAAAATGGGTGAGTTGTAGAAGGAAAAAATGGGGGGTGAGAATCTGAAATCATTAGGCCCAACTTTGCAAAGCCCAGCATTTTACGCTAGATCCAGTGAGGATGGGCCTTGAAGGTTCATGGTGGGGGAGTGCATCTGAGGCGCTGGATCTAGCTCTATTGAGATCTGATGGTCAGGATAGCAATATATATGATGTGCGTGCTGGATGACTTTGTACTGAATCTACAAATAGAAAATGTGAGAAAATAAAATACAAGGGGCAAAGATCAAACCCTTACCCTGGTACACCAATGCCTTTGCACGCTTCACTCTACCGTTGGGACGGCTGTTTAATCTGGTGTTATAATGCAAACTAATTAATATATTATAAAATGAAAACTAATATCAGACAAACAAAGAAACGCGCGCGTGATGGGACCCTGGGATTTTGAATCAACCAATCATGTGGTGGCACACCTAGGCCACCAGAGTCAAATTATCAGAAAACGCCGAAGTCAACCCTCCGGTTGTCTTCTCCGATGGAGAGTGTGATACAGTGGGAGAACTGACTTGAGGTTTTGCGTTTGTGTTCACAAATTTTTCAATTTAGCAATAGTCGCCACCGACTTTTTATTTTATCCAAAGGAAAGGTCAAAAAGCACAGGAAAAACCTTTGAGATGTTTTCTTGAGTTCGGGGGGTAGGTTATGAAAAGGGAAGGTGCTAGCACCCTTTTCATCCATGGTTTTCCATGGGCTCTTAGTTACTTATTTAGATCACTTGCTTTTCTTTTCCAATTGTTTGAAATGGTGCTTTGTGTGGTTTTGAAAGTATCTTGAAAAGAGGCCATCGTTTTGGCAATCTTTGTAATGATTCTTGTTTGAAGAATGTATACAAATATGTTTGTCTTTTGAAAAATGTTTCAATGTTTGAAAGTTTTTTTGGAAATTGTTTTGAAATTGTGTGTGTGTTTTTGAAAATAGCAAGGATGGTTTGCAAATTGATCAAGTAACTAGGAGCATCAACCTAATCAAAAGTCTTTCTTGTACATTTTTAACCCTTTGACATTGTTGTTTTACCATTGTATTTGATAAACAACCCTATCTTTGGATGTTAAACGGGACGTGCATGGGTCATCGTATGACCATGATAGCAATGGTGCCAAGTATCTTATCAAGCTTTAGGGACTAAGATCATTTTTGTTTAGGCAACTAAGATAGTGTCATCGAGGGACTATGATCTTTTGTTTTGTTTGACTTTGCCAAGATACCTAGCATGCATACCATGGCCATTTTAAGGCAACAAAGTGGATGAAACCCTAGGGGTGCTTGTGTGTATTGTGTTGTCATTTTTCATGCATTTTTGTCTTGTGTTTAGTCATGCTATTTGTTTGATTTTTGGTCTTTTGCATACAAAACCCTAGTTTACTAAGCATGCATATAATACGGTAAATTGCGTAAAGTAAATCTAACTATTACAACAATATTACGGGAAGGGGGATACAAGTTTGAATGGGGGGTATTTGCACAAAATAAAACCCTAATTTACTATTACAACCCAATTGAATTTATACAACAATAAATAAATAAACAAGTATTTAAATGTACAATAAAAATGGATATGCACAAATTTTTTTGTATTTATTTTATGTATGTAAAAAAATGAATTTATTTAATGTCTTAGAAATAAGAAAATAAAAATGATTGTTTTTGAAGGGATGAAAACCCTAATTTTTGTTTTAAGAAAATATGCTTTATATTATTTATTTTTTATTCAAGAAAAATAATAATAATATGTACCAAAATGTTAAAAATTAAAATATGTGAGAAAATAATATTTTATATGTATAATATAATAAAATAAAATATTTGAGTATTTTAATATTATTTACAATTTTATTTAAGAAAATAACTTATATTTAACCTAATAAATTATTTTTTTGTCATAAAAAATAATAAAATAAAATGCAAAAATTAAGAAAATATTTTTTGTGATTTTAAATGTTTAGAAAAAATAAATAAAGTCAGAAAATATAAAAGAAATAAAAAAATATGCAAAATAAAGAAAATGGGCCAAGGGAGTGCAGAAAGTAAACATGGGGTGTCAAAAGAAACAAGCCCAAGCTCCAGGCCCACTTCACTTCATCCCTGACCTTGAGATAACAAATATGCGTGTGTTTGCCTTCAACCTGTATCTCTCACATACGTGCACAAAAGCAAAATCTTGCAACATGAAACTTGTAGCATGTTAACTCACGATTCTAATGATATAAAAAACATGACCTAACTCTAAAAGATCAAGGAGAATTTTGTCACCCCTAATTTCTGACCTAAAATTTTCAGCATGTTCAACATCCAAATTCTCCTAGCTCAGTTAATATAAATAAGAACTATGCATATGTACAGCTCAAGCACATTAGAGACTACATTTTTGCTTCACAAACCTAAGCCTAAGGATGCCTAAATAAGGAGATAGAACTTTGAAAATTACCTTGTTCAGTTGAGTTTGGTTATGGCAATGTAGCAACTTTGAGTGAGGCTTGAAGTACTTGTGAGCTTGCTTGAAGTTCCCTCAACCTTTCCCAATGCTCAGCTTGCTTTGAAATGGCTTGAATCTCCTTGTAGAAGTCAACCTGCAAACTCAGAAATTGAAAATGGTGAAGCTTGAAAATGAGGTTACAGTTGCTGAACAATGGCTTGGATAGTTTAGGTGTGATGTATGAAATGTATCTGAAGTGGTTCCAAGCAAAACGCACGAGGGAATATGGAAGTGGCTTGGTGTTTGCAGAAGTTGCCCTATTTTGGGCAGAAATGGGGTTTTCTGTGTTAGAGGGTGTTTGAGAGCTTAGAAAATCGTGTTTTAGGCTTGAGACAATATGCTGAACTTGTTTGAAATGATACAAAGACTTGCTCTTATCAGATTTTCAAGTTGTGGACTTTTTGCAAGCTTACTTGCTTTTGAAGAAAATGTGGGAAGTGACAATGCCAAAGCCTGTACAGGCTAGCTCAAGGCCTGAGGAGAGTTGGTACAAATTTCCTGGTATGTATGGATGTTGTTTGCAGCAAAAGGTTAGGTCCATGGCTCAAGGTAAACAAAGTTGCTAAAAGTGAACTTTATCAAAGTAGCATTGTAACCTTTATGCCATTTTTGGATTAAACCCTTGTACAAAGCTTCAAAGATCAAAACAATGCCATTGTCCAATGTATTTGCATTCAATTTTGGAGTGTAAAAAGGATTAGAACATTTAATTCAAGTACAAGCATGATTCAAACTGATTTGCAAGTTGTAACATGGTGCAAAATGCCTTGGACAAAAGTGAGAAATTTCCATTTTCTTTCCTTCGATTCTCCATAACCACAAATGATCTTGGAGAGTTCTTGGACATTTTGGAAAGCTTGTAACATGCTCTACAATCCATCTTTGAAATGAATTTTTAGATTCCAATTGGAACTATCTGAAAAGTGGCCATGAAGTTAGGTCAAAAATCTTCCTAAACTAGGGCAAAATTTCACTAAGTTAAAAGTTTCATGGACCCTTATTCACAAAATCATTACTTGAGATCCAAGCATCTTTTGGGAAAACTTTGTGAATAAAAGTTGTAGATTTTGTGGAGGACTACAACTTTCATGTTGGAAGTTTTCTTTGAATCCAATTTCATCATGGTGAAAAAGTTGGGAAAAGTTGGGGGAAAATAAGAAATTTTCATAACTTAGAAAAATTCTAAGTTATGAAAATTTTCAAACTTAAACCCTAATTTTCAAAATTAGGTTTCTTGGTGAACAAGTTTCATGTTTTGACACATCTTGATGAAAAATGACCCTTGGCACTTTATTTTGACCAAAAAGTCAAAGTTTGACTTTTCAGTGTACAGTTGATTTTTGATCAGTTGACTGAAAAATTCATCTGTCAATCCAATGCATTTGAGATCTTTTGAACCTTGTGATTAGGTTAAGATGGTGCTATTTAGTCCTTGAAGCCATGCTTGAACCCACTTTTCCATTGGCTAGGTCAAAAGTCAGAAATTGCCCTTCTACAGTCAAAATCCTAAAAATGACCATTTTGCCCTTTTGATGATCTGATCAAATTTCTTGAGGATTTATGGTCCAAAATTGATCAAATGGTTCATATGAGTCTATAATGTTGATGTGGATAAAAAATTATGAGGTTTGACTGTAAATTGGCCACATTTGACTTTTTCTCCAATACAGCTGATTTTTAGGTCAACTGTCCAATTGACTGGGCAAAAATTTGATTCAAGGCTTGAAACTTAGTATGAGAAATCTTATGAGTCCAATATGAAGTATGAAAGTCACATGAGGCATTGGAAGTCCAAAAATCCTTGTGCAAACTCAAACCCTAATTTCAGGTCATCAGTGCAAGGAGATGTCTTGAGTTGAGCAAACCCTAATCTGGTCTTGAGTCCAAAGAGTCTTGTGAGGAGAATCTTTATAAAATGAGAGGGCAAATTTTGGGGTACAACGGAGAGAAATTGGAAATCTGCAAAAACACATCAATTAATGGAAACAAACCACTTAGATCACATAAATGGACCCTTGCGAAACTGATGGTATGGTTAGTTTGGCATGAATCATTCTCTGTCATGAGATCTGAAGCTCAATAGTTCTTGAGCCCTAACTTGGAAAAACTGGATACCTGCTTCAAAACTTGCATCTAATACGCCAGAAACATCCTAAAGGTGTGTGCTAATGATTATAGGCAGTTAAACACAATTTATAGTGCATGCATTTAAGAATTTGAAAATTAAAATATTACCCAACTGGTGTTTTTGAGTTGAGGTGTTCTGGGCACAGTTGGACGTTCTTATGGATTTGAGGAGACTCTTGGGAACCTCAGGAGTGATGTCTGATCACTGGTTTGGGTTGAAAAAGGCTGGAACTTTGAGATACAAGCTTGCACTTTCTTTTGGAATTTTGTGTTTTGAAAATCCTAGCTCTTGAGGAAGCAGCTCGTGTCCCTTTGCTCCTGACCTTGTTGTGCTTAAATAGAGGGAGGAAGTGATCATCAAATATGGAACAAAGACAAGGCATTCATAGCCATGAAACAAAAAACCAACACATTAAAAAGTTGCCATTTTTGAGATTGTTCTTTCGTCTCTTGGTTTACACGTTTTTGGCATGATTTGCAACAGGCTAGCATGTGTTGTATTGGGCCTTAAGAAACCCATCATGTGCTTGGCCCAATGGTTTTCCATTTTATTGATTTATTTTGTGTTTTATTGAAATAAAAACAAAATAAATATAAATAAAATAATAATAAAACATAAGGCAAGATATGAGTGAGCTTAGGAGGTTTCCATATGGTCATGGACATGTTTGAATTCCAAAACTTAGGCTCAATAGTTCAAAATTTCAAGTTTGCTCACTTTGCATTTTATGCATTTCCTCAAAATTTCTCAACTTGTACTGGTCATAACCCTCTCAATTTTCATCTTTTAAAGGTGATCTTAGAATTTTTGGAAAGCTAAAGATGTCCTCTACAATTTTTTTTCTTTCATTTTTGCATTTGGAGATCTTATCTTGATGTAATTTGCCTTGACAAAAAGTGTCTTTTTGTTGACTTTTGAAATGACCTGTAATGTATTAGCTCATATCTTTGAAATGAAGCACTTTTGGATTTGACTACAAATACAAAGTTGTAGAGAATTGAATTTCCTTCAAAATGGGATTTGGTTGGGGAAAAGTTGATGAAGCATGTGAAAGTTATGCTTAGTCAAAGTTCAGTTGACTTCTCCTAAGGAAACCCTAATTTGACAACTTTTGACTTTTGATGTTTTGAGGGCTTTCCTTGAGGAATCATGATCAACCCTTGATCAAATGATGAATATCACTTCAAAATATTGATGTTGACCAAAAACCTTGAAGTTTGACTGTATGTTGACCATAATTGACTTTTTACCCAATACAGTTGACTTTCAATCATCTGAGTCATTGACTGAGCAAGCTTGTGGTGTAGGACTTCAAACTTGACATGAGCACTATTAAAGGCCTATGAAGAACCGCATAAATAACTTGAGAACCTTGAAACCCAATATTCCTTGAGAAACTCAAAACTCTAGTTGTAGACCCATTGTTGAGGAGGAGAATTGATTGGTCAACCCTTGAGTAGCCTTGAGTACTTAAGACCTTTGTGATCATGTCTTGAAGAAAATGGGAGGGAAAATTTTGGGGTACAACACTCCCGCTCCCATTTGGCTTGACGAGTTTCCAATTTTTCTCAATGTTTGGTTCGTTTGCCCCGTCCTCGACCTGCGTGAATACACCGTCTAAAGACTCAGCGTAATGTGAAGCTATGCCTCGAGGTTCAGGGTGACCCAATGCAGTAGGGGATCACTAAGTGTGTCAACCAGCTCAATGCTCGTGGAGTTTTCATCCATTTCACCTGAGAAGTAGAGGAAAACTGTGAATTCGATGGTCAAATAAAATCCACCCTTCCACCGCGAATCAAGTGAAAGGGCGTATCACGAGACGAGGACGAAGTCCCCGACATAAAAACCTAGCTTAACAGAAAATGAGAAATCAAGACAAACCCCTCGACAAAGGGAACGGCTGAATCAACTAGCTAAACGGGGATGAGTTTCCCCATCTAATGAAGTTCATCATGAATTCATGAATCTCACGAGGAAGAACCTCCCCAGAACGTGAGGATCGTCACGAATCCATGAATCTCACAGGGAAACGCATCTCCAGAACGTGAGATTTATCCTAATGCATGAATGCCCCGAGGAAGAACCTCCCCAACACGTGAAATCCATTGTAAACTCATGAATATCGCGTGGAAACACATGAACCTCACAAGGAAAATCATGAATATGTGAATTTCACGGGGAAGAACCTTCCCATAACATGAAGATTATCACGAATCCATGAATCTCACAGGAAAGAAACTCCCCATAACATGAAATTCATCTAAATCATGTGAATTGCAAAAACTAAAAACATGGTTAATCGCGGGGAGAAAGAGAAAATTCTTACTTGATTAAGGGTTGAAAAGAGGTTGCAACAACGGACACGGCGACAGCTGCAGCAAAGAGCGAATCAGAAAAAGAGAGGCGAGAGGGAAGAGAAAATGTGAAACTTCACAAATGAAACCCTTGGCCCCTATTTATAAAATTTGCACCAGAGACGAAATGTCACTTCGGGTGGCGTGTCAACGCCTAGACATGCAGTTGCCCACGCGCCTAGACCATAATTACCCCTACACATAGGCCATCATTATGCATTAAATGTTGTGACACGTGGCCCAATAAGAAAGCGCCAACTAAACTTTTTGAATCCCTAGATGTCGAGCACGAAAAACTCTGTCCTTCACGGGCATACACATGCGGTACAAATATGAGGATCATGAGAATGCTCTCTGAGAGCACATTTTAATTCCCGACCATGATACATGTACAACATCCTCCTTGCCCACGCAAAACTCCTCGAACGATATTGATCAACGAGGAAGATTGTTAATTTGAACGATCATATCCCCCTTTTCTTGCATATGCTAGACTAAAATCCGATGCTCGCGTCCCTATCAACCATGCTCGAGATAATGCCAATCCCTAAGGTCGCTACAGAATCCTCGGCGCCACTTCTTCCTCTGTGCTCGAGCTGACCTAAAAGTCATAACTCATATACTTAGGAGCAATGACTCGGGGGGTCTTATTCTGAACTGGGCATGCGCTTAGTCTACCGTCGGGCAGGACCCATTCTAATTCTATTATGAGGAAGGCGCATTACAATGGCCCAAATTTCTATGATCATTGGGGAACGTCTCTCACGTGTGCGCGTCGAGAACGCCTCCCACATGTGCCCGTCAAGGACGCCTCCTCCACGTGCCCATCGAGGGCATCTCCTCCACATGCTCGACGAGGACACCTCTTCCACGTGCCCGCCAAGGATATGTGGTCAACGTTCCTCCGAATATTACAGATTCATCCTGCCCCTGAAAGGAACGAGTCTTTCACCCTCTGAGAATCATGGGGGAGTTGAACCAGGATAGAGACCACGAATTGGTCTCCTCTACCCACGTAGGGTCTTGGAAGTCTCCATTATGGGCTTGGGCATCCGGCCCAAAATTAGACCTTGACCTAGCGCTGGAGGCTATAAACACTCTCTTTCACTAGAGGGTCAGGTATTCAATTCTATTCACTTACACTTTGTACTTGCTTTCTTGCTCTGAACCTTACTTTGGCATCAGAGTACATTGTAGATACACCCCTTGTTCACTTTAACAATTGTAGAAGTCCAAGTGTTGCAGATCACTGAAGATCCTTTTGATCCAGGTACGATCAATATTCAATATATTAATATTATTTATTGATTAAATTAGATTTTATATTTAACAGAACTATGATTTTTTATTTCTTTATGTTGACCATGTTAGAATAATAATGCAAGTGCGAGTAAGTGAGAAAATAGTCTCACATTGGATAAGAATGTGGAGACTTGAGCATATATATAAGTGGGGGAACTTATTCACCTATCACCTTAAAGTTTTAGATGAATAAGTGGTATGTCTCCCACAAAGGTACATAATCTTAAACTTTGTATCAATACTCCTAATAACTCCCCTAACAAATAGTATCATGAGCCTGACCAAATTTAAGTTATCTCTAAGCATAGAATTTAAATAATTTTATTTCAATTAATTTGAGAGATTTTCATTTTAACTTTTAGATATTAATTTTTGACATTATTAACAATTTTTTATAATTGTTTCATCACTTTCATTAAATCTAGCACTTTAATGTTGGTGATAAACTAGCAAATACCCGTGCAAAAATACGGAATTATTATTATTTATTTAATTGATTTAATAAATATTTTAAAAATAATATATTTTAATTATTAAAAAATTTATTTGTTTAATTATAATTTATATTAAATATTATAAAGAATTTTATTATTAACTAATTAGTTAATAATAAAATATTTGTCATTAGGAATTATTTATTGATTTAATAATTTAATAATTTATTTATTTTTAAATTTTAAAATAATTAATAATTAATATAGCATAATTGTTTTTATTTTTATGTTGTTAATATTAAGAAAAACTAATCATCTAACATTTAATTTTATCATAAATTATAATTAATATATTTTAAATATTTTATTTTAGTCTTTAGACAAAATGACAATAAGCATTTGAAGCTAAGAAAGATATTCAAACTAATAATATCTGTATTTATAATTGATTTAAGTTTTAGACAAATATTATCACTTTTAAATTGAAAAAATTTAAATAAAAAACTAAGTTTAAATAAATAATTAGGGACAAATATTTATTCGTATAAAAGCAGTACATGCCAAAACTTTTATTAGTGACTTTTTTTTAATAATAATGTAATAAAATTGAAATATGACATTGTCAAAACTTTTATTATAGACTTTTTTCTAAATAACAATGTGATAAAATTGAATTATGAACTATTAACTGTGGTGTTTTTGACTTTTACTTTGAAGATATAAAAAAGATTAAGTTTTTAGTGATAAATATTTATTTTAGGTATATTTTTTCAATCAAATGGTTTCTTTACTTATGTATTTTTAAAATTATGGATATGATTAATTTTGATATTTGAAAAAAAATAATGTAAAGACAAAAAATAATGTACTAAAAATAATATTTTAAAAATCAATTTGGATATCAAATTAATGAGGATATTGGATTACTGGTATATTTATTAAATTTATTAAATCGGATAATTCGGTCTAATAAACAAATTTCTATAATAATACTATATAGTTAATAAATCGATTGAATTGGATAATTAGGTCTCTAAAAAAGTCACAACACCCACAAATTTTTAAAATATCATAATTTCATAAATTCATTATAAAATTTTTGAACAAATTTTAATTATAACATAAATTAAATGATAAAATAATTGTAATGTCAAGTTTAATTTCAATGGAAGAAAGTTGTTTCAAATATGTTTTGAACAAAATATATTTTTATTTTATTATATTTTCTAAAAAATTATCAAAAACGTCGTTGTTTTGTATGATAAAAATACAAGAACCCGCCGATTCGTCAAATTTTATCAATTTTGATCGATCATGAATAATTTTTACTTATTTAATAGTTTATTCAATCTAGCAATCAAATCAGAATAGTGATCCCTCCGACTCACTATTTAATTATGTGATTTTTTTTTGGAATAACCAGGCATTAAAATTTTTTTGTTGCAAATAACCATGTTTTAGAAAACCCCACAAGGGAGGAGCCAACCCATTTGGCGCATCCACTCCCCATTTTGCCCTAGGCGCCATCCCACTTGGCGCCTCCTCTCTCTTTTAGCCAAGTGAGATGGCGCATGCACTTTAAAAGTGAGAGGAGGCGCCATCTCACTTGGCTCCTAGGGCAAAATGCAATTTTTATGAATAATTTGTCTATTTCTTCGTCATTCCTCACACTTTCTTGCATTGTTCTCTTTTTTTTTTCTCTGTTATTTGCGTCATGACATCGCCCATGATTTTTATCAGAGATGGTTACGTTATTTTCTCCGCCACAAAACCTCCAATGAAAATGAAATTCTGGCACATTCACTCCATGGAGCGTCTGAAGAGGGAGTTGATGCGATGGCTAGAGGGAGACATCGAGGAGGGGGAATAAATTAGAAGGATCCAGCGAAGACGAACATCAACCTCACTTGCGACAGGAAGACCTAATTTTTGGTTGGAGGAAGTCAAAACAGACAGCGACGTAATGTTGATGATGCATGGGTCAGATGAAATTGTTTTAACGGTTGTAATTTCGTAGACGATTTATCGTATTTTATTTCTTGTTCGTACAAGGTTTATTGTAACAAATGTTGTTAATGAAAAACTCTAATGTTTACAACTTAAAAAAGTAAAGATGTTTTATAATACAATTTTTATGTGGTTGAGCCAGTAGCCCGATTCAGACAATTTTTGCGATTATGTCCGACCTGACGACATAAACCACGTTTTCTTTCCAGCTTGTCAAGGGAGTCCATTTCAGTTGTGATGCACTTACTTTTGGGATGACCCTTTTTATTCCTTCGCATTTGGTCATTGTTCCATACTATTTCACCGTCGTATGCAGGCCAATAATCAGGTTTTGCTACCAAAGGGAAGCTGTTGTTGTATACGTTGAGCAAGGTTTCAGATTTGTAAATGGGAGACAGAAGTTGTAGCGCGTCTTGATGAGTATAGGCACACGCATCAATGACATGAGAGCAAGGCATACAAAAGGCTTTAAACTTGCCACAATCACACCAACGAGAAGGTAGTATAACCCTATACTCTTGTCTTGGCAGGCCCTCGTTGTGGTCGATTGTCTCTTTGACAATGAAGTTGTCGCTGTGTCGGTCAAACCGTATAACCAGATGTGTGTTGGCTTTGGCACTTTCTACCTTAATATACTTCATGCAGCTTTCACTCCATAGTTGTCCAAATTGTAACACATCATTCCACATTTCACCTCTTTTGGAAAACAACGAAGCCATCCTAAAATATGTTGATTTAACCAAAGCAGTTACTGGGAGGTTTCGTATGCCTTTGAATACCCCGTTCATGGATTCAATTAGATTTGTTGTCATGTGGCCCCATCTTTGTCCATTGTCGTATGACCTAGTCCATTTTTCTACCGGAATATTATTGATCCACCTACCGGCTTCCGAATTTGACAAACGGATCTCGTTGCGATAATATTTGAACATAGGTTGTGTCAATGCATATCCCGCATTCATAACCGCTTTCCTAAGAGCTTTGTCTTTGATTTCCCTCGTGAAATTTTGGACGATATGTCTAATGCAATAAACATGCGTAGAAGGAGGGTCATGCCAACCCTTTGCAGGATTGTTGTATGCATTTTCAATGGATGCATGTCTATCAGAGATCAAACATAGATCTGGTTGAGGAGCCACGTGTGTTCAGAGATTCTTGAGAAAAAAGCTCCAAGCACCACCAGTCTCTCCCTCGACTAGGGCAAAGGCAATTGGGAAAATGTTGTTGTTGCCATCTTGTGCAACTGCTATCAGTAGCGTGCCTTTGTATTTCCCATACAACCAAATCCCATCAATTTGTATAATTGGTTTGCATGACGCAAACCCTGTGATGCAAGGTTGAAAAGACCAAAACACTGGACTGGATATTCCATTTTCGTTGAGTTGACTACCATCTGGGGCGTACGTTGGCAGTGTTTCCAGAATGTAAACAGTACCCAGAGAATAAGTCTGAAGTGCATTCAGGTAGCGAGGAAGTTCTTGGTATGACTCCTCCCAGTTTCCATATACCTTTTCAATCGCATTGGTCTTTTCTAATCACGCCTTTCGGTAAGACGGAGTGTAGTTAAATACCGTAGTGATATGGGAGATTATGGTTTTCACCTTCAATGATAGATCGTTAGTGACGAGTGGTAGGATTTCTTGACATATGAGATCATAATTTAGTTTCCGATGATCCTGTGATTAAGTAGAACTGACACACGTGTGGGTAGACATAGAACCTATGACCCAACAATCACCTCTTAATTTGTATGATGTAGTGAGCTTGAACATACAATCTGGGTGGACACACTTGATCTTGTACCTTTCTGGATTTACACGGTCCACCTTAAAATCGACCAAGTTAAGCATGTGAAATTTTTTGATGGCTCAGATACATTCTTCTCTATTAAAAAATTTGTCTTTCTCTTTTAAGTTTTCATCCGACTGCATATACGGATTGAAAATTAAATCAGAAGACGGTTCATCTCCGTCCATGTTGAAGTTTGTCATGTGCGGAGGTGGTGTGTAGATCTCGTTTGAAGGAATACCAGGTATCCCATCTTCTTCGGAATCATCGTTGACCATGTTGTCAAACTCCAACTCGTCATCATCTTCTTCATCATCAACAACATCCACTTCTGCTTGTTCGGTCTCCAGAGGATCAACTACTTGTGACAGCTGAGGCTCTCACAACATAATGTACAACTCAATAGAGTCGTACCCAGAATACTCATGACTGGAAAACATATTCTGAAGGTCCTCGTCATTTTGAACCTCAACCTTATAAAATATTATTTGGTTGTTACAAAAAAAAACGGATTCTGATAAAATATTTGTGTCACGGGACTTCGTCCAAGTTTGGCCTCCAATCATTTTTTGAAATACAAGAAATTGGCTTTCCTGTTTAAACAAAATCGGATGTTCTCAGTGTGTCTCTAAACAAAAACCCAGAGGTGGGACAAATGTATGTCTCACTGTTGAAATGTGCACTGATCATATATTGGGGTGCAGAGGCCATTGTGTATGACTGTTTGAAGGTTTGAAGTATTTGAGTTAATTGCTTGAATTTTTGAATGTTCTAGTGTTTGCGTGATTAAGTGTAGGAGTGTTTTGATAAATGTAAGATTAAATAGGTTGTACTGAATTTGAATAAACCAACATTAAGCAACCTCTAAGGCGCCTCCCTTCACGTCCAATCGTGTTACATGCATGCAGAGATGCCTTCTCCAAGGCTGTCACCTAGCCTGCACCTACACTGCAACCCATGCCGCCTCTTATTCGTCAACAGGGATGGCGAAACCTTTCATTTTTGTACTCTTTTGCCAAGTCCAATGGCGCCTCCCTTCACGTCCAATCGTGTTACATGCATGCAGAGATGTCTTCTCCAAGGCTGTTACCTAGCTTGCACCTACACTGCAATCCATGCCACCTCTTATTCACCAACAGGGATGGCGGCACCTTTCATTATTGTACTCTTTCGCGAAGTCCAGTGGCGCCTCCCTTCATGTCCAATCGTGTTACATGCATGCAGAGATGCCTTCCCCAATGCTGCCATATAGCCTGCACCTACACTGCAACAGTGACACTTATCATGCATGCATGCACACACCTACCACCTCACTTACTCTATGATAAAATTTTGCCTATAAATACAGAGCCTCACATACTTCTATCGCATCCACAATCGTCTCACTCTCTGCTACAAACTCTTTCATAATCTCATGCAATTTCAAACTCTTTCATAATCTCAGACATTTTCAACAATGGCTCTTCTCACAATGGGCGATTCTCACAGAGGCACAAGGGACAACAATGCAGTGTTTGTAAGTTTCTTGTATACTTATACATTTTTCATACTTCTATTAATGCTTTATTCATCTTACCTACTCTTACAATTTTTACATTATTAACTTAGGATACTAAAAGATTCAGAATCCGGTTACACAACTACCTTGCTCCTGATCCGTTGATCGTACCCTATCTCGAATACGCAGGTTTCAGAAATGTTATAAAGATATCCAATTGCACGATTGGTTCAAAGTTCATACTTGCAATGTTGGAAAGGTGGAGACCAGAGACCCATATATTTCATATATCAATAGGTGAATGTACCGTCACACTAGAGGACGTGTACGTGTTATTGGGTCTCCCTGTCGATGATAAGGCGGTTAACGGGTCGGTTCAATAACCCAATTCTCCGTGTGAAGAATTGTTGGGCAGGGATATGGTTGAAGGTGGTGGTGCGAGAGGTCAGGGTATACTACTTACCGAGCTAAAAAATCATTATGTGACTCTGGAATTGAACGAAAATTCCTCCGAGCTAGCTAAGGTAATAAAAGATAGAAATTATATAATGATACTATTTGGAACCTTTTTATTTCCCGAAAGTACGGGAAATAGTATAAATTTTATGTATTTAAATTTACTTAGAGACTTCGAAAAAACTAGAAAGTATAGTTGGGGTTCTGCTGTTTTAGCCCATCTATACAGTTCCTTGTGTAAAAATGAAATCAAGGAAAAATGTACATTTTATGGCTGCGCTTTTTTACTTCAAGTCGGGGGTTGGTGGAGGATGGAGTCCCTAAACCCCGTCAACAACAACACATTCGTTTTCCCATACGCAACAAAGTAAGTCATCAACTTATATCATTTATTACTATTCATCTCTTCACCAAATATATGATAAAAATAAAATATTTTTCAATTCCTTTAGGTACTGCGTGAGGGGTATGGATTACGGCAAGAATCCAAGATTCAATCTCGTTCTATACCGTAATCTATTGGATCACCTTGGCCCGGATGATGTACGTCATACCTTTCAACTTTTCTACTTTTAAATTATTTATTTATTACGTTTTCATTAAGCTGATTTAATTTTATCTGCAGTTTGTCTGGAGACCATATTTGGATTTGGACCATGAACCAAACCCCGAGGATGCAGCAATTTGGAGCGCAAAGACTGCAATCATACAGTTCAATGTTATGGAGATGCACCACAGCGACCGTGTCAAGATGCAGTTTGGAATGCATCAAGAGATACCCGGCGATTCGACTTGTTTGTCCTCGTGGAGTCTCAAAAGGGTCGACGCCCAATGGGATCTTACCAACTGGAAAGATTTTGCTCCAGAATGGTGTAAGATGTGGCAGAGGCTTCACCGACATGTCTTGCAATTCCCAGTTTTCCTCAACCATGGTAATATGTGACACACGGATCAGTATTTATCTTGGTACAAATCGGTTAGTACCCCAGAAATGCACGTGTCTCATCCAAGGTATTTGGTTGACCCACGAAAACAATGGGCGACACCCTCATTTCCCCAACAACAAACCCAACACACATCAACCTCCCACCAACCCCCTCAACGAAATAGAACCACAAACACCCAACCACAGTCACCACCACAATACAGTTACACCCACATGCCCCACAACCAACCATAATCACCACCTCAGTACCAATACCCCCATATGTCTCACACCCAACCACAATTTGAATCACAATACCAATACACCCGCATACCCCACACACAATTTCAATCTTCTACATATCCCAATATGGGCCCCTCAACATCCAACCTTAGCCCTGATCTAGGATTGTCCGAAGATTATGAACCAACCGACCCGACTTACCATCAACCACAACATCACCAAAGCACCCAACATTCTCAATACCAAACACCCCAAGATCCATTTCCTTTCTATCCCCCGGACTCAGACGACCAGTGCTACAGACCAATAATGGAACCCCACCCACCACCAACACGACCAAACTTTGAGGGTATGGGCAACCGACTGTACCAAAGCAGATCTTCTAGATATAGAGATCTGACCGATTTCATGGATCTGGAACACATTGACTTCGCTGGGCCATCGACCCTGCCACAACAGGAAACCCGACGAAACCCAACACGGGAAAGGCGAGGACGGGGATGTAGAACCAGGGATCATTACCGGGTTCTGGGAGACCACTGATTAATCTGTATTTTTTATGTAATCGTTATGTGTGTAATCATATTGTGTAAATAAAAAGTCAATTTTGTTGATCCTATATCGTTTACGTAACGCACCACATTTAAAATAAAAAATGCGAAAAATCGCCTCCCAATTGCACTAAGGCACCATCTCACTTGGCTTAGGGCAAGCCTTTCACACCTAGGCGCCAAGTGAGATGGCGTCTCCCCTTTAAAATAAGGTGTAGGCGCCAACTGGGTTGGCTCCTCCCTTGTGAGATTTTCTGAAACATGATTATTTGCGTAATTTTCTCCGAAACATAGTTATTTGTGAAAAAAAAATTTAATACCTAATTATTCCAAAAAAAAAAAATTCTAATTACGTAGTTTACATTAAATTGTTTTCTATTTTTTTGTCAAAGATATTTAAATTTTTTTTTTTTTAAAACATACATTTATCCTGTATAAGATTTTAGTTATAAAATATAAAGAATATATTATAATTATTTATAATTTTATTTAGATAAATAAAAAGTTTATAAATTAGTAATAAATATTTTTTTTTGAAAGAATTAGCAACAAATAGTTATTCACGGGATCTCTTGAAAATATTACACATGAAGATATTATAATTATTTTCAATTTTATTTAAATAAATAAAAAGTTTATTAATTAGAAATAAATAATTATTTTGTATATTTCTTGTAAATATTACACAATATTTACAACTGTTAATGTGTAAGTGTTTTTATTTACAAAAAATATATATATGTGACAAAAATATTTAATCAACTTAAATTAATATTTTTGAAGTATTTGTTAAGTGTTTAATTTTTCATATAAATTTAAATTAATTAGGTGATCAATGATAAATAAGTAGTCTGTCTATAATTTTGAACAATAAAAATAAATATAATTGATCTAACAGAAAATTATTATCTTTATTTTTAAAATATTAAATTTTTTTTATGAATTTATGAACATTTTTACTGTTATAGATTAGTTTTATGAATGATCTTTATGATAAACTTTAATATATATATATAATTATTTTAATTGAACAAACAATGATCTTCAATAGTCTTCCGTGATTTATTTGCAGAAAATAATATGAAAATTATAAAATAATAATTAAAAATATAAATTGACAAAAATAAGCAACAAAGTTTTATTTTATATATAAAAAGTTAAAGTTACATAAAATTGAATAATAACGATATCCTAATTAAAAATCATATACTATTATAATATAAAAGTTAGATTAAAATTAAAAAAATTAAAAATAAAAGTTGTAAAACATTACATGACAAGAATATTTTAAAAATGGTATGTGTCATAATGTAAAAGTTAAATTGAAAGGATAGTTGTGTCTTTTTTATGGTATTGGAGTTTCTAAAGTTTGATAGTAGATAGATGTATTATATTATATTTTATTTAGTATATTTAAAATAACATCATTAAAAAAAACTAAAACATATTCCTGTTATCAATAAAATTGGAGACAGATAATTTGTTTATTAATTTAAGTAAAATTAATAGCTATTTAACTATTTAACTACCGTTTTTTGAAGGTTTAAATTGTGTCTTGAAGTTACACTTACTAAGCTCATCCTATTAAATTAAGACCTTCAATACTTTTTTTTTTCTGACATATTCCTACACCTATCGACTCCAATAAAAAAATTAGAAAATCATTACCATAAGAGAAATAATTGATATAAGACAAGGATTTAGTTTTCACACTAGACTTGTATTTCATTACTATAGCCATACTAATAAAAATGAAGAAAGTGTTATTTGAACATTTAATATTTAATATTTTATTTAATGATAATATATTAATTGAAATAATATTTTTATTTATTTTTTATTTATTTTTTATTTCATATAATTATACGAATTTTAATAATATATTATTACAGATAAAAATTATACTTAACATATTTTTAACCATTAAATTTATTATCAAAATATCATTATTTTTCTTAGAATACAACTTTAAATGAAAGACTTTTTTAGCCATACTCCAACTGTTCTCTCCTAGTGAGAGGTCTCTAGACATTGATAAAAGTCCTTAAACAAGGGCCATGGTCTTTTCAGTAGCTGCTGGCCAATTAAATTTTGAAACAACAGACCAATCAAATTCTAAATGTACATGTCAATTAAAATCTGAAAACGCCACCATGCAAATGCTATCAGCCTTCATTTAATTGGATCCACATGACATGCCAACAAACCAACCACATGCAATCAACCACATGCATTGCGTTTACCACCATTCCCTGATTCCTCACCATCCAAGTTATCCCTTTTAACCATATGGGTACACATTAACCAACTAACCAATAACAATATCGCTTAGACTCCTCCACCTATACAAATACCTTAGTCAAAATTATTCCAATTCTTGTTATTGACTGGAAAAGAGAATGGATGAGAGATGGAAGAGAATTAATATGATAAGGCTTTAGGTGGGGTGATTGTGATTTATGATGATCACATAAAGATATCTACAAGGTAACACTTCACCCTTCAAAGTTGTTATTATGTGGGGTATCTTCAGTGAAGAGAGAAAGAGATAATAAAGTAAATAAGAATTATATTATTGAATTGTCTTGTTATAAATAATGATATAAATTATGACTATTTATATACACCTAATTTATACACTAAATAGATTAATAAATCCTAATTGAGTTTGAGCTTAGGTTACACAATTTAGATTAACTCTAATATCTCAACATATCCCCTATAATCCAAGTTGTCGAACATACTCTAAAAATAATCATTCTGAACTATTCCTATTTTCTTTCTCAAATTCAGGAACCTGTCGATCTTCAATTCTTTGGTGAAAATGTCAGTCAAATGTGCTTCACTTGAGCAGTGCCTAACTTCAAATTCACCTCGATTTACCTTTTATCTCAAGAAGTGAAATCTAATTTCGATATGCTTACTTCTTTCATGCAGAGCTGGATTCTTCGCCAGATTTATGGCTGATTTGTTATCAATTTGCAACACAAAAAGTTTCTTCATTTCAACCTCCATTTCTTCAAGTATCAATCTGATCCAAATTGCTTGACATGCAGCATAGGATCCAACTATATATTCAGCTTTACACGATGATAATGCCACCACAAGTTGCTTTTTCGAGCACCATGAGATTGGAGAACCAAAGCAATATTCAGTTGTGCTTCTTCGATCTTCCTTATCTCCACACCAATCAGCATTTGAAAAACAAGTAATTTTTTATTCTTTGCTTTCGGAGTCTCGTCGAAATAGAATTCCATAGTTTATCAATCCTTTTAAGTATCTCAAAATTCTTCTTGCAACCTTCATGTGTGACATCCTTGGTCGACTATGAAAATTATATTAGGTCGACTACTGTGACACACATATCTTAGATATCCATCTATTTGTTTAAACAAAGTTACATCGACTTTGTCTTCTTCTTCATACTTCTCCAACTTCAAATTTGGTTCGACAGACGAAGATGCTGGAGTTGAATCATCTATCCTGAATCTCTTGAGTATCTCTTTGACATACTTCCTTTGATGCAACATTGTACCTTGCTTCGACATTTGAAATTCCATGTCAAGGAAATAAGACAATTTTCCCAGATCCGACATTTCAAATTCCTTCATCATCAGCTCTTTGAACTTCGACAAGTTCTCCAAGTTATTTCCAGTTACCAGTAAGTCATCGATATATAAGCAAATGATTGTTATATCTTATGCTACAATCTAAACATAGGCACATATTCATACTTTCATTTTACAAATCCCAATCCGAATAAGTATGATTCGATATTCTTGTTCCATGCCCTAGGTGTCTGCTTAAGGCCATAGAGCGTATTGAGCAACTTATAAACCTTACCCGCTTCCTTCTGAATCACAAACCTCGTAGGTTATATGACATAGACCTTTTCTTCTAAAGGACCATTCAGAAGTGTTGATTTTACATCTAAATGAAATGACAGCCAGCCTTGCTTGTATGCCAAGGCTATCACTAGTTGAACAATCTCTAATCTTACTACTGGAGAAAATACTTCAGAGTAATCGAGTCCTGCTCTCTGAAGAAATCCTCGAGCTACCAATCTCACCTTATGTCTTGTTAACAACCCATCAGCATTGTGTTTTAACTTGAACACCCATTTTACTTTGATAGCTTTTTGGTGTAGTGGCAATTCGACTAACTACCATGTATTGTTTCTTTCAATTTCCTATAACTCTTCGAACATAGATGACTTTCGTTGTTTATTCATTAAAGCCTCGCTATAGTTGATTGGTTCAACACCTGTAAGTAGAGCAAAATGAACTAATTCTCTATTTGGTGTTACTTCATCATCACCAGTAACTTCATAATATTGAAGTTTTGTTGGATGAACTATAGTTCTTTGAGGTCTTTGGATTATGCTAGCCATACCCTCGTCGACTTCGACAGTGTCGAGAATGTTAGCAACTGCTTCGACTTCGATTGGAATATTTGCAACTTCTTCGAATTTGACTTCATCAGTTTCTTCGTCGAAATCATAACTTATCAATGGCTTGTTAGCATCATTAAAATTCCAATCCCATGCAAAAATTTAATTAATCACAATGTCTCGACTTATCACAATTTTATCATTGATTAGATTGAATAGCTTGTATGCCCTAGTTTTATGATATCCTACCAGAATCATAGGTTCACTTTTGTCATCAAGCTTTCTTCTTCTTGCATCAGGAACATGCTTGTAACACAAAGATCCGAACACCTTCATATGACTCACGGATGGCTGTTTTCCACTCCATACTTCTTTAGGAACCTTGTTATTCAATTTCTTGGTAGGGCACTTGTTTATAATATAAACTGCAGTCGAAATAACTTCTCCCCATAAGTATTTTGGCAAATTCTTCTACTTCAGCATGCATCTCGCCATATCGAATATGGTATTGTTTCTTCTTTCTGCAGTTTTATTATGTTGAGGCGTATAAGGAGAAGTTACCTCATGATCGACACCATGTTTTGCATAGAAATCTTCAAACATCTTAGATATGTATTCGCCACCTCCATTTGTTCATAGAACTTTGATCTTCTTCTCACTCTGGTTTTCGACAAGTATCTTGAATCTCTTAAAGATTTCAAATACTTCATCCTTTTGCTTAATCACATAGATCCAGAGCTTTCGACTATAACCATCGACAAATGAAACAAAATACCTATTTCCACCAATGGTATGTTCTGCGAAGGGGCCACATACATCTGAATGTACAACTTTGAGTATGCAGGATGATCTCATTGGCATAGTCGAAACAAAAGAGTTTATGGATTACTTTCTAACTAAAAAATCTTCAAAGAGTTTTTTGGAAATCTCAAGACTTGGTATGCCATTTACCATATCTTGAGTAATCAACTGATTGAGTGATCAAAATTTCAAATTTCCAAACCTCAAATGCCACAACCAACTATCGTTATGGTCGACAATAATTTTTAGACATTATACTTGAGTCGAATTGATCATGGTTTTAAACATTCTATTCTTCAATAGTGGAGATTTTAAGACCAACTTATTTTGGGTGTCGAACAATTTTAAAGCTTCATCTTTCATGACAACTGAGAAACCTTTTTCGACCAGTTGTCCAACACTTAACAGGTTGCACTTTCTTCCAGGTACATATAGTACATCTTTGATCATAGCTTTCCCTCCATTATTCATTTGAAAAACTATGTTGTCGGTACCTTTTACTTGCAACGAACTATTATCACCAAGTTTTACCTTTCTCTTCTTTGACTCGTCAAAATCTGTCAACCACACCTTTTGACCAGTCATGTTATTTGAGTAGCCTGAGTCGAGAAACCAGATATTCGATTCGACATGGTTATCTACAACTGCAGCCATAACCACTATACCTTCAAAATTATCAGAATCTTGGCGTGTAAGGTTTGTTCCTTCTTCCTTACGTTATGTTGATCCCTTGTCTTTCTTGTACCAACAATACTTGGCCGTGACCCAAATTTTCATAGTTGTAGCACTGCACACCTTTTTTTTATCTTCGTTGTCCTTTTGATAGTTTTCTCTTCCTCTTTTCGAGGATTCAGAAGCCCTATCATCGACCTGATGCTTATAAGGGTTAGGCCAAGGCTTCTTACCCCGAGTCTTGTCGACTTTGCCTTTGAATTTGTTGGAACCACCATTTTTTCCATGACTGAGCCTGCACTGCTTGTATCTAGTCTTGAACTCCTTTCCTTTCGACAATCCTAATCTCATGTACTTCTAATGAACCAACCATATCTTCTAGTTTTAGGGTTTTAAGTTGATTGTATTCTTGAATAACTATGATAACATGATCAAAGTGAGAGATCAACACATGCATTACCTTATAAACTACCATCTTACTAGTTAGGGTTTCTCCATAACCCTTCATGAGATGAACGCGTTTATGTACCTTCGACACATATTCTGCAACCTTTTTGTCTTCTTCCATTGATAATAATTCATATTGTCGACACAAGGTCTGAAACTTGACAACCTTGACTTTCTCACCTCCTTCATAGTACTTGACAAGAATATCTCATACATCCTTTACTAATTTAGCATGAGAAATCCTGTCAAAATTATCCGCATCGACCGTCATTTGAGTGCAATATGCAGCCTTGCAATCCTTCTTTTTGGCTTCATTGTGAGCAGTTCTCTATGCGTCGGTTGCATCCGCAGCCAACACAAGAACTCCATTAGTAAAAAATTATAGGGTTTCATGAAAGCCAAACATAGATTGCATCTATTTTCTCCATCAGATCTAAATCTTTCCGTCAATAGTTGGAAGAGAATTCAGAACGCCATTAGTATCATTCATCTTCACAATAATTGATTGACAATAACCTACAATCCCAGAAACACGATCTTTGATGTGTGATTCTTGAAAACACAATCAAGAATCTAACCAGAGCTCTAGATACCAATTTATTAGTGCGTAAGGCACCTTTAGTAAAGGGAGAAAGAGAGAGAATAAAGGAAATAAAGATTGTATTATTAAATTAAATTGATACAAATAATGATACAAACTATGACTATTTATATACACCTAACTTATACACTAAGTAGGCTAACAAACCCTAATTGGGCTTGAGCTTTCGATTACACAACTTGGATTAGGTATAATATCTCAACACAAGTCAGTATTTAAAAGATGTGAAACTATTACAAGTGTGAAGGAGATAATAATGGACGTAACTCATAGATATACATATATATAGGGATAATAGTTAAAAACACTCTTATTGATACAACTTGAATTGCAGAGGGTCATTGGATGCATATCAATGGTTGATATGAGAACAAAAAAATGTACTCCTATGTGATGCTCTATAGTGGAAGTCTACTTGTATGTGAGTTAGCGGAGCGCTTTGACTGGATTTGGTTTCTAGATTAAGGTTGTATTATTCGACCTCTGGTCATGCAAAAACAGTTTCCCCTTAAGTCTCTATCGGTAATAAAGTGAGGAAAGCTGGTGCACAAGTATTTAAGGGTGTTGGGTTCTTTGTATGTGCAACTATTAGTAGCAATTAAGTGTTAAAAGTAAGAGTATCGATCCCAAAGATATTGTATTAACTTAAATTGATTTTCAATTCAAAAGATTTTAGACAGACAATCATGAGTAAAAAATAATAATAATTTTTTGTTGTCACTTTTTCAAAATGAGATATAACCGCTAAGAAGTAAGAATGTTAAATAAAGTTAAGAAACATTTTGGACAATGATCCATTTAACAATTTCAGCTAATATGTTAATTTGATAAGATATGTCATGACAAATGAGGATATAACATGACTTAGTGATGTATGTCTATAATGATATTAAATAGTAATGGACAAATTCCTAAGTCTCACAATAATATACATGCACTTATTTTTTGTCACTTGTTTAAAATGAGGTATAATAATAATAATTGTAAATAATAATAATACTTGTTTGTTGCCACTAGTTTAAAATGAGATATAACAATAATGAGATATAACAACTAAGAAGTAAGAATGTTAAACAAAGTTAAGAAATATGTTGTACATTGACCCGCTTAATAATTTCACTTCATGTGTTAATTGATAAGATATGTCGTGCCAAAGGATAATAAGGACAGAACGTGACCTAGTGATGTATACCTACAATGGCAGAATATGTGCAGTAAATTGTAATGAACAAATTCCTAAGTCTCATAATAGTATATATGTACTTATTTGCTAAGTTCCGTTTTTCTTATGGTTTTAGTTATTTATCCATAAGGTAACTAATGACAAGTATTTTCATTTAATTTTGTATCCAATTTTATTTATGTATAGACGTGTAATATAAACGCTGACAGGACCCGTGCGATAGCCCGAGTTTCTTACTAGTAAGCATTAAAATAAATCACATCAAACATAAATGTTACTTTTTATTAAACCTACATTGACCAACATAAGGAGTTTAGATCACAATGTGCAGAATAAATACAATAACATGCAATTTTAAACTTAACATTTTTTAAAAACAAAGAAAAGAAAATATAAACCTAAGAGTGACACTTATACTAGTTATACTACTTGTAGTCTTCAACCAACAAGTGGTGAGCTCTGTCACGCCCGAGCCTACAATATCTTTCATGAATGGTAGGGCAAGATACACGTCAAAAGTTGGTCTAACCTTTCTTAGTTATGATGAATTATTTTTCTCTAAGCATTTTCAACTTCTGAACCACTTTCCATTTCCCAATGCAAGTCCTTTTATAGACTTCTTCATTTGTAGGGTTATCTTCAGTATTTAGGTATTGATTCTTTTGATTATCCATTGATTTCTTCCAAAGAATAAAGCATATTCCCTTTTATCCTTTACTATTGATACTAGCAGTAGTACATCGCGGATGCATGAGGAAATAAGTCTCACAACAAGCCTGCTTTGCTGGGTGGCTATAGCAGTGCTTTAAAATAACTTTTTTTACTCTTGTCTTCTATCGCTCATTCTGATCTCTTTGTATTTACATCACAACCATATTTTCCCTCCTATTAACTCTGCCACGTTATCCCTAACATTGAAATTCAAACTCTCTACTAGCATCTTCTGGCTTAAGGCCTGTTGAGTAATGGTCTTACAATCGTGGTGTGATATAACTTCTCACTAAAGCTACTCATGTACATAAAAAACAAATAAAATCAACAAAAGAGAGCACCTAGTATGCTCATTACTATTTATGCAGAAATCATGCAAACACCAAAAAATAACTCTAGTTAAGTGCAACTTCGCCATTTAATTCAAGTATTAAAAACTTAAATATCTCACAACTTTTGGAAGATAGGGGTTATGGGTCCAACTCTTCGGGGCCTTCTTGTGCCTCCTCCTGTTGGTATTTCTGAATGTTTAGGACTCTACACTACTACGTAAAAGTGATACCACAACAGTTGGAAAGGGATACCGCAGTGCCTGACCAACCGTTGTAAGGTAAATGGTGGTTGTATGTATGATGGCTTCTATAATGAGTGTGTGACAATGGTGATAAGCTAGCTAGCGTGCTATCTATCACAACTGTTATACTAAACAACTATATATATATATATATATATATATATATATATATATATATATATATATATATATATATATATATATATATATATATATATATATATATATATATATATATATATATTTAGGTCATGGGTTTGAAACCCAACAACATTAATTTATTTAGAATATAATTAATATTTCACCATGGTTATAAAAGATAATTGTTGTGGTATATACCCTGAGTTTATTATAAAATATGTGGATTGCTTGTTTTTTTCCTACATCTCCCTAAAAATATACAAGCATTTAAATTGATATAGAAGATAATAATTTGAAAAATTAAATTATTCTTAAACAACAACTTAAACAAACCGTTGTTTTTCATATTCTATGCATCCACTACTATAAATAACGCTTCTAACCTCTAACGCGAAATGCATTTTACCTCGGAAAAAGAAGCGAGGTAAATAATTCCGTCATGAAAAGTCTCCACTTAACACCTAGGTGTTTCAAAACCCGGGGTGTATAGTTATATGCACATAAGTTTGAACCCCAAAAGTCGCACTTTTATTACTTTCAAAACTAGTGTATCTTTTATCTCGATTTCACCTAAAAAAATCGAGGGATATATATATATATATATATATATATATATATATATATATATACATTTTGGTCCCTTAACTATAGGTCATGGTTCACTTTGGTCCCTTATCTTTTTTACGTGCCAAATTGGTCCTTTAATTTTCAAAACGATGCAAACAAGTCCTACCGTCTACTCCGTTAGTCAAAGTCTGTTAAAAATCTATGTGGCACATTTGGTCAACTATTGTGACGGAATTAGCATCGGAAAAACCGACGCTAAAAACTATTTCTGAATTTTAATTATTCTTTATCTCCTTCCTTAAAATTTTCAGGATTTTAATTTTTTTGAAAACCAAAACACACTAACTTCACGAAATTAGCGAAAGATACAAATAAGTTAGGTTTTTGAGCACTGTTAAAGCTCGAGTGATTTGAGAAAAATGGAATATTGTTGCCTAAAGCAGCTAGACCTCCTCAAAAACAAAAGGATAAAGTTGATACCATTGGAGGGCTACCTGCCCCAAAGAAGCCAATTCCATTTTTAGTTAAAGGAACGACCTTCCGATAGAGAAGATAAGTTACTAACTAACATGTTTACGTACCCTTTTATGGAATTTGTAATTCTTTTTTTCATCAATGATTTGCTCAAAAGGGGTTTTATGAAATCTCTCACGATGTCCTGATAATTCATTCTTAATAGTTAAATTGATTTCATTTGGGACAATTGAAATGAGGAAATCTTGTTTTTATATAATCTTTTTAAGTCACTCTGCTGAACATAACTAATTTTCAAGTGTGCTGAGATGAGAGTATGGTATTGGTCTCTTCAATAATGGAAAATAAGTGGATTTGGTAACAACAAACAAGCTGTTTTGAGAAGAAAATAAGTGGATCTGGCGAATTAATTTTTAGGAGTTCTTTTAATGTTCCTCAAAATCCTAAATTTACTGTTGGTTTGGATTTATGGTTGATTAAGTTAAAGATGGAAGTTTTCAGAGAAGGTAGATATACTTTTTTAGGGAAGGAGATGAAGAATAATTAAAATTCAGAAACAATTTTTAGTGTCGATTTTTCCGATGCTAACTTCGTTACAATAGTTGGTCAAATGTGCCAGATAGATTTTTAACAAACTTTGACTAACGGAGTAGACGACAGAGACTTGTTAGCATCATTTTGAAAATTAAGGGACCAATTTGGCACAAAAAAAAGATAAGAGACCAAAGTGAACCGTGACCTATAGTTAAGGGACCAAAATGAGTATTTTGCCTATATATATATATATATATATATATATATATATATATATATATATATATATATATATATATATATATATATATATATATATATATATATATATATATATATATTAAAATTTGTTACATTGTTTACCTTACATTGCTTACACATAATATTAAAATTAAAATAAAAGTCAAACTTCCTATGGTGGTTCAAGATAAAAATCAAATTCCCTCAACATGTAGATTTAGATATTCGTATTATTGAATCTTGGGGAAGATCTTTTGTTGGATCTTACATGCAATTGTTTCTGATGAAAAAAAAAGGGTAAGGTAATTAATATAAAAAATTAAATAATTTTCGGTTCGAAAAAATATTTGAGAAAATAAACCTTGAACCCAAAAAATTGTTTGCACTTGCAATCCATCGTAGAAATATATTGTAATAACTCTTGCAATCCATCCCATAACTTTGAACCCAGAAAATTTTCAAGAAATCCATATGTTTCATTTAAGTTAGATTTTTAATATTCAGCATGCTTTTATAATGGATAGCATCTTGAGTGTTGATAACCATTAAATGAACAACAAAGATTTATTAAGGCTAGTGAATATAACACTTAACTATCACCTCGATCATGACAAACTACCGAGGTGAGTAAGTTAGTTATTTTTTTAATTACATTGTTTTCACAAAATATTGAAAATACATTGTATGAAACAAATCTTCACTGACATAAAGATTTAGATGCTAGAGGTCTCATGCAAGATGCTAGAGAACTGTTTCCAGGGCCAATGAGAATTTTTATTTTCTGCACTTGCAATCCATCTAAGAAATATGTCGTAGCAACTCATGAAATAGACTAGTGAAATATTTCCTCTCTTTGTGGAGGCTTCATATTATTAAGGATTAGGGTACAATCTGTGTAATGAGTGTTTTTATAGTAAAATATGATTATTATACCCCGGTTTAAGAAAAAAGCCAAGGCATTTTATCATCCATTTTTAACTATCACCTCAGTATATAACAAAAACTGAAGTGAATTATTTTTTTTAATGATTACATTTATACAAAATATAAAAATAAATTATTTACAACAAATATTTTATGCACTTACAATCCACCCTAGAGAATGATGCAACAAAATATGTATGAAGAATAAAGTTTGAATGTCAGAACTTTGCCTTCAAGTTCACCATTTTTTACCTGTCTGTTTGTTTGAAGAGAGAAGGATAAAAATGTCTTTCAATCAAAGCTAACAATCCATGTAACATCATACATGTTTTGTTGCATACCCTTGTGTGCATGCTTTTTAAACTCAAGGGTTTGAATGCATCCAACTTCTAATAAGTTATTTGTTCCAAATAGTGGAAAATGTTTTTTCTACACTTGCAATCCATCATAGAAAGTGTATTCCAAGAATACAACAACAACATCAACACCATTATGTGAGATAGATTGCAAAGACAGAAAAATGTTTTGTTCTGTTGTACCCCAAATTTTGCCCCTAAGATCCCTTCATCATATCATGTCCATTCACTCACAACAAGATCACACTAGGATTCTTGGTTCCCCTCCATACTTTGAGTTTTTCTCCTTTTGAGGGATTACCAAGCACCTTGACTTATGTTCCTTTTGTGATCATGAATATTGTTTTGATTTCTTCATTTAACTAATAAAATGCAATGTTGGTTTGTCTTGCTTGTTATCCATGTAGGTGAAGGGCAATGAGATTTAACAAGCCGAGATGTTAATGAGCAGGACGTCCTTCTATTTATCGATAATATCTTCCGTTTTGTCCAAGCCGAATCCGAAGTATCCGCCTTATTGGGCCGTGGTCCCTCGAATATTCTACAGTCTTGTTACCTTCCACAAAATTCGCAGGAAGCCCCAATAGCCTATCCTCTTTCTAGCTTGAGGATGTAAAAGTAGTTCTTGTCCGTTCTGTCTTTATCTGAGAGTGAGGGTAGTAGGTGTAGAAGCAGTATTGTAGCCTTTAGTCGGCTAAGGGCCATTTCGGTATCGTGTGTTACTCCATGGATTCATGAGTTTATTTCTATGCCCTAGTCAATATAGCTTGAGAAGTTTAAACCTCACTATTGGATTGGTTTTGGGAGAATTGGCATGGCAAGGTTGCTCTGGTTCATCACATTTCAAGGTTATTAGATTTGACTCAAAAGTACAAGGGGTTGATTGAAGAAGTTGTCATGTTTGGACAAGGCCTTGTTCCTATTGGTCACAAGAGCATATTTCTCTCAAAATTCAATATATGGAAGTGGTTTTGGTGGCTATGAGTCTTCATCATCATCCTTAACAACTTCTATTCACAAAACAAGAATATTGGTACAAGAAGTTTGTTCAAACTTGTCAAAGTTCCTCAAGGCATTCTCTTGATATAGAAGTTAGGGCTTTGAACTTCAAAGGATCATATCTTGCTCACCTTTTGGTATTTTTGAGTGATTCTAAAGACATCCTTCTCTTTAAAGGGTTATCAACAAATCACTTCAAAAATTCCAAAGAGTTTTCATGTGGAAGAAACTTGGTGAAGAAGAAAGATTACAAGTCATCCAGATGAATCCATAATTTTACATAAGTAACTTCAAATGATCATAACTTGGTCAATTTTCATCACCTTGAGTCCATTATTTTTCCATAATGATCTTGAAGATGTTAACTTTATGCCTTCTTTTATGTGCAAAGTGGAAAAATTGATGGAATTTGCCTTAAATATGAAAAATATTATAGGTCATTTCATGATTTTTGGCTAACTTCATCAAGTCATAACTTGCTCAAATTTTGGATATTTTGAGTGGTTCAAGTTTCAAAATGTCATTCAAGAGATCTACTTCATTCCATCTTTTTTGTTCAAGAGCAAATTCCAAGTGGAAGACCATGTTTGGATGCAAAAGATTATAGGTCATTTTTGAAGAAGAATTTGAAATATTTCTTAGTATGGAAAGTCAACCATTTTTCTTCAACTTTGACTCAATGCAACTTTCAGCTCAAGCATCCATTTGATTCCATTCTTTTTCCATTACAAAGCTTGTAACCTCATCTTTCCAAAGCATCAAGAATCATGCCCTTAAACCCCTTGAGCTGAGAATGCCATAGTTTTAAAAATGGTAACTTGGAATTGAAGTTTCCTTGCAAGTCAAAATTTGAATTTCATGTTACAACCTCTAAACCTCAAATTAACACGCATTTTGGGTCTAAACATGATTAGCCAACTTTCCCAAGTGGATTAGTGCATCAAAATGCAAGAATTGGATGAGTTTTGATGAAGTTTGGATCACACTTCACTCGTGCATCAGGTTTGCATGAATTCCCTCCAAAACGCATCATTCACTCTTCCTTTTGATCCCATTCGCTTCTCTTATAAATACAAGAACTATCCCATTCAATTTCCCAAGCTTGGATAGCCAAAATCACCCTGCCAAACTTGCTCCATAACTCAATTTTATGTAACTTCAAAATCCATTCTCGAGCCTTTTTTAATCCAATTTTTTCATTAATTCGCCTTCCTTGATCTTCCCTGAAGCTAACCACATAATTATATTCAAGAATTGTGCCCTATATTGCTCCATAGAAGTCCAATTTCAGAGCTCTGCAACTCAACTTCAATAGGTAGATTCCTTCATCAATTCTTCAAAACTCTGATATCATTGTGTTGCTCTCATTGCCTTGGTTCTAGTCGCAACACTTACCTTTTACTTGAAACACGTTTTGACCATGAAATTTCAAATCCCTTTTCAAAACTTTCCTTCCAAATTGCTTGAGCTACAGTTTATATAAATTTGGCACGAGGGTGTGGTTGTCTTCGTCTTGAAGAGACGAAGCAAATGGCATAGGTCCGATCTTCTGATTTTACAGTTTGAGAGACCTGCAATTTGTGATGGCTGGAGGTTGAAGATGACCAACGTGTCATCTTCCAACCAATGAAGGCGCGCCATCTGTATTTTGCAAATCTGATTTAATTAATGATTTTGTACATTATTCACTAATGACCATGATATGCACAACACGCTAGATCTCTTGGATTTGATTACTAACGTGTTTTGACTCTCATCCAATGGTCCACATATTTTACTTTTATTTTCTTTTTCTGATTTTTATATTTTAATTGTTTTAAATTTCAAAAAATCATAGAAAATTCATTTTTAGTCCAAATAATCTAAAAAAATTATGAAATTTTTTTTTGATTATTCTCTTTCTGATTTTTATATTTTCACAATTTAATTTTAGGTTTTGGTATTTTTTAAAAATTTTACACTTATTTGATTTGTTTTAAATGTTTAAAAATATTTTTATACATTTTAAAATTCTGAAAAAATTATGGAATGATCCAATGATATTGTGAAAAATATTGGTGACCTTATTTTATTTTTGTTTCTGACTTTACTATTTTTTACCATTTTTTGTTTATTTTACCCATTTATTTTAATTTTAAAAATAGTTTCTGACTTTAAAAAATTACCAAAAAAATTGTAAAATTATTTGAGTCTTTTTCTGATTTTTCTATGGTCTTACTTTTTATTTCTTGATTAATTTAAACATAGTTGATATTTTTCTCATTATTTTCTATTTTTAAAACATTTTTAAAATCCTTTTTTGTGTATATTAAATGTGATATTATTTTGTGACTATTTTCTGGATGATCTTGGGTTAGATTTTGGATCACAAACTTTATTAACATCATTGGATCCATGTTGTTGAGTTTAACTCCACAAAAATGGATGAATGATTTTAATAATAGTTTGATTAAAAGTTAATTCAAATGTGGTTTGTGTATTTTTCCCCATCCCTCTTCATCTCACCTCCTTCTTATTGCACTAGATGTTGTTGGAGCATGATCTCTATATCATGTCTCAAAACAAATGGTGCATAGATTGCTATTGACCGACCTCAAAATAGGTGCGACTTCTATATAAGTCCACTTACGATTGCTTAACATAGCGCTAAATTTTGTCCCAATTTGAATAAATGATCATTCGTGGCCCAAAATTATGATTGTAAGCCCAAGTATGTTAATTTGATCTCTTTGATCCAATAAACTTGAGATTCATTGTGTGGAGGCTTTGGTTCTACCAATCCTCTAATGGATCTACAACACCTTTGGTCAACGCGGATCACTTAAACACCGTTGATCATTAAATGGTACTTATGAGAATTCCAAATGGATGATATACTTGACAAAAACAAATGCAACTTGTTGTGTGGAGGCTTTGGTTCTATCAATCCTCCAATGATTTTCAAATGCAAGTTTCAAGATGGTCATCCAACTAACCACTAACTATGGACTTGTTTTACCTTATGCTTTTATTCTTTTTTATGCTTTATGTACTATTTACTTTTAGCATTTACATTTCATGCCATTTTCATCTTTGCTCATTTGAGCATTTATTTTCTTGACATTTTTACTTTGCTCACTTGTGCTTTTCTTTTCCTTTCTTAAGATACTTAATAATCAACATAAACCCTAAAAAATCTTTAATGGTACTTGGACTATTTGGTTACTATCCTTGGCATTATGGAGCATGAGACTTTTTCTTGGACTTAGGATTAGAAACCTTGGCCTATCTTGGAGACCTTGTGATCTTATATGATTATTTTGTCTGGAGTTCTTGAGGTTTACCTCAAGACATTGGTTTGCTTGTTTGTTTTTGTGTGCAGGTTTTTGTGATTACATTCTCTATTTGTAATATGGAATTCACCCGTATACAGCCGTTACTCTGCCCAAAATTTGTGAAGACTTAATACACTTGAAGTTTGGTTCTCTCAAGAGGTCTAGTATCTTTGCTTGCTTGGTTTCAATCCAAAGAATGGGAATTCTATCTTGGCTCATAATGTCAAGTATTGGATTTTTGTTGGTTAGATGGTTCTTATCCCTAGCTTTTACCTTATGCTTTAGGAAAGTCTCTTCTTCTCCTCCCATCTTCTTTAATTTCAAAATCTTCTCCCTCCTTTTGAAAACTCTTCTTGTTTTGAAACTTGAACTATTTTCATAATAAACTTGGACTTAGGTCCATGTATTTTCAAAACATTTTCATAAATAAACTCCAACTAACTTAATAATATCTTGACATCTTTATCTTAGAAGACTAAAAGTCAATCAATCTCATTTTAAACCATTTTACCACTTTGGCTTTGTACCTTTAAAACTTTTCTTAAAAGATTAAACTCTTGTCAATCCTTGTAGTGATGCAAACAACTATACTTCTACAATATGTAGTGAAGAGAGATATTTTCCACTTGGGTGTTGAGTGAGGCATTGTTAATTTTGAAATCCAAGCCATATCCTCCACTTTGAGATGATGCAAATTCTCCTTTCTCATGATTGTGGGTAGTAGGTGTGTTTTCCACACGGACAATGACGATGATGTTTTATCTTATAAAATTAACCAACACATTTGTTGTTTTAAATTTTTGAAAGAGGAACTATGTGTACCCTGATCCCCTATTGCATGAAAGATGGTACGTAGGCACTAAAGGTTCATAACCGCGGCGGGTGCAAAAATTATAAAATAAATACGCTTCTTTCCTCACCTCCACCATCCACTTTTTTTGTACAACAATTTTTATAGCCAAAATATACAGATTTTACAAAGAGGCTCTTGCGGAGTACCGTAGATGTTTAGGGTGTTAATACCTTCCTTTGCATAATCAACCCCCTTACCTTGAATCTTTCCCCCTCTTTTTTGGTTATTCGCTCTTTTCCCATTCCTTTGGAAACAATAAAGCGCGGTGGCGATTTTTATTTTGATTTGTATAAAGTCTAGTCAATCCAATGACTTAGTCTTAAACATTTCTACCGCTATAGAAAAGTGGTGACTTCACTAGGGAAAGATTGACCTCTTGCTGGTCCATACCTAAGTGGGTTAAGCCTATCTTTGTTTATATCTGTATATGTGCTATTGTTGTTTATGTGTTATATATATATATATATATATATATATATATATATATATATATATATATATATATATGTTTTGTCTGGATTTTCTTGGTTTTCAGGGTGCTTGGTGATTACTCATAAGTCCTATACCCGGACTTGGGCAAACTTTAAGATAGGACGGGCGATATAGTCATGTTAACTTTGAGGGAGTAATCCCAAAAAAGGAGGCATGAGATCCCCCACTCAGTGGAGGCCCCTTTGACTGTAGTGTCATTTACTGAGTAATCGGGAAGACATACTTCTTTCGACCTGGGAGCCTGCTGAAACTGAGGACCGTAGAATACCAAACTCATCTTGGCCTTTTAGGTGTACTGCGGAAGCTATGACGGAGTAATATTGAAATAGTTGTCACGCGATACTACACTCGGACGAGTCTTTCTTGAGAATATTACTAATTACCGAGTTAATCGAGAAGTTGGTAATATCTGAAGGAAGGATGTAGACTCTGGGAACCTCTAGAACCTTGTTCAGCAGGTGATAACTTTAGACCAACACCTTATGGGTAGTACCTTCAAACTCATGCTCGTGACGTTGAACCTATGGACCCTATATGTGTGATCTTGTGTGTGATTTTTGCATCATGCATCCATGCACTCATAAGCATCTTTTGAAGAAACCATATTTCAAGGGATTTAAAGGTTGACTATTTGTGAATATCTCAGGTACTTTTTAACCATGGATTCTGGAAAGAGAAAGACCGAGAAGTACAGTTTCAAGGATCCCAAGATAGATGAGTTGATCAGTCTAATTCTCGAGATAGAGTGTTCTGCAGACTTTCAGAAGAAGTATGGATCCATTATTCCTCTCATGAAGCTGAAGATGAAGGAGGGTATTCTCTCGACCTTGGTCCAGTTCTATGATCCGATGTATCATTGCTTTACTTTTCCCGACTATCAGTTGATGCCTACACTGGAGGAGTATACTTATCTATTGGATTTACCTGTTACCGATCGTGTTCCTTTTACTGGTTTGGAGGGTGAGCCAAAATCACATGAGATTGCTGCTTTGATTCACCTGAGGAAGTCTGAGGTGGAATCCCATATGACTACTAAAGGAGGGATTAGAGGATTACCAGCTCAGTTCTTATTGGAGAAAGCTCATTACTTTTCCAGAATGAAGAGTACAATCGCTTTTGAGGCCATTTTTTCTCTACTTGCTTACGAGTTGTTCTTATTTCCTAATGTGGACAGGTTTGTTGACATTAACGCTATCAGGATCTTCATGATTGGAAACCCAGTTCCTACACTGTTGGGTGATGCTTATTACTCTATTTATCTTCAGAATTCTTATCAGGGGGAATGATTATCTGTTGCACGCCTCTGTTATACCGGTGGTTTATCTCTCATATGCCTCAGTCTGGTGCTTTTTGAGATGTCAAGAAGGAACCTTGTTGGGCTCCTAAGATCATGGCACTTACTCACTCGGATATTGATTGGTATCATCGAGCTTACCAGGATATATAGATGATTGACAGTTGTGGTAGTTTCCTCAATGTACCTCTTCTTGGTACAAAGGGAGGAATTAACTATAACCCGGTTCTTGCACGACGACAACTTAGTTATCCGATGAGGGATAAACCAAATAGTATTCATTTGAGTAGTTTATTTCTGAAGGAAGGGGAAGAACATAGGGAAGCTAGGGAGCAGATTGCGAAGGCCTGGCGTCACATTCATAAGAAGGGTAGGAAGGATTTAGGACCTAGGGGTGCTGTTTCTTTGGAGCCATATCTTCAGTGGGTCCGATCGAGAGCCATTCAGTTAAAGATGCCGTATACCCGGGAGACACCCATGGCTGATCTATTTGTGAAGACCACTCCTCCCTTATTAGATGATCTAGAAGAGCTGCAACTTGCTTTGGTTAGGATGCAATAGGAAAAGGATGCTTGGAAGAACAAGTTCCAAACTTTAAAGAGTTCTTATAGAGCATATTTGAAGGAGAAAGATGACTTGATTGAGATCCTTGAGAGTCGAGCGGTATAGTCTATGGAGAGGAAAGGGGATTTATTTTCTCCTAAGCCTTAATCAGGTGTTGATTACTCAAATGATTAGAAGAAGGTTGCCATCAGACATATGGAAGAAAACCAGAGGTTGAAGGCTCAGATTGCCAGGCTCACGGGGAAGCGTCAGCGTATAGAGTGATCTCCATCAGTTTTATTTCTCAGGGTTTTAGATTTTATTTTCATCTTGTACTTGGGATCATTGAAACTTGTAATCCATTTTGGAGTTATTATAATAAAAAATTTCAGTATTCCTTTGATGTTTGCAATCTGTCTATAAATCTATGAGTCCCTTGAGATATTAAATAACAAATTAAAAATAATAATGTGCATTGCATATCATGCATCATATTGCACATATTCCTTGCATTTGTTATGCATATCTAGGTGTCTTACCCAGCTTCTTTACTTCAAAAGCAAGCTGACTCATCACTACAACACTCGAGCTAATTTTAAAAAGAAGATGGACAATTTAGAACAAGAGAATCGTGAGCCGCGCGAAGAAGCTTTTGCTTTGAAGGCCGGCTTGGCCAATTTGACTACTCTGATGGAAGCTCTAGTGGCTGCTCCGAATCAGCCACCGAGTGTTCAACCTCAACCAACAAGGGCAACTACTGAAGCTCCGACTGTTCCCGTATCTGCTACTTCGGCTGTTATTCAGAACCGTATGCCTTAAGGTTATCCATGGGGAATGCCATAGAATTTTGTACCTGAAGGTTTCAATCTTGGTCCTCAAGATACTCCAGTGGTTCAGACTATTGTTACTCCAGCACCTCCTGTGGTGTATGCTGCTCTTGCTGCGCCTCCTTCGATGAATATGGTTTCGTTTATTAATGATGATGTGTGTCGTCCTTTCCCTCCACCGAGTGAAGACTTGGGTCTTTATGACAGAATGGATGATTTTCAAGAGCAGTTTGACAAGATGCAGAGAGAGATGAAGGCCATCAGGGGAAAAGAGCTATTTGGGCAGAATGTGAATGAGCTATGCTTGGTCTCGAATGTTAAGATACCTGCTAAGTTCAAGGTCCTGGAATTTGAGAAGTACAAGGGAAACACTTACCCTCGTGCTCATCTGGTGATGTACGTAAGGAGAATGTCTACCCATACTGATGATCAGCGTCTGCTGATTCACTTTTTTCAGGATAGTTTGACTGGTGTTGCGTTGAAGTGGTATATGAGTTTGGATAGCGCCAATATCCATACTTTTAATGATTTGGGAGAAGCATTCATAAAACAATACAAGTACAATGTGGACATGGCGCATGGCCGTGATCAACTTAGGGCCATGGTTTAGAAAGACAGGGAATCATTCAAAGAACACGTACAAAGATGGCGTGAGGTAGCCGCCCAAGTGATTCCTACCATGGAAAAGAAGGAGATGACTAAGATTTTCTTGAAGACGCTGGGTGCTTTCTACTACAAGAGGATGGTAGCAAGTGCGCCAAGTGACTTTACTGAGATGGTAGGAATGGGTATCGGCTTGGAAGAGGCTGTAAGAGAAGGCTATTTGACAAAGAGTGAAGGATCTGGAGGTGTAAAGAAGCCATCATATGGATTTACCAAGAATAAAGAGGGAGATGAAAATGTTGTTATGCAAGAGATGAGGGTATACTCTCCGAGAAGGAATTATCAGCGTCATCAGCAAGTCGCCTCAGTTACTCCTGTTATGAATGCCGCTCCAACTACCGTTGCTTATCAGAGACCGTCCCAGCAGGGGAATCAAGGGTCTAATCAGAGAAGGGAGAGTTATGACCCTATTCCCATGAGCTATACAGAGCTACTACCAACATTGATTCAGAAAAAGTTGGTCCAGACACGACCACCTCCCGCCATACCGTCACAATTGCCTTGGTATTACAAGGCAGACCAAACATGTGCTTTTCATCAGGGAGCACCAGGGTATAATGTTGAGAACTGTTATCCTTTGAAGAATGAGGTGCAAAAATTGGTAAAATCTGGTGTTCTATCTTTCAAGGACATGGGACCTAATGTGAAAGATAATCCTCTACCCAAGCATGGGGGAGTAAATGCTGTAAATATGGTGGTCGATTGTCCAGGCGATTTCTGGATTTTTGACATTAATCTAGTTAGAGGAGATTTGGTGAAAATGCATGCATACCTCTGAGTTTAGCTACTATATGCATAACCATGCCGGTTGTGCTACTTGCAGTACAAATATACAGGGTTGCGATAAGATAAAGGTTGATTTACAGGAGATGATGGATGAGGGCCTAATCCATATAATCAGGCCTAGGGCAGAGTATGAAGAGGAAGTGAATATGGTTTTTGGATGTCATGGTGAGTTCATAATTTTTTATGTGGAGTATGTGAATGAGGATCTCGTGCAGTTGCATGCTACCTCCTACCATACGGATGATCAGGTGGAACACCAATATGGATCTTGCCTAGTTTGCTGTCGAGATCCCCGAGGATGTTCAATCATGAAGGAGGGTGTTCAGTTGTTGTTAGACAATGAAACTATCAAGATCACAGGTCAGAGGGATGATTATTATGAAGTTAATATGGTTGGGGTTTGTTTAAAAGAAGAAGAGTCAGAGGAAGAGTATGCCTCCGCGAATGAGTATTTCTCTTCGGACAAAGATTTGTTTTCCAGAAATGACTTATTGATGACTAATTATGTTGAAGAAGGGGTAAACGTCATTGCGCCTTGTTTTGGTGCACCCGCCCACTTTGAAGTTGAGTATCATAGCAAGCCAGCTGTTACCCCATTGATAATTAGTTTGCCAGGTCCTATCCCCTACAAATTAGATAAGGTTGTGCCTTACAAATACAACGCTACAATCTTAGAAGATGGAGTGGAAGTTCCCATCCAGCCAATGCCTGATATTGGAAATATAGCTGAAAACAACAGGGTGACCCGTAGCGGTCGTGTGTTTGTGCCGGTTGTTCGGAGAGATGTTGCCGCTGGAAAGAAAGTTGCTGAGAATGATGAACCTAAGAAGACTACAGGAGAGACTAGCGAAGCTACGCTAGAGAAATAAGTGGATGATATTTTGAAGATAATTAAGATGAGCGACTACAGAATTGTAGATCAGCTACTGCAGACTCCTTCAAATATATCTATCTTAGATTTGTTAATGAACTCCTCTACTCATAGAGAATCCTTGATGAATGTACTGGACCAAGCTTTTGTGGAGAGTGACATGCCAATAGATCAATTCAAAAGCGTAATTGGAAACATTATGTCATGTAATAACTTGAGTTTTTGTGATGATGAATTACCAGATGAAGGGAGGAATCACAACCTGGCCCTCCACATATCTATGAACTGCAAGAATGATTCGCTATCCAATGTGCTAATTGATAATGGATTCGTGTTGAATGTTATACTGATGAGTACTCTCATGAAGTTGAAATATCAAGGAATGCCTATGCGCCTGAGTGGCATCATTGTGAAAGCATTTGATGGGTCGAGGAAATCTGTCATCGGTGAAGTGGACTTACCTATCCATATAGGACCATATTTATTCCAGATAATCTTCCATGTCATGGACATTATTCCCACGTATAGTTGTTTGCTAGGATGGCCATGGATACATGAAGCAGGGGTTGTCACTTCAACTTTATATCAGAAGCTAAAGTTTGTGCGTGAAGGGAAAGTAGTGATCATAAATGGGGAGCAGGCATTGTTGATATCTCATTTGTCCTCCTTCAGTATTGTAGAAGAAGATGAAGCTGATGTTGGAACCTATTTCCAAGCCCTATCCATTGACAACATAAGGGGAAGTGAGAATTCCATGGTCTTGCTGAAGGACACGCAGCAGGTTGTGCGCAATGGTCCTAGTGCAGTTTGGGGACGAATTATGGATCCACCCGTGAACAAGAACAGAATTGGCTTGGGTTTCTCCTCGAAGAATGGAAAAGGAGAAAGTTTGAAGTCAAAGTCTACTATGAGCAGCTATCATGATGTTTTCCGCAGCAAAGGTTACCTCTATCCAACTGATTCTGGAATTAATGTTATTGAGGAGGATGAAGCAGAGCAGGAAATGCCAAATTATATGACACACAAAGTCAGGGTTCAGAACTGGGTCACCATTGATGTTCCCTCTTGCGTACATGTTTCAAAGTAATTTTATTTGATTAATCTTTTTTTTTCTTGAAAGGCTTTCACTCTGCCCAAGGTGGAAGTATTAATGTTGTAGGGCTTATCTGTTTGCTGTGACTTTTAAGATCATTAATAAAAGTTGTCTTTGGTTCCCGAATTATGTTTTTATTTCCTGCTTTTTCTTGGAAAATGGTAATAAAAAAAACCATTTCAAAATAAATAATAACTGAAATTCAATCTGCATGATCACTTGTTATGTGTGCCAGTTTCTAAATGCAATCACAAATCATATATGTAGATTAATTAAAAAAATCATTGAATACAATGACCCTGCACCCTCTCCCAACTTTGAATGTCCTGTGTTTGGGGCTGAAGAAGAAGATTATGATGAGATTCCAGAAGAGGTCTCACGGTTGCTTGAGCACGAGGAAAATACCATTCAGCCATATAAAGAGCCTTTGGAAATGATCAATTTGGATTCAGAAGAAGATCTGAAGGAAGTCAAGATTGGAGCATCGTTGCATCTCGATGTGAAGAGAAGGTTGATTGAGTTGCTGAAAGAGTATATGGATATTTTTCTTGGTCTTACCAAGATATTCCTGGTCTAGATACAGATATTGTCGAGCACCGTTTGCCGTTGAAGCCAGAGTGTCCGCCAATTAAACAAAAGTTGAGAAGAACTCACACAGATATGGAAGTAAAGATCAAAGAGGAGTGTGATACGGTGGGAGAACTGACTTGAGGGTTTGCGTTTGTGTTTGCAAATGTTGCGGTTTAGCAAGAGTCGCCACCGACTTTTCTTTTATCCAAAAGGAAAGGTGAAAAAGCACAGGAAAGACCTTTGAGATTGTTTCTTGAGTTCGGGGGGTAGATTATGAAAAGGGAAGGTATTAGCACCCTTTTCATCCATGGTTTTCCATGGTCTCTTAGTTACTTGATAGATCACTTGCTTTTTGTTTTGAAATTGTGTTTTGTGTGGTTTTTTGAAAGTACTTTGTAAAAGAGGCCATTCGTTTAGGCAATCTTTGTAATGATTCTCGTTCGTAAGAATGTATACAAAGATGTTTGTCTTTTTGAAAATGTTTTCAATGTTTGTAAAATGTTTTGGAAACGTGTGTGTTTGTTTTGAAAATAGCAAGGATATTTGTTTGAAAATAGAGCAAGTAACTAGAAGCAATCTATCTACTCAAACATTTTTCTTATGCATTTTCTATTCCTTTGACATTGTTGTCTTACCATTGATTTGGTAAACAACCCTATCTTTAGATGTTAACGGGATGAGCGTGGGTCATCGTATAACCATGATTAGCAATGTTGCAAAGTATCTTAGCATTTTGAGGGACTAAGATCATTTTATAAGGCAACTTAGAATAGCGTCATCGAGGGACTATGATCTTTTGATTTTGTTTGTTTTACCAAGATACTTTGCATGCGTAATATGGCTATTTTTGTATAAGGAAACCAAGTGGAGAAACCCTAAGGGTGTTTGTGTGCAAAGTGTATTTGATTGCATGCTTTTGTCTTTGATTTTTTGGTGGTCTATTTATTGATTTTATCTTGCATTTACATTTGAAAGCGATAAATTGCATAAATGTAAAGTCCTACGCTATTACAATATTTAGGGGGTGGGGGTACAAATTGATGAATGGGGATTGCAAATGAAAATAAAGTCCTAAATTACTATTACAACCATATTGAAATACATACAAGAAAGTATTAAATGAACTTGTTTTGTTTTAAGAAAATATTTTTGTCTTTTGTTTTAAGGAATAAAATAAAGTGTGAACGAAATATTTTTGGTGTTTTGCTGATTAATGAAATGGAGAGTGCCAGCAAGAAAAATAAAGAAAAAGAAAATAACAAGGGGAAGAAAAAAGGAGGATCAGCGCGCTGCTAAAAGGAAGTTAGAGGTTCTGACCCTGGCGTGCTGCAGAACAGAAACCTGTTAGTGAAAATGTATAGGTCAGAGGTTTTGACCCTGGCACGCTGCAAAACAGAAACCTGTTAGTGAAAATGTATGAGGTCAGAGGTTCTGACCCTGCTGAAAACACAGTAATTTTCAGACTTTCTGAGATTACTGATATCAAAACAGGCTCCAGAAGTGCTGGTGCCAATGTCAGAACTTGGTCTCCATCTATGCTAGTCAGAACATCTGCAATTTGGTTATTTTTCCATAAAACAGAAGACATGCCTGGGACAGTTTCAACAGGTGTCATAGCGTTTCAGAAATAAGGAGAATCAAAACCATAAATCAGAGGCAAGCATGCCTTTGCTAATCCTAACTCTAAATTTCAGCTTCTTTAAGAAAGTTCTGAACTGATTCATTCTCTACTTAAGCATACAGATGCGTAAAAATCTCAGAACATGTACAACATCAGAAGCATGATATCTACATTGTGTTTTTGAGCATGAAAATCTGGTAATGCTTAAGCAATATGGTGAGAGTCAGTAAGTGCTTACCTTGCAGCTGTAAGAAGTTTGGTGAACTGGAGTTAGCCTTAACTCTGATGACGTTCTGAACAGCTTCTTTGAATGGATGGATGAAGGGTATATAGTAGTATGAATACAGAAGTTATGGCAGTTTCCAACGTGTGGGTCAGAAACTGTATGGGTGTTTTTTAGTCAAGAAATATTTTGAGAACAAATGGAGTTTGAAAGCAAATGATCCAAAGTTAATGGTTTGTATGTTGTTCTTTACAATTTTTTTTGAAACTCTAGGAATTTTGGGCAGAGATTCAAGGTTTTTATTCTTGCTCAAACTTTCTGTCTCTTTTCAGCAATTTTTTTCTGGCTCATCTCAGTGACCAATGGCATTTTATTTATAGGCAAAGCTTTGTGGGTTTTAAAATGTCAAGTGGAGCCAACATTATACACTAGATGCTGACTTGCTCTTGAAGCAAGTTCCAAAAAAGGTATGATGGTTGTCAGTTTTTAGCTTAGGCTGGAGTAGCAGGCAAGGATTAAGGAAAAGTGAACCTATAAGCGAAATGTAGCGCATGGGCCCTTACCTAATCATGCACAAAAGTATCTCTACCCTACACGTGGAGAGATCCTTTGGGAAAAGACTCAAAAGTGGTTGTGAGCATTAATGAGCATTAAATGATGATGAGATTTGTCAAAAATCAGAAATCCTGTAATGTGAGATTTTGTATCATTGCTTAACTCTGGGCCAGAAGTTCCATTTAGGACAGACATCCAACTTCTGATCTTATCACTTTATATCATGTTGCCTCAGCAAGCTCTAAAGGATCCTCAGGCTTTCCAGTAAATTTCTTTGATTTGCCTCTAAAAACTCTGAACTTAGAGATCCTGCTTTAGTGTAGCACCCAATCTTATGACCCTCTTACCTTCTGGTTCCAGCATGTTCTGAAGGAGCTTTCAGGCTTCGTACTACACTTTATTGCCTTCTTTGTATTACTCTAGCAAACTCTGACTGAACTTGCGTAGATTCTGAAAAGCCATGTTCTGACTAAATATTATGTGCTGAACCATGCTTACAACTTCTGACTGCTCCTGCCTGGAGGCTGGCTCAGAAGTTCTGAAGTGTCATTTTTTCTTAAATACTTTAGAAAAATTCTAAGTATTTAGAATTTAACTTTTCCAATGTAAAATTTGACTTTTGAACTTCTTGATGAAACAAACTTCATATTCTAACATGTCTTGATGAAATATGATTTTTGAGATTTAATTTTGATCCAAAATCCAAAGTTTGATTTCTCAGCGTTTAAATGACCATTTTTCCCTTGTAAATGGCTCGCTTGGAAAGAAATGATAATTCAAGGCTTGGATTTGTATAGGAGAAAACTTTGAGAATCCAAGGTGGTTTCCTGAGAAATGAGAGGGCAAATTTTGGGGTACAACAACTGCCCCTGTTTAATCTTCTTTAACCTGAGGAGTTAGATTGGCGAGATTTTCCATTCGTGACTCGAAGGTGGAAGATGATTGGACACTAGAGTGCCCATAAATTTGCACTTGGCGACGATAGGAGGATGGGCTTAATGATGCCATTTGGAGAGGTAATAAAATATTATTAGGGATGGGCTTGTATATGCCATCCAAGAGTGCTTATTGAGATGTAATCTGTAAGTTAAACATCAGTATGGCGTCCGTATTTAGAGCGTATTTGTATTGTATCAAAAGGTTGAATTTGCATGAGTATCAGAATGGCTCCCGTGTCTGGAGCGTATCTGAACTGTATCAGATAGTGTCTTCGAATCTGAATGAGTATCAGGAAAGCTTCCGTGTCTGGAGCGTATCTGAACTGTATCAGGTAGTGTCCTTGAATGAGTATCATAATGGCTTCCATGTCTGGAGCGTATCTGAGTTGTATCAAGAGTTGTCTTTGAATCTGAATGAATACCAGAATGGCTTCCACGTCTGGAGCGTATCTGAACTGTATCAGGTAGTGTCCTTGAATGAGTATCAGAATGGCTTCTATGTCTGGGGCATATCTGAGATGTATCAAGAGTTGTCTTTGAATCTGAATGAGTACCAGAATGACTTCCGTGTCTGGAGCGTATCTGAACTGTATCAGGTAGTGTCCTTGAATGAGTATCAGAATGGCTTCCGTGTCTAGAGCGTATCCGCAATGTATCAAGAGTTATCTTTGAATCTGAATGAGTACTAGAATGGCTTTCGTGTTTGGAGCATATCTGAACTGTATCAGGTAGTGTCCTTGAATGAGTATTAGAATGGCTTCCGTGTCTGGAGCGTATCCTCACTATATCAAAAGTAGAATCTGAATGAGTATCATAATTGCTTCCGTGTCTGGAGCGTATCTGGACTATATCAGGAGTAGAATCTGAATGAGTATCAGAATGGCTTCCGTGTCTGGAGCGTATCTGGACTGTATCAAAATTGCATATTATCGATGGTTGTTGTTAATCTTATCCTGAAAAGGGTAAAATGTTAGCTGAAACACAAAGTTATTTTGCATGAAATGTATGATGCAATATATTTTCTTTATCCATGTTTATGATATGTAGATGCAATGTATGCGCATGTGAGCTGATTTACTATACTGCTGTCTGATTGAGGAAAATAAATCCCCGACTGCTGCTGAGGATATGTAAGTCTTCATGTCTTGAAGTTGAAGTGTTGATGAATTTTTGCTGAGAGAAATAAAATCTTGTTGTAAGGGAAATGCCATGTATTGCTCATAAGATCTGCTTGAGGAAACCTGAGAATCTTGATGACTTCTACTGGGGATTAACCAATGGGAGTTTTTGTTCCATTGGGGAGTATTGAAAACTCTGTGGGGGAGAAAGTTGATTTTTGTTTGAAAAAGTTCAGGAGTCTCGGTTGTCTACCGCTCTACTGGGGAGTTACCCTTGGCTGGAGAGAATCAAAAGTTAGCTGCTATTTGGTCGGATTCCAGGCTTCACAATCACCTGCTGGGGAATTTGGAGAAATTGGCGATTTCTACCAGGGATTGATAAACTAGAAGCTTCATTTTGCTGGGTAGCTGGGAGTTTTGTTCCGCTGGGGATTATTGAAAACTCCGTGGGGAGAATGTTTATGAAATGGCCTCGAGATATTTTCCTATCCTTTCGACCTATCAGTAATTGTCTCTTCCTCGTTCTGTTTATTCGTAAACGGTAATCATGTTCAAATGCATATGTTCATTAATGAATCATCGGACGTTTTTGCAAACAAAACACAAGAGTAAAAATAGTTTTTGCACTTTCAAAGGAATATTTTGTATTTGACTTTGAGTAAGTATTTTGTAAAAAGGAGACAAACATTCTAGTAAGAGAATGCCGTCGTAAACAAGAAGAATTTAGAGAAAGAAAGAAAGCTATGTGCAATAATCCCATGGGGGTCCCATTCTGCTATAGCCTTCATATCTCCGAGTATCTTGTCTATTTGCCTTATCCGAAGATAATTGAATTGATCAGAAACTCCGAGTTTATCAGTGGAAGTCAAAGGTTGTCTATAAAGTGATCCGACGGGACATAGTCATACGCTTTTATTCCCTAACTTTTTCCTAGACCTCCCTTTCGGGTTTTCAGTCCACCGGGAAACCCTTTTTTGCCCAAGTCGCCCTTTCGGGATTTCAACTTGCCGGGTGTACAAATTTTTTTATTTTATCCCTAATTTTTGCTCGAACCTCTTTGATTCGTCGGGATGCCCTTTTTTTGCCTATGTGTGTCAACCTAGCGGGTCTCTTATGCGTAGTATCTTTTGACTATGTCTGTGTTCGGAGGGTGTGGCAGGTCGTCGCCGTCCATGGTGGTTAAGATCATTGCCCCACCGGAGAATATGTTCTTGATTACAAACGGTCCTTCATAGGTAGGAGTCCATTTGCCCCTGGGATCACTTTGTGGCAGGATGATACGTTTGATCACTAGATCCCCAACTTGATATAATTGACGTATGACTTTCTTGTTGAAGGCCTTGATCATCCGCTTTTGATACATCTGACCATGACAAACAACAATAAGTCTTTTCTCATCGATTAAATTCATTTGATCAAGTCGAGTTTGGATCCAATCGTCTTCATTCAACCCTGCATCTTTCATAATCCTCAAAGAAGGGATCTGAACCTCAATTGGCAAGACAACCTCCATGCCGTAAACCAAAGAAAAGGGTGTTTCCCCAGTTGATGTGCGAGCCGTGGTACCGTACCCATGGAGAGCGAATGGTAACATCTCATGCTAGTCTTTGTATGTGACTATCATCTTTTGTATGATCTTTTTAATGTTTTTATTTGCAGCTTCGACGACACCATTCATCTTTGGCCGATAGGGAGAAGAATTATGATGCTGGATCTTGAATTGCTCGCACAAGGCAGTGATCATAGTGTTGTTAAGATTTGTACCATTATCAATGATGATCCTTTCCGGGATACCATACTGACAAATGAGATTTCGCTTGATGAAACAGGCAACAACATTCTTAGTAACGGAAGTGAAGGAAGCTGCTTCGACCCATTTGGTAAAATAGTCAATGGCCACTAGGATGAAGCGGTGTCCATTGGAGGTTGTCGGCTTGATCTCTCCAATCATATCAATTCCCCACTTAGCGAAGGGTCAAGGAGCCGTCAAGACATTCAAAGGAACCAAAGGTACGTGCACCTTGTCAGCATAAATTTGACATTTATGACAGGTCCGAGAGTGTTGATAGCAATCTGCTTCCATGGTAGACCAATAATAGCCTGCCCGTAGGATTTTCTTTTCCATCGTATGCCCACTGGAGTGAGTGCCAAAAGTACCTTCATGTAATTCAGCCATGATCTTTTCTGCGTCAATCTTATCCACACACCGAAGCAGAATGGAGTCATGATTGTGCTTGTACAGGATGCCATTACTAAGGAAGAATTTAGCAGAGAATCTCCTTAAGAACTTCTTATCATTGATTGAGGCTCATTCTGGATATTCTTGAGCCTCGAGATACCTCTTGACTTCATGAAACCAAGGTTGGTCCACTACCTCTTCAGTATTAATCTCGTGACAGTGTGCTGGTTCATGCATTCGTTCGATGGAGATCTGGGGAGCTTTGTTATCCCAATTAAGTTTAAACATAGATGACATTATGGCCAGAGCATCTGCTAGCTGATTTTCTTCTCGCAGGAAATGCTCGAAGGTAATCTCCTCAAAATCTGGTAGCAATGTCAAAACATGTTCTTTATAAGGGATAAGGTTTGGGTGCTTAGTGTCCCATTCCCCTCTGATCTGACTGATGACCAAAGCTGAATCTCCGAACACATCTAAATATTTGATTCCCAGATCTATGGCAGCCTTGAGGCCCAAGATGCATGCTTCATACTCTGCCATGTTGTTCGTACAATTGAAGCCAAGTCTGGCCGTAAAGAGAGTATGCCACCCTTATAGAGATATGAGCACGGCACCGATACCATTACCCAGTGCATTGGATGCCCCATCAAAGAACAGAGTCCATCGAGATCCTTGTTCAGGTCCGTCATATGGCCTGATTTCTTCACAGTTGTCTAATGTCATGATGTCTTCATCCGGAAAATCAAACTTCATAGACTGATAGTCTTCCACAGCTTGGTGAGCAAGATGATCAACTAATACACTACCCTTTATAGCCTTTTGGGTAGTATACTGTATGTCATATTCCTTTAGGATCATCTGCCATCTAGCTATCCTCCCAGACAGAGCATGCTTTTCGAAGATGTATTTTATCGAATCCATCTTAGATATCAACAAAGTAGTATGAGTCAGCATATACTGTCTTAGCCGGCGAGAAGCCCATGCCAGAGCGCAGCAAGTTTTCTCGAGCAGTGAATATCTGGTTTCACAGTCGGTAAACTTTTTGCTCAGGTAGTAAATAACGTGCTCTTTTTGGCCAGAGTCGTCATGCTTCCCCAATACACACCCATTGAGGTCTCTAAAACGGTTAGATACATGATCAATGGTCTTCCCTCGACTGGTGGTATCAACACAGGAGGCTCTTGTAAATACTCCTTGATTTTTTCAAAAGCAACTTGGCATTCATCATTCCATCTGACTACCTGATCTTTCTTCAATAGTTTGAAGATTGGTTCACAAGTAGCTGTTAAGTGAGAAATGAATCTGGAAATATAGTTCAGGCATCCCAAGAATCCTTTGACTTCCTTCTCAGTACGAGGAGCAGGCATTTCTTGTGTTGCTTTAACTTTGGAAGGATCAACCTCGATGCCTTTGTTACTGACGACAAAACCTAAAAGTTTACCGGACCGTACTCCGAATGTGCACTTGTTTGGATTCAATCTTAGCTTATACTTCCTCAATCTTTCAAACAACTTTTGCAAGTGATCCAAGTGTTCTTCTTCTGTTTGTGATCGGGCTATCATATCGTCTACGTAGACCTCTATTTCATGATGTATCATATCATGAAACAAAGCTACCATGGCGCACTAATAGGTGGCCCCAACATTCTTCAGTCTGAATGGCATTACTTTGTAGCAGAATGTCCCCCACTGTGTGACAAATGTAGTTTTCTCCATGTCCTCAGGTGCCATTTTAATTTGATTGTAACCTGAGAATCCGTCGATGAAGGAAAACACCTTGTGCTGGGCTATATTGTCAACCAAGATATCTATGTGGGAAAGTGGAAAATCATCTTTAGGGATGGCCCTATTTAAATCTCTATAGTCCATGCACATTCGTACTTTGCCGTCCTTTTTAGGCACAGGAACAATGTTAGCAACCCATTGGGGATAGGAAGTGACATCCAAGAATCCAACATTAAATTGTTTCATGACTTCCGCTTTGATCTTCTCTGACATCTCAGGTCTCATGCGACAGACTTTTTGTTTTACTGGTGGACAATCTTCTCTTGTGGGAAGACGATGTACCATGATGTTTGTATTAAGTCCCGACATGTCTTCATATGACCAGGCAAAGATCTCGACATAATCACGCAACAGCTGAATCAGACGCTCCTTGACATTAGGCTCCAGATTGGCACCCACCTTGACCTATTTTATGTCCTCTTTGGCACCTAGTTTGACCGTATCCACAGGTTCCTCATGAGGCTGAATAGCTCTTTCCTCTCATTGGAGTAGTCTGGCAAGTTCCCCTGGTACTTCACAATCTTCCTCACCTTCGTCTTCGACTTGGTAGATTAGATCCTCAGAGTCATGAAAGGCCATAGCAGTATCGTTACCCATGGGATCCAGAGTGGATGGGTACCTGCATTTTTGAGCGTGGGTGTGTGTAAGGGTATAGCCATATTTTAAAAGGAAAATAAATACAAAAGAAGAACAATAAGCATAAAAGTTTGTATGCAAAACGTCCGTGATTCATTGAATGTCATATGAAGATGAAATGACAACCTTTACAAATGGACGATTGTGCCTCGGGCAAGACGCAAGGTTTTAAATGTGCGAATTGTTTGTGAATATTACAAGTCCAACAAAAATGTAAAAGATAAATTACTGAGGGATTAAAGTTATTGGGACAAAGTCTTTGGCTTCCCAATTGCAGAGTCTTCCGTTGACAGTAGGAAAGATCCAATCCTCCAAGCTGCAATCCTCTTCACCATCTTCCATTGCATTTACCTCTAGGTTGCTAATCTTCAAGGGTGGCCCTCCAGCACGGGCACGGCGCACAGCCTTCTGAGCACTTGAAGTAAACCCTAAGTCAAACTTGCCAGATTTGTAAGGAATATCTAGAAATTGCCCCCAGATGGTGCATCCACCCTCCTCTATTACTGCTTTGGCGTCCTTTAGAGATGACATCCGGAGCGGAGGTTTTGTAATCTTGGGAATTTGGGACATAGTCTTGGTTACTGCTACCTCTTGAGTGACTTCTTCGAAATTTTGAAAAGGAGTTTCAATGAACTCGCCGTCCAATTCCGCACACCAGAAGGAATTGAGGTGGCTAATCATATACTCTTCCTCTCTGTGGACGGTGATAATCTTTCCATGGACCAGATATTTCAGCATCTGGTGCAATGTAGATGTGACAACACCGACATTATGGATCCACGGTCGTCCTAGCAGACATGAGTAAGAGGGGCGGATGTCCATTACATAGAAGGTTGAGTTGAAAGTTTAAGTCCCAACCTTTATGGGGATGTCCACTTCCCCGTGGACCATCCTCTTTGAGCCATCAAATGCTCTTACAACTATGTTACTGGGTTTCAACTTCAGTCCTTCGCAGTCTAGTCTGTCAAGAGCCCTCTTCGGTAAAACATTCAAAGATGAGCCAGTGTCCACCAAGACATGGGCCAGAGTCGTTCCTCTACATTCCACAGAGACATGCAGTGCCTCATTGTGCTTTCTTCCCCTTGGTGTTAGATCAGAATACGAGAAGCCTAGGGCGTTATCCGCTATCAAACTGGCCACACAATCTTGAAATTGGTCAGCCGATGTCTCTTGAGGAACATGGGTTGTCTTCAGAAACTTCACTAGGGCTTTCGCATGTGCCTCGGAGCACAGTAACAAAGCTAGCATGGAGATTTTTGAGGGAGTTTGCCCCAACTGTTCAACTACGTCGTAGTCACTCCTCTTTATTATTCTCAGGATCTCCTCCATTTCCTTTTTGGAGGTTTTGGGAATAGTCAGCGGTTGAGCCTTCGTCCGGACAGGCTCTTCTTGAATACTTTTTCCTCGAATTTCAGTAGTAGGATTATCGGTAGGGACAACAGCAAGGGCTGTGTCATCTTTGTCAATAGGAGCACTTGCGGATATGATTATTGATACGAAGGTAACCTTTGGAACAGCCACAGGTCCAAAAACTGCCTTCGGAGGGGCAATTTCTGGAGAAAAGATTCTACCGCTACGGGTAATCTTACTGGTTCCGGCAGTATTGCTAATGTCAGAGTTTTCTTCTTCGGAGCTCATCTCTTCGGTGACCAGCCCATCTTGTTTGATACCATGGTAGTAGACGTCTCCACCATAATTCCACGATACTGTTTTGTATGATTCATACGGGACTGGCTCGGGCATTGTGATTATAAGAGGAGTAGTTTTTGGAACCGATGTAATCCTAACGGGTATTTTGGGGACCCTGGAAGAATTGGCGGAAATGGTTATGATTGAAACGTCTTTAACGGGAACAGGTGAAACAGGAGTACTTTCAAACATAATCTCTTTGTTGTCTATCAAGCGTTGAATGCATGTCTTCAACAAAGGGCAAGCAGTTGGTGAGGATAAGCAGAGATGGCAATCTTTATTACAACCCGGAAATACACCGGCTTTCAAAAAGTTTATCTTAATGATTAGGAGTGGAGGCAAGAGTTCATCAACTGTGGTAACGAACAAATATTCTTCAATTGCATTGGTGTTGTGACCATGTCTAGGCATAGGAGCGGAAATGACGTTTGGCTTCTCGGGTGCATCAAACTCAATCTCTTTTGCCTCTATAAGATCTTGAATTTTGTTTTTCAGGGCCCAACAGTTGTTGGTGTCATGACCCGGACTTTTGGAATGATATGCGCAGCGGGCATTTGGGTGATAATAAGGGGACGCAGTGTTGGGGTTCTTTGGAGCTTCCTTCAGAGTTATCAAATTAGATTTCAGAAGATGTGGTAAAACCTAGGCTAGAGTCATATTGATTTTGGTGAATTATCGGACTGACCTTTCCACCCTCGGCTGATTACCTCTTGGTTGATCAGATGTAGGCTTTGGGATCATTACAACTCCTACCATTGGTTGGAGTTCAACTCTCATTTGGTTCCTTTGTGGGTAGACAGCAAATACCTCCTTTTTCCCAGTGAAAGGCTTTCTCACAGCTGTAGAGGCAGATTAATCCTTCTGAATCTTTCCACTTTTTATGCCAGCTTCCACCCTCTCTCCGAATAGTATTAACTCAGTAAATCCAGCAGATGAGCTTCCAATCAGATGGTTGAAGAAAGGGCCCGATAGAGTGCCTAAGAACATGTCCACCAATTCCCTTTCAGACAGAGGGGGTTGAACTCTCCCAGCTAGATCTCTCCACTTCTGTGTGTAATCCTTTAAACCCTCATTGGAAGCCATAGCCATATTCTAAAGTTGAGTACAAGTAGGCGCCAAATCTGCATTATACTGGTATTGCTTATAGAAAGCTGTGGCAAGATATTCCCAGTTGTGGATGTCGGCCCTTTCCAGTTGGTAAAACCAATCAAGTTGTATTCCTGATAGGATATCTTGGAAAAAATGCACCCACAAGTCTTTGTCGGCGGAGTGCGGCTGGATCTTTCTTACATATGATCAGAGGTGCATCTTAGGACATGACACCCCATCATATTTTGCAAACAACGGCACTTTGAACTTTGATGGGATCACAATTCCCGACACTAGACCCAATTCTTCAAAGTCTAGACCTGGTACCCTTTGTATTTCCATAGCACTCAGACGCTCTTCAAGATGTTTGTACTTGTCATCAGCTGGCGGATACTGTTCTTCGGAGTAGTCTTCCTCTTCTTCCTCTTCCTCAGATTCTGACAGGACCGCTGTTTCCTTTCCTTTTCCTTCATCAAATGTTGTTGTGAAATTCAAGGTTCTTCTAGTATGCCCTTGAAACCTTTTCCCCATGATTACAACACCGGTTGGTTTCTTCTCTTTCTTCTTCTTTTCTTTGGCCAACAGAGTCTTCAACTCCTCTTGTCCTTTGGCCAGGGTTGTGAGCAATTGTTGAAACTGCGTGTTTTAAACTTGAAGATCTTTGATTGTCTGTTCGAGATCTATCTTACTGAAACAAACAGTAGAGAGATGAGGGAACTTGTTGCAAAATACATGTTTATGTTATGATGAATGATATGTGCGTATGCAATGTTTTCAAGGATTTCAAAGATTCAAGTTTGTTTTAGACCAAAAAGAAACACACGTTATATTAATAAGATAGAGTTTGAGTACAACAATGCCCCTTGGGAAAAATAATACACTCTCTAAGATAAAAAGGTGGTGCACATCCTCTTCGGTGCAATGTAGGCATTTAGAGTATGCTCTTCACGAAGTAGCCTAGTGAGTTCCGAAACCTTCTTCTCGCTTGCATAGAATTGGGCTTCGAAAGTATCTCGCTCTCCTTTGAGCTGTATCCAATCCCTTTGTAGGTCTTCAAGAGATGTGGGCATGTCAGGACGTAGGATAGTGTATGGAACTTCTCCTTCCTTAACAAGCTCAATGATTACCGGGAGAATGGAAGGATAAGACATCATAAGACTTTGAGCGCGGGTTCGTACCCACATGAGGTAAGGCTCAAGAGGGATGGAATTCTTGTGTCCCAAAGTCTTTCTATTGTTGTACCCCAAAATTTTCCCTCCCATATCTCTCAAAAAATTTCAAGAAAGATCCTCAAGATTGCTCAAGGAAGTCCAAGGGTTGACCAGACAAGCTCCCTCCTAAGGCAGTCTACCTCAAATTAGGGTTTCATGTTGCATAAAGATACTTGAGTCCAAGGGATCCCAAATGATCACCATTGTCCTAATATGTTCTCAAGATCATCCATATCAAGTTTCAAGCCTTGCAGAGGAAGTTTGCTCAGTCAATTGCTCAAAGGCCTGAAAATCGACTGTGCTAGGGTAAAAGTCAACTGTGGCCCACATACAGTCAAACTTCAAGATTTTTGGTCAACATCCTCATTTTGAAGTATATTTCATCATTTGATCAAGGGTTGATCATGATTCATCAAGGATTGCTCATAATTCATCAAGAATCAAAAGTTGCTAAATTAGGGTTTTGCAAGAAAAGTCAACTCAACTTTGACCAAACATAACTTTCTCATACTTTATGAGAAATGACCCATACAAAGCTCATTTTGAATAGTATGCAATGCTCTACAATCCATATTCATCTCCCAAGTTCAAAATATGCACTCACAAGAAGTTATGAATTTGGACATTATAGGTCATTTTGAAAAGTCAACAAAAACACATTTTTTGTCAAAGCTTCATACATGCACATGGAATACCAAATTGAGATGATACAAAAAGGGTTGCTTATAGGACATCTCAAGATTTCTAAAAAGTCCAAGAACACCTTCAAAGAGTCAAAATTGAGGAAGTTATGCATTGGTGAAGTTGACCCTTTTTGCAAAATTGTCAAAAATCAACTATGCCTAAAATTGCAAATTTTGCCAAATGGGCCTAATCTTTTGCACTTGTTTTGAGTTGGCAACATGGTACATGAGCCCTAGACTTTTCCACTTGTCATTATCTTGTTTTTATTATTTATTTTGATTTTTATTTGAATTAAATCCATTTTAATCAAAACAAATCATGAAAAATCCAAAACATTAAAATCCAAAGATCTTGTACATGTTTCAAGTCCTACATCCAGCTAGCATGAGATTGAATTCGTGTAAAGGCTATGTGTGCACAAAAATATTGAGTTTGCTCTATTTTAGCAAGATTTTCAAATGTATTAAATCCAAATTAAAAGCAATGATGGAGGAAGATTGAGATCAACTTTTCAACCCTAATCCAATCCTTGATATATATTGAGCATGTGTAGACCTAAAACGAGGCTAGAGAGAGGCGCATAAGGTCAGAACAAACTTGCAAAAAAACAAAAAAGTGGTAATACAAATTCATACTTTCAGGCAATTACAAAGCCTCCTGACCATCCCAATTTCTTCCTGGGATTACCAGCAAGCAAAACCAATCAAGAACAAAGAGTTTCCATCGCCAAATACCACTGTAAGTCATCCACGATATTGATTTATTTTTGAAATTGAATTGCATCATTCTGTCACTTATAGCACAAAATAAATATACATTCTTGATCCTTGGAACATTTGCAAGCTATCCATATCATCCAATTTCATTTTTATGGATTGAATCAAGAATTGCCATTGTTAGGGTTTGTGGTTTCGTTTTAGGGTTTTTGTGTGCAGGCAAAATTAGCCCTCATGAAGGGTATCATGATGTCCAGCAGGTCCAGACGAATCCATCCATGGCATTAGAAGTCATTTATCGTGCCCATGGAGGATTTTGAGATGAACCAGGGTTGTAGCTACGAACATACGTCCGTAGGTAAAAGTCCCTGCATCTTTTGGCCACAGAGCAAGGAAGAAGAAGATATCGTGGTAAGCAACCATTGGCTTATTCAAAAAAATGCGCGCTGAATTGATATATTATTCCCTTTTAATATTTAATTATTGTTTTGTATTATATGTACAACTAACGCATGCAACGCAGTTGGTAGCCAGGTGAGTGTAAAGTGCTTCAGGGCCTGGGTTCGAATCCCAGGTCCCCCAATTTCTTCATATTATTTTCTTTCAGATAATCCAACGTGCACACAAGGCCAAGGTCCACCATATGACTTCATCATCCAACCTGCCAAGTGGCCAGATGGCCAAATCCAAAGGCCATCAATGAAAGAGCATCATGAAGCCTAGTCAACGCAAAGCGTGTGATCTTACAAGTCAACGTGGACCATTCATTTTGGGCCCAGAAATCTGATTTTCACACCCCCCATTCTGCTGACTTCTCAGGCCCAATTCTTCTTTTTTCTTTTATATTTTATTTAATTAATTTAGTTTATTTATTTTACTAACCAAAAATTAACTTTTCTTTTATAAAAAAAAATCACATAAAATCATATTTTCACCAAATTAGGTTTAGATTTTATTTTTTATCAAAAAAATTAATTAATTTAAATTAGGTTATTTAATTTTAGGTAACTTAAATTTCTTTTTGTAAATAAATTAAAAAATAATTAGATCAATTAGGGTTTTGGTTATAACTTAATTATATTTTCTTTTTTTTTTCTTAAAATAACAAAACACAAAAATAGGCCATTTACTTATTTTCATTAATTAATTTAATTAGCTAATTATTTTTGTATTTAACTTAAAAACCTAATTCTTTTCTTAAAAATAATCAAAAAAACAACAAAAACAATTTTCTCGTTCAATTAGGTTAGAAAGGGTCAAAACCCTAGTTCTCTCCCGATCTAAATTTCCCCGCGTGCGTTTTATCATTTATTTTATTCTATTAATGTAATTGCTCACAAGTTGTAATAGCTTAAATTAGGACTTTTACTTTCATTTATCGCTTTTGTTTTTAAGGGTTTGTTTTTGGCTATGTAAATACCCGAAGCCTTGTAATAGCTTAGCTTTAATTTCCGCACTTTAATCTCTGCAAACTATTAATCGTTAGATGTATGATATAGGGATGCATGACAAGAATGTATGATTAACTTTAAAACGGTTAGATAACCCCAAATATGCAAAGATAAATAACTTGAAATTGAATCACTCGCACATGCGCACTCCTAGGGTATACTTCCACTTCGGTTGCCTTCGGTAAACGGTCATTAGGTATAGGATGCTTTAGTGGTCGCCCTTTTGTCTCAAAGATCAAAGTTGCCTCGGAAAGGTTGCCTCGGAAAGGTTGCCTCAGAATTATTTCCTCGAATATTGATCTTAAGACATTAGGGTTATTACTAAGACGCCCTGACATTGCTTTAGTGACCGTACGTCCCTTTCGAATTGACCCTCAAAACTCCAACGGCGGTGCTACCTACTCACTAATAGTGGGATAGCGCTGTCTAAAGGAAACAAACATAAAACTATTCTTTTTTCGAGTAGGTAGATTAGTTCTTAAGTACTTGCTCAATCCAAACAAACTTTTTTCACACTTACACTCCTTTTTAAATAGAGTTTTCAAAAACACTCCGTAACACTCTTGAAGACAGAAGCAAGAGTTAAATCGAAGTCAAAACAAAAACTTTTCAAATCACACAAACACGGAAGCAATTTTGAAAATGATGAGCAAGTATCTAAGAGCCCGTGGAAAACCACAGATAGAAAGGGTGCTAATACCTTCCCTTTCTATAATCTACCCCCCGTACTCAGAAATATCTCAAAAAAGGAATTTTTCTGTGCTTTTTTCCTTTCCTTGTTGGATAAAATAAAAGTCGGTGGTGACTCTTGCTTACCGCGACATTTTGCAAACACAAACGCAAAATGCAAACCAACAATTCCTAAAAGACTGTCCCGATTCTGGCCACCGTATCACAGAACTGGCGACTCTGCTGGGGAGTAAATAAGTGGGTTTACCTTAGGATTAGTTCATTATATTGTTTTCTATTGTTTGATTTGATTGCTTTATCTTTGTGGGTTTTGTATCGGATTTACTATAGATCCTAACCCAGATCTGGGGAACACCTTTTAGGTAAGTAGCAATAAACTGTGAGGGAATTGTACGGCGTAGACTGATACGGTTGAATCAGTAGCTACGTTGATGTGGCACATTAGTTGGTACTGGTATCCCTTATGGAGGAACAAGGAGAATACGGGGCTGCTATATGGGTCGTTAAGCATCAACTGACCTTAGAACCTATAACTGACCAACTTGGCCATAGGAAGTAGTGAGATAGCCGGTCTTGGTGTAGAGATAGGAAATGGTTGATACTTGATGCCACACTCATTGAGACCATACTCTCGAGATGGTTCCGGCCGCAAAAAAAGATTGTGTGAGCTGAAACTATGACCGATGGAGGATGGTCAGTGATATTGAGAACCTCTAGAACCCGGTTACTATTATTAGGACAGGTTGAACCAACTAAACTGCAAGAGGGTAGTACCTAGACTCCATGCAAGCTTAAAACTTAAGGTCTATTGTGTGACTTGTGTGCCTTTACCATGTTTGTTACCTGATATACCTGTTGTGTGTTTTATCATGACATCATGCATCATGACATAGCATACATATTTCATTAGACTAACCATTTCAAAGACCGAGGGGATTCATCTTTGTTCTGTTTTGCAGATTATGGATTCTATGCGCATAAATACCATTCGAGTCAACTTCGTGCAGATACCTGCTCAGCTCAGGGAGTTAGTTTCAAAAGTTCCTGATGCTTCTTAATTTGTTAGAAGACATGGTAACCTCCTTAGCCTGGTCACTTCCAAGTTGGATGAGCAGATGATGTGCGTGTTGTTCCAGTTCTTTGATCCATTGCATCACTGTTTCACCTTCCCGGACTATCAGCTAGTCCCTACCTTGGAGGAGTTTTCCAATTTACTAGGTATATCTATCCTCGAGCAGACACCCTTCACAGGTTTGGAGGAGGTCCCTAGACCTGAGGATATTGCTTCAGCCTTACACTTAACAAGGGCTGATGTAGTATCCAACTGGGAAACTCGGAGTGGGGTTAAAGGTTTCTTGGCTAAGTTTCTAAGGGATCAAGCTCAACAGTTCTAGGATAGTTTGTACTTTCAAGCATTTGAAGACATCTTGGCTCTCCTCATTTACGGCTTGGTTCTCTTCCCAAATCCAGATTCATTCATATATGTGAATGCAGTTAAGATCTTCATGTCTCGTAACCCAGTGCCTACTCTTCTAGGTGACATTCTGCATGCTCTCTATACCCGTACTGTGTGGAGGAGGGGGACTCTCATGTGTTGCACGCCACTGCTGGGGAGGTGTTTTATTTCGCACCTCCCTAAATCTGTATTAAAGAATGAGGAAGGTGTAGGTTGGGCTTATAGAATCATGTCCCTTGCTCATACGGACATCCTTTGGAGTTCTAAGGATATGGAAATGGTAGCTGTCATTGATCGATGTGGGGAATAACCTAATGTACCATTGCTTGGAATTAGAGGGGGAATAACCTATAATCCTTATTTGGCTTTACGACAGTTTGGACGCGCTCGGAGAGACGGTCCCCATGAGTTGCTTCTTACAGATATCATCTTTGACTACAAGGCGGATGTTGATGGGCATCGCCGCAGGTTTATACGAGCTTGGGGCATGGTGAACAGGTCTGATCCACATGAGCTAGGACTGAAGACTTCTCTCCCGATGTAACCTTATCTCCAGTGGTTTCGAGCCCGAGCTCAAAAGCTGGGGATGCCATATGAAGTTGTTTTGCCGGTGATTGTAGAGCATACTAATGAAGAAGGTGTCCCTTATACAGTCCTCCATCCCTATATGCCTACTGATCTGGGGGTATTCAAGAGATCTTGGATCCAGTTGAAGGAAGAAAGGGATACCTACAGGGAGAAGTATCATGAGCAGGAAAGGAAGATCTTGAGGCTTACAAGGCAGCTGGATAATGAAAGGACAATCAACGATTATGTCAGCACGAAAGGAAAACGACTATGGGATTTCTGATGTCTTTTATTGTTTCTAGTTTAGATTTGCTTTTCAGTTTATTTCTTTTGTAAACGCCTTGAAGGCACTGTTAAACATTGTTACAAGTTTAATCTAATAAAGTGTGTTTTATTTTGGTTTACAAATTTGAATCTCCCAAAGTCTTTGAAATCATTTCATACGAATTCCATTACCATGCACCTCATTACAGGTACCATTACAGGTTTCTTATCTTCTTCACTGTTTATTTCAGCATAAAATGTCTTCTGAAACACCTACTGATCAATCCATAAAGGCTCTTCAAGCTCCGAATGCTCAGTTCCAGGAGATGTTCTTGAATTTGGCCAAAAGTCAACAGGATTTGAAGACTCTTATCTTGAAGGACAAGAAGAAGAAGAAGAAGAAGAAGAAGAAGAAGGTGGTCCTCCTGAATATGGGTCACAGATTTGGGAGCAGGTTGCGACAAGAAGTTGATTTATCTCATTCATCTGGAGGAGAAGAGAATCAAGAGGAAAGAAAAGGTCTTAGTCCTATGGTTTCTGATAATGACACTGACTTTGATGATGAACAGTACCCTCCTGCTGAGGATAGGTACAAGCGGCTGGAAGACCGTTTAAGTGCTATGGAGATTCAGAAGGTCTCGGGTTTGGATTTTGGAGATTTGGGGTTAGCATCAGGGGTAGTGATCCCTCACAAGTTTAAAGCTCCGATCTTTGTTAAGTACGATGGAGCATCCTGTCCAAAGCTCCACCTCCGCTCATACGTTAGAAAGATCCAACCCTACACTGCTGATAGAAACCTTTGGGTTCATTTCTTTCAAGATAGTCTGTCAGGGACTCAGCTTGAATGGTTCTATCAATTGGAAGGAGCTAATGTCCGTAACTGGGAGGACCTTGCTGCTGCTTTTTACAAGCAATACTAGTATAATGCCGACCTTGCTCCCATGCGTACTCAGCTTCAGAGTATGTCCATGGGTGCGAGCGAAGGTTTTAAGGACTACGCTCAGAAGTGGAGAGATCTGGACGGAAGAGTACAAACCCCTCTGTCTGATAGGGAGTTGGTGGACATGTTTCTTGAGACTTTGTCAGGTCCATATTTCAATCATTTGATCGGTATTTTATCGTCTAGGTTCACTGAATTGATTATGACTGGGGAGAGGGTAGAAACTGGTATCAAAAGTAGTAAGATACAGAAAGGTGCTTCATCAAGTACAGAAAAGAAGCCTTTCAAGAAGGAATCTAGTGCCGTTTATAGCTCAAGGAGCCAAAACCGACCTGAGCGCCGCCAAGCAGTTAATGCGGTAGTAATATCAATACCTATTGTTGCCCCACAATGCAACAATCAACAAAGAGTAGAGAGACCGCAAAGACAGTATACTCGGCTCAGTATGACTTTATCTCAAATTTTATCGCATTTATTGAAGACTAATCTGGTAACTTTGAGGGAAGCTCCGAAGAATCCCAGTACCACCTCTCCGCTGTATAATCCGAATGCCCGTTGTGCTTATCACTCTGATAGCCCAGGTCATGATACCAACAACTGCTGGGCCTTGAGGAATAAGGTGCAAGATCTGATTGAAGCTAAGGAGATTGAATTTGATGCTCTAGAGAAACCCAACGTCATAACTGCTCCTATGCTAAAACATGATCAGGGAGTAAATGCAATTGAAGATGATGATGAAGAGTCATATTTCGACAGCTAGATTTACCCGACTACCGACGGTGGCTTGAACAATTAGACGACGAAGGACTTCGTGCCCATTTCTTTTATCACACAATAATAGACTTTTGTTTTGAGATTTGTAACAGACAATTTAAAACTTTTACGGCCCGATGCCTTGCCCGAGACACCGTGGCTTTGTTTATGAGGGCTTATTATGTGTCATTTCCATATATCATCAATAAAGCATTGGACGTTTTTCTTGCATTACAAATTTTGCGCTCCTTGTTTTTCTTTTGTCTTACACTTTATCAAAATAGATATTTGTCTTACACACACTCACATATCATAATACAGGTCCACATCCACTCTGGATCCCACTGATAACGACTCTGCTACTGCCAATTATGACTTTGAAAGTCCGATCAACCAAGCCAAGGACGAAGGTGAGGATGATTGTGAAGTGCCTAGGGAACTTTCTAGATTGTTACTTCAGGAAGAGAGGGCCATACAGCCGCATGAAGAGCCGGTGGAATCAGTGAATTTAGGTACTGAGGAAGACAAGAAAGAGGTCAAGATCGGTGCAAATCTAGAGCCTAGTGTCAAGCAACGGTTGATACAGATGCTGCGCGACTATGTTGAGATATTCGCTTGGTCTTATGAAGATATGCCTGGGTTGGATACAGACATTGTGGTTCACCGCCTGCCAACCAAAGAAGACCGTCCTCCAGTGAAGTAGAAAGTTCACCGAATGCGCCCAGAGATGTCTGAGAAAATCAAAGCTGAGGTCATGAAACAGTTTGATGCTGGTTTTTTAGCAGTTACTTCTTACCCGCATTGGGTCGCCAACGTGGTCCTGGTTCCGAAGAAAGATGGTAAAGTTCGGATGTGTGTGGACTATAGGGATCTGAACAGGGAAAGTCCTAAGGATGACTTCCCACTCCCTCATATTGATGTTTTGGTTGACAACACCGCACAGCATAAGGTCTTCTCCTTTATGGATGGTTTTTCTGGTTACAATCAGATTAAGATGGCTCCCGAGGACATGGAGAAGACAACCTTTGTTACGCAGTGGGGTACCTTTTGCTACAAGGTCATGTCGTTCGGGTTGAAGAATGCTGGGGCAACGTATCAGTGCGCCATGGTCACTTTGTTCCACGACATGATTCACCATGAGATTTAGGTATACATTAATGATATGATTGCAAGGTCCCAGACCGAGGAAGAACATCTTGACCATCTTCAGAAGCTATTTGACAGGTTGAAGTTGTATAAGCTGAGGTTAAACCCGAACAAGTGCACCTTCGGGGTGAGGTCTGGTAAGCTGTTGGGTTTCGTCGTTAGTGATAAAGGTATTCAAGTAGATCTGGAAAAGGTGAAGGCTATACAGGAAATGCCATCTCCTCGAACAAAAAAGAAGTTAGAGGCTTTTTGGGACGTTTGAACTACATTGCCCGATTCATTTCACACCTGACTGCTACTTGTGAGCCAATCTTCAAGTTGCTGAAGAAAGATCAAGTGGTAAGATGGAATGATGAATGTCAAGCCGCTTTCGAAAGGATCAAAGAATATCTCCAAGAGACACCTATTTTGATGCCTCCAGTTGAAGGAAGACCTTTGATCTTATACTTGACAGTACTCGACAATTCAATGGGGTGCGTGCTGGGGCAGCACGACGAGTCTGGCCGAAAAGAGAATGCTATTTAGTACCTTAGCAAAAAGTTTACCGATTGCGAGACCCGATACTCGTTGCTCGAGAAAACTTGCTGCGCTTTGGCATGGGCTGCTCGCCGGCTGAGACAGTATATGCTGACTCACACCACCTTATTGATATCAAAGATGGACCCGATCAAGTATATCTTCAAAAAGCCTGCCTTGTCCGGAAGAATAGGAAGATGGCAGATGATCTTGACTGAGTATGACATCCAGTACACAACCCAAAAGGAAATCAAGGGGAGTGTGTTGGCAGATCATTTGGCACATCAGGCAGTGGATGATTACCTGTCTATGAATTTCGAGTTTCCGGATGAGAGTATCATGTTGGTGACCGACTGTGAAATACCTGGACCGGATGAAGGACCCGAGGAGGGATCCCGATGGTCTATGTACTTTGATGGAGCTTCAAACGCTTTGGATAATGGCATTAGCACCATGATCATATCTCCTGAAGGCTATCATACCCCGTTCACCGCCCGATTATGTTTTAACTGCACCAATAATATGGCAGAATATGAAGCGTGTATCATGGGCCTTCGAGCAGCTATTGACCTAAGGATTAAGTTCTTAAGTGTACTCGGAGATTCCTCTCTCGTGATCAGTCATATCAAAGGTGAGTGGGATATGAAACACCCAAATCTTGTTCCTTACAAAGAATACATATTGACATTGCTCCCACACTTCAAGGAGATAACCTTTGAACACTTCCCCAGAGAAGAGAATCAGTTAGCAGACGCGCTAGCTACCATGTCTTCTATGTTCAAGGTTAGGTGGGACAATGAGGCTCCCCAGATTACCATTGAGAGGTTGGACGAACCCGCACATTGCTGTGACATTGAGACTGAAGAGGTGACAGATAAACCCTGGTTTCACGAGGTAAAGAGGTATTTTGAGGCTCAGGAATACCCCGAGGGTGCATCTGTTAATGATAAGAAGTTTCTAAGGAGGTTCGTTGCGAAGTTCTTCATCAGTAATGGTATCCTTTACAAGCGAATCATGACCCAACCTTACTGCGATGTGTGGATAAGAGTGAGGCAGAAAGGATCATGGCAGAGTTACATGAAGGCACTTTCGGAACTCATTCCAGTGGACATACCATGGCAAAGAAAATCCTACGGGCAAGATATTATTGGTCTACTATGGAAGCCAAATGTTATCAGCATTCTCGAACCTGTCATAAGTGCCAAGTCTATGCTGATAAGGTGCACATCCCTCAAGTTCCTCTGAATGTCTTGACAGCACCTTGGCCTTTTGCAATGTGGGGCATCGACATGATTGGCGAGATCAGACCTACTGCGTCCAATGGGAATCATTTTATCCTGGTAGCAATTGATTACTTTACAAAGTGGGTTGAAGTCGCTTCCTTTGCTACAGTAACCAAGAACGTCGTGGCACGGTTTATTCGGCACAATTTGATCTGTCGATATGGTGTATCAGAGAGGATCATTACAGACAATGGTACAAACCTCAACAATACAATGATCACCGAGCTCTGCAAGCAGCTCAAGATACAGCATCACAACTCTTCTCCCTATCGGCCGAAGATGAATGGGATTGTTGAAGCGGCTAATAAGAACATCAAGAAGATTGTGCAGAAGATGACGGTGACATACAAAGGCTGGTATGAGATGTTACCATTCGCTCTTCATGGGTACCGTACCTCAGCGCGGACGTCAACAGGGGAAACACCATATTCCTTGGTATATGGCATGGAGGAAGTCTTACCCATTGAGGTCCAAATACCCTCTCTTCGGATTATGAAATATGCAGGTTTGAGCGAGGATGATTGGATTCAGACCCGGCTTGATCAACTGAACTTAATCGACGAAAATAGACTTATTGCTATTTGTCATGTGTGATACGGTGGGAAGAACTGACTGTTTTTTGGAATGCTGGTTTGTGTTTTGCGTTTTTTGTTCGCAAAATGTCGCGGTAAGCAAGAGTCGCCACCGAATTTTATTTTATCCAACGAGGAAAGGAAAAAAGCACAGAAAAATTTCTTTTTTCAGATATTTCTCGGGTTCAGGGGGTAGATTATAGAAAGGGAAGGTGTTAGCACCCTTTCTATCCGTGGTTATCCATGGGCTCTTAAGTACTTTCTCATATTGTTTTCAAAATAATGCTTTCTTTATGCTTGTGGGTTTGAAAAAAGTTTTTTGTTTTGAAAACTTTGATACCTCTTGCTTCTGTCCTCAAGAGCGTATGAAGTGTTTTTGAAAACTTTGTTCGAAAAGTGTAAGTGTGAAAAGTTTTTTTTGTTTTTTAAAGAGCAAGTATCTAAGAACCATCTACCTACTCGAAAAAGGAATCGTTATATGCTAATGTCCTTTAGACAATGATATCCTACTATTGATGAGTAGGTAGCACCGTCGTTGGAGTTTAAGGGTCAATTCGAATGCGGGACTTACGGTCACCAAAGCAACGTTAGGACGCCTTAGCGGTAACCATAATGTCTTAGATCATTTGTTTTGAGGCAACAATATCCGAGGCAACCGTTTCGAGGCGACTATGATCTTTTAGACAAGAGGGAGACCTCTAAAGTGACCTATACTCAATGACCATGTTACAAAGGCAACCAAGTGGGGTGTACCCTAAGAGTGCGTATGTGCGAGTGTGTCGCTTTCAGTTTATTTTTATCTTTGTACATGTTAACGGTGATCTAATTTGATTTTAGGTTAAAACATTCAATCTTGTCATGCATCCCTATTATCAAACATCTAACAGTTATATTTGGCGGAAAATAAATTGCGGAAATTAAATTACAAGGCGTCGGGTATTTACATCGCCAAAAGCAACCCTTTGAAATTTAAATGCGGAAAAATAAATAAAGCGATAAAAATAATTAAATGGTCCTAATTATCTATTACATTCCGGGAACAAATACAATATGGAATAAATAGATCGCGTGCGGGGAATTAAATCGAGCGCAAGTAGGGTTTTGACCCTTTGTTATTAAAGAAAATATTTTTTTTGTTGTTTTTGAATTAAGAAAGAAACTATCCTAAATTAATTATTAAATTAATAAATAAATTAATTAATGAAAATAAATATTTTTTGATTTTTGGTATTTAAAGAAAGAAAGTAAAATTAATCAATGTTAGTAAAAACCTAATTAAGTCTAATTAGTTTTAATTATTTACAAAAAAAATATATATTAAAGTTAATTCTAATTAATGGCCTAAATTAATTAAATTAGCGTTTATTAATAAAAAATTAAAATTTGATTTTATGAAGAAAATATTTTTTGTGGTTTTTAATTTTATAGAAGAAAAAATTTGATTGGTTAGAAAATAATAAAAATAATTAAATCAAATAAACAAATAAACAAATAAAAAATAGAAAGAGAGAAAGGGTATGGGCCTGAAAAGGGTGGTTTGAGAAGCAATTTGAGGCCCATTTGCATTGGCCCTGCTTGACTTTCTTGATTAAGTGGGTACACATTGACTGGGTCTATGATAGACTATCAGCTTCTGGCCACTAGATTTGGCCTATGGCCATCTGGTCATCAGATGCTTGAGGATGTATGATAGACTTCACGCTTGGATCTGTACCTGATTATATAAAAAACAATAATATCAAAGAAGTGGAGGACCTGGGATTCGAACCCAGGTCTTGTACGTGACTGCCAGCTCCCTTTACCACTAGGCCATTCGCTTCAATTGTTAATAATATAAGAACGAAATATAATATGTGAAAATACGTTAATATGCCAGAAAATAAAAAAATGCGCGAAAATTTGAAAAGGGCCAATCAGAGGAGGACACGATCTTGTCCTTGTCCTCAGGCCTGTAACAAAGTTACCTGCGGATTTGAATCTGCAGCTAAAAGCATAGGCCATTCCTAAAATTCATCTCAGACCATATGAATTCCTCCCAAGACCATGGTTTCATTCGTCTTCCTCTCCCGGTCATGTCCATAGCCATCATTGAGGCTAATTTTACCTGTAACAAAAAACCCTAATCTAAGAGGCAAAACCCTAACAATGGCGTTTTGCACCACAGAGCAGATAAATGAAATCAAATAATACAGAAAGCTTGGAAATGATCTGGTGGTTACAAATATGCCATCGATTCTTTGTAATAATGCATGATTTTTGAAATACGAAATCAAATACAGAAGGGGATCGCGTGACACTTACAGCGCTCTAGGAGGTTGAAAAATGCGTGCTTTTAATCCCAAAAGGTTGAGTGAACATCCAGCAATCGATTGAGATGCTTCTTGGCTTCTGAGATTACCTATAAGTATGAATTCAGATTCAAGCTTTTTCACCACTTTTTCAAGTTTTGTTTTGATTGTTCTTGCAGCCTCCAACCCTTGTTCTCGTGTCTTAATCCTCCTTATGTATTATAGAATGCATTAGGTTAAGAATTATGGATTCAATCTCTCTAAATCAATGCACCCATATTTGATTTGATTCACCATTACCAACTTGCCAAATTTGCCAATTTTTCAATATTTTTGCACATGGTAAGGTGAGATTCGAGTTTGATTAGATTAATGATGATGATCTCAACCTGAAATAGCCAAAAAGATCTCAAGTAATCAATATTTGGATTTAATTTGATTTAATTTGATTAAAAATGAAATAATTCAATAAAAAATCAAATAAAATAATAAAAAAGAAATATGGTCTCAAGGATGAAGATAGGACACGTGTGCAATGTGGAAAGCTCAAATCAAGTGGAAAATAATGGGCCCATTTGACAAAATTTGAAGTTTGGGGGATAGTTGACTTTTTGCAATTTTGCAAAAATGCCCAACTTCAACAATGCATAACTTCTTAAATTTTGAACTTTTGGAGGTGTTCTTGGACTTTTTAGAAAGCTTGAGATGTCCTCTAACCAACCCTTTTGGTCTCATATCATTTTGATATTCCATTCTAAAGTTATAAGCTTTGGAAAAAAAGGTGTTTTTGTTGACTTTTAAAAAATGACCTATAATATCCAAATTTATAACTTCTTGTGAGTGCATTTTCTGATCTTGGGGTGTGAAGATGGATTGTAGGAAATTGCATCCTCTTCACAATGAGATTTGGATGGTTCATTTATCATAAATTATGAGAAAGTTATTCTTGGTCAAAGTTGATTTGACTTTTCCTGCAAAACCCTAATTTAGCAACTTTTGAGTCTTGATGAATTTTGAGCAATCCTTGATGAATCATGATCAACCCTTGATAAAATGATTAAATATCCTTCAAAATGAGAATATTGACAAAAAATCTTGAAGTTTGACTATTTGTAGGTCACAGTTGACTTTTGCCCTAACACAGTCGATTTTTGGACCTTTTGAGCAATTGACTGAGCAAACTTCCTCTGCAAGGCTTGAAATTTGACATGGATGACCTTGAGAACATATTAGGACATTGGGGAACCCTTGGTGTCATTTAGACTCAAGGATCTTGATGCAACACAAAACCCTAATTTGGGGTTGACTGCCTTAGGAGATAGCTTGACTGTCCAACTCTTGAGCAATCTTGAGCCACTTGGAGATTTTTCTTGCAATGATTTGAGAAATATAAGAGGGAAAATTTTGGGGTACAACAGCTTCCCCTGTTTAATATTCTTTAACCTGAGGATGTATATTGGCTTTCGTTCCTTTCGTGATCCAAAGGTAGAAGATGATTGAACACTAGAGTGCCCAGAAATTTGCACTCGCATGAAGTGGTGTCAGCCTTGTGATGTCGGGAATGGGCTTACAGATGCCATTTGGGGATTGTTGGTAGGAGGATGGGCTTACAGATTCCATTTGCAGGAGTGTCGATCGCATAAGAGATTCCTTAGCGAGAACTTGCATACCTGTTGTTGTAGAAGATTCCGCTGGGGAAGTCTAACTTTTATTGAGATTTAGGAACTTGCCTGTACCTCAGCTGAGAGAACATCTTTGCTGAGTTTTAAGAACTTGTCCATAATTCAACTGGGAAACATCTTCATCAAGATCTAGTAACTGTCTGGTCTTTAACGGAGTATACTGTTGAGATTGTAGAACTCGTCCATGTTATGACAGAGGAAACTTATCGAGATTGAGAACCTTATCTGAAATTCAACTGAGGATAATTCAGTTGAGATTTAAGAACTGGTCAGGTCTTCGACTTAGGGAAACATCTTCATCAAGATCTAGGAACTGTCTGGTCTTCAACAGAGTATACTATTGAGATTGTAGAACTCGTCCACACTATGACGGAGGAAAAATGTCGAGATTGAGAACCTTAACTGAAATTCAACCGAGGATAATTCAGTTGAGATTTAAGAACTGGTCAGGTCTTCGACTGAGGGAAACATCTTCATCAAGATCTAGGAACTTTCTGGTCTTCAACGAAGTATACTGTTGAGATTGTAGAACTCGTCCACACTATGACGGAGGAAAATTGTCGAGATTGAGAATCTTATCCGAAATTCAACCGAGGATAATTCAGTTGAGATTTAAGAACCGGTCAGGCCTTTGACTGAGGGAAACATCTTCATCAAGATCTAGGAACTGTCTGGTCTTCAACAGAGTATACTATTGAGATTGTAGAACTCGTCCACACTTTGACGGAGGAAAATTGTCGAGATTGAGAACCTTATCTAAAATTCAACCGAGGATAACTCAGTTGAGATTTAAGAACTGGTCAGGTCTTCGAATGAGGGAAACATCTTCATCAAGATCTATGAACTGTCTGGTCTTCAATGGAGTATACTGTTGAGATTGTAGAACTCGTCAACACTTTGACGGAGGAAAATTTTCGAGATTGAGAACCTTATCTGAAATTCAACCGAGGATAATTCAGTTGAGATTTAAGAACTGGCCAGGTCTTCGACTGAGGGAAACATCTTCATCAAGATCTAGGAACTGTCTGGTCTTCAACGGAGTATACTGTTGAGATTGTAAAACTCGTCCACACTTTGACGGAGGAAAATTGTCGAGATTGAGAACCTTATCTGAAATTCAACCGAGGATAATTCAGTTGAGATTTAAGAACTGGTCAGGTCTTCGACTGCTGAGAACTTAACTGTATCCTTCCTGAAAGGTAAAGGTTAGTCCCATGCAATACATGATATGGATCAAGCAATGATGTTCTCAAAATAAATGAGATTGTGTTGTATGATGCGTATATGCATGTATCATGATGTATGGAAATGTAATGTTTCTAGCTGGGGAAAATAAATCCCGGATAGCTGCTGGAGAGTAGAGTTGGATTCTTCATTTTCGCTGGGGATAGCGAACGAAGGTGATTATGAGAATAAACCTGCATGGGAGGATAACTCCGTTGGGGAATAAACTGATGAGGAGATTACTCTGTGGGGAAGAGATATTCTGCTGAGGATTTCACCGAAAAATTTCGTTGGGGATGAATTATCGTTGCTGGTGATATTGAATCCTGTTGGGGTTTTGAATTCTGTTTGTGAAAGGAAATAACTTCACTGGGGATGATCTTTCAGTTGCGGCTTCACTAGGGATAACCTGTTAGACTCTAATGAGAATAATCCTTTGAGCTTTACTGGGGACTATCTTCCTTTGAACTTGGCTAGGGATATTTATTTTTATACTCCGCCGGGGACAAACTTCCAGAGTCTACTGGGGATGATTCTTCAAATCCATTGGGGAAGCTTTTTCAGACTGCGCTAGGAAAATTTTAACTCCATTGGGGATATCTTGTATTCTGCCGGGGAATATTCTTATACTCCGTTGGGGAATATTAAGACTGTCGGGGATACTAAGCCTTTTCAGTGTTGGTGGTAAGTAAACTCTGCTTGGGGAGAATATTACCGATTCATTCACAGTCGCAAGTCTCGGCTGGGGAGAGCTATCATTAATGTCTTACTCTGCGGGGAGTGAAAGTACCTTGGTCATATTCTTCAGCTGAATCTACCTTGTACCTGGTGGACAGAGCTACTGTAAAGCTTGGACAATTCTTATTGCCCCTGTTTCTGTCATTACCAGCAATGGTCTTTTGTTTCTCATGCAAACATTTATGAGCAGCAATTAATGTCAAGGGCATATATTAAAAATGAACATTGGACGTTCTTTGCAAAACAAAACAGATAAAAGGAAACACAGTTTGAATTTTTTTTCTGAAAGTGAATTGTATTGATTTCGAAGTTTGGCCCGTAAATAGGCATTTTTGTACAAGAGGCTGACGTCCTAGTAAGAGAACACCGTCGAATAATAAAATTTACACGATTTGTGAAAAACTAACAAAACAGCCATGTGAATAATCCCACTGGGTTCCAACTCTGCTATTGCCTTTATGTCCTCGAGCGTCTCATCACTTTGCTACTGGTTGAAGGTAGATTAGATTAATTAGTGTTGTTCGAGCTTGATAGTCGATACCGAAGTCTGGATGCAAGATGATCCAATGAGACATAGTGTTACGCTTTGATCCCTAATTTTTGCCTGGACCGCGCTTTCAGGTTTTCAGTCCACCGGGATACCCTTTTTTGCTCAAGTCGCCTTTTCAGGTTTTTGACTTGCCGGGTGTATGGATTTTTTAATTTTCATCCCTTATTTTTGCCCGAACCCTTTTGGTTCGCCGGGAAGCCCTTATTTTTGCCTAGGCCAGTCAACCTAGCGGGTCTTTGATTATGCATAGTGTCTTTTCACTATGTCTGCATTGACGGGGTGAGGAAGGTCGTCACCATCCATGTTGGTTAGAATCATAGCTCCTCTTGAGAAAATGTTCTTAACCACAAATGGCCCTTCATAAGTAGGGGTCCATTTGCCCCTGGGATCACCTTGAGGTAAGATAATGCGCTTGATCACCAGATCCCCAACTTTATACTCTTGTCGTCTAACTTTCTTGTTAAATGCCTTGATCATCCGCTTTTGATACGTTTGACCATGACAAATAGCAGTAACTCTCTTTTCGTCAATTAAGTTCAGCTGATTAAGCTGGGTCTGAATCCAGTCATCTTCGCTCAAACTTGCATCCTTCATGATCCGAAGAGAGGGTATATGAACTTCAATGGGCAAGACTGCTTCCATGCCCTATACCAAGGAATAGGGTGTTGCCCCGGTTGACGTCTGTGCTGAGGTACGGTACCCATGAAGAGAAAATGGTAACATCTCGTGCCAGTCTTTGTATGTCACCGTCATCTTCTGCACAATCTTCTTGATATTCTTATTAGCCGCTTCAACAGCCCTGTTGTACCCCAAAATTTGCCCTCCCATATCTCTCAAGATTTGTCAAGAAAGTTCCTCAAATTAGCTCAAGGGTTGTACAGTCAAATCACTTCCTAGGACAGCTGAAATTAGGGTTTTGGTTCTATCAAGGAATTTGGGGTTCTCATTGGTTCAATCAAGTCTCATGGGCCTATATACATTCTCAAGCACCTACATGCCAAGTTTCAAGACTCACATTGCCAATTTACACAGTCAAAAGCCTCATTTGATCTACAGTCAACTGCAAGGGCAAAATGGTCATTTTGCAGTCAAAAGTCAGAATTTTTGTTCAACATCTTATTTTGAGTTCACAATCATCATTTGATCAAGTCTTGATCATGATTCCACAAGAGTAGCTCAAAAATTATCAAAGATGCAAAAGTTACTATTTTTGGACAGTAGAAAAAGTCAACCGTACTTTGACAAGGGCATAACTTTTTCATGGTTCATCAGAAAAATTCCATCCAAGGCTCATTTTGAAGAGGATGCAATTTCCTATAATCCATCTTCACACTCCAAGTTCAAGAAATGCTCTCACAAAAGGTTACCAATTCTTACATTATAGGTCAATTTCAAAAGTCAACAAAAGTACACTTTGAGTCAAAGGCCATAACTTGAGATTGGTAAATCCAAATGACATGGGACCAAAGGCATTGGTTAGAGGACTTCAAGAGCTTTCCAAAATGTCCAAGAACATGGTCATATGATCAAAATTGAGAAAGTTGTGCATTGGAGAAGTTGGGAAATTTTCATGAATTTGCAAAAGTCAACTTTGCTCAAAACACCTTCTTTTTGCTAATGGGCCTCAAATCTCTTCTTGAAACTTCACCCATCACCTATGCACGACCCACCAAGCTTAATTGGATTTATTTTCTTATTTTTATTGATTAATTGGATTTTTAATACATATTAATTCATTTAATTAATTTAAATTATAAGAAAATAGAAGATTTGATTTTTTAAATCAATTTGTGAAGCAAATATGATCAAAACATGCTGGCAAATTCGTGCACAAGTCAAAGATACAAAAAAAAAATCCAAATTTGGCAACATTGTTCAATCATGAAAAATCAAGAATATTTGATTTTCAATCAAAGATTTAAACATCAATGCACATGGATTGGATCCAAAACTTTGACCTAATTTGATTCTCCTATATGTATGCAAGCTAACCATACCCTAGCACACGATTGAAAGCTGCAGAAACAGCCATAGCAAATTCAAGAATTTCCAAGAAAAGTGAAAACCTGTTCTTGCATCCTAGGCTAGTTCAAGGCGTTTTGACCATTCAAACATATTACAGGAGATCCCAGGAACGATTTACAATCAAATTCCAACTTCAAAGCTCAAGGAATCGCTACATACCATCTCACGGTTTGCAATTCCTATTCATAATTATATATCTTAATTCATGCGCATTTAACATGTTTTTTTGATTGATTTGCATTGCTAGAGACTGAACAAAGCTAATGGAATGATTTAATTGAACCATAGCACCCTGAATCGAAGAATGCCATGACTAAATTTTTAGGGTTCTTGAGCTTTTAAATGGGGCTTTTCAATCCGGGAAAAATTGGGACTAATAGGATATAGGGTTGAATTCGTGAGGCAAAGACGGTTGCAACCCACACCTCGGGAAACATTTATATTCACTGTGCTTCTAATCGCAATTTTTCCTTGCAGGAAGTAGTGGGGGTTAAAAACCCCCGCTATCTGATTCTAATTGTGCAGAAAAAAGGTTGAAGACGATGATGTGTTGACATCCCATTGGCCAATTTGAAAAGCGCGTGTTATTTTTTTATTTACAGTATATTGATTGGTTTTTATATATAATAATTGCCACTTATTTCAATAACAAGTAAAGCAGCGTAGTGGAGTGGTTGGTGCATTGGCCTGTGAGCGCTGGGACCTGGGTTCGAATCCCAGGTCCCCCAAACGTTTATTTAATTTTTCCCTTCAGGTATTCCTATGATATGCCCAGGAGGTGGTCTACCATGTGTCTCAAATTTCCAAGCGCCAGATGGCCAGCAAATTAAATCCAATGGCCAAAAGCTGGGTATCCACCATACGCCCTAGTCAATGAGCATGCAGAGAGTTGCAAAAGTCAAAAAGGGCTGGAAGCATAATGGGCTTCAGAGTTGCTGATTCTACCTCCTGACTTGGGCCAACACCCCCCTGAGTTTATTTTCTTCTTCTCTTTTTATTTTTTATTTAATTTGTTTTTATTAATTTTTAATTAACTACTAACTAAAACCATTAACATTTTTTTAATAAATTCAGAAAACATGGAAAATATAATATTTTTATTTATTAAATTTAATTAGTTATTTTGTAAATAAATACTAACATAATTAATTTAGTTTTTAATTAGGTTAATTTTAATATTTTCACAATAATTTAAAATTAACGTAGAATTAGGGTTCTTGACAATTTTAATCATCTTTATTTTTTTCCTTAAAAAATATAAAAAACTCAAAAAATATCTTTCTTTCTTTTAATTAATTAATTAGTTTAGGTTTAATTTAATTCATAAATGATAAAAATCTCTTTCTTTCTCAAAAAAAGGGTCAAAACCCTAAAAACTCTCCGATTCGATTTCTCTCGCGCGTGTGATTTTTGTTGATTAATTTTTATCATATAATTGTATTTGCTCCGAGGATGTAATAGCTTTAATTAGGACTTTAATTATTTATCGCTTTTATTTACTTTTCCGCATTTACTTTTCAAGGGTTTGTTTTTGGCGATGTAAATACCCGACGCCTTGTAATAGTTTAGTTTTATTTTCCGCAACTATTAACTGCTAGATGTATTCTAATAGGCTATGCATGACAAGACTTATCTTAAACTTAAAATCAATCGTAGCTCACCATAACATGTACAAAGATAACATAACTGAAACCTGACACACTCGCACATGCCACTCCTAGGGTACACCTCACTTGGTTGCCTCGAACGTGGTTATTGAGTATAGGGTGTTTTAGAGGTTGACCTCCTGTCTAAAGATCAAAGTTGCCTCGAAACGGTTGCCTCGGAAAAATGATCTAAGACATTAGGGTTACCGCTAAGGCGTCCTACCATTGCTTTAGTGACCACATGTCCCATAATCGAATTGACCCGAAAAACTCCAACGACGGTGCTACCTACTTCTCAATAGTGGGATAGCACTGTCTAAAGGACATTTACACAACTTAATTTAATTTGAGTAGGTAGAGGTTCTTAGATACTTGCTCTTTCAAAACAAAAATACTTTTTGCACTTACACTTTTTCAAACAAAAGTTTCAAACAAACACTTCATACACTCTTGAGGACAGATACAAGAGTTAAATTGAAGTTTTCAAACAAAACTTTTTCAAAACCCACAAACACAAGAAAAGCAAAACTTTTGAAAACACAATGAGCAAGTACCTAAGAGCCCGTGGATAACCACGGATAGAAAGGGTGCTAACACCTTCCCTTTCTATAATCTACCTCCTGAACCCGAGAAACATCTCGAAAAGGAATTTTGCTGTGCTTTTGTCCTTTCCTTGTTGGAGAAAATAAAAGACGGTGGCGACTCTTGCTTACCGCTACATTTTGCGAAAACAAATGCAAGCGCGAACCAGCATTCCAAAACAGTCAGTTCTATTTCCACCGATCACAGAACTGGCGACTCTGCTGGGGAATCCTAAATAAGTGAGGTGTACCTTAGGATTAGATCACTTGTGTTTTCAATTGTATGCTTGGTATGCTTTAAATTTTGTGGGTTTGTATCGGAGTTCTATAGATCCTAACCCGAATCTGGGGATACCCTTTAGAAGTAGCAACAAACTGTGAGGGAACTGTGCGGGGTATACTGACATGGTTGAAGCAGTAGCTACGTTGATGTGGCACTTTGGTGAGTACCGGTAACCCTTGAGTCAAGTCAAGGAGAGTACGGGGCCGCCGCGTGGTGTCGTGAAACATCAATTGACCTTAGAACCTTACTTGACCATCTTGGCCTTTTTAGGAGTAGTGAGATGACCGACTTTGGTGCAGTCCGAAGTTGGTAGATACTCGATACTACACTCATTGAGGGTTGTTTTCTTGGAATATTTTGGTCGCCAGTTAAGTGGCTAAATCAAAACAATGAACATAGAAAACAATCCAATGATATTGAGCTCCTTAGAACCCGGTTACTATTTATAGGACATGTTTTGAACCAACTGAAACTGAAAGAGGGTAGTACCTAAACTTCATGCCAGCCTGAAATCTAAGGGCTCTTTTGCGTGACTTGTGTGCCTTCAAACTTGAACTACTTGCACATTCTTGTTATCTGACAGCATGAGTTCCTTGCAGGTTTTGTTTACAGTCTTTATCCAACAATTTGGATTTATAGCAGGGCTTACTTACATCACCTCACACACATAGCATACACATCATAACATCATACCATAGCATTTCCTTAACCATTTCAAGGATCTCAAGGGTTTGTGATGCAGGTCAGGATGAACAAAATGTATAGCAAGGGGAAAAGGGGATTTATTTTCCTCTAGCCAAGGTTGTCTAGAAATCCAAGCACGATAACTTGAGTCAGGGGCTATGACCCACTCGATATGGTGTGCTTGACTCTTGAAGAAGGACTCTCAGCAACATGAAATTCCTTCAATCGAGCTACCCGATTCAGATTCTAACAAGTTTCTTTGTTTACCCCACGAGATCCTTGAAAACATTGCATACATATATCATACATATCATTGCATAACAGGTCACCCTTTACAAGTCTCTCATATTCTCGCTGTTTATTTCAGCAATGGCTCTCCAACAAGACAACCAGGATCTTCATACTCAAGAGACTCGGTTCAGGGAAATCTTCCTAAGCCTATCCAAGGGGCAGGAAGAGTTGAGAATACTCCTCATGGGGAATTTGGTCAAGAAGAGTCCTGAAGACAATAAGGACGAATGGCTGAAACATCTGCAAGCTGAAGTAGATGCAATGAGAACCCAGGTGCTGGGGCAGATGGCTCTTATCCAAGGCTTGGCTCGGGAATAAGAAGAGTTAAGAACCATGATCAACCAGCTTCATCAAGACAGATACAACAGTATGAAGCAAATAGTCAAGGCTGAGGATCAAGTCATTAACCAACTTCCGAGAAGTCAAAGGATTGGTTCGATGAAGAATGGACCTCTCCAAGTTGCTACTACCTCACAGGTCCAACAACAACCTTGCCATAAGTAACGGGTTACTCCGAGGCTGTTTACCAAGCTCAACATGCCGTTGTCCCAAGCTTTACAACACATGTTGAATTTGAATTTGGTGACATTGGTAGGACCTCACCCGAATCCTAAGACTTCTTCACCCAACTATAATCCTGATGCCAGGTGTGCATACCATTCTAACAGCCCGGGGCATGATACTGACGACTGTTGGAAGTTGAGGTACAAAATCCAAAACCTGATTGATGAAGGAGCATTGGAGTTCGCACAAGATGGTCAGGATGAGTTCTTCTACTATCCCTCCAAGGTTCACCATTTGAAGTGACAAGTCCTGAGACGAGAAGACCTTTTGTCCATTGGAATTTTCAATTTGTAATTTTCTTTTGATTGTTCAAACGTTTATTCATGTCAAACTTTATTACTTTATCAATGCATTGCATATGTCTGTTTTGAATCAATCCATTCGTATTCACTATATTCAAATTCTTTCATTTTTTGTGATGTTCAAACTCTCGATTAAAAAAAATTCTAAGCCTTTTGAGGGAGGATGACGAAAACGATACCACGATCTTTATAATATGCTTTTGAACAGACCCCACTGATGATGTACAAGCATTGCTTCAAATCCTAAACAGTGGAGTTATAAGGAAGATAATCCATAGTTAACCCCTTTGAGCCAAAGAAGTTGGAGTTTTTATTTTCACGCAAAAATTAAAACCCGTAATTATAACCTGGGGCAGGGTAGTTCTCTCAGTTGATCCAAGTGCACAATAAATGGCATCAAAGAAGTCCTTCCGAGACAAAAGACAGTGATGGTTCCCTATAATCGTCAGGACAGGCAGTCGTTATCTTTCAAAACAAAAGCCCAATAAGTCAAAACCTATGAAGGAGACTTACACCAAAAAAATTGGGGCATCCCGCTGACTGTAATCGCAAAAAAAAAACAGTTCAGGCAAAAGACAGGGATAACGAAATCAAAAAGAAAGAGGTCCTACAAACTCTCAACAAAAAATGACTGCCTATTCAAAGTAAACTGTCAGTATTCAAACCATCACTGGAATATCAGAGCAAAGACTCAAACAGGATCTAAATGCACGATTAGCTGGGTTTAGGATCGAAGAACGGGTGGGTACAAATAAAGTTTGAGCGTTTATCCTTTGTTTCTTAAACCGTGAACCAGGCCACGTTATAACCCTTAAAAGTCCTAGCTGAAGCATGGGTTAGTTCGAAAGCATACTGTTACAAAAGGTATCCTGACTCCTGTAGGGCTTGCTGTAAAATCCTGAGTTGACATCACATTTTACAAAAATTCACTTGTTTTATTGAAAATTGCATTTTCAAAAAACTTCAAGACAGACATTAGCTTTGCATTCTTAAAATAACATTGTTTGCATATGACTATTTGTTCGAACAGCAGAGAAATTCGCACGACGAATATCTAGTGAACAAAAACCTTCTCAATAAATAGGGTCACCTCAAGTGGAAGAAACACTTCCAACCAAGGGGCAGACATGATCATTGTCCATCATCTGGGGCAGTCAAGTCAAGATTCAAGGAATCTCTCAAAATGCCAAATAGCCAGGGGCAGATCTCCATCTGAATCAATTGGGGCATTGGACATGAATTCCAGCAACGAATCTTGCATGATCAAACATCTTCTGGTAGTATGGCAACACAACACTACCGACAGTGGCACCTCCCTACATCCTGAGAGCGTGGACATAATCAGAAAATACTACGCATAATCAAAGACCTGCTAGGTCGACTGGCCTAGGAAAAAATAAGGGCTTCCCGGCGAACCAAAAGGGTTCGGGCAAAAATAAGGGATGAAAATGTAAAAATCTGTACACCCGGCAAGTCGAAAACCTGAAAGGGCGGCTTGGGCAAAAAGGGTATCCCGATGGACTGAAAACCTGAAAGGGCGGTCCAGGCAAAAATTAGGGATCAAAGCGTACGACTATGTCCTATCATCTCGTCACTTGCCTACCAGAAGAAGATTTGTCAATCGGCAGTTGTCAAGCACCTCATAGGCCTTCTGCTCCCGCAGAAACTGGGGCAATAAGAATTGTCTGAACCGTACAAGTTTCTCTGTCCACCAGGTACCAAGGTATATATTCAGCTGAAGAATATGACTAAGATACTGTCACTCCCCACAAAATAAAACAATAATGGTAGCTCTCCCCACTGAGCCTTGCAACTATGAACAAATCAGCAATACTCTCCCCAAGCAGAGTTGGTCTACCATCAGCCCTAAAGAAGTGGGGTATCCCTAGAAGGTCTTAATATTCCCCAGCGGAGTATACAAATATTCCCCAGCAAGCGTAAAGAGCATCCCCGGCAGTCTTAATATTCCTCGACAGAATATAAGAATGTTCCCCGGCGGAATACAAGATACCCCCAGTGGAGCCATTTCCCCAGCGCAGTCTAAAAAAGGGCTTCCCCAATAGAGAATTGAGTCATCTTACCCAGTAGATTCTGGAAGCTTGTCCCCTGTAGAGTACAAATGCATCTCCTCAGCCAAATTCAGAGATTATCCCCACAAAAGTCTAACTGGGTTATCCTCAGCAAGTGCAACTGAAAGATCATCCCCAACGAAGTTCTTTCTATCCCCAGCGGAGTTCATCATCAAAATCCCCAACAAAGCTTATCAACGGAATCCCCAGCGGAGTTATCATTAAAACCTCAGCAAAGCATCTCTCCCCATAGAGTAATTCCCCTCGGAGTAATCTCTCCGTCAGTTTATTCCCCAACAGAGTCATCCTCTCCTGCAGGTTTATTCTCACTGTCATCTTCGTTCATCATCCCCAGCGGAAACGAAGAACTCAACACTATTCTCCAGTTATCTGGGATTTATTTTCCCCAGCTAAAACGTTACATTTCCATACATCATGATACATGAATAAACGCATCATATCGCACAATCTCATTTATGTTGAGAACACCATTGCTCGATCCATCTCATGCATTGCACATGACTGACCTTTACCTTTCAGTAAAGATGCAGTTAAATTCTCAGCCATATCAAAAGGCCTTCTCTGGTCCAGTTAAGTCGATTCCTAAAGATTTTTCTGATGCCGATCCAGTTAAAGATATTCCAAGACCTTGTCTGGTCCAGTTAAGTCGATTCCTAAAGATTTTTATGATGCCGATCCAGTCAAAGGCCTTCTCTGGTCCAGTTAAGTCGATTCCTAAAGATTTTTCTGATGTCGATCCAGTTGAAGATATTCCAAGACCTTCTCTGGTCCAGTTAAGTCGATTCCTACAGATTTTTCTGATGCCGATCTAGTTGAAAATATTCCAAGACCTTCTCTGGTCCAGTTAAGTCGATTCCTAAAGATTTTTCTGATGCCGATCCAGTTGAAGATATTCCAAGACCTTGTCAAAATCAGTTAAATCGATTCCTAAAGATTTTTCTGAGGCAAAGCCAGTCAATGGAGACAAAATCAGTTAAATCCATTCCTAAAGATTTTTCTGAGGCAAAGCTCGTCAAAGGAGACACCCTGTAAGAAGAGACGACCCATCAACCTTCTTAAGTTCCAGATTAATACCTGTAGCAAGCCAGGAAAACTATCTGTGGACGACTGATTGTAGGTTAATACCTGAAACCAGACAGGAAAACTATCTACATGAAGAGATTGAAGATTTACACCTGTAGCAAGCCAGGAAAACTATCTTTCTTTCTCAGGGCAGAGATTAATACCTGAAACCAGACAGGAGAACTATCTCATCGGCCAACCTTTTCAAGTTCCAGATTAATACCTGTAACTAGCCAGGAAAATATCTGCGGACGAATGATTGTAGGTTAATACCTGAAACCAGACAGGAAAACTATCTACATGAAGAGATTGAAGATTAACACCTGTAGCAAGCCAGGAAAACTATCTTTCTTTCTCAGGGCAGAGATTAATACCTGAAACCAGACAGGAGAACTATCTCATCGGCCAACCTTTTCAAGTTCCAGATTAATACCTGTAACTAGCCAGGAAAATATCTGCGGACGACTGATTGTAGGTTAATACCTGAAACCAGCCAGGAAAATTATCTACATGAAGAGATTGAAGATTAACACCTGTAACAGGCTAGGAAACTATCTTTCTTTCTCAGGGCAGAGATTAATACCTGAAACCAGACAGGAAAAATATCTACATGAAGAGATTGAAGATTAATACCTGTAGCAAGCCAGGAAAACTATCTTTCTTTCTCAGGTCAGAGATTAATACCTGAAACCAGACATGACAACTATCTACTCGACCAGCCCAAACCACCCAACTTTCCAATACAGTTCCGAGGCGCTCCAGACATGGACGCCATGTTGGCAATCATCCAGTTCCATCTCATAGATACAGTCTAGCATTCACCCCTGGATGGCATCTTTAAGCCCATCTCCACAACTATCCAGTACATGTCCAGATGGCATCTATAAGCCCATCCCTGACAAGATTCTGTCACATCTTCAGATGGCATCTATAAGCCCATCCTTCTATCCATCATCTCTCCAAAATGGCATCTGTAAGCCCATTCCCGACGTCACCATACTGATACTACACTATGCGAGTGCAAATTTCTAGGCACTTTAGTGTTCAATCATCTTCCACCTTCGGATCGCGAAAGGCACGCAAACCAATCTACATCCTCAGGTTTAATAAGATTGAACAGGGGCAACTGTTGTACCCCAAAATTTTCCCTCCCATATCTCTCAAGATTTGTCAAGAATGATCCTCAAATTAGCTCAAGGGTTGTACAGTCAAATCACTTCCTAGGACAACTGAAATTAGGGTTTTGGTTCTCTCAAGGAATTTGGGGTTCTCATTGGTTCAATCAAGTCTCATGGGCCTATATACATTCTCAAGCACCTACATGCCAAGTTTCAAGACTCACAGTGCCAATTTGCACAGTCAAAAGCCTCATTTGATCTACAGTCAACTGTAAGGGCAAAATGGTCATTTTGAAGTCAAAAGTCAGAATTTTTCGTCAACATCTTATTTTGAGTTCACAATCATCATTTGATCAAGTCTTGATCATGATTCCACAAGAGTAGCTCAAAAATTATCAAAGATGCAAAAGTTACTATTTTTGGACAGTAGAAAAAGTCAACCGTACTTTGACAAGGGCATAACTTTTTCATGGTTCATCAGAAAAATTCCATCCAAGGCTCATTTTGAAGAGGATGCAATTTCCTATAATCCATCTTCACACTCCAAGTTCAAGAAATGCTCTCACAAAAGGTTACCAATTTTTACATTATAGGTCAATTTCAAAAGTCAACAAAAGTACACTTTGAGTCAAAGGCCATAACTTGAGATTGGTAAATCCAAATGACATGGGACCAAAGGCATTGGTTAGAGGACTTCAAGAGCTTTCCAAAATGTTCAAGAACATGGTCATATGATCAAAATTGAGAAAGTTGTACATTGGAGAAGTTGGGATATTTTCATGAATTTGCAAAAGTCAACTTTGCTCAAAACACCTTCTTTTTGCTAATGGGCCTCAAATCTCTTCTTGAAACTTCACCCATGACCTATGCACGACCCACCAAGCTTAATTGGATTTATTTTCTTATTTTTATTGATTAATTGGATTTTTAATACATATTAATTCATTTAATTAATTTAAATTATAAGAAAATAGAAGATTTGATTTTTTAAATCAATTTGTGAAGCAAATATGATCAAAACATGCTGGCAAATTCGTGCACAAGTCAAAGATACAAAAAAAATCCAAATTTGGCAACATTGTTCAATCATGAAAAATCAAGAATATTTGATTTTCAATCAAAGATTTAAACATCAATGCACATGGATTGGATCCAAAACTTTGACCTAATTTGATTCTCCTATATGTATGCAAGCTAACCATACCCTAGCACACGATTGAAAGCTGCAGAAACGGCCATAGCAAATTCAAGAATTTCCAAGAAAAGTGAAAACCTGTTCTTGCATCCTAGGCTATTTCAAGGCGTTTTGACCATTCAAACATATTACAGGAGATCCCAGGAACGATTTACAATCAAATTCCAGCTTCAAAGCTCAAGGAATCGCTACATACCATCTCACGGTTTGCAATTCCTATTCATAATTATATATCTTAATTCATGCGCATTTAACATGTTTTTTTGATTGATTTGCATTGCTAGAGACTGAACAAAGATAATGGAATGATTTAATTGAACCATAGCACCCTGAATCGAAGAATGCCATGACTGAATTTTTAGGGTTCTTGAGCTTTTAAATGGGGCTTTTCAATCCAGGAAAAATTGGGACTAATAGGATATAGGGTTGAATTCGTGAGGCCAAGACGGTTGCAACCCACACCTCGGGAAACATTTATATTCACTGTGCTTCTAATCGCAATTTTTCCTTGCAGGAAGTAGTGGGAGTTAAAAACCCCCGCTATCTGATTCTAATTGTGCAGAAAAAAGGTTGAAGACGATGATGTGTTGACATCCCATTGGCCAATTTGAAAAGCGCGCGTTATTTTTTTATTTACAGTATATTGATTGGTTTTTATATATAATAATTGCCACTTATTTCAATAACAAGTAAAGCAGCATAGTGGAGTGGTTGGTGCATTGGCCTGTGAGCGCTGGGACCTGGGTTCGAATCCCAGGTCCCCCAAACGTTTATTTAATTTTTCCCTTCAGGTATTCCTATGCTATGCCCAGGAGGTGGTCTACCATGTGTCTCAAATTTCCAAGCGCCAGATGGCCAGCAAATTAAATCCAATGGCCAAAAGCTGGGTATCCACCATACGCCCTAGTCAATGAGCATGCAAAGAGTTGCAAAAGTCAAAAAGGGCTGGAAGCATAATGGGCTTCAGAGTTGCTGATTCTACCTCCTGACTTGGGCCAACACCCCCCTGAGTTTATTTTCTTCTTCTCTTTTTATTTTTTATTTAATTTGTTTTTATTAATTTTTAATTAACTACTAACTAAAACCATTAACATTTTTTTAATAAATTCAGAAAACATGGAAAATATAATATTTTTATTTATTAAATTTAATTAGTTATTTTGTAAATAAATACTAACATAATTAATTTAGTTTTTAATTAGGTTAATTTTAATATTTTCACAATAATTTAAAATTAACGTAGAATTAGGGTTCTTGACAATTTTAATCATCTTTATTTTTTTCCTTAAAAAATATAAAAAACTCAAAAAATATCTTTCTTTTAATTAATTAATTAGTTTAGGTTTAATTTAATTCATAAATGATAAAAATCTCTTTCTTTCTCAAAAAAAGGGTCAAAACCCTAAAAACTCTCCGATTCGATTTCTCTCGCGCGTGTGATTTTTGTTGATTAATTTTTTATCATATAATTGTATTTTCTCCGAGGATGTAATAGCTTTAATTAGGACTTTAATTATTTATCGCTTTTATTTACTTTTCCGCATTTACTTTTCAAGGGTTTGTTTTTGGCGATGTAAATACCCGACGCCTTGTAATAGTTTAGTTTTATTTTCCGCAACTATTAACTGCTAGATGTATGCTAATAGGCTATGCATGACAAGACTTATCTTAAACTTAAAATCAATCGTAGCTCACCATAACATGTACAAAGATAACATAACTGAAACCTGACACACTCGCACATGCCACTCCTAGGGTACACCTCACTTGGTTGCCTCGAACGTGGTTATTGAGTATATGGTGTTTTAGAGGTTGCCCTCCTGTCTAAAGATCAAAGTTGCCTCGAAACGGTTTCCTCGGAAAAATGATCTAAGACATTAGGGTTACCGCTAAGGCGTCCTACCATTGCTTTAGTGACCACATGTCCCATAATCGAATTGACCTGAAAAACTCCAACGACGGTGCTACCTACTTCTCAATAGTGGGATAGCACTGTCTAAAGGACATTTACACAGCTTAATTTAATTTGAGTAGGTAGAGGTTCTTAGATACTTGCTCTTTCAAAACAAAAATACTTTTTGCACTTACACTTTTTCAAACAAAAGTTTCAAACAAACACTTCATACACTCTTGAGGACAGATACAAGAGTTAAATCGAAGTTTTCAAACAAAACTTTTTTCAAAACCCACAAACACAAGAAAAGCAAAACTTTTGAAAACACAATGAGCAAGTACCTAAGAGCCCGTGGATAACCACGGATAGAAAGGGTGCTAACACCTTCCCTTTCTATAATCTACCTCCCGAACCCGAGAAACATCTCGAAAAGGAATTTTGCTGTGCTTTTGTCCTTTCCTTGTTGGAGAAAATAAAAGACGGTGGCGACTCTTGCTTACCGCGACATTTTGCAAAAACAAACACAAGCGCGAACCAGCATTCCAAAACAGTCAGTTCTATTTCCACCGATCACAAGCCCCATTCATCTTCGGCCGGTAGGGAGAAGAGTTGTGATGCTGTATCTTGAATTGCTTGCAGAGCTCAGTGATCATCTTGTTGTTGAGATTGGTACCATTTTCCTAATAATCCTCTCTGGTTCACCGTATCGACATATCAGATTGTGCCGAATGAACCGTGCCACGACGTTCTTGGTCACAGTAGTAAAGGACACTACTTCAACCCACTTCGTAAAGTAATCAATCGCTACCAGGATGAAACGATGCCCGTTAGATGACGTAGGTCTGATTTCGCCGATCATATCAATGCCCCACATTGCAAAAGGCCAAGGTGCCGTCAAGATGTTCAGAGGAACTGGAGGTATGTGCACCTTATCAGCATAGACCTGGAACTTGTGACACGTCCGAGAATGCTGATAACAGTCGACTTCCATTATGGACCAATAATATCCTGCCCGTAGGATTTTCTTTGCCATGGTATGTCCACTGGAATGAGTTCCGAAAGTACCTTCATGTAACTTTGTCATGATTCTGTCTGCCTCGTTCTTATCCACACATCGCAGTAAAGTCGAATCATGGTTACGCTTGTAAAGAATACCATTGCTGATGAATAACTTCACCGCGAACCTCCTCAGAAACTTCTTGTCATTAACAGATGCACCCTCGGGGTATTCCTGAGCCTCAAGATACCTTTTCACCTCATGAAACCAGGGTCTATCTACTACCTCTTCAGTCTCAATATTACAACAGTGTGCCGGTTCATCCAATCTTTCAATGATAATCCGGGGAGCTTCGTTGTCCCAATTGACTTTGAACATAGAAGACATCGTAGCCAGCGCATCCGCCAACTGATTCTTTTCTCTTGGGAAGTGTTCAAAGGTTACTTCCTCGAAGTGGGGAAGCAACGTCAATACATACTCCTTGTAAGGAATAAGATTCGGGTGTTTCGTATCCCACTCGCCTTTGATCTGACTGATCACGAGAGCGGAATCTCCGAAGACACTTAGAAACTTAATCCTTAGGTCAATTGCTGCTCGAAGGCCCATGATGCATGCTTCATACTCTACCATATTGTTGGTGCAGTTGAAACATAGTCGGGCGGTGAATGGGATATGAGAGCCTTTAGGAGATATGATCACGGCGCCGATGCCATTACCCAGAGCGTTCGAAGATCCATCAAAGTACATAGACCATCGGGATCCTTCTTCAGGTCCTTCATCCGGTCCAGGTGTCTCACAATCGGTTACTATCATGATATTCTCGTCTGGAAATTCAAAGTTCATAGACTGCTAATCATACAATGCTTGGTGTGCCAAATGGTCTGCCAAAACACTTCCCTTAATTGCCTTTTGGGTCGTGTATTGTATGTCATACTCAGTCAAGATCATTTGTCATCTTGATATTCTTCCGGACAAGGCAGGCTTTTTGAAGATATACTTGATTGGATCCATTTTTGAAATCAATAGAGTAGTGTGAGTCATCATATACTGTCTCATCCGGCGAGCAGCCCATGCCAAAGCACAACAAGTTTTCTCGAGCAACGAGTATCGGGTCTCGCAAGCGGTAAACTTTTTGCTAAGGTAATAAATAACATGCTCTTTTCGGCCAGACTCGTCATGTTGACCCAGCACACACCCCATTGAGTTGTTGAGTACTGTCAAGTATAAGATTAGAGGTCTCCCTTCAACTGGAGGCATCAGAATAGGTGGCTCTTGGAGATACTCTTTGATCCTTACGAAAGAGGCCTGGCATTCATCGTTCCAACGTACCACTTGATCTTTCTTCAGTAACTTGAAGATAGGCTCACAAGTAGCAGTCAGGTGTGAGATGAATCGGGAAATGTAGTTCAATCGTCCCAGAAAGCCTCTGACTTCTTTCTCTATTTGGGGAGCTGGCATCTCTTGTATGGCCTTCACCTTTGCTGGATCCATTTGAATACCTTTATCGCTTACGACGAAACCCAGAAGCTTACCAGATCTCACCCCGAAGGTGCACTTGTTCGGGTTTAACCTCAGCTTGTACAACTTCAACCTGTCAAACAGCTTCTGAAGGTGGTCAAGATGTTCTTCTTCAGTCTGGGATCTTGCAATCATGTCGTCGACGTATACCTCGATCTCGTGATGGATCATGTCATGGAACAAAGCGACCATGGCACACTGATACATTGCCCCAACATTTTTCAATCCAAAAGGCATGACCTTGTAGCAAAAGGTACCCCATTAAGTAACGAAGGTTGTCTTCTCCATGTCTTCGGGAGCCATTTTAATCTGATTATAACCGGAGAAACCATCCATAAAGGAGAAAACCTTATGCTGAGTGGTGTTGTCAACCAGAACGTCAATATGAGGCAGAGGGAAATCATCCTTGGGGCTTGCCCTGTTCAGATCCCTATAGTCGACACACATTTGAACCTTACCATCCTTCTTCGGCCCAGGAACCATGTTGGCCACCCACTGTGGGTAAGAAGTAACTGCTAGAAAATCGGCGTCAAACTTTTTCATCACTTCAGCTTTGATTTTCTTAGACATCTCTGGGCGCATTTGACGGACTTTCTGTTTCACTGGAGGACAGTCTTCCTTGGTAGGAAATTGGTGAACCACAATATCGGTATCCAACCCAGGCATATCTTCGTAAGACCAGGCAAAGATCTCAACGTAGTCACGCAACATCTGAATTAACTGTTGCTTCACACTAAGCTCCAGATTTTCCCCGATCTTGACCTCTTTCTTGTCTATTTCTGTACCCAGATTTACTATTTCCACTGGCTCTTCATGTGGATGTATAGCCCTCTCTTCTTGGAGTAGCAGTCTATCAAGTTCAACAGGCACTTCACAATCATATTCACCTTCGTCTTCGGCTAAGTTGATCAGAATTTTGAAGTCATAACTGGCGGTAGCAGAGTCGTTACCACTGAGATCCAGAGTGGATGTAGACCTGTATATGTGAGTGTGTGTAAAATAGCTATTTTGCAATATATAATAAAATAAAAACAAGGAGCGCAAAATTTGAAATGCAAGAAAACGTCCAATGCTTTTATTAATGATATATGAAAATGACACACATAAATCCCTCACAAATGAAGCCACAGTGCCCTGGGTAAGACACCGGGCCATAGAGTTTAAAACATTATATGTTACAAATTCAAAACAAAAGTCTCATTACTGGGTAACAAAAGAAATTGGGATGAGGTCCTTTGCTGTCCAGTTGCTTAGTCCTCCATCAGTAGTAGGATAGATCCAACTGTCGAACTCAGACTCTTCAACGTCGTCTTTAATGGCATTCACTCCTGAATTGCTGATGAACAAGGGAGGTCTTCTGATTCATGCATTTCGAACAGCCTTTTGAGCTTCTGCAGTGAAACCCAAACCAAACTTGTTAATCTTATGTGCAAAATCAGGGAGTTGTCCCCAATTTGCACACCCACTTTTCTCAACAACAGCCCGTGCATCCTTTAAGGAAGCCATCTTCATAGGAGGATCTTCAACAACAGTCTCAGTTGATGCTAGTGTCTGGGGAACCTCTTCAAAATGCTGAAATGGGGTCTCAATGAACTCCCCATCCATTTCTACATATCGAAAAGAGTTGAGGTGGCTCACCATGTACTCCTCTTCTCCTTGTACTGTCATAATTTTCCCTTTGACCGGGTACTTCAGCTTCTGGTGGAGCGTAGACATCACTACCCCAGCTTTGTGGATCCATGGACGACCCAGCAAACAAGAATAAGATGGCCGAATGTCCATCACATAGAATGCAGACGCAAAAACCTGAGAACCAACCTTGATCAAAATATCCACTTCACAGTGTACCATTCTTTTTGACCCATCAAAGGCCCTGATGACAATGTTGCTTGGCTTTAACTCTAAACCTTCGCAGTCCAACCGGTCTAGAGCTTTCTTAGGAAAAACGTTCAATGAGGAACCGGTGTCCACCAATACATGAGCGAGAGTAGTGCCCCTGCATTCAATGGAGACATGCAGGGCATCATTGTGATTCTTCCCCTTAACAGTCAAATCAGCGTCAGAGAAACCCAACCCATTATCAACAGTCAGACTAGCCACGCAATCTTTAAACTGATCAGCTGATGTTTCTTGAGGTACGTGTGCAGTCTTTAGGAATGCAATCAGAGCCTTGGCATGGGCCTCTAAGCATAGCAACAGTGACAACATAGAGATTTTGGATGGGGTTTGCCCCAACTGCTCGACTACATTGTAGTCTCTCTTTTTGATGATTTTCAAAATTTCCTCCATCTCTTGTCTAGAGGCTTCAACAGTAATCTTATTTGGTTCCTCCGTCTGGGCAAGCTCATCAGTGGTCCCTTTGCCCCGAGTGTCGGATGACTCGGCAACAGGGGTAAGAATGGGAACTTGAATAGGAATAGTAGCAGGCACACTGGCAGGTGTAATAACAACAGGTTTCCGGGCAGTTGGTGGAGAGATATCAGGGGAGAAAAGTCTTCCGCTGCGGGTGACTTTAGCAGGTCCAACAATATTGCTGATGTCAGTATCAACGTCCAAATCTTGTTTAACTCCGTGATAGTAAAGATCAGCCCCGTAGTGCCAAGGGACAACTTTATCAGATGTATAGGGGATAGGCCCTGGAACAGTGATGATCAATGGTGCAATTCTTGGAACAGATGTAATTCTAACAGGCTTTCTCGTGGGAGCCTTGGAAGAATTGTCGAAAATGGTGATTATAGAAACTTCTTCAGTATGAACTAAAGGAACAACAGTCTTCTCAAACAGAATTTCTTTATTATCCATCAGGCGTTGGACACCCGACTTCAAAAGATGGAAACCGGTAGGTAGGACAGAATACATACGATAAACTTCGTCACAGCCCGGAAATAAACCAGCTAGCAAAAGGTTTTTCTTCACAGTCATCAATGGAGTAGCAATATCCTTCACAGAAACCACAAACGAGTCTTCCTCTATAGCATTTACTCCATGATTGGGCATAGGAGCTGTCACAACATTAGGTCTTTCAGGTGCTTCAAACTCAATCTCCTTAGCATCAATCAAGTCCTGTATTTTGTTCTTCAAAACCCAACAATCATCTGTATCATGCCCCGGACTATCAGAGTGAAAAGCACAACGGGCATTAGGGTTGTACTTTGGTGATGTAGTGTTGGGATTCTGCGGGGCCTCCCTTGGAATCACTAGATTGGTTTTCAATAATTGTGGCAGAATCTGAGATAAAGTCATGCTGAGCTGAGTGAATTGTCTTTGAGGTTTCTCGGCCCTTGGCTGATTGTTGCGTTGAGGAGCACCAGCAGGTCTTGAAATAACAACCACATTAACAGCTTGGTGATGTTCAGGTCTATTCCGGCTTTTCGAATTGTAAACATCACTGGCCTCCTTCTTAAAAGGCTTCTTCTCGGTGCCTGATGAAGCACCCTTTTGTATTTTACCAGACTTAATACCAGCCTCAATTCTTTCCTCGGTCATGATCAGCTCTGTAAACCTGGATGATGAACTTCCAATCAGATGGTTGAAATACGGACTAGACAATGTCCCCAGAAACATATCTACTAGCTCCCTATCAGCCAAGGGTGGTTGCACCCTTCCAGCGAGGTCCCTCCACTTCTGAGCATAATCTTTGAAACCTTCACCCGCAACCATAGACATACCCTGGAGTTGGGTACGCGTGGGAGTGAGGTCAGCATTGTATTGGTACTGCTTGTAGAAAGTAGCAGCCAAATCTTCCCAACTGCGGATACTGGCTCCTTCTAATTGGTAAAACCATCCAACTGAGTCCCTGAGAGACTGTCTTGAAATAAGTGGATCCAAAGGTTCTTGTCAGCGGTGTACGACTGAATCTTCCTAACATACGAACGGAGGTGCAGTTTTGGGCAAGAAACTCCGTCGTATTTAGCAAAGGCTGGTGCTTTGAATTTGTGGGGAATCGCCACCCCAGATGATAAACCCAGATCACCAAAGTCCAGACCAGGCACTTTCTGAACTTCCATCGCACTCAACAAGTCTTCCAGTTGCTTGTATCTATCCTCAGCCGGAGGATACTGGTCTTCGTCGAAGTCTGTCTCGTTGTCTGAAACCATAGGGCTAAGAGCCCTCCTTTCTTCCTGACTATCTTTCCCTCTAAATGAGGTGGTCAAATCAACTTCATCTCGTAGCCTATTTCCAAACCTGTGGCCCATGTTAAACAGGACCGTCTTCTTCTTCTTCTTCTTCTTCTTCTTCTCTTTCAAGATAAGGGCCTTCAGATCTTGCTGACCCTTAGCTAGATTCATGAACAATTCTTGGAACTGGGCGTTTTGGGCCTGTAGAGCCTTAATTGCTTGTTCAGTTGATGGTTCGGAAGACATAATGCTGAAGTAAACAGCGAAGAATATGAGAAAACCTGTAAGGGTACCTGTTATGAGGTGCATGGAATGAAATGCGTATGCTATGATTTCAAAGACGTCAAGAGATTCAAATTCGTAAACCAAACATGAAACACACTCTTATTAGATAAACTTGAAATTCAGATTGTTCAATAGATGCCCTTAAGGCGTTACAAGAAAGGAAATACTTAAAAGTAAATAAAAATTGGAAATAAACAAAGGACAATCAGTGCTCCCATGTTCGCTTCTTGTCGGTGCGGACATAGTCATTGAGGATCCGCTCATTCTCCAGCTGCCTAGTCAACTTCTGAATCTTCTGCTTTTGCTCGTGATACTTTTCTCGGTAAGTATCCCACTCTTCTCTCAGCTGCATCCATGATCTCTTTAGTGCCCCAATGTCAGTGGGCATATGAGGATGGAGAATGGTAAGAAGAACCCCTTCTTCATTAGCAACTTCAACAATGATAGGAAAGACGGCTTCATACGACATTCCCAGCTTTTGGGCACGGATACGAACCCATCGGAGATATGGCTCCATCGGAAGGGAAGTCTTTGGACCCAGCTCGTGCGGATCATACCTGTGAACTCTATCCCAAGCTCTTATGAATATGCGGCGTTGCTCGACACTATCCCCTCGAAAATCAAAGACAATACTAGGCATTAGCAAATCATGAGGACCTTCCCTCCTAGCACGCCCAAATTGACGTAGGGCCAAGCACGGATTATAAGTGATTCCTCCAGTGGTTCCTATCAGTGAAACATTGGGGTATTCCCCACAACGATCAATAATAGCCACCTCGTACATACCCTTTGTTAGAACATAGTTTGATTCTACAACCCTCACTTAGAGTTTTGATGATAACAAAATACAAGATTAAATAAATTGTAAGATTTATATAAGACATATATGCGACTTAAAATTATGTTGTGTATTTACAGAAACTCTGATAGAATCAGCATCAGAATATCAATATTAACATCAGCATCAGAAGATCAAATAACATGTGCTACACACTGAAGTTACCAGATCATACGCTGAAGCCTGATGACCAGAATCTGCGCATAAAATACTCTGACTCTGATCAAGATCCTAACCAAGTCATCAGCACTCAGAAGCGTCAGAATAAACTAAAGCCAAGAACACTCTGATTATCATTAGCAGAACACTCTGAAGCGTTACTATGCATTCAAGACAAATTAATTACCAACGGCTTTATCCAAGACAAGATCCTCTCAAAAAGGAAAGAACGTTATTAGCATTGAAATGGCATTATGGACAACCAACGTATCTCTTCCTTGGCTATTTAAACAAGACTGTATGAGAAAAGAAAAGGCTAATACTCTTCACGCATGCATACAAAAACGAACTCACTCATACAATTTGCTAAAGCTTTCAACCAAGCCTACTCAAAAGCATTAGCAGTCTAGTTTCATTCTAAGCTTAATATTGTGTATTATCACAGTTGTGATATATAGTTTTACTAGAAAACATCAAACACACTTTTGTTAAATTATCTGTAAGAGAATTTCCTTGAGATAAACGGGTCTGTGGTTATACTCAAGAAGGCTTTAACAGTTGTTAAAGTAGTTGTTGTATTCAGTTGAATATAGTGGATTAAGACCTCGTTGGAGAGAGGCGAAATCACCTTGACGGGTGGACTGGAGTAGTTTGAGATCAAACAAACCAGGATAAAAATAGTGTTATCTGCTCTTTTGATTTAAGTATTACAATTCAACCCCCATTCTTGTGTTTTTCACATCTTCAATTGGCATCAGAGCGCCTGGTTCTGAGCTTATAACACTTAACCGTGTCAGTACAAGATCCAGCGTCAGAAAAACACAATGGCATGACCACATCAAAACATCAGCAATGACAACAATGAAGAAAGAGACAAATTCAGTTGCAAACCTCCAGTCTTTGATGGAGAGAACTTTGACTACTGGAAAGACAGAATTGAAAGCTTCTTTCTGGCCCATGATGCTGATCTGTGGGACATGGTGACAGATGGTTACACGCACTAAGTGGATGGAAGTGGTCAGAAGATTGACAGGAAAGCAATGTCTGATCAGCAAAAGCGTGATTTCAAAAATCATCACAAGGCTAGAACAATTCTTCTCAACGCCATCTCTTATTCAGAATATGAGAAGATATCAAACAGAGACACTGCAAAGAATATGTTTGACTCTCTGAGAATGACGCATGAAGGCAACATTCAAGTCAAAGAAACCAAAGCTCTTGCGCTCATTCAGAAGTATGATGCATTCAAGATGGAAGAAAGTGAATCAATAGAGACTATGTTTTCAAGATTTCAAATTTTGGTTGCTGGTCTCAAAGTTCTTGACAAAGGGTATTCCACTGCTGATCATGTTAAGAAGATCATCAGAAGCTTTCCAAAATAGTGGAGGCCAATGGTCACAACGCTTAAGCTAGCCAAGGATCTCAACAAAATCTCTCTGGAGGAACTTGTCAGCTCCCTCAGAAGTCACGAGATAGAGCTAGAAGCAGATGAACCTCAAAAGCAAGGTAAGCCATTAGCTTTAAAATCTAACAGAAAATCTGACTCCAAAGTTTTGCAGGTTGTTTAAGAAACCTCTGATGGGTCCTCATCAAAAGAAGATGAACTGTCTCCCCTCTCCAGAAGGGTGAACCAACTGTGGAAGCAGAGGCAAAGGAAGTTCAGGAATCCCAGAAGATCATAAAATCAGAATGAATCTTTCTCCAGATACAGAAGGTCAGAATCCTCCTCTTGAAACAGAAGATCTGAAGGCTCTTCAGGAAGCAGAAAGCCAAATAACAAAGACATCATCTGCTATGAATGTAACGAGCAAAGACACTACAAAAGTGATTGCCCAAAGCTTCAGAAGGAAAAGCCCAAAAATAAGTTTGGCAAGGAAAAGAAGAAAAGTCTCATGGCTACATGGGATGATTATGACACATCTGGAGCTGACTCAGAATCAGATGATGAAAGAGAAAACATAACTCTCATGGAAAACATAACAGAAGACAGTGAAGCTTCTGAGTCAGACTCTGAATCAGATACAGAAGAGGTATTTCCTGACTTTGCTATTAACTTTACTAAGGCTGAACTAGCTGAAAGCCTTAATGAAATTCTGGAAAGATATCAGCAGATCAGAGTCAAATTTAGAAACCTAAAAAGGAATCTTGCTTCTGACTTTGATAAGACTGAGAGTCTCAAATTGGATAATTCTGAGTCAAAAGATAAAATTTCAAAATTAGAAAATCTATTGCAAAACTATCAGAAGGAAACAATCCCTGAAACTCCCAGCAGTGCTGATGAGATCATCAAGGAGTATGATCACAACTTTCAGAAGTTTCTAGCTAAAAACATAGATAGAAGCAAAATGGCTTCAATGATCTATGGAGTTAGCAGAAATGGCAGAAAAGGAATAGGATACCAAGGTAAGGTACCTACACCAAAGAATGCCATGGATTTAGTTATAAAACGTACTCCACTTAATTCACACTTTGTATATGGGCACACACATGACATCAAATATACAAGTAGTAATTATTCTGTCAGACCAAAATTCAACCAGAGTTTTGGTAAAACTAACAAATCAGGACCCAAGAAAATATGGGTACCTAAGGATAAAATAATACATGTGGCAGATATCTTTAGCAGCAAAGCAGAAACACCAATCATGGTACCTGGACTCTGGCTGCTCACGACACATGATGGAAAGAAGGCATATGTTCCAAAGCCTGGAACTTAAGCCTGGAGGCCACGTAGGCTTTGGAGGCAATCAGAGAGGAAAGATCACTGGCTCTGGAACAGTAGGTAATGGAAATCTTCCCTCTATAAGTACTGTTTTATTAGTAGATGGATTAATGCATAACATGTTATCCATAAGTCAATTAAGTGATAACGGTTATGATATAATCTTTAATCAAAATTCATGCAAAGCTGTTAGTTAGAAAGATGGGACTATCCTATTTAATGGAAAGAGGAGAAACAACATTTATAAAATAAAACTTTCTGAACTGAAAAGTCAGAATGTAAAGTGTCTTCTGTCTGTTAACAACGAGCAATGGATCTGGCACAGAAGATTGGGACATGTTAGTATGAGAAGAATATCTCATATTAACAAACTCAATCTGGTCAGAGGACTTCCTAACCTGAAGTTCAATTCAGATGCTCTGTGTGAAGCATGTCAGAAAGGCAAGTTTGCAAAACCAGCTTTCAAATCTAAAAACGTTGTTTCCACCTCTAAGCCATTAGAACTTCTGCACATTGACTTATTTGGACCAGTTAAAACTGCTTCAGTCGGTGGCAAGAAGTATGGGTTAGTAATCGTAGATGACTATAGCAGATGGACATGGGTAAAGTTCTTAAGACACAAGGACGAGTCACACTCTGTGTTTGTCACCTTCTGCAACCAAGTTCAGAATGAAAAGGATATCAGAATCGTCAAAGTCATAAGTGATCATGGTGGAGAGTTTGAAAACAAAGATTTTGAGTCATTATTTAATGACAAAGGCATTCTGCATGATTTCTCTTGTCCTAGAACTCCCCAGCAAAATGTAGTTGTAGAACGAAAGAACAGAACATTGCAAGAAATGGCCAGAACCATGATCAACGAGACTAACGTTGCTAAGATCTTCTGGGCAGAGGCAATAAACACAACATGCTACATTCAGAATAGAATCTCCATAAGACATATTCTGGAAAAGACTCCATATGAATTGTGGAAGAACAAAAAGCCCAACATTTCATATTTTCATCCATTTGGATGTACTTGCTTTATTTTGAATACAAAAAATTATTTGAACAAGTTTGACTCTAAAGCACAAAAGTGTATTATGTTAGGATGCTCTGAACGCTCAAGAGGGTACAAAGTATTCAATACAGAAACACAAATTGTGGAAGAATCAATCAGTGTTCGTTTTGATGATAAGCTTGACTCTCAAAAGTCAAAGCAGAATGAAGTATTTGTAGGTATGGAAGTTGAATTCACAGGTACTGAAGACAAGTCATCAGAAGCTCTTAACAGAGACACTCCCTCAACATCAGAAAGAGGCACTGCAAGCAATCCAGCACCTTCTGTTGATCACGTTCAGAAAAGACCATCCAGAAGCAGCATGGATCACCCAGAAGAAACAATCTTAGGAAGAAAGGAAGATCCAATCAGAACAAGAGCCAGCTTCAGAAACTCTGAAGAATCCCTCATGGGACTTGTTTCTCTAATTGAACCATCAACAATTGATGAAGCACATCTGGATAATGACTGGATTCTAGCAATGCAAGAGGAGCTGAATCAATTCACAAGAAATGACGTATGGGATCTAGTTCCCAAACCAAAAGGATTTAACGTCATTGGAACAAAATGGGTGTTCAGAAACAAACTGAATGAACAAGGTGAAGTCATCAGAAACAAAGCACGATTGGTAGCACAAGGTTATAGTCAGCAAGAGGGGATATACTATACAGAAACCTTTGCTCCAGTCGCCAAGTTAGAATCTATCAGACTCTTAATTTCATTTGTTGTTAATAAAGGCATCACTCTGTATCAGATGGATGTTAAGAGTGCATTCTTAAATGGCTATATAGAAGAAGAGGTATATCTGCACCAACCCCCTGGTTTTGAAAGTTCAAAAAATCCAGAATATGTTTTCAAACTAAAGAAGTCACTGTATGGTCTGAAACAAGCTCCCAGAGCTTGGTATGAAAAACTAAGTAACTTCCTGTTAGAAAAGGAATTCACCAGAGGGAAAGTGGACACAACCTTATTCTGTAAGACAGTTAAGAATGACATTTTAGTATGTTAGATTTATGTTGATGATATCATTTTTGGATCTACTAAACCTTCTCTGGGAAGAAAATTTGCTAAGTGTATGCAGGCAGAATTTGAGATGAGCCTAATGGGGGAACTGAAATTCTTTCTGGGCATTCAGATCAATCAAACCCCAGAAGGAACTTACATTCATCAGAGCAAATATGTCAGAGAACTTCTGAAGAAATTTGATCTCTCAGAATGTAAGCCATCAAAGATTCTAATGCATCCCACGTGCATTCTGGAAATAGAAGAGGTAAGTAAAAAGGTAGAACAGAAGGTCTACAGAGGTATGATTGGTTCTCTTCTTTATCTGACGGCTTCAAGGCCTGACATTTAATTCAGTGTTTGCATTTGTGCTAGATTCCAATCAGATCCTAGAGAATCTCACTTAACAGCAGTTAAGCGAATTTTCAAGTATCTGAAAGGTACTACTAATCTGGGTTTGTTTTATAGAAAATCAAGTGATTACAGCTTAGTAGGATACTGTGATGCTGACTTTGCTGGAGACAGAGTAGAACGTAAAAGTACTTCTGGAAGCTGCCAGTTTCTGGGAGAAAATCTGATCTCATGGTCCAGCAAAAGACAATCCACAATTGCTCTATCAACAGCAGAAGCTGAATACATAGCAGCAGCTGGATGCAACACACAAATGCTCTGGATGAAAAGTCAACTTGAGGACTTCCAGATATTTGAGAGTAACATTCCTATCCTCTGTGACAATACTTCTACTATTTGCTTTAGTAAAAATCCAATTTTACATTCTAGGGCTAAGCACATAGAAATAAAACATCATTTTATTAGGGACTATATTCAGAAAGGGATTTTAAATTTTAAATTTATTAACACAGACCATCAATTGGCTGATATTTTCACAAAACCACTTTCTGAAGATAGGTTCAACTTCATTATGAAACATCTCAGCATGAAGCTCTGTCCAGAATAAAATTGTTTTAATTTTATATATTAACCTTCAGAATTGTGTTTATTTTCTGTGAACTACTGATCAATCTTCTTTCAGAACTTTAGAAGTGCAGATTAAATCAGAATCTATTCATGAAGATCTGAGCGCTTCATTTCAAGGATAGAAGTGTGCTGTTCACTCAAGCAAACAAGTGTCATCCAGTCATCAGCTATTTTCTGAGGCTGAACACACGTTCACGTTTCTGAAAAGGCAAAACGCTGATTGAATGCATTGAGACACATGTCATGGGTAACCATTCCAAATATCTTTCTTAATCCCCTAAAATCAACTATCATTAAATGCTAATAATCATTATTAATTTCTCTCTCTTAAACATTTATGTTTTCAAAACCTTTTTAGAAATCTATTTAAACACTTCACACCATTCACACACTTTTACTGTCACTTTAGTTTTCTCTCAATATTTCTGATTTCAGTGTTCTTCTTTCTCAAGAAACCCTTTCAATCTTTTTCACAAAAACCTCGTGTGAACATGGCTTCTTCTAGCATTCCTTCTTCAGGTTCCCAGAAAACTGCTTCATCTGAACAATATGAAGTACCATTCAAAATGCTTCTAACTCCAATCAAGAATCTTGAAGTTCTGTCTGAACTGATTGGAACTTTGAAACAGATATATAGAAGTGGATCACTTCTTTGAAATAAGCAAGTCTGGAATTGGTTGATCCTGCTGTATCAGACTTCCTCTGGACAAAATTCAGAAGATGGGTATGCTCTGAAACCTTTAAGTGGCAAGACCAGAGCTATGGACAGGCTCAACAGAACTTCAGCAATCTGCTGAAAGAGATTGAAGGTCCAGTTTTGAGCAAGCTGCTTAAGGAAGAAGTTCTCCCACTGGATATTGCTCCTTGGTCTGAATAGCGTCCAGCATCCAAAGTTTAACCTGCAGAAGAACAGATGATTCCAGCTGAAGACTTGGGTCAAGAAGAAGATATTGAAGAAATCTCTGAGAAGCATCCTGTATCTGAAGATCCTCAAGCTTCCTCTCTTGACAGGCAGACTCTGGAGGACTTGAAAAGATCTGATATGCTGATGAATGAAAGAATGGATAAGCAGGACATCAAAATTGATGCAATAGCAAACATGGTATCTCAGCAACAGGAAACCAGCACCCAAATCAAGAGCATGTTGGAAGCTCTGTTCACACGTCTTCCACCTCCCTCTTAGAATTTTCTTGTGTTTTCCTTGTTTTCTTTACATGTTTGTCTATAATATTTTTCCATTGTTCTGAACTAATCATTGCTTCTGTTTTTAATACAAACGCTTTTTTAGCTCTGATCATTTTAACTCTGATTATTTATGCTTTTTGATAACTAAGAAAAAGGGGGAGAAAGAATGATATTTTTTAATAACGGGATTACTGAGACATAAGTCTCAAACATTATGATATATTTGAATTTCTTTCTTCTGAAAAGCTTGCAGGTACAAGAATCTGATGAATCTGATGAACTCTGATAAAGTAAAGTTCTGATGCTCAAGGTCTCATGGAATTAAAGGGAAGTAATCAACTCAGGGGGAATTTTTCTCTTTGTTGCTCTGACATCTTTTATTCCTTATCTTCGTATCACTGATACCTTTTATTCATTATTTGTTTATCTCTGATACCTTTTATTCTTTAATTTTAATTGAAAAAAATCTGGTTTTTGTCATCATCAAAAAGGGGGAGATTGTTAGAACATAGTTTGATTCTACAACCCTCAGTTAGAGTTTTGATGATAACAAAATACAAGATTAAATAAATTGTAAGATTTATATAAGACATATATGCTACTTAAAATTATGTTGTGTATTTACAGAAACTATGATGGAATCAGCATCAGAATATCAGTATCAACATCAGCATCAGAAGATCAAATAACATGTGCTACACACTGAAGTTACCAGATCATACGCTGAAGCCTGATGACCAGAATCTGCACATAAAATACTCTGACTCTGATCAAGATCCTAACCAAGTCATCAGCACTCAGAAGCGTCAGAATAAGCTAAAGCCAAGAACGCTCTGATTATCATTAGCAGAACACTCTGAAGCGTTACTATGCATTCAAGACAGATTAATTACCAACGGTTTTATCCAAGACAAGATCCTCTCAAAAAGGAAAGAACGTTATTAGCATTGAAATGGCATTATGGACAACCAACGTATCTCTTCCTTGGCTATTTAAACAAGACTGTGTGAGAAAAGAAAAGGCTAATACTCTTCACGCACGCATACAAAAACGAACTCACTCATACAATTTGCTAAAGCTTTCAACCACGCCTACTCAAAAGCATTAGCAGTCTAGTTTCATTCTAAGCTTAATATTGTGTATTATCACAGTTGTGATATATAGTTTTACTAGAAAACATCAAACACACTTTTGTTAAATTATCTGTAAGAGAATTTCCTTGAGATAAACCGGTCTGTGGTTATACTCAAGAAGGATTTAATAGTTGTTAAAGTAGTAGTTGTATTCAGTTGAATATAGTGGATTAAGACCTCGTTGGAGAGAGGCGAAATCACCTTGACAGGTGGACTGGAGTAGTTTGAGATCAAACGAACCAGGATAAAAATACAGTGTTGTTTGCTCTTTTGATTTAAGTATTACAATTCAACCCCCCTTCTTGTGTTTTTCACATATTCACCCTTGATAGTCCAGATGATGTCATTATGAGAGAGAGACATAACCCTATAGGCCCAGCCCATGCCTTATTTGTTCTTCAAAACTGACTTGGGAAGGTGAGAAATAAACCACCTTGCCAATAATGGAGCACAACACATCAGGGTTCCTCGCTTTCGAGTGGTACGGGCATACAGAGAATGAAGAATGTTACCCAAGAGAGTGGGCACAGGATTACCAGACATAAAGATCTTCACTGCATTCACGTTGACAAAAGCATCTGGGTTAGGAAACAGCACCAAACCATATATAAGAAGAGCCAGAATATCTTCAAATGCCTGGAAGTCTAGATTATCCCAGAACTGATTAGCTTTACCAACCAAGAATTTAGTCAGAAAGCCCTTTGCTCCACTTCTAGTTTCCCAATTAGACATCACTTCAGCCTTTATCAGACGGAGGGCTGAAGCAATCTCTTCCGGCCTAAGGATCTTCTCCCAACCTGTGAACGGGGTCTGCTCCAGGATAGGGATACCCAACAGATCAGAGAACTCCTCTAAGGTAGGGACCAACTGGTAGTCCTGAAAAGTAAAGCAATGGTACAGCGGATCAAAGAACTGGACTAGGACACTCATCATCTGCTCGTCCAATTTGGAAGTGACCAAACTGAGAAGATGCCCATGTCTTCTAATGAAGGAGGTAGTATCTGACATCTTTGCAACCAACTCTTTAAGCATAGAGGGAATCTGGACAAAGTTGATCCGGATGGTGTTCCTACGCATGGGTATCATGACCTATAAAACAAAACAAAGATGAATCTCTCCTGTCTTTGAAATAGGTTAGTCCAATGCAAGATGCATGCAATGTTATGATGTCATGATGTCATGATAGAAAGCACACCACAAGTATCCACAAATAGCAAACATGTTAAAGGCACACAAGTCACACAGAGAGCCCTTAGATTTCAGGCTGGCAAGGAGCTTAGGTACTACCCTCTTTCAGTTCAGTTGGTTCAAACCTGTCCTAAAAATAGTAACCGGGTTCTAGAGGATCTCAATATCACTGACTACCCTCGATCGGTCATAATTCCAGTTTAGCAACCTTTTCTTGCAGCCGGAATCATCGCGAGAGTTTAGTCTCAATGAGTGTAGCATACTGCTACTGTTTTATGGTCAAGTTGGTCAATTTAAAGGTTCTAAGGTCAGTTGGTGCTTAATGACCCCTTAGCAGACCCATATTCTCCTCGTTACGCCACAAGGGATATCGGTACATACTAAAGTGCCACACCAACGTAGCTACTGCTTCAACCGTATCGGTCTACGCCGTACAGTTCCCTCACAGTTTATTTCTACTTACCTAAAAGGATATCCCCCAGATCCGGGTTAGGATCTATAGTAACTCCGATACAAAGCCCACAAAATAAAGCAAACAAATCAAACAATTGAAAACAATATGATGAACTATTCCTAAGGTACACCCCACTTATTAACTCCCCAGCAGAGTCGTCAGTTCTGTGATACAGTGGGAAGAACTGACTGTTTTTTGGAATGCTGGTTTGCGTTTTGCGTTTTTTGTTCGCAAAATGTCGCGGTAAGCAAGAGTCGCCATCGGCTTTTATTTTATCCAACTAGGAAAGGAAAAAAGCACATAAAAATTCCTTTTTTGAGATATTTCTTGGGTTCGGGGGGTAGATTATAGAAAGGAAATGTGTTTGCACCCTTTCTATTCGTGGTTATCCACGGGCTCTTAGGTACTTTCTCATATTGTTTTCAAAATAATGCTTTTTTTATGCTTGTGGGTTTGAAAAAAAAATTTGTTTTGAAAACTTGGATAACTCTTGCTTCTGTCCTCAAGAGCGTATGAAGTGTTTTTGAAAACTTTGTTCGAAAAGTGTAAGTGTGAAAATTTTTTTTTTGTTTTTTAAAGAGCAGGTATCTAAGAACCATCTACCTACTCGAAAAAGGAATCGTTCTATGCTAATGTCCTTTAGACAATTCTATCCTACTATTGATGAGTAGGTAGCACCGTCGTTGGAGTTTAAGAGTCAATTCGAATGCGGGACTTACGGTCACCAAAGCAACGTTAGGACGCCTTAGCGGTAACCCTAATGTCTTAGATAATTTGTTTTGAGGCAACAATATCCGAGGCAACCGTTTCGAGGCGACTATGATCTTTTAGACAAGAGGGTGACCTCTAAAGTGACCTATACTCAATGACTGTGTTACAAAGGCAACCAAGTGGGGTGTACCCTAAGAGTGCGTATGTGCGAGTGTGTCGCTTTCAGTTTATTTTTATCTTTGTACATGTTAACGGTGATCTAATTTGATTTTAGGTTAAAACATTCAATCTTGTCATGCATCCCTATTATCAAACATCTAACAGTTATATTTGGCGGAAATTAAATTACAAGGCGTCGGGTATTTACATCGCCAAAAGCAACCCTTTGAAATTTAAATGCAGAAAAATAAATAAAGCGATACAAATAATTAAATGGTCCTAATTATCTATTACATTCCGGGAACAAATACAATATGGAATAAATAGATCGCGTGCGGGGAATTAAATCGAGCGCAAGTAGGGTTTTGACCCTTTGTTATTAAAGAAAAGATTTTTTTGTTGTTTTTGAATTAAGAAAGAAACTATCCTAAATTAATTATTAAATTAATAAATAAATTAATTAATGAAAATAAATATTTTTTGATTTTTGGTATTTAAAGAAAGAAAGTAAAATTAATCAATGTTATTAAAAACCTAATTAAGTCTAATTAGTTTTAATTATTTACAAAAAAAAAATACATTAAAGTTAATTCTAATTAATGGCCTAAATTAATTAAATTAGTGTTTATTAATAAAAAATTAAAATTTGATTTTATGAAGAAAATATTTTTTATGGTTTTTAATTTTATAGAAGAAAAAATTTGGTTGGTTAGAAAATAATAAAAATAATTAAATCAAATAAACAAATAAACAAATAAAAAATAGAAAGAGAGAAAGGGTATGGGCCTGAAAAGGGTGGTTTGAGAAGCAATCTGAGGCCCATTTGCATTGGCCCTGCTTGACTTTCTTGATTCAGTGGGTACACGTTGACTGGGTCTATGGTAGACTATCAGCTTCTGGCCACCAGATTTGGCCTATGGCCATCTGGCCATCAGATGCTTGAGGATGTATGATAGACTTCACGCTTGGATCTGTACCTGATTATATGAAAGAAAAAAAATATCAAAGAAGTGGAGGACCTGGGATTCGAACCCAGGTCCTGTACGTGACTGCCATCTCCCTTTACCACTAGGTCATTCGCTTCAATTGTTAATAATATAAGAACGAAATATAATATGTGAAAATACGTTAATATGCCAGAAAATAAAAAAAAATGCGCGAAAATTTGAAAAGGGCCAATCAGAGGAGGACACGATCTTGTCCCTGTCCTCAGGCATGTAACAAAGTTACCTGCGGATTTGAATCTGCAGCTAAAAGCATAGGCCATTCCTAAAATTCATCTCAAGCCATATAAATTCCTCCCAAGACCATGGTTGCATTCGTCTTCCTCTCCCGGTCATGTCCATAGCCATCATTGAGGCTAATTTTACCTATAACAAAAAACCTAATCCAAGAGGCAAAAACCTAACAATGGCGTTTTGTACCACAGAGCAGATAAATGAAATCAAATAATACAGAAATCTTAGAAATGATCTGGTGGTTACAAATATGCCATTGATTCTTTGTAATAATGCATGATTTTTGAAATACGAAATCAAATACATAAGGGGATCGTGTGACACTTACAACACTCTAGGAGATTGAAAAATGCGTGCTTTTAATCCGAGAAGGTTGAGTGAACACCCAGCAATCGATTGAGATGCTTCTTGGCTTTTGAGATTGTCTCTAAGTATGAATTCAGATTCAAGATTTTTCACCACTTTTTCAAGTTTTGTTTTGATTGTTCTTGCATCCTCCAACCCTTGTTCTCGTGTCTTAAGCCTCCTTATGTATTATAGAATGCATTAGGTTAAGAATTATGGATTCAATCTCTCTAAATCAATGCACCCATATTTGATTTGATTCACCATTACCAACTTGCCAAATTTGCCAATTTTTCAATCTTTTTGCACATGGTAAGGTGAGATTCGAGTTTTATTAGATTAATGATGATGATCTCAACCTGAAATAGCCAAAAAGATTTCAAGTAATCAATATTTGGATTTAATTTGATTAAAAATGAAATAATTCAATAAAAAATCAAATAAAATTATAAAAAATAAATATGGTCTCAAGGATGAAGCTAGGACACGTGTGCAATGGGGCAAGCTCAAATCAAGTGGAAAAGAATGGGCCCATTTGACAAAATTTAAAGTTTGGGGGATAGTTGACTTTTTGCAATTTTGCAAAAATGCCCAACTTCAACAATGCATAACTTCTTCAATTTTGAACTTTTGGAGGTGTTCTTGGACTTTTTAGAAAGCTTGAGATGTCCTATAACCAACCCTTTTGGTCTAATCTCATTTTGATATTCCATGCTCAAGTTATAAGCTTTGGGAAAAAAGGTGTTTTTGTTGACTTTCAAAAATGACCTATAATGTCCAAATTTATAACTTCTTGTGAGTGCATTTTCTGATCTTGGGGTGTGAAGATGGATTGTAGGAAATTGCATCCTCTTCACAATGAGCTTTGGATGGGTCATTTCTAATAAAGTATGAGAACTTTATGCTTGGTCAAATTTGATTTGAGTTTTCCTACAAAACCCTAATTTAGCAACTTTTGAGTCTTGATGAATTTTGAGCAATCCTTGATGAATCATGTTCAACCCTTGATAAAATGATGAAATATACTTCAAAATGAGAATTTTGACAAAAAATCTTGAATTTTTACTATTTGTAGGTCACAGTTGACTTTTGCCCTAGCACAATCGATTTTTGGACCTTTTGAGCAATTGACTGAGCAAACTTCCTCTGCAAGGCTTGAAATTTGACATGGATGACCTTGAGAACATATTATGACATTGGGGAACCCTTGGGGTAATTTGGACTCAAGGATCTTGATGCAACACAAAACCCTAATTTGGGGTTGACTACCTTAGAAGATAGCTTGACTGTCCAACTCTTGAGCAATCTTGAGCCACTTGGAGAATTTTCTTGCAATGATTTGAGAAATATAAGAGGGCAAATTTTAGGGTACAACATCATGGTTAGACGTATCAAAAGCGAATGATCAAGGAATTTAACAAGAAAGTCAGACGACAAGAGTATCAAGTCGGAGATCTGGTGATCAAACGCATTTTATTACCTCAAGGTGATCCTAGGGGAAAATGGACCCCTACTTATGAAGGACCATTTGTGGTTAAGAACATTTTCTCGGGAGGAGCTATGATTCTAACCACCATGGATGGTGACAACCTTCCTCACCCCGTCAATGCAGACATAGTGAAAAAATACTACGCCTAATCAAAGACCCGCTAGGTTGACCGGCCTAGGCAAAAATAAGGGCTTCCCGGCGAACCAAAAGGGTTCGGGCAAAAATAAGGGATGAAGATGAAAAAAATTGTACACCCGGAAAGTCGAAAACCTGAAAAGGCGGCTTGGGCAAAAAAGGGTATCCCGGTGGACTGAAAAACCGAAAGGGCGGTCCAGGCAAAATTTAGGGATCAAAGCGTAATTCTATGTCTCATTGGATCACTTTGCAACTAGACACCGGTATCAACTATCAAGCTCGGACGACACTAATCAATCTGATCTACCTTCAACCAAGTAGAAAAGTGATGAGATGCTCGAGGATATAAAGGCAATAGCAGAGTTGGAACCCAGTGGGATTGTTCACATAGCTGTTTTTCTTTGTTTTTCACAAATTGTGTAAATTCTATCATTCGGCGGCGTTCTCTTACTAGGACGTCAGTCTCTTGTACAAAACGCCTATTTTACAGGCCAACTTCAAAATCAATACAATTCATTTTCACAAAGAAATTTCAAATTGTTTTTTCCTTTTTCTGTTTTGTTTCACAAGAACGTCCAATGGTTCATTTTTGATATATGCATTTGACAATAATTTATCCTCATAAATATTTACATGCGAAACAAAAGACGATTACTCGTAATATCAGGAATAAGGGAAAACAAGAAATGTCTGAGCCTTACAGTTGCTCTATTCATCAGGTACAGGGATAGACCTAGCTAAAGAATATGACTAAAAAATGCATACACTCCCCGCAGAGTAAGAAAAGAACAGTGGTGTTAATTCTCCTCAGCTGAGGCTCGCAACCACGAATGAGTCGGTAAGATTCTCCCCAAGCAGAGTTTATCTATCACCAGCACTGGAAGATTATCCCCAGTAGAGTCTAGAAGACCATCCCCAGTGGAGTTTATTTCTTCCATAAACAAAACTTTATCCCCGACAAAGTTTATCATCGCCAACAACAGTAATTCATCCACAGCCGAGGGTATTTCTCCAAAGTCAGCAAATCCTCAGCAGAGCATCTCTTCCCCACAGAGTCATTCTCTCACCGATATATTCTTCAGCAGGATTATTCTCCCAATCACATTCGGTCGTTATCCTCAGCGAGCGGAACTCTTTCATTCTCCAGCAGCAATCCGAGATTTTTTCCCCCAGCTAGAGAATATCATAAAAACATTAAATATCCATACGTCATGACATGCGCATACGCATCATACAACACAATCTCATTTATTTTTAGAACATCATTTCCTGATACATATCATGCATTACATACAGCTAACCTTTACCTTTCAGAAAAGATACAATCAAATTCTCACAAAGTTCAAGCTATGAAGCCCGGATCCGACCGGATAGTATCTTGATTATTCCATCATATTGTGAAGCCCGGGGAACGACCAGATAATAGCTCAGCAAGTACCGTGAAGCCTGGATTCGACCAGATAGTGGTATTATCATAAAACACCAGCCGTGAAGCTCGGATTATGACCGGATAACAGCTCAACAAGTTATTGTGAAGCCTGGATTCGACCAGATAGCAATATAAGTTTCTGTGAAGCCTGGATTACAACCAGATAGCAGCCAAGAGTATTACGAAGCCTGGATTACGACTAAATAGTGGTATATCTTTAACACAAGTTATGAATCCCGGATTCTACCGGATAGTATCTTGATTTCTCTGAACACCATGAAGCCTGGATTCGACCAGATAATGGTATGAAACATCATGAAGCCTGGATTACGACCAGATAGCGGTAAAAAAGCTATGAAGCCTGGGTACGACAGGATAATATCTTGATTACTCCATCATATCGTGAAGCCTGGATTACGACCAAATAACGGTAAGAGACACTGAAGCCTGGATTATGACCAGATAACAGTGAGGGACACTGTGATGCTTGGATTACGACCAAATAGCAGTTTATCCGGCCAATTACTATGAAGCCCGGATTCGACCGGATATTAGTAGGCCCAACAGTCAAAGGGAAGCCCGAATGCGACCGGATAACCACTTGATTTCTTCTGAAGCCTGGATTTCGACCAGATAAGAAGTAAGGTATTTTGAAGCTGGATTACAACCAGATAGCAGTACAGGACACCATGAAGCCTGGATTCGACCAGATAATGGTACAAAGCATCGTGAAGCCTGGATTACGACTAGATAACAATAAAAGGACTGAAGCCTGGATTACAACCAGATAATAGTACAAGACACCGTGAAGCTTGGATTACGACCAAATAGCAGTTTATCTGGCCAATTACTATGAAGCCCAGATTCGACCGAATATTAGTAGGCCCAACAGTCAAAGGGAAGCTCGAATGCGACCGGATAACCACTTGATTTCTTCTGAAGCCTGGATTTTGACCAGATAAGAAGTAAGGTATTGTGAAGCCGGGATTACGACCAGATAGTAGTACAGGACACCATGAAGCCTAGATTCGACCAGATAATGGTATAAAGCACCGTGAAGCCTGGATACGACCAGATAACAATAAAAGGACTGAAGCCTGGATTACGACCAGATAATAGTACAAGACACCGCGAAGCTTGGATTTCGACCAAATAGCAGTTTACATGGACAATTACTAAGAAGCCCGGAGCCAACCAGATATTGGTATGCCCTAAGTTCAAGTTGAAGCCCGGATGCGCCAGGATAATAACTTCATTCCTTCTGAAGCCTGGATTACGACCATATAAGAATCGAGAAATTGAGAAGCCTGGGTTACGACCAGATAGCAAGTTTGATCTCATCTCCCCAGTAAAGTCACTAAATCCTGGATTACGACCAGATAGTAGTCGGCCTTATCACTATGAAGCCTGGATGACGACCAGATAGTAGTTCATTCTCACCTCTTCAGCTAAGAGGTGTTTCCTCAGTAGAATAACGGTCGACTGAAGCTCCTAAAATTCAACTTTTCTCAAGAACATAGACGATTCCCCAGTAGAATAATGGACGACCGAAGCTCCTAAAATTCTATTTCTCTCAACAAAGAACAACATCCCCCAGTGGAATCTTCTTCAACAACAGATATACAAGCTCTCGCTAAGGAATCTCTTACGCGATCGACACTTCTTTGGATGGCATCTTTAAGCCCATCTTCCGTCATCAATCTCCAAATGGAATCTATAAGCCCATTCCCGACATCACAAGACAAATTCAACTTCATGGGAGTGCAAATTTCTGGGCACTCTAGTGTTCAATCATCTTCAACCTTCGGATCACAAAAGCCAGATAGCCAATCTACATCCTCAGATTTAAGAAGATTGAACAGGGGCAGCTGTTGTACCCCAGAGTTTTCCCTCCCATATCTCTCAAAACATTTCAAGAAAGATCCTCAAGATTGCTCAAGGAAGTCCAAGGGTTGACCAGACAAGCTCCCTCTTAAGACAGTCTACCTCAAATTAGGGTTTCATGTTGCATCAAGATACTTGATTGCAAGGGATCCCAAATTCTCACCATTGTCCTTATATGTTCTCAAGATCATCCATGTCAAGTTTCAAGCCTTGCAGAGGAAGTTTGCTCAGTCAATTGCTCAAAGGCCTGAAAATCGACTATGCTAGGGCAAAAGTCAACTGTTGCCCACATACAGTCAAACTTCAAGATTTTTGGTCAACATCCTCATTTTTAAGTATATTTCATCATTTTATTAAGGTTTGATCATGATTCATCAAGGATTGCTCATAATTCACCAAGAATCAAAAGTTGCTAAATTAGGGTTTTGTAGGAAAAGTCAACTCAACTTTGACCAAACATAACTTTCTCATACTTTATGAGAAATGACCCATCCAAAGCTATTTTTGAATAGGATGCAATTATATACAATCCATATTCATATCCCAAGTTCAAAATATGCACTCACAAGAAGTTATGAATTTGGACATTATAGGTCATTTTAAAAAGTCAACAAAAACACCTTTTTTGTCAAAGCTTCATACATTGACATGGAATATCAAATTGAGATGATACCAAAAGGGTTGCTTAGAGGACATATCAAGATTTCTAAAAAGTCAAAGAACACCTTCAAAGAGTCAAAATTGAGGAAGTTATGCATTGGTGAAGTTGACCCTTTTTGCAAAATTGTCAAAAATCAACTATGCCTAAAATTGCAAATTTTGCCAAATGAGCCTAATCTTTTGCACTTGTTTTGAGTTGGCAACATGGTCCACGAGCCCTAGCCTTTGCCACTTGTCATTATCTTGTTTTTATTATTTATTTTGATTTTGATTTGAATTAAATCCATTTTAATCAAAACAAATCATGAAAAATCCAAAACATTGAAATCTAAAGATCTTGTACATGTTTCAGGTCCTACATCCATCTAGCATGAGATTGAATTCGTGTAAAGGCTATGTGTGCACAAAAAAATTGAGTTTGCTCTATTTTTAGCAAGATTTTCAAGTGTATCAAATCCAAATCAAAAGCAATGATGGAGGAAGATTGAGATCAGCTTTTCAACCCTAATCCAATCTTTGATATATATTGAGCATGTGCAGACCTAAAACGAGGCTAGAGAGAGGCGCATAAGGTCAGAACAAACTTGCAAAAAAAAAAGTGGTAATATGAATTCATACTTTCAGGCAATTACAAAGCCTCCTGACCATCCCAATCGCTTCCTGGGATTACCAGCAAGCAAAACCAAATAAGAACAAAGAGTTTACATCGCCAAATACCACTATAAGACATCCATGATATTGATTTATTTATGAAATCGAATTGCATCATTCTGTCACTTATAGCACAAAATAATTATACATTCTTGATCCTTGGAACATTTGCAAGCTATCCATATCATCCAATTGCATTTTTATGGACTGAATCAAGAATTGCCATTATTAGGGGTTGTGGTTTCGTTTTAGGGTTTTTGTGTGCAAGCAAAATTAGCCCTCATGAAGGGTATCATGATGTCCAGCAGGTCCAGGCGAATCCATCCATGGCATTAGAAGTCATTTATCGTGCCCATGGAGGATTTTGAGATGAACCAGGGTTGTAGCTACGAACATACGTCTGTAGGTAAAAGTCCCTGCATCTTTTAGCCACGGAGCAAGGAAGAAGAAGATATCGTGGCAAGCAGCCATTGGCTTATTCAAAAAAATGCGCGCTGAATTGATATATTATTCCCTTTTAATATTTAATTATTGTTTTGTATTATATGTACAACTAATGCATGCAGTGCAGTTGGTAGCCAGGCGAGTGTAAAGTGCTTCAGGGCCTGGGTTCGAATCCCAGGTCCCCCAATTTCTTCATATTATTTTCTTCCAGGTAATCCAGTGCGCACACAAGGCCAAGGTCCACCATATGACCTTATCATCCAACCTGCCAAGTGGCCAGATGGCCAGATCCAAAGGCCATCAATGAAAGAGCATCATGAAGCCTAGTCAACGCAAAGCGTGTGATCTTGCAAGTCAACGTGGATCATTCATTTTGGGCCCATAAATCTGATTTTCACACCCCGCATTTTGCTGACTTCTCAGGCCCAATTATTCTTTTTTCTTTTATATTTTATTTAATTAATTTAGTTTATTTATTTTACTAACCAAAAATTAACTTTTTTTTATAAAAAAAAATCACATAAAATCATATTTTCACCAAATTAGGTTTAGATTTTATTTTTTATCAAAAAAAATTAATTAATTTAAATTAGGTTATTTAATTTTAGGTAACTTAAATTTCTTTTTGTAAATAAATTAAAAAGTAATTAGATCAATTAGGGTTTTGGTTATAACTTAATTATATTTTCTTTTTTTTTCTTAAAATAACAAAACACAAAAATAGGCCATTTACTTATTTTTATTAATTAATTTAATTAGTTAATTACTTTTGTATTTAACTTAAAAACCTAATTCTTTTCTTAAAAATAATTTAAAAAAAATAACAAAAACAATTTTCTCGTTCAATTAGGTTAGAAAGGGTCAAAACCCTAGTTCTCTCCCGATCTAAATTTCCCCGCACACGTTTTATCATTTATTTTATCCTTTTAATGTAATTGCTCACAAGTTGTAATAGCTTAAATTAGGACTTTTACTTTCATTTATCGCTTTTGTTTTTAAGGGTTTGTTTTTTGCTATGTAAATACCCGAAGCCTTGTAATAGCTTAGCTTTAATTTCCGCACTTTAATCTCCGCAAACTATTAATCGTTAGATGTATGATATAGGGATGCATGACAAGAATGTATGATTAACTTTAAAACGGTTAGATAACCCTAAATGTGCAAAGATAAATAACTTGAAATTGAATCACTCGCACATGCGCACTCCTAGGGTATACTCCCACTTCGGTTGCCTTCGGTAAATGGTCATTAGGTATAGGATGCTTTAGTGGTCGCCCTTTTGTCTCAAAGATCAGAGTTTCCCCGGAAAGGTTGCCTCGGAATTATTGCCTCGAATATTGATCTTAAGACATTAGGGTTATTACTAAGACGCCCTGACATTGCTTTAGTGACTGTATGTCCCTTTCGAATTGACCCTCAAAACTCCGATGACAGTGCTACCTATTCACTAATAGTGGGATAGTGCTGTCTAAAGGAAACAAACATAGAACAATTCTTTTTTCGAGTAGGTATATTAGTTCTTAAGTACTTGCTCAATCCAAACAAAATTTTTTCACACTTACACTCCATTTCAAACAAAGTTTTCAAAAACACTTCGTAACACTTTTGAAGACAGAAGCAAGAGTTAAATCGAAGTCAAAACAAAAACTTTTCAAATCACACAAACATGGAAGCAATTTTGAAAATGATGAGCAAGTATCTAAAAGCCCATGGAAAACCACAGATAGAAAGGGTGATAATACCTTCCCTTTCTATAATATACCCCCCCCCCCCGTACTCAGAAATATCTCAAAAAAGGAATTTTTCTGTGCTTTTTTCCTTTCCTTATTGGATAAAATAAAAGTCGATGGTGACTCTTGCTTACCGCGACATTTTGCAAACACAAACGCAAAACGCAAACCAGCATTTCCTAAAAAATTGTCCCGGTTCTGGCCACCGTATCATAGCTATCCACCTTGTTTAGCATCCTCCATGCTCGGATGAATCTCTAGCGAAGACCTTGATTGTCGTTGTCGTAGTCGAATACTAAGCCTTGAATCAGCATCTCATACGGGCCATCACTTCGGGCATAACCAAACTGTCTTAGAGCTAAGCATGGGTTGTAGGTGATGCCTCCCCTAATGCCAAGTAGAGGGACATTAGGGAATACCCCACAACGGTCAATAATGATAACATTCTCCTTGGATCGGGAGCACCAATGAATGTCTGAATGTTTGAGCGTCATTAACCTTTGTGACCACCTCAAACCTTGCTCATTCCTTAAGACTGATTGGGGAAGATGAGAAATAAACCATCTTGCCAGGAGAGAGGTGCAACACATAAGGACACCTCTTTTCCTCATTGTACGAGTGTGAAAAGAGTGTAGGATATTTCCAAGTAATGTAGGCACCGAATTGCGTGACATGAAGATTTTGACGACGCTCACATCTATGAGTTGGTCAGGATTGGGGAACAAGACCATCCCATAGATAAGAAGAGCCACAATTTCCTCAAAGGCTTGCAAGTCTAAGGAATTCCAATAGATTTGGGCTTTCTCAAGAAGAAACTTTGCTAAGAAGCCTTTGACACCACTCCTAGTTTCCCAATAAGTTGTGACATCAGACGAGTGCAAGTGCAGATCTTGAGCAATCTCTTCTGGCTTTGGGTCTCTTTCTGTACCGTTGAAAGGTAGTTGATTGAGAATGGGAATCCTCAAGAGTTGAGAGAATTCTTCCAAAGTAGGCACAAGCTGGTAGTCGGAAAATGTGAAGCAATGGTGCAAAGGATCAAAGAACTGAAAGAGCACATTCATCATATCCTCATATGTATTGGAGGTGACCAAGTTGAGCAGACGACCATGCCTCTCGGTGAATGGAGAATTCTCAGGGATCCTTGAAGCTAGCTCCTTGAGTTGTGGAGGAATTCTTACAAGGTTGACTTGGATAGTTTTCCTGCAAAGTGTATTCATATCCTAAAAAACAAGAACAAAGATGAATCTCCAAAAATCCTTGAAATGGTTAGTGGATGCATATGATGCTCATGATGTCCATGATGTTATGTACAAGTATGTATATACAAGCAAAACAAACAAGTCCTTAGTTTAGGCTTGCATGGGGTTTTATAGGTAAGTACCCTCTTAAAGTTTAGTTGGCTCAACCTGTCCTAGTAATAGTAATCGGGTTCTAAGGAGCTCAATATCACCGAATTGTTTCCTTGGTCATTGTTACAGCTCGAGCCTCTTTAATGGCGACCGAAATATCCCAAGAATCCAACCCTCAATGAGTGTAGTATCGAGTATCTACCAACTTCAGACTGCACCAAAGCCAGTCATCTCACTATGCCCTAAAGGCCAAGTTGGTCAAGTAAATGTTCTAAAAGTTCGTTAGTGCTTCATGACATCACTCAGCGGCCCCGTATTCTCTTTGATTAACTCAAAGGCTACCGGTACCCACAAATATGTCACACTAACATAGCTGTTGCTTATACGATGTCGGTATACGCCGCACAGTTTCCACAATGTATTGCTATTTACCTATAATGTGTCCCCAAATCCGGGTAGAGTATTCAAACCCAAACAAAGAACCATAATGTAAAGCAAACAAATCAAACAATGTAAGCAAGTAAATATGATCTAGCCCTAAGGTAACCCCACTTTTCTCCAAATTCCCCAGCAGAGTCGCCAGTTCTGTGATATGGTGGGAGAACTGACTTGAGGGTTTGCGTTTGTGTTTGCAAATGTTACGGTTTAGCAAGAGTCACCACCGACTTTTCTTTTATCCAAAAGGAAAGGTGAAAAAGCACAGGAAAGACCTTTGAGATTGTTTCTTGAGTTCGGAGGGTAGATTATGAAAAGGGAAGGTATTAGCACCATTTTCATCCATGGTTTTCTTTGGGCTCTTAGTTACTTGCTAGATCACTTGCTTTTTGTTTTGAAATTGTGTTTTGTGTGGTTTTTTGAAAGTATTTTGTAAAAGAGGCCATTAGTTTAGGCAATCTTTGTAATGATTCTCGTTCTTAAGAATGTATACAAAGATGTTTGTCTTTTTGAAAATGTTTTCAATGTTTGTAAAATGTTTTGGAAATGTGTGTGTTTGTTTTGAAAATAGCAAGGATATTTGTTTGAAAATAGAGCAAGTAACTAGAAGCAATCTATCTACTCAAACGTCTTTCTTATGCATTTTCTATTCCTTTGACATTGTTGTCTTACCATTGATTTGGTAAACAACCCTATCTTTGGATGTTAAAGGGACGAGCGTGGGTCATCATATAACCATGATTAGCAATGTTGCAAAGTATCTTAGCATTTTGAGGGACTAAGATCATTTTATAAGGCAACTTAAAATAGTGTCATCGAGGGACTATGATCTTTTGATTTTGTTTGTTTTACCAAGATACTTTGCATGCGTAATATGGCTATTTTTGTATAAGGCAACCAAGTGGAGAAACCCTAAGGGTGTTTGTGTGTAAAGTGTGTTTGATTGCATGCTTTTGTCTTCAATTTTTTGGTGGTCTATTTATTGATTTTATCTTGCATTTACATTTGAAAGCGATAAATTGCAGAAATCTAAAGTCCTACGCTGTTACAATATTTAGGGGGTGGGGGCACAAATTGATGAATGTGGATTACAAATGAAAATAAATCCCTAAATTACTATTACAACCATATTGAAATACATACAAGAAAATATTTTTTGTCTTTTGTTTTAAGGAATAAAATAAAGTGTGAACGAAATATTTTTGGTGTTTTGCTGATTAATGAAATGGAGAGTGCCAGTGAGAAAAATAAAGAAAAATAAAATAACAAGGGGAAGAAAAAAGGAGGATCAGCACGCTGCTAAAAGGAAGTCAGAGGTTCTGACCCTGGCGTACTGCAGAACAGAAACCTGTTAGTGAAAATGTATAAGTCAGAGGTTCTGACCCTGGTACGCTGCAAAACACAAACCTGTTAGTGAAAATATATGAGGTCAGAGGTTCTGACCCTGCTGGGAACACAGTAATTTTCAGAAGTTCTGAGATTACTGATATTAAAACAGGCTCCAGAAGCGCTGGTGCCAATGTCAAAACTTGGTCTCCCTCTATGCTAGTCAGAACATCTGCAATTTGGTTATTTTTCCATAAAACAGAAGACATGCCTAGGACAATTTCAGCAGGTGTCATAGCGTTTCAGAAATAAGGAGAATCAGAACCATAAATCAGAGGAAAGCATGCCTTTGCTAATCCTAACTTTGAATTTCAGTTTCTTCAGGGAAGTTCTAAACTGATTCATTCTCTACTTAAGCATACATATGTGTAAAAATCTCAGAACATGTACAACATCAGAAGCATGATATCTACATTGTGTTTTTGAGCATGCAAATCTGGTAATGCTTAAGCAATATGTTGAGAGTCAGCAAGTGCTTACCTTGCAGCTGTAAGAAGTTCTGTGAACTGGAGTTAGCCTTAACTCTGATGACGTTCTAAACAACTTTTTTGAATGGATGGATGAAGGGTATATAGTAGTATGAATATAGAAGTTATGGCAGTTTCCAACGTGTGGGTCAGAAACTGTATGGGTGTTTTTTAGTCAAGAAATATTTTGAAAGCAAAGGATCCAAAGTTAATGGTTTGTATGCTGTGTTTTACAATTTTTTTTGAAACTCTAGGAATTTTGGGCAGAGATTCAAGGTTTTTTTTCTTGCTCAAACTTTCTGTCTCTTTTCAGCAATTTTTTCCTGGCTCCTCTCAGTGACCAATGGCATTCTATTTATAGGCAAAGCTTTGTGGGTTTTAAAATGTCAAGTGGTGCCAACATTATACACTAGATGCTGACTTTCTCTTGAAGCAAGTTCCAAAAAAGGTATGATGGTTGTCAGTTTTTAGCTTAGGCTGGAGTAGCAGGCAAGGATTAAGGAAAAGTGAACCTATAAGTGAAATGTAGCGCATGGGCCCTTACCTAATCCTGCATAAAAGTATCTCTACCCTACACGTGGAGAGATCCTTTGAACAAAGACTCAAAAGTGGTTGTGAGCATTAATGAGCATTAAATGATGATGAGATTTATCAAAAATCAGAAATCCTGTAATGTGAGATTTTACATCATTGCTTAACTCTGGGTCAGAAATTCCATTTAGGACAGACATCCAACTTCTGATCTTCTCACTTTGTATCTTGTTGCCTCAGCAAGCTCTGAAGGATCCTCAGGCTTTCCAGTAAATTTCTTTGATTTGCCTCTAAAAACTCTGAACTTAGAGATCCTGCTTTAGTGTAGCACCCAATCTTCTGACCCTCTTACCTTCTGGTTCCAGCATATTCTGAAGGAGCTTTCAGGCTTCGTACTACACTTTATTGCCTTCTTTGTATTACTCTAGCAAATTATGACTGAACTTGCGTAGATGTTGAAAAGCCATGTTCTGACTAAAGATTATGTGCTGAACCATGCTTACAACTTCTGACTGCTCCTGCCTGGAGGCTGGCTCAGAAGTTCTGAAGTGTCATTTTTTCTTAAATACTTTAGAAAAATTCTAAGTATTTAGAATTTAACTTTTCCAAGGTAAAATTTGACTTTTGAACTTCTTGATGAAACAAACTTCATATTCTAACATGTCTTGATGAAATATGATTTTTGAGATTTGATTTTGATCCAAAAGCTAAAGTTTGACTTCTCAGCGTGTAAATGACCATTTTGCCCTTGTAAATGGCTCGCTTGGAAAGAAATGATAATTCAAAGCTTGGATTTGTATAGGAGAAAACTTTGAGAATCCAGGGTGATTTCCTGAGAAATGAGAGGGAAAATTTTGGGGTACAACAAGGAGGTTCTAAAGCAGATTAATGCTGGTTTTCTTGTGACGTCAGTGTATCTTCAATGGATTGCCAATATTGTCCCAGTACCGAAAAAAGACGGAAAAGTCCGCATGTGCGTAGATTACAGAGATCTAAATAAAGCTAGTCCAAAAGATGATTTTCCATTACCTCACATTGATATGTTAGTGGATAGCACAACAAAATTCAAAGTATTCTTGTTCATGGACGAATTTTCCGGGTATAATCAAATAAGAATGGCTCCAGAGGACATGGAAAAAACAACGTTTATCACACCCTGGGGAACATTCTATTACAGAGTGATGCCCTTCAGATTGAAGAACGCTGGTGCAACATACCAGAGGGCTATGACAACCCTATTCCATGATCTGATGCACAAGGAAATTGAAGTATATGTTGATGATATGATTTCCAAATCCCAGACTGAAGAAGGGCATGTAGAAGATTTGTTGAAGTTGTTTCAGCATTTGAGGAAGTATCGCCTCTGCTTGAATCCAAATAAATGCACCTTCGATGTTCAATCAGGAAAATTGTTGGGTTTCATTGTTAGCCAGAAAGGAATTGAAGTTGACCCTGATAAAGTCAAAGCAATTCAAGAAATGCCAGCACCAAGAACTGAAAAGCAATTCAGAGGTTTCCTCGGGCGTTTGAATTATATTTCTAGATTCATTTCCCACGTAACTGTAACATGTGAACCGATCTTTAAGATGTTAAAGAAAGATCAAGGTTGTGTGTGACGGATGATTGCCAAAGGGAATTTGAAATTATTAAGGAATATCTGCTTGAACCTCCTATCTTGCTCCCTCCCGTAGAAGGAAGACCGTTGATTATGTATCTGACAGTGTTAGATAAATCCATGGGTTGTATTCTGGGACAACGGGATGAAACAGGGAAGAAGGAGTTTGCCATTTATTATCTTAGCAAAAAATTCAGTGATTGTGAGTTGCGGTATTCCATGCTGGAAAAAACTTGTTGTGCTTTGGCCTGGACGGCAAAGCGTTTGCGGCAATATATGTTGAATCACACCACTTGGTTGATCTCCAAAATGGATTCAATTAAGTACATTTTTGAAAAGCCTGCTCTTACTGGGAGAATTTCCCGCTGGAAGATGTTGTTATCTGAATATGATATCGAAGACCACACTCAAAAGGCTATTAAAAGTAGTGTGTTGGCAGATTATCTTGCTCACCAACCAGTGGAAGATCACCAGTCTACAGAATATGAATTCCCTGATGAGGATGTGATGTTCCTGAAAGTGAAAGATTGTGATGAACCATTACCTGAGGAAGGTCCTGACCCTGAATCTCGTTGGAGTATGGTATTTGATGGAGCTGTGAATGCTTATGGTAAAGGAATTAGTGTTGTGATTGTCACTCCTCATGGATCGCACATTCCTTTTACTGCAAGGTTAACATTTGATTACACTAATAATATGGAAGAATATGAGGCTTGCATCATGGGTCTCGAAGATGCTATTGATCTCAGAATTAAAATTCTCGATGTGTATGTTGATTCAGCTTTGGTAATAAATCATATTAAAGGAGAATGGGACACTCGTCACCCTGGCTTGATCCCTTACAAAGATTATGCTAGAAGATTATTAACATTCTTCAATAAAATTTAATTCCATCACATCCCTAGAGATGAAAATCAAATGGCGTATGCTCTGGAAACTCTGGCTTCTATGTACCAAGTGAATACTTGGAATGATATACCCCAAATTGTTTTCGACGGCTGGATAGGCCCGCTCATGTGTTTACAGCAGAGGAGGTAGTAGATGAAAAACCCTGGTATTATGATATCAAACATTTTGTTCAGACTCAGGAGTACCCAATTAGTGCGTCGAAGAAAGATAGAAAACATTGAGAAGATTGGCAGGCAGTTTCTTCCTCAGTGAAAATGTTTTATACAAGAGAAATTATGACATGGTCTTGCTCAGATGCGTGGATAGACACGAAGCAGACATGTTGATGCATAAGATTCATGAAGGTTCATTTGGCACTCATGCCAATGGATATTCAATGGCTAAAAAGATGCTAAGGGCATGTTATTATTGGCTGACAATGGAATCTGACTATTACAAATTTGCAAAGAAGTTCCACAAATGCTAGATTTACACAGACAAGGTCCATGTGCCTCTGATACTCCTCAATGTGATTTCCTACCCATGGCCTTTCTCTATGTAGGGTATTGACGTGATTGGGATGATAGAACCCAAAGCTTCGAATGGGCACCATTTTATTTTGGTAGCAATTGATTACTTCACCAAGTGGGTAGAGGATGCTTCATATGCCAATGTTACTAAGCAGGTGGTTGTGCGCTTCATTAAGAATAATCTTATATGCCGGTATGGTATACCGAGCAGAATCATCACTAACAATGGCTCAAATTTGAACAACAAGATGATGACAGAACTGTGTGAAGAATTCAAGATTGTCCATCACAATTCATCTCTATACAAGCCTAAGATGAATGGGGCTGTTGAAGCTGCTAATAAGAATATCAAGAGAATTATTTAGAAAATGGTTGTTACTTATAAGGATTGGCATGAAATGCTCCCTTTTGTTTTGCATGGATATCAAACATCTGTCTGCACTTCAACAGGAGCAACCCTGTTCTCCCTAGTGTGTGGAATGGAAGTTGTACTCCCAGTCGAGGTAGAGATTCCCTTGTTGCGTGTGATAATGGAAACCAAGTTGACAGAGGCTGAATGGGTCCAGAACAGGTTTGACTAATTGAATTTGATTGAGGAGAAGAGAATGGAAGCCTTGTGTCATGGACAGTTATATCAAAAAAGAATGAAGAAAACTTTTGATAAAAAGGTCAAACCTCGTGAATTCAGAGAAGACGACCTCGTGCTCAGGAAGATCATGTCTTTCAACACTGATTCTAGGGGAAATTGGACTCATAATTTTGAAGGCCCGTATGTTGTCAAGATAGCCTTCTCTGGTGGTGCATTAATTCTTGAAACTATGGATGGCGAGGAGTTCCCACGTCCCATGAATGCTGATGTAGTCAAGAAATACTTCACCTGAAGAAATAAAAGAACAGCTCGCTAAGTTGAAAACCTGAAAGGGCGGCTTAGGAAAAAAGGAGCGTCTCGGTAGGACGAAAACCCGAAAGGGAGGTCTAGGCAAAAATTAGAGACCTAAACAGAATAAATTTCCCGCTAAGTTGAAAACCCGCAAGGGCAGCTTAGGAAAAAGTTAGGGATTTTCTTGGCAAGTAACTACGTCATACAAGACTTGATCGTTGAAGCCACAATCTTCTCCGATTCTCAACATACTTCAACAAAAGATGCTGCTCAGGATTTCAAAAGTTGTTAGGGGGGTGTTGTACCCCAAAATTTTCCCTCCCATATTTCTCAAAACATTGCAAGAAAGATCCTCAAGTTGCTCAGGGTAGTCCAAGGGTTGGCCAGACAAGCTCTCTCCTAAGGCAGTCTACCCCAAACTAGGGTTTCATGTTGCATCAAGATACTTGAGTCCAAGTGATCTCAAGTGCTCACAAATTTACTAATATTTTCTCAAGATCATCCATGTCAAGTTTCAAGCCTTGCAGAGGAAGTTTGCTCAGTCAATTGCTCAAAGGTCCAAAAATCTACTATGCTAGGGAAAAAGTCAATTGTGACCCACATACAACCAAACTTCAAGATTTTTGGTCAACATCCTCATTTTGAAGTATATTTCATCATTTAATCAAGGGTTGATCATGATTCCTCAAGGATTGCTCACAATTCATCAAAGCCCAAAAGTTGCTAAATTAGGGTTTTGTAGAAAAAGTCAACTCAACTTTGACCAAGCATAACTTTCTCATACTTTATGAGAAATGACCCATCCAAAGCTCATTTTGAAGAGGATGAAATTCCTTACAATCCATATTCAGCTCACAAGATCAAAATATGCACTCACAAGAAGTTATGAATTTGGACATTATAGGTCATTTTGAAAAGTCAACAAAAACACCTTTTTTGTCAAAGCTTCATACATGAGCATGGAATATCAAAATGAGATGAGACCAAAAGGGTTGTTTAAAGGACATATCAAGATTTATAAAAAGTCCAAGAACACCTCCAAAGATTCAGAATTGAGGAAGTTATGCATTGTTGAAGTTGACCCTTTTTGCAAAATTGCCAAAAGTCAACTATGCCCAAAACTTCAAATTTTGCCAAATGGGCCCATTCTTTTTCACTTGTTTTGAGTTGGCATCATAGCCCACGTGCTCTAGCCATTGCCACTTGTATATATTTTATTTTTATTTTTTATTTTGTTTTTTATTTGAATTATTTCAAATAAAATCAAAACAAATCAAATAAAATCAAAAATATAGAAAACCAAGGATTTGGTGATGATTGCAGGTCTTATTACACAGCTAGGACTAATCAAACTCGTATCAAGGCAATTGTGTACAAAAAGATTCAAAATAAGCCAATTTTGGAAAGCTTTAAAGAAGCAAATCAAATCAATATCAAAATCATTGATGGAGAGGGAGTTGGACAGAATTTGCAACCCTAATGCATTGTGCAATACATAAGGAGGCGAGGCATATCAAAAACGAGGTTGGAGATCAGGCATAGAGCGAAAGCAAAATCTGAAAAATATCAAAGAAAGTGGGAGATCGAAATAGAGGTTAGAGGCATTCGCAAGGCCTGTTACTTGTCTCAATCGTCTCCTAACAATCTCCACAACCTAAAGCAATCGAGACCAATTGTTTTCAAGCCCTCTAGCGCACAATGAGGCCGTCACGATATCACTCTTTTCTTGAATTCAATTGACTTTATTCTTGCATCCATTGTGTAAACTAATGGCATATTCTTGATCACCATATCATTTGTAAGCTTTTTACAATAGCCAATTTCATTTATATGACCTATATCATGAATCACCATTGTTAGGTTTTCTTGGAGTTTTTTAGGGTTTTTGTTTTCAGGAATAATTGGCCCTAGTAATGGGTATAGTTGTGATCAGAAGAAGGAGACGGGTCTAACCATGGTGTTAGAATTCATTTACATGGCCTGTACAAGATTTTGGAATGGACATGACTTGTAGTGACGGACAGCGTCCGTGGGTATAGGTTTCAGAGTTTTTAGCCACGGTGCAGAGGAAAGAGATGATGCGTTGTCACCCCCTTACTGGGTTGTTTGAATTTCGCGCGGAAAATCCATTATGGCGTTCTTTTTTTTATATTATCATTATTTTATAATATGTTAACAAATAGAACCAACAGCCCAGCTGGTTAGAAGCCATTGGAATTTGCCTTGGGGCCTGGGTTCGAATCCCAGGTCCCCCTATTTTCTCTATAATATTTGTTTTCAGGTAATTCAATGCACGCCTAAGCTGGAGATCCACCATGCACCTTCCTAATCAAGCGTGCCAGATGGCCAAATGGCCAGATCTGGTGGCCATCATTGAAGGCACACCATAGGCCAAGTCAACACAATGCACATGATCAAAAAAGTCAAACGGACCTCACAAATGGGCCAGAATTATTGCTATGCACACCCTCCAATCAGGCCCAATCTCTTTCTTTTTTTATTTTCTTTTCTATATTTCATTTAATTATTTTATTTTATTTTATTTAATTACTAACCAAAAAGTATTTTCTTTTATCAAAAAATCACAAAAATATTTTTGTCCAATTAAATTTCAGAATTTTATTTTTTATTAATAAATATTGATTAAATTAATTAGATTATTAATTTTAGATAACTTTCATTTATTTTGTAAATATTTAAAATTAATTAGAATTAATAGGTTTTAACCCTAATTTAATTATTTTATTTTCTTTCCTAAATTAACAAAACTCCAAAATATGTCACTTAATTTTTTTTTCATTAATTAATTAATAACCAATTAATTTAGCATTTTAATTTTAGGACTTAATCTCTTTTCTTAAAAAATAATAAAAACAAAAAAAAACAATTTTCTTTTAATTAAGAGGGTCAAAACCCTAATTTTTCATCCAATTTAATTTTGCGTCGCGCACTTTATTTATCCAATTATTGTATTTGCTCCCGGTTTGTAATATTTAATTAGGACATTTACTTTTACCGCTTTTATTTTATTTTATTTTCAAAGGGTTGTTTTTAACGATGTAAATACCCAACACCTTGTAATAATTTAGTTTAATTTCTGCAAATATACAACTGCTAGATATTTGATAATAGGGCTTGCATGACAAGAATGAATGTCTAATTTTAAAACGGTTAGATCACCCTAAACATGTGCAAAGATAAAATTAACTGAAATCAACACACTCGCACATGCGCACTCCTAGGGTTTACCCCACTTGGTTGCCTTCGTAAACAGTCATTGAGTATAGGTTGTTTTAGAGGTCGCCCTCTTGTCTAAAAGATCATAAGTTGCCTCGGAAAGGTTGCCTCGGATATCATTGCCTCGGATAAATGATCTAAGACATTAGGGTTACCACTAAGACGTCCTAACATTGCTTTAGTGACCATATGTCCCTCTTTCGAATTAACCCTCAAAACTCCAACGATGATGCTACCTACTCACTAATAGTGGGATAGCGTTGTCTAAAGGAAACAAGCATACAACGATTCCTTTTTCGAGTAGGTAGATTAGTTCTTAGGTACTTGCTCTTTCAAAACAAAACTTTTTTCACACTTACACTTTTACGAACAAGTTTTCAAAAACACTTCATTACACTCTTGAGGACAGAAGCAAGAGTTAAATCAGAGTTAAAACAAAAACTTTTCAAAACCCACAAACACAAAGAAAACAATTTTGAAAACAATGAGCAAGTACCTAAGAGCCCGTAGATAACTACGGATAGAAAGGGTGCTAATACCTTCCCTTTCTATAATCTACCCCCCATACTCAGAAATATCTCGAAAAAGGAATTTTTTTGTGCTTTTTTCCTTTCCTTGTTGGATAAAATAAAAGTCGGTGACGACTCTTGCTTACCGCAACATTTTGCGAAAACAAACGCAAAACGCGAACCAGCATTCCAAAAAAACAGTCAGTTCTTCCCACCGTATCACAGGGGGATAATGGTCATTGTATCTCAATGTATCTTTTCCATTATGTATTACCATTTCCCAAACTTTGTAATCATCTATGGAGTCTCGCCATTCGCAGACTACCATTATATTAATGAAATTCGAGCTTTTACCCAATTCTTTGTATTTCCTATGTTATTTAGCTTGCAAAGACTCCATTTATTACTGATAATAACTTTCAAAGCAAAGAGATTAAATAACAAAATTGATTTTTCAAAAAAAAAGATTTTTACAATTTACTTTTACTTTGAGATTTGTGATGAAACAATGACAACAAAAATGTGATCCCGGGAATGGATAAACTCTGGTTGTTTTGAGAAGTTTTGTTCCCTTCGGGAAGGTCTACTCGGGTTGTTTTCACCGTATTGGGTTTATGGTTCCGGTATCCTCGGTCAAGTTTAGATTTATTTCTCCTTTTTCTGAGTTTTCATGATGTGAAGTTTCAATCCGCATTTTTCTCCAGTGAAGTAGGCTTGAATTCCCCAGCGAAGTTTGTTTGTTTCAGTGTCAGTCTGCTTTATTTGAGACTGGTCTTGCAATCTCCAGTAGGCATGTTACTTTTGAAAAAAAACACTGGTTTCCCGATGAAGCCTGAAGAAGGATGTTCTACCCCGGTATCTCTTTGATTTTTCTACCTCCAGATTATGTTTCTCCTCAGTAAAGTTAAAAGCAGGCAATAGGTTTGGTTTCTGCAGCTGACCTTTACCTTTCTTGGAATGATCATCTTGGTTGAAGCTTAACCGGGTGTTGTTAGTGCCCGAGGCAGTTTTTCCTGGTTGTTCCCCATGTTGTGTATATGTTTTGTCAGCATGCACACGATAACACTCATACATTCATACATGCGTCATGCATATCTAAAATTGACAAGTCATTATTCATTGACATTTGTTAATATTTTGTTGATGTATTACCCTGTTTTGCAGATTTACGTTGCCCTCTCTTCAATAGAGTGTTGGCCTTAAGCAGAAAGCGTATATTCTTTCAATTTCCCTACTGAGTTGTCCCTCATAGAAGATTTCTGCCTTAGCCTTCCAGTACAGTTCCTTGTTTGGACGGGTTTTGTTTTTCCCTCTTGAGTTTATTTCTCAAAGGATGAATTCAGGTTGACTGTTTCATTCCAGTTTATTTCTGGTTTGGATCTGTGGTTCCTTGGAAATGCTATTCACTATGGAATCCTGAAAAACTCCAAGCTTTGGTTGGTGCATTTATTTTTCACAAGAAGACTTTATCCCCTTAGCAAGAACACCATGGCATCTCCCCAGGAAGTCATACCTCTTGCCCCAAAAAAGTCATTTCCTTTTACAATCCTTTGTGACCATAAATAGCAAGTTCTCTTTATTTGAGACAGCTTATGTATTATCCTTTCCAGGCGGAGTGCATTGGTTAAAGAAGAAGTTGAGACTCGTTCTAGGCGAAACACCAGGATCTTGGGGAAACTTGTTATCTTTTTTCTACCCTCGGTGAATGTTGGTAGTTCATCGTCAGTGAACGGTGGTGATATGATATATTCTCTTTCTACCTTCAGTGAAAGTTGGTAGACCATCGACAGTGAATGTCGATGTTTTATATTCTCTTTGTACCTTCAGTGAAAGTTGGTAGACCATCGGCAGTGAACGTCAATGTTTTATAATCTCTTTCTACCTTCAGTGAAAGTTGGTCGACCATCGACAGTGAACGTCGGTGTTTGTTATCTTTTTTCTACCTTCAGTGAATGTTGATAGTTCATCATCAGTGAATGGCAGTGATATGATATAATCTCTTTCTACATTCAGTGAAAGTTGGTAGGACATTGGCAGTGAACGTCGATGTTTATTATCTTTCTCTCTGCCTTCAGTAAACGTCAGTAGCTTCGCCTTCAGTAGAAGTTGGTGTGTCCTTTGACCATCCTACCATCCTCTCTGATTCAGTTCTCTGGGTCCACCAGTGATTTATTTTCCTGGTGGGGGGTGTGCTCCTTTGTTTCTTTATTATTGTTACATCCCCAGTGTTATTTTTGCGTCTCTTTGGACATGTTCATATGCATTCATGATCATAAGCATTTGCATGGTATCTTAGGGCCAAAAATAGGGTTTGTTTTATATTTAAGTATCTTCAATCGTGTCGACACGAAGATTTTTGATCTTCGTATCTCCGGATAGAAGAAACTTAAATAAGGGCAACTGTTATACCCCAAGTTTTGCCCCTAAGATCCCTTCATCATACCATGTTGGTTCACTCACAACAAGATCACACTAGGATTCTTGGTTCCCCTACCTATTTTGAGTTTTTCTCCTTTTGAGGGATTACCAAGCACCTTGACTTATGTTCCTTTTTTGATCATGAATATTGTTTTGATTTCTTCATTTAACTAATAAAATGCAATGTTGGTTTGTCTTTCTTGTTATCCATGTAGGTGAATGGCAATGAGATTTAACAAGTTACTCCATGGGTTCATGAGTTTATTTCCATGCCTTAGTCATATAGCTTGAGAAGTCCAAACCTCACTATTGGAGTGGTTTTTGGAGAATTGGCATTGCAATGTTTCTTTGGTTCATCACATTTCAAGGTTATTAGATTTGACTCAAAAGTACAAGGGGTTGATTGGAGAAGTTGTCATGTTTGGACAAGGCATTGTTCCTATTGGTCACAAGAGCATATTTCTCTCAAAATTCAAGATATGGAAGTGGTTTTGGTGGCTATGAGTCTTCATCATCATCCTGAACAACTTATATTCACAAAACAAGAATATTGGTACAAGAAGTTTGTTCAAACTTGTCAAAGTTCCTCAAGGCATTCTCTTGATCTAGAAGCTAGGGTTTAGAACTTCAAAGGAGCATATCTTGCTCACCTTTTGTTATTTTTGAGTGATTCCAAATACATCCTTCTCTTCAAAGGGTTATCAACAAATCATTTCAAAAATTCCAAAGATTTTTCATGTGGAAGAAACTTGGTGAAGAAGAAAGATTACAAGTCATCCATATGAATCCACAATTTTACATAAGTAACTTCAAATGATCATAACTTGGTCAATTTTCATCACCTTGAGTCCATTATTTTTCCATAATGATCTTGAAGATGTGAACTTTATGCCTTATTTTATGTGCAAAGTGGGAAAATGGATGGAAGTTGCCTTAAATATGCAAAAGATTATAGGCCATTTCATGATTTTTGGCCAACTTCAACAAGTCATAACTTGCTCAATTTTTGGATATTTTTAGTGGTTCAAGTTTCAAAATTTCATTCAAAATATCTACTTCATTCCATCTTTTATGGTCAAGAGTAAATTCCAAGTGGAAGGCCATTTTTGGATGCAAAACATTATAGGTCATTTTTGAAGAAGAATTTGAAATATTTCTAAGTATGAAAAGTCAACCCTTTTTCTTCAACTTTGACTCAATTCAACTTTCATCTCAAGCATCCATTTGATTACATTGCAAAGCTTGTAACCTCATCTTTCCAAAGCATCAAGAATCATGCCTTGAGACCCCTTGAGCTGAGAATGCCATAGTTTTAAAAATGGTAACTTGGAATTGAAGTTTCCTTGCAAGTCAGAATTTGAATTTCATGTTACAACCTCTAAACCTCAAATTAACACGCGTTTTGGGTCTAAACATGATTAGCCAACTTTCCCAAGTGGATTAGTGCATCAAAACACAAAAATTGGATGAGTTTTGATGAAGTTTGGATCACACTTCACTCGTGCATCAGGTTTGCACGAATTCCCTCCAAAATGCATCATTCACTCTTCCTTTTGATCCCATTCACTTCTCCTATAAATACATGAACTATCCCATTCAATTTCCCAAGCTTGGATAGCCAGAATCACCCTGCCAAACTTGCTCCATAACTCAATTTTCTGTAACTTCAAAATCCATTCTCGAGCCTTTTTCAATCCAATTTTTCCATCAATTCACCTTCCTTAATCTTCCCTGAAGCTAACCACATAATTACATTCAAGAATCGTGCCCTATATTGCTCCATAGACGTCTAGTTTCAGAGCTCTGCAACTCAACTTCAATAGGTAGATTCCTTCATCAATTCTTCAAAACTCTGATATAATTGTGTTGCTCTCATTGCCTTGGTTCTAGTCGCAACACTTACCTTTTACTGGAAACACGTTTTGACCATGAAATTTCAAATCCCTTTTCAAAACTTTCCTTCCAAATTTCTTGAGCTACAATTTATATAAATTTGGCATGAGGGTGTGGTTGTCTTCGTCTTGAAGAGACGAAGCGAATGACATAGGTCTGAGCTTCTGATTTTACAGTTTGAGAGATCTGCAATTCGTGATGGCTGGAGGTTGAAGATGACCAACGTGTCATCTTCCAACCAGTGAAGGCGCACCATCTGTATTTTTCAAATCTGATTTAATTAATGATTATGTATACTATTCACTAATGACCATGATATGCACAGTGCGCCAGATCCCTTGGATTTGATTACTAATGCGTTTTGACTCTCATCCAATGGTCCACATATTTTACTTTTATTTTCTTTTTCTGATTTTTATATTTTAATTGTTTTAAATTTCAAAAAATCATAGAAAATTCATTTTTAGTCCAAAATATCTATAAAAAAATTGAAAAATATTTTTAATTATTCTCTTTTTGGTTTTTATTTTTTCACAATTTAATTTTATGTTTTGTTATTTTTTATAAATTTTACACTTATTTGATTTGTTTTAAATGTTTAAAAATATTTTTATATATTTTAAAATTCTAAAAAAATTATGGAATGATCCAATGATATTGTGACAAATATTGGTGAGCTTATTTTATTTTTGTTTCTGACTTTACTATTTTTTACCATTTTTTGTTTATTTTACTCATTTATTTTAATTTTAAAAATAGTTTCCGACTTTAAAAAATTACCAAAAAATTTGTAAAATTATTTGAGCCTTTTTCTGATTTTCTATGGTCTTACTTTTTATTTCTTGATTAATTTGAACATAGTTGATATTTTTCTCATTATTTTCTATTTTTAAAACATTTTTAAAATCCTTTTTTGTGTATATTAAATGTGATATTATTTTGTGACTATTTTCTGGCTGATCTTGGGTTAGATTTTGGATTATGAACTTTATTAACATCATTGGATCCATGGTGTTGAGTTTAACTCCAAAAAAAATGGATGAATAATTTTAATAATAGTTTGATTAAAATTTAATTCAAATGTGGTTTGTGTATTTTTTCCTTATCCCTCTTCATCTCATCTCCTTCTTATTGCACTAGATGTTGTTGGAGAATGATCTCTATTTTATGTCTCAAAACAAATGGTGCATAGATTGCTATTGACCGGCCTCAAAATAGGTGTGACTTCTATATAAGTCCATTTACGATTGTTTAACATAGCGCTAAATTTTGTCCCGATTCGAATAAATGATCATTCATGACCCAAACTTATGATTACAAGCCCAAGTATGTTAATTTGATCTCTTTGATCCAATAACCTTGAGATTTATTGTGTGGAGGTTTTGGTTCTACCAATCCTCTAATGGGTCTACAATACCTTTGGTCAACGCGGATCACTTAAACATCGTTGATCATTAAATGGTACTTATGAGAATTTCAAATGGATGATATACTTGACAAAAAGCAAATTCAACTTGTTGTGTGGAGGCTTTGGTTCTACCAATCCTCTAATGAATTCCAAATGCAAGTTTCAAGATGGTCATCCAACTAACCACTAATTATTGACTTGTTTTACCTTCTGCTTTTATTCTTTTTTATGCTTTATGTACTATTTACTTTTAGCATTTACATTTCATGCCATTTTCATCTTTGCTCATTTGAGAATTTATTTTCTTGCTATTTTTACTTTGCTCACTTGAGCTTTTATTTTCCTTTCTTAAGATACTTAATAATCAACATAAACCCTAAAAAATATTTAATGGTACTTGGACTATTTGGTTACTATCCTTGGCATTATAGAGCATGGGACTTTTTCTTGGACTTAGGATTAGAAACCTTGGCCTATCTTGGAGATCTTGTAATCTTATCTGATTATTTTGTCTGGAGTTCTTGAGTTTTACCTCAAGACATTGAGTTTCTTGTTTGTTTTTGTGTGCAAGTTTTTGTGATTACATTCTCCGTTTGTAATCTGGAATTCACCCGTATACAGCCGTTACTCTGCCTAATTTTTGTGAAGACTTAATACACTTGAAGTTTGGTTCTCTCAAGAAGTCTAGTATCTTTGCTTGCTTGGTTTCAATCCAAAGAATGGGAATTCTATCTTGGCTCATAATATCAAGTATTGGCTTTTTGTTGGTTAGATGGTTCTTATCCCTAGCTTTTACCTTATGCTTTAGGATAGTCTCTTCTTCTCCTCCCATCTTCTTTAATTTCAAAATCTTCTCCCTCCTTTTGAAAACTCTTCTTGTTTTGAAACTTGAACTATTTTCATAATAAACTTGGACTTAGGTTCATGTATTTTCAAAAAAATTTCATAAATAAACTCCAACCAACTTAATAATACCTTGACATCTTTTTGTGAGAAGGCTAAAAGTCAATCAATCTTATTTCAAACCATTTTGCCACTTTGGCTTTGTACCTTTAAAACTTTTCTTAAAATATTAAACTCTTGTCAATCCTTGTAGTGATGTAAACAACTATACTTCTACAATATGTAGTGAAGAGAGATATTTTCCACTTGGGTGTTGAGTGAGGCATTGTCGATTTTGAAATCCAAGCAATATCCTCCACTTTGATATGATGAAAATTCTCCTTTCTCATGATTATGGGTAGTAGGTGTGTTTTCCACACGGACAATGACGATGATGTTTTATCTTATAAAATTAACCAACACATTTGTTGTTTTAAATTTTTGAAAGAGGAACTACGTGTACCCTGATCCCCTATTGCACGAATGGTGGTACGTAGGCACTAAAGGTTCACAACCACGGCGGGTGCAAAAATTATAAAATAAATATGCTTCTTTCCTCACCTCCACCATCCACTTTTTATGTACAACATTTTTTATAGCCAAAATATACATATTTTACAAAGAGGCTCCTGCAGAGTACCGTAGATGTTTAGGGTGCTAATACATTCCATTTGCATAACCAACCCCCTTACCTTGAATCTTTCCCCCTCTTTTTGGGTTATTCACTCTTTTTCCATTCCTTTGGAAACAATAAAGCGCGGTGGCGATTTTTATTTTGATTTGTATAAAGTCTAGTCAATCCAATGGCTTATTCTTAAACATTTCTACCGCTACATGTTCAAGATTGAATAACAATTTTTCTGTCTTGTAATCCATCCCAAAAAATGATGCTTGCAAGTTTGGGGCGACTTCATATTACTAAGGATTAGGGTAAAATCTATTTAACGAGTGCTTTTATAGAAAATCTTATTATGTTTTACCTCAGTTAAATATATAACTGAAGGGTTAGAATATTTTGTTTACACTTATACAACAAATAAAAACATAAACTGCATTAGCTGGGAATCGAAACATGTACTAAATTGTTTTTCCCGTCGGTTATATTAAAAACCGAGGGATTTTGTGGTTTTTTATTTTAATAAATAATAAAAGATGACACGCCTTGGCTTTATACCGTGGTCTTTATTTTGCTGAGGTGAAAGCTTCGTCATGAAAAGCGTTACTTGTTGTAGTGATCCCGTAATCCATCTCTGTCTGTTTAACACATAGAATTTGATTCAATGCCCCGATTTCTTCAAAGAAACAATTCATTCCTAGTTTATTTTTGCAAAGCATCAATATGTTGACTAATTCAGAATTATCATCATCACTATCATCATCATTATTTTAATCAATGATGAAGATTATTATGATGACAATAATGAAGATGATTCAGTTTCTCGACAAATTTGATGTTTTGCAATATAAATTAAAAGAGAACAAATTGTTGCTTTGAGTAACTTGAGACAATAAATCAAGTTTTACGTGTTAAAGAGAAATTGATGAATTACGAGATGCATGCAATTCCAAAAACATTGAATGATCTAAGTTGGTTTTCAAATATAACTTAATTTTCAAATTATTATTTTCTAAATCACTTTAAATGAATGCATGTTCAATAAATGGTTAGAATCTACAAGAAATATACAAAACTTATAATAAACTCAACAACATAGATCAATGTTTATGAAAACAACAACAAAATAACTTTTATTGAAAAGACTCGTGGAATGATTATAAGTAGATCTACTTTGTGTTGCTATGAAGAAAAAATATAAGGCTGGTGAAGCTTCCAAAATAGATTCATACTTGTTATATTATTTCTCCATAGAACCAGAAACCATTTCTAAACTACACCTATATTATGTGTTCTCTTGAACCAGATTTTGAAATATAAACAACTTTCAGAATGTTAACCTATTTTGAAAATATAAACTAGCATTAATAACATCTTAACATAAACGGAAACATAACCCAAAAGAGAAGTAAATCATGCCAAATGAAAAAACCATTTTTAAAAAGAACTAGTGTCATGCATGAAACATATATAAAAAATGTAAGAAATCTAATGGAGAAGATTACCTTTTAGTTTGAATAAGTTTATCAGGACGAGTTTATTGTATTGGAAGAGAGAGATGTTAGAGTTTTATTTTCAGAAAAAAAGGAACAAAACACATCAATAACATGGAAGAAAGCTTATGAAGAAGAAGAAGAAAGAGAAAGTGGATAAAATTGATTACCTTTAAGTTTGAAAATTCCAATGAGGACGAGTACACTGCATGTGGAATAGAGCGTTGTTAGGGTTTTATTAAGAGAGTGATGGTTATTCTGAGGGAAAGGTTGAAAACTTTGATTTCTAACATTAACTATGATGATAAGTATTTTTTAATATATTTTTAAGAGTATAATGACAGACCATTTTTTTAATGAAAAGAAGAAAAAGTTGTTGGTGATGAGAATCAAAGCAGGTAACCTTTACTATATCACAACGGTTGTGTTGAAGGACTGTGACAAAATATATTTTAATAAAATATTAAAAAATCAAGGCGAGCAAATAATAGTTATTACTATGGTTATTTAGATGTCATAGCAATATGGTGTTACCAAATATATATTTTGTAGTGGTGCTAATTTAAAGGATTTCATTTTGCTGATACAAGTCGTTTATTGTTGTTTGCATTCTTGCTAGGATATCATCATCGCTAGATGTCTTATCGGGCAAAAAATAGAGTCGCCACCATTAATTTTTATCCTAGGAAAGGGAACATAATAGATAACCCTAATTTGATCAGAGATTCTAAGTTGTTGACTCGTTTTAGAATAAGGGAATGTGTTAGGCACCCCTCATCTACATTGTTCACAAGGATACTAGGGTTTAGATTTACAATTCAGGAAACATGATTTTAATTTTTATTAGGGGAACTTGCCACAATTTTTATGTCATATGCCTATGTATCATCTTATGAGGAATCAGAGTCTCAATTCGTAGTTCGTAGTGTTAGTTGGTCTTTTTTATAGGATTGCATAGAATTACTTTCAAATTTATCCTTGAACCTTGTCTGGATTTTGTACAAGAGTGATCGTAGATGCAGTTCGCAGTTAAGTTTAAAAGTAATTCTCCTTAATCCTTTTTAGAAAATATATTGATTTTGATTATGTTAGTAGAAAATAATTTAATGTTGTTAGTTAGTTGCTTTGAATTTCAATTGACCGAGTATGGTAGGACGTAGAGCGGAGGGAGTCTGAAAAAGTCTCCTCAACACGTGGCCAAAAATTGGCCATGTGTCGCTCGCAGGTGGAGTAATTAGTGAGTTGTGTGGGTTTTAATATCTTTCTAAATTATTGAATTAATTAAATTGTGAAAAGTGTTTGAATTTATAGCATTTGATTTGTTTTTAGTATTTTGATGTTTTTGTATTTTGAACAATAGTGATTAAATAAAATTAAATTAGATAATTTTAACTAAGAAAAAAAATTATAAAAGAAAACTAAACAGGTAGAAACGTGACCACGTGATAGACTATTATGGTTATCATTATTATTATTATTATTATTATTATTATTATTATTATTATTATTATTATTATTATTATTATTAATATTATTATTATTATTATTATTATTATTATTATTATTATTATTATTATTATTATTATGATTATTAATATTATTATTATGTTTAATCTAAAAGCTAAATAAATAAAAACACCCCTAATTCTTATTAATAATAACAATTGCATTAAAAAACAAAACCCAGCCTCCAAGGAAGGCGCTTCACTTCTTAAGGTATAGTAAATTAGAAGAAAAAATATAAAGCCACCCACTTGACTTTTCAATATTATATTCCCACTAATAAGTAAAGGACACATGGCAATTTGATAATGAAAAAAAAAGGAAAAGAAAAAATAATAATCAAATAGAATGCAAAAGTACCAGTAATGAAAAACAAAAGCAAAATTCTCAATCTCCTCTTTCACTTTGACGACTACATCATCCTCTTCATTTACAACAAAAACAAATTTCTCCACCAATTCCTTTCAGATCATTGGTGGCTCGTTAATAGTGGTGCATGGTTGTTGCGTACGCGGTGGTTCTGGCTGAGGGTGCTCGCGGCGGGCGGTAGGATCTGGACGGTGGTATTTGCTCTGCTTCTTCCTTTCTCTTTTGCCTGCAAAAATATTGGTACAAGTTATTTAAAGCATATATGTTTGTAAGATTGTATTACATGAAAGCTTAGATGATGTAAAGGTTATTGTTGATATTTGAATGATTGTGGATAAATTTTGCAGTTTAAAAGCTTTTGCTTTGATTGAAAATTATTGGAAGGTTTGTGATAGATTTCTGAGCGGTGGAATGATGGTGGATGTGCGGCAATGATGGATGTGCGGGTCAACGGTTCTAAGGTTTTAGAGTAGAAACTCAGATCTCAGATGAAGATCACCTTGATCGAAGATTCAGAGTCGTTGAATTTCTCTATTTACTCCTTCTTCTCCTTCTTTCTTCCCTCCTCTTATTTTGAGAAAATGTCATCTATTTATAACCAAAATTAGGTTAAACAAATATAGAAAAAAATTAAATATTGATCAATGAGTTTTAAAAGTCCAAATCGAAAAATAATTCCATTTAATTGTGATTTGTAATTATATTTAATCAATTAATCAATATTTTCCTAATTTCTTTTACTTGCTACTCAAGATGTGAAAACATGTCAAAATAAGAACAAATTGAATTAAAACTTTCCTTTTTTTTTGATTCTTTGACTAAAAATACATAAAAGTGAAAAATAATTTTTTTTAAAAATGATTAAATAAAAAAAAAGAAAATTTAAATAAAATATAATATTTTTGTGATTTTTTTGAATAAAATAGAAAATAAAAAAAATAAAGTTAGTGACAACAAAAATGGGAAAAAATGTCAAAATGTGTGCTAGTGAGATTTGAACTCACAACCTTATGCTTGCAAGCTCTGCTTCCTTACTAATTGTGTTATGTCATTTATTTGAAATAAAAAGCAATTGAAAGTATATGAAAGTGAAAAATCATTTGCTCTTTAAAATACAAATAATTTGAAATAAATTATATACATTTTTAAATGAGCGAAATAAATTATTGTTAAAATGTTAGTAAAATTGAACCAAAGAATATTATAAAAACCAATGTTGAAAATATTTTTGAATGTAGAAATAAAGGGCGGGAAAATTTGGGGTATAACAGATGCCCCTATTTAATTACTCTTCGATTGGAGGGTGCGAGAATACGTAGGTCTCGCACATTCGAATCGGAGGGTTATTAAATAATGGAAGACCCTAAAATTTGACCCAAGGTTGGCTAGATAAGGATAAACTGTAAATCATACCCCAGAGAATGAAGAAAGATAGACAACGATGATGATGTATCATCTTACTAGAGTTAGCGCAAGAAGGATGACAACGCAGATAACTCGCCAATACCTAGAAAAGTGAACATAGATTTTTGCATATTTACCATGCCTTAAGAGGTAAATAACACACGTTTGAAAATTTAATTACTAACGCTTCGAGACTAACATAGTAAGCTTAACGCAGATTTTGTCTATTCATCACAGCCTAGGGGATGAATAAAACATAGTTGATAATCCATTGTTGCATGGAGACTTAACACAATGAATGATATCATAGAGAGACAGATAACCTATTGCTGCTTCGAGACTAACACGGTGAGTTATATCGCAAATTTCATATATTTAATGCAACCTAGGGAGTAAATAATACAAATATATGTTTGTGTATTTATCATGATCTAGAGGATAAATAACACAAACTTGATAATTCATCTCCGCTTAGAGACTAACACAATGAACTATATCACAGATTTTTGCATAACTACCACAACCTAGGGGGTAGATAACACAAGTGTACGCTTATGTATTTATCACGACCTATAGGATGCATAACACAGACCTGATAATTCATTATCGCTTAGAGACTGACATAATAAACTATATATTTTTGCATACCTACCACAACCTAGGGGGTAGATAACACGAGTATAGGCTTGTGTATTTATCACGACCTAGAGGATAAATAACACAAATCTGATAATTCATTATCGCTTAGAGATTGACACAATGATCTACAGATTTTCGCATACCTACCACAACCTAGGGGATATATAAATCGAGTTAGATAACTTATCATTGCTTCGTGACTAACACAATAAGTTATATCGCAGATTTTGCATATTTATCACAACCTAGGGGATAAATTATGTGAGTTTGAAATTTTATTTGGAACTCAGAATGACGATGTCGGTTGTGTCTGTTCTCAACCAAGACTCGTTTAGCATGAAGAATGCTAGGTTTGAAGATTGAAACCAAAGTTTTGTTGATGTCGCTGGTTGTGTCTGTTATCAACCAAGGCTTGATAACCAAATGAGTTGAATTTTAGAAAGGTTTGAATTTGAAAAGTTTAAATTTGATAATTAAAAGTATAGAGCGTGGAGGCTAGTAATGACCGGGCCTTGGATATGAATCGCAGGTAAGGTGCCTAGTGAAATTTTGATAACGGTACCTTTGATGGTTGTGTTTGTTCCCAACCGAGGTGGTTATAGTGATAGTACGAAGAATGGATAGTGCTGAGCTTGGATTTGAAATTGAGTGCATCTTAGATGGTAAGAATACCTTGAGATTTTCCGCAGTTTTTTATGGGCATATATGATTGAATGTAATGTATGTATGCATGTTTGATATGATTATGCTTGATGTATGATATGTATGCTTAATAATGTTATAAGTTGAAATGATGCAATGATTGATAAATGCAATGCCCATGTTACTTGAACTGCGAAACCATTGCTTAAGGCACTACCAGACGGGAACTGGGGTTTTTTAATGATACGCCAGACAGGAATTGGGCTTTACACCAACGTCAGTAGGGCTACTGGAATAATATCAACTTGGAAAGGTGAAACAAACAACAAGGTTGATAATATTGGTAAGGTCACTGGGAGAAATTGGTCAGGTGATTGGGAAGTGTGAGGCTGCTCACGACTTTTACATAAGGCTGCTTACGTATGGACACATGAGGTTGTTCGTACTTTGTAGGGATGCTTATGAATGAATAATGGATGAGGTTATGTGAGGCTGATCACACCTTTTTATGAAACGCGGATAAAAATGTGTGAGGTTGCTCACGTCTTAAGGCTAATAGGAGACACATGAGGTTGCTCACGTCTTGAACAGTCGTACGTAAGGCTGCTTACGATTCAGTTTGACGAAGAATGCTTGTATGACAGACTCACTGGGAGGAATAGTTAGAGAAATGTTACTGACTTAGCTGGAGATTGCACATAGATTGAGAATAGTGATTCCCCTGGACATTGACTCTGGATTTTTTATGGGGGGTCCTAAGTCTTGGTCTATGATATGTCATGTATGCATGCAGATTCAAGCATTAATGTGTAGTATGTAATGATTAACCAATGCATGTAATGAGCGACTTGGATACACATCAATGGATGTTGGACTTTTGATGTGCCAATGAGAATTGGGTAGACTCCAAGTGAGATTGGGCTCTTAGTTAGATTCGTGTTGTCAGAGTTCGTCAGATGGATGAGATGATCTGTATGGCTTCATTCTGGATCGAAGTGACTTAATGAATGCATGATAATGATTTATGCAGACTCGTATGCTTTTGACTCATGCCCCTATGAGGGATCGCAGATGGTTAAGACGTAGATAGGTTGCCTATGCAATAAGGTTGCTTGTCACGTGATGGTTGGATGTTAACATGATTTCCCGATACTTGTTTTGAACTCGAAGATTACTAGTATAGGAGAAGGATCTACTGGGGGATCCTGAAAGTACGCAGAGAGCCTGCCTCTTTATGGAGGGTCTTGCCCCAATATGTCAGGTCTTGAAAGTGATTCTCCTTGATATGAGCTTGAAAATAGTTTGATTATAGTATGAATGACCCCACTATTTTGCACTTTGAAACAGTATGCCCTTGACTAATGGCTCTTGGATAGTTTGCCCTTGATGGGATATTTTTTGAACCAATTTCTTCTGAATGAGCCTCATAGCAGTATGCCCTAACATTTTCACTTCTTGAAAGGTTTGCCCCCAATCTCTAGAATTTGGAGGAGGTACTCTTGGATGATTTGCCCTTGATGAACTGTTTTTGAATCAACTTCTTTTGATCGAGCCACGTAATGGTTTGCCCCAACATTTGAATTTTGAAAGATATACCTCCAATCTCCAGGATCTAGAGTGTGATACGGTGGCAGAACCAACTGTTAATACTGGTTTGCGTTTTTTGTTCGCAAATGTCGCAGTAAGCAAGAGTCACCACCGACTTTTATTTCATCCAACAAAGGAAAAGGAAAAAGAACAGAAAAAACCTTTTTTCGAGATGTTTCTGAGTACGGGGGGTAGATTGTAGAACGGGAAGGTGTTAGCACCCTTTCTATCCATGGTTTTCCATGGGCTCTTAGGTGCTTATCTCATATTTTGAAAATTGCTTGTGCTTGTGTGTTTTGAAAATTGTTTTGAAAATGCCTTAGTGCGGAGATTCGCTTTGTGATAACTCTTGTATCAGTCCTCAAGAGTGTTGACAAGGCGAATGTTTTTGAAATTATTTTGAAATATTTTTGTGTAGGTGCAAAAAGTTGTTTTAAGAAAGCATCTAAGAACTTATCTACTTATACTCGAAAAAGTCGTTCTTTTCCTCCTAACCTTTAGACAGTGCTACCCTACTATTATTGAGTAGGTAGCCCTATCGTTGGATGTATGAAGGACAAGTGCGGGTCGTCGTTATGGTCATAGAAGGCAACATATAGGGATACCTTAGCAGTTCGAAGGGACTGTCATCATATAGGCAACATCGAGGGACAAGATCATTTCTCGTAGGCAACTCGAGGGACGTTAAGGAACTATGATCTTTATGATGAATTTTAGATTGAGGTTCTTTTGCTAAGATATCCCTACGTTCGAGGGACATGACCATTATTTTCCGAGGCAACCAAGTGGGGAGTACCCTAGGGGTGCAAGTGTGCAACAGTGTATTTTTTCAGTTATATTTATCTTGTAATTAGGGTTTTCTATCGTTCATTTTTATCTTTCCATACAATCCTATTAATCTAAGCATTGCATAAAATATAGTAGCAGAAGGTAAAGGCGGAAATGTAAACCTAAGCTATTACAAAGCTTTGAGGCAGTTACATAATAGTGAAGAGTGCGGAAATAAAATCTACGCTATTACAAGGCTTTTAGGCAGATGCACCAATATTTGACTGAAATTAAAGATGCGGAAATTAACATCCTAATTAATCTATTACAAACTTGAAACAGTTACAATAATACGAAAGTAACTAAAAACGTGCGCGAAGAATTAAGACGGGAACGAAGAAAAGATATTTTTGGATTTTTGTAAAAAATAATTAATCTTGCGAATTAACCTAATTTCCATTTACTTTTAAATATAAAAAAAAGTTTTTAAGTTAACCCTAATTTCTATTGAATTTTAATTATAAAAAAAAGGAATTTAGATTAACCTAATTAAACTAATTAATTAATTGCAATTAAATATTTTATAAAAAAAGAAAAATCTAATTTTTTAGTGGTTTTATGATTTTATGATTTAATAATAAAAAAATGATTTTTAATGTTTTATTTTTTATGAGAAAATAATTAATCAAATAAACAAAAGAAAAATAAAGAAAAAAGAAAGAAACTTGGGCCTGGAAATGCTGTTAGTGGATCAGGGGGTATGCTGCCAAACTTGTGTTAGGCCTAAAGATGGTGGCCCAAGGACCCTGCGTCTGATCCAGTGCACCTTGCTTCTGATGGCCTATCATGAACCTGCGTATGCTGGGCGTTAGATCTGGCTGGAGATAGATCTGATGATTGTGCATCTGAGGTGTATGATGGACTCTAGATGGTGAGGCACGCTGGATCTGGAATTGGAAACTCAGAAAATATAAAAGGTCTGGACCTGGGATCGAACCCAGGTCCTCCCTTTCACGCGTCCACTTCCCTTGCCAAATGCGCTGGATGTCAATTCATATATATAATCAAACAAAAATAATATAAGAAAAACAAGCACGTGATATCCAGAAAACGCACCAAGATTCAAATTGCCCAACGGGAGTTTGCCACCTAGCCTTCTTCTTCCTCAGTACTATCGTCTTAGAGGCTGGACTTTTTCCTACGGTTCCACGCCTGTAGCTAGAACCTATTCATCTCAAAAAACTTAACCAAACAAGATAAATAAAATCCAAGTATGCCAATCAACCAGACTTGGTCTCGTGAGCATGATGGTGCCCATATTTGGCCCTAATTTTACCTGTATAATAAAACCCTAAAATTCAACCTTAAACCCTAACAATGGAAATCGTCCCTGTGTGCATCAAAACTTACAATTAATCATTCTAACACGTTCCAAAGGACAACGCAAACATGAATGTATGATTAAAAAACGTTAACCATGCGCAAATAATCAAAACCAAAATCAAGAAATATTGCAAACTGTGAGGGATATGGAGGCTGGTTCTGGGCGTCTTAGTGCGTGCAAATGATTGGAACAACTTCTGAATGTGTCCAGGAACGTATTGCAAGCCTTGAATCTCCTTGAGGATGGCTGTAATATGGAATTCGATTTGAGATTTTTTGACAAAAATGCAATTTGTTCTTGGCTGTTTCACGTGATTAACCTCTGTCCTTGTGCTTGGGATTTGTTCTGTATATGTATATGATTGAATTAGGTTAACAAAAAGGCTTCAAATCTTTTCCAATTATCGAGATTTGATTTCATTCCATCCTTGCATTATTTCTTTCCAAATCAAGCTAAATCATTTCATTCTCATCCCAATCAACCTTGGCATGATTTGATTCTTTTTTGACAACATAAATGGATTGCATTTTCATTCAAAATCAGATCAAAAACAAATCTTCCATATTTTATATCATTTATTTGATTTAAATTGATTTTTAAATGATTAAAATCAAAATAAATCAAATAAATAAATTCAATAATATATGAGTGAGTGTTTGGGTCGTGGACATTGCTAGAAGTAAGATGCAAGCATAAAACGTTAGGCCCATTTGCCAAAAAAAATGCAATTTTGGGCATTGTTGACTTTTGACAATTCTCCAAAAATGGACAACTTTTACAATGCATATCTCCTTCAATTTTGACCCTAAGAGGGTGTTCTTGGACTTTTTAGAAAGCTTAGTATGTCCCCTAACCACCCTTTTGGTTTCATCTCAATTGGATCTTCCATGTTCATGTAAGAAGCTTTGACCCAAAAGGTGTTTTTGTTGACTTTTTGGAATGACCTATAATGTCTAAATTCATATCTTTTCATGAGTGCATTTATTGAGCTTGAGGGATGAAGATGAGTTGTAGGGAATTGGATTCTATTCAAAATGAGCCTTGGATGGAAAAATTTTGATAAAGTATGAGAAAGTTATGCTTGGTCAAAGTTTGGTTGACTTTTCCTAAGAAACCCTAATTTAGCAACTTTTGAGTTTTGATGAATTAGGAGCATTCCTTGTGAAATCATGATCAAAAATTTATCAAATGATGGATATTATTTCAAAATATTTATGTTGACCAAAAATCTTGAAGTTTGACTGTATGTGGGCCACAATTGACTTTTGACCTAATACAGTTGATGTTCAAGCATCTGAGCAGTTGACTGGGCAAACATCTTGTGCAAGGCATGAAACTTGGCATGGATGGTATTTATAACATATTAGGACTATGGAGAGTATATGAGGCCTTTGGAGCTCCCCCATCTTGATGAAAATAGAAACCCTAGTTGGAGGTTCATTGCTTTAGGAGAGAGTTTGTCTGGTAAACTCTTGGGCATCCTTGAGCAAGTTGAGGATCTCAATGAACATATGTTGAGTAAAATGAGAGGTAAAATTTTGGGGTACAACAACTGTCCCTATTCAATCTTATTAAACCTGAGGATGTAGATTGGCTGGTCTGACTTTCGTGATCTGAAGGTGGAAGATGATTGAACACTAGAGTACCCAGAAATTTGCACTCGCATGAAGTAATACTAATCGGTGATATCGGGAATGGGCTTTCAGATGCCATTTGGAATTCAATGGAGAGTCTTCGGAGATGATCTTAAAGATGCCATCCAAAAAAAGCTATCGGTTGTATAAGAGATTCCTTTGCGAGAATTCTTGTACATGCCGTTGAGGAGGACTTCGTTGGAGAATGTTGATTAACTCCTGGTTGAGGAGGTGGGAGTAAACTGCATATCATGGTTAGGATCCAGGCTGCACAGCGACTTACTAGGGAAATGTGAAATCGACCGTATCTGGTCAGGTCCAGGTCTTACAGTGTTGTAAACTGTTGTCTGGAGATAAGGGAGAAGGAACCTGGATAGTAGGGTTACTTCGAAATGAGAGCCTGGATAGTAGGTCTATGAGAAGGAACCTGGATATTAGGGTTACTTTGAGATGAAATCCTGGATAGTAGGGCTACAAGAAGGAACCTGGATAGTAGGGTTACTTCAAAATGAAAGTCTGGATAGTAGGGATATGAGAAGGAACCTGGATAGTAGGGTTACTTAGAGATGAAAGCCTAGATAGTAGGGTTATGATAAGGAACCTGGATAGTAGGGTTACTTCGAAATGAGAGCCTGGATATTAGGGCTATGAGAAGGAACCTGGATCGTAGGGTTACTTCGAAATGAGAGCCTGGATAGTAGGGCTATGAGAAGGAACCTGGATAGTATGGTTACTTCGAGATGAAACCCTGGATAGTAGGGCTATGAGAAGGAACCTGGATAGTAGGGTTACTTCGAGATGAAATCCTGGATAGTAGGGCTATGAGAAGGAACCTGGATAGTAGGGTTACCTCGAAATGAAAGCCTGGATAGTAGGACTATGAGAAGGAACTTGGATAGTAGGGTTACTTCGAAATGAAAGCCCGGATAGTAGGGTTATGAGAAGGAACCTGGATAGTAGGGTTACTTCGAGATGAAAGCCTGGATAGTAGGGCTATGAGAAGGAACCTGGATAATAGGGTTACCTCGAAATGAAAGCCTGGATAGTAGGGCTATGAGAAGGAACTTGGATAGTAGGGTTACTTCGAAATGAAAGCCTGGATATTAGGGTTGTGAGAAGGAACCTGGATAGTAGGGTTACTTCGAAATGAAAGCCTGGATAGTAAGGCTATGAGAAGGAACCTGGATAGTAGGGTTACTTCGAAATGAAAGCCTAGATAGTAGGGATATGAGAAGGAACCTGGATAGTAGGGTTACTTCGAAATGAAAGCCTGGATAGTAGGGCTATGAGAAGGAACCTGGATAGTAGGGTTACCTCGAAATGAAAGCCTGGATAGTAGGGCTATGAGAAGGAACTTGGATAGTAAGGTTACCTCGAAATGAAAGCCTGGATAGTAGGGCTGTGAGAAGGAACCTGGATAGTAGGGTTACTTCGAAATGAAAGCATATGTAGTAGGGCTATGAGAAGGAACCTGGGTAGTAGGGTTACTTCTAAATAAAATCCTGGGTAGTAGGGCTATGAGAAGGAACCTGAGTAGTAGGGTTACTTCGAAATAAAAGCCTGAGTAGTAGGGCTATGAGAAGGAACCTTGGTAGTAGGGTTACTTCGAAATAAAAGCCTGTGTAGTAGGGCTATGAGAAGGAACCTGGGTAGTAAGGTTACTTCAAAATAAAGTCTGGGTAGTAGGGCTGCTTCATTTGATCACGTAGATTAGTTGACCCGTTTGGTTTCAGGAACTGATTTTCCATTAGTTGTCTGCAGATATGACATGTATAGCTTTATGGATTTAATCTCGGACTGTTGGAATTGTTGATGGTAACCATCTTTCCTGAAAAGGTACATGATTAATTATATGCGATGCATGAAATCCATTGTGTGATGATGTTCTCAAAATAAATGAGATTATGTTGTATGTAATATGTATGCGTACGTCATGATGTATGAACATGAAATGCTATTGTGACATATTCGAGTCTGGGAAAATAAATCCATGACTGCTGCTGGAGAGTACTGGAAATTGAATTCCCTACTGTTGTAGAAAAAGTGGTTCTTCTACTTCCACTGGGGATGGTGAACAGAGATGACTATGCCGTGGATTTACCCCTTTCTGTTTGTGGATGTTCTGCCAGAGAGAGACTCTGCTTGAGAATAACTCTGCGGGGGATGAATTTCTGTAGCTGGAGGAATAAACTTTGTTGGGGATTGAGCTTCTGTATTCAAAGAAATAAACTCTGCTTGGGAAAAAAACTTTATGAACCACTTGAGATTATAAAATTCGGCTGGGGAATATAGACGTCGGCTCTCTGAAGGAACTTTGATGGGGAAAGTAGCTCCTGTTTGGGGAAGTCGATGTCAAAGCTTTGGTTTCCTCTACTCTGTGGGGAGTATAGACGTCACGGGGTCGTATGCTGAGGATACGACAATGACTTTGCATCAGGACTTTTCTGCCCCCTGTACCTGCTGGAGAAAGTGGCTGCAGAGGCTTTGTGGATTGAGTGTTATCCCGACTCTTGGGGTGCTTGGTAACTGCCGATCAAAATGATAAGTCTTCTACTAATAGGCCAGTGACAAGATGATGGGACATGGTCGTACGCTTTGATCCCTAACTTTTGCCTGGACTGTCTTTTCAGATTTTCAATCCATTGGGATACCCTTTTTTACCCAAGCCGCCTTTTCAGGTTTTCGACTTTCCGGGTGTATAATTTTTTATATGTATATCCCTAAATTTTTCCCGAACCCTTTTTGGTTCGCCGGGATGCCCTTATTTTTTCCTAGGCGAGTCGACCTAGCGGGTCTTTTTCATGCGTGGTCTTTTCTGACTATGTCCATGTTCTCAGGATGTATGGAGTTGTCACCGTCCATAGTGTTGTGTTGTAGTACTGTCAAATTGTTTTCTTGATGGCACATGATTAGTTGTTGGAATGCATGCGCAATTCCCCAAGTGATTCAGATGGATATCTGCCCCTGGTTATTTGGCACTTTTGGAGAGACTGCCCCAGCTGTGTTAGACATCATGTCATGCCCCTTGCTTATGGAAGACTTGTTGTTGGAAGTGTCTTTCCTACTGAGGTGATTTTGTCTATTGAGAAGATGTCTGTTCATTGAATATCCATTGTGTGGATTTCTCTGCTGTCAAATAACTAGTCATACGCAAACAATGTCATTTAAAGAATGCAAACTCGTGTCTATCTTGAAAAAAATTTGAAAATGTGTTTTGCGTAGTAAAACAAAATTTGTAAGAATGTGATATCAACTCAGGATTCGTAACAAGTCCTACAGGAGTCAGGATACCTTTGTAACAGTATGCTCTCAAACTAACCCATGCTTCAGCTAGGACTTTTAAGGGTTATAACATGGCCTGGTCCACAGTTTAAGAAACAAAGGATAAAGGCTCAAAATTTATTTGTACCCACCCATTCTTCGTGATTTCCTTCAGTCCTATGCTCAGCTAATTGCATGTTTAGAATCCCAGTTGGGTCCTGAAGTACTGTCCTTGATGTTCCGGTAATGGTTCAGATACTGAAAGTTTGTTTTGCATAGGCAGTCATTTTTGTAATCTTTTTTGTCGAGGATTTGTAGGACCTCTTTCTTTTTAATTTTATTATCCCTGTCTTTTTCCTAAACTGTTTCTTTTTGTGATTACAGTCAGCGGGATGCCCCAGTTTTTTCTTCTTAAGTCTCCTTCATAGGTTTTGACTTAATGGGCTTTTATTTCGAGATATAATGACTGCTTGTCTTAACGATTATTTGGAACCATCACCATCTTTTGTTTTAGAAGGATGTCTTCGATGCCATTCATTGTGTACGAAGTGGCATATTGCGACTGAATGCGCACCTGAATTAACTGAGAAAACTACCTTGCCCCAGGTGGTGATTAAGGGTTTTAATTTGTGTGAAAGAAAAACTCCTACTTCTTTGGCTCAAAGGGGTTGACTAGGGATTATCTTCCTTATAACTCCATTGTTTAGGATTTGAAATAACGCTTGTACATCGTCAACAAGGTCTATTCAAAAGCATATTGTAGAGATTGTGGTATCATTTTCGTCATCCTCCCTCCAAGGCTTTGAGCTTTTAATCGAGAGTTGAATATCACGAAAAGGAAGTATAAAGCAGTTTAAGCATAGTGAAAACAAATTAATTCAAGACAAACATGTGTAATGCATTAATGAAATAACAAAGTTTTGACATGACAATAATTGTTCGAATAAAAAAAGAAAATACAACTTGAGAATTCAAATGAACAAAAATGCTTTCGATCCTAGCCATGTTTTGGAAGGGGAGCAGTAATCACGTTGGGAGTCTCAGGAGGGTCGAATTCAATCTCCTTGGCGTCAATCATATTTTGAATCTTGTATCTCAGCGCCCAACAATCGTTAGTATCATGCCCCGGGCTGCCAGAATGATAAGTACACCTTGCATCTGGATTGTAGTTAGGAGAGGAAGTCTTGGGATTCTGATGAGGTCCTATCAACATAATCAGATTCATCCTCAATAGGTGTTGTAAAGCTTGAGACAGCGACACATTGAGTTTGGTAAACTTCCTTTTGGGTATATCCAGCTTATTCTGATAAACCCGTTGTTTTTGTAGAGGTTTTTGTTGGACCCGTGACGTGGTAGCAATTTGGAAATGTCCACTCTTCACCAAACCAACCTTTTGTCTTATTGGAGGTTGATCAATCACTTGGTCCCCGGCCTCGACTGTTTGCTTCATATTGTTGTATCTGTCTTGATGAATTTGGTTGATGATGGCTCTCAGCTCTTCTTATCCCCGGGCTAGGCCTTGGATAAGATCCATCTTCCCCATCATTTGGGTTCTCACTGCATCTACCTCAGCTTGCAGTTGTTCCAGCCGTTCGCCCTTATTGTCTTCAGGACTTTTCTTGACCAAGTTCCCAGTGAGGAGTGTTTTCAACTCTTCCTTCCCCTTGGATAGGTTTGGGAACATCTCCCTGAATTGAGCTTCTTGAGTTTGAAGATCTCTGTTGTCTTGTTGGAAAGCCATTGTTGAAATAAATAGCGAGAACGTGAGAGACATGTACTGGAAGACCTGTTATGCAATGATATGTATGATATATGTATGCAATGTTTTCAAGGATCTCGCGGGGTAAACAAGAAAATGTCAAAAGTTGAAATTTTGCCATTTTAATTTAAGCACTTCATATCGTTAAAGGTCCTTCTACAAGAGTCAAGCTCACCATATCACGTGGGTCATAGCCCCTGACTCAAGTTGTCGTGTTTTGGTCTTTTGACGGCACTGGCTAGAGGAACATAAATCCCCTTGCCCCTTGTTAGACGTCTGGTTCATCATAACCTGCATCACAAACCCTTGAGATACTTGAAATGGTTAAGGAAATGTTGTGGCATGATGTTATGATGTGTATGCTATGCATTAAGCAAAGATGTAAGGTGACAAACACAACCCTGCAAAGAATTCAAGTTGTTAGACAATGAAGGAAAACAAGTCACACAAGCAGCCTTAGGTTTAGGCTTGCATGGGGTTTGTAGGTAATACCCTCTTGAAGCTGGATTGGTTCAACCTGTCCTATAAATAGTAACCGGGTTCTAAGGGATCTCAATATCATATATATTTCCCCCAAGCTTCGTTCAATAGGCGATTGACTCACAACCAAACAAAACTCAGGAGTCAAACCTCAATGAGTGTAGCATCGAGTATCTGTCGACCTTGGGAATACACCAAAGTCGGCCATCTCACTACTTCTTATTGGAAAAGTTGTGCAATTAAAGGTTCTAAGGTCAGTTGATGCTTTATGACACCACGCGGCGGCCCCGTACTCTCCCTGATTGACTCAAGGGTTACCGATACTAATCAAAGTGCCACATCAATGTAGCTACTGCTTCAACCGTGTCAGTATACCCCGCATAGTTCCCTCAGAGTTTATTGCTACTTACCTAAAAGGTGCCCCTGGATCCGGGTGTAGGATCCATATAACCCCAACAAAACCCTTGAATATAAAGCAGGCAAAGCAAAACAAGAAAGCAATTTTAAAAATGACCTAGATCCTAAGGTATACTCCACTTATTTTTACCCAGCAGAGTCGCCAGTCCTGTGATACGGTGGCAGAACCGACTGTTAATACTGGTTTGCATTTTTTGTTCTCAAATGTCGCGGTAAGAAAGAGTCGCCACCGACTTTTATTTCATCCAACAAAGGAAAAGGAAAAAGAACAGAAAAAACCTTTTTTCGATATGTTTCTGAGTACGGGGGGTAGATTATAGAAAGGGAAGGTGTTAGCACCCTTTTTATCCATGGTTTTCCATGGGCTCTTAGGTGCTTAGTTCATGTTTTGAAAATTGCTTGTGCTTGTGTATTTTGAAAATTGTTTTGAAAATGCCTTAGTACAGTGATTCACTTTGTGATAACTCTTGTATCGTCCTCAAGAGTGTTAACAAGGCGAATGTTTTTGAAAGTGTTTTGAAATATTTTTGTGTAGGTGCAAAAAGTTGTTTTGAGCAAGCATCTAAGAACTTATCTACTTATACTCGAAAAGGTCATTCTTTTCCTCCTAACCTTTAGACAGTGCTATCCTTCTATAATTGAGTAGGTATCCCTATCGTTGGATGTATGAGGGACAAGCGCGGGTCATCGTTATGGTCATAGAAGGCAACATATAGGGATACCTTAGCAGTTCAAAGGGACTGTCATCATATAGGCAACATCGAGGGACAAGATCATTTCTCGTAGGCAACTCGAAGGACGTTAAGGGACTATGATATTTATGATGACTTTTAGATTGAGGGTCTTTTGCTAAGATATCCCTATGTTCGAGGGACATGACCATTTTTTCTGAGGCAACCAAGTGGGGAGTACCCTAGGGGTGCAAGTGTGCAACAATGTGTTTTTTCAGTTATATTTATCTTGCAATTAGGGGTTTTTATCATTCATTTTTATCTTTCCATACAATCCAATTAATCTAAGCATTGCATAAAATATAGTAGCAGAAGGTAAAGGCGGAAATGTAAACCTAAGTTATTACAAAGCTTTGGGGCAGTTACATAATAGTGAAGAGTGCGGAAATAAAATCTACGCTATTACAAGGCTTTTGGGCAGATACACCAATATTTGACTGAAAATAAAGATGCGGAAATTAACATCCTAATTAATCTATTACAAACTTGAAACAGTTACAATAATACGAAAGTAACTAAAAACGTGCGCGAAGAATTAAGACGGGAACGAAGAAAAGATATTTTTGGATTTTTGTAAAAAATAATTAATCTTGCGAATTAACCTAATTTCCATTTACTTTTAAATATAAAAAAAAGTTTTTAAGTTAACCCTAATTTCTATTGAATTTTAATTATAAAAAAAAGGAATTTAGATTAACCTAATTAAACTAATTAATTAATTGCAATTAAATATTTTATAAAAAAAGAAAAATCTAATTTTTTAGTGGTTTTATGATTTTATGATTTAATAATAAAAAAATGATTTTTAATGTTTTATTTTTTATGAGAAAATAATTAATCAAATAAACAAAAGAAAAATAAAGAAAAAAGAAAGAAACGTGGGCCTGGAGATGCTGTTAGTGAATCAGGGGGTGTGCTGCCAAATTTGTGTTATGCCCAAAGCTCGTGGCCCAAGGACCCTGCGTCTGATCCAGTGCACCTTGCTTCTGATGGCCTATCATGAACCTGCGTATGCTGGGCGTTAGATCTGGCTGGAGATAGATCTGATGATTGTGCATCTGAGGCGTATGATGGACTCTGGATGATGAGGCACGTTGGATCTGGAATTGGAAACTTAGAAAATATAAAAGGTCTCGACCTGGGATCGAACCCATGTCCTCCCTTTCACGCGTCCACTTCCCTTGCCAATTACGCTGGATGTCAATTCATATATATAATCAAACAAAAATAATATAAGCAAAACAAGCACATGATATCCAGAAAACGCGCCAAGATTCAAATTGCCCAAGGGGAGTTTGCCACCTAGCCTTCTTCTTCCTCAGTACTGTCGTCTTAGAGGATGGACTTTTCCCTACGGTTCCACGCCTGTGGCTAGAACCTGTTCATCTCAAAAAACTTAACCAAACAAGATGAATAAAATCCAAGTATGCCAATCAACCAGGCTTGGTCTCGTGAGCATGATGGTGCCCATATTTGACCCTAATTTTACCTGTATAATAAAACCCTAAAATTCAACCTTAAACCCTAACAATGGCAATTGCCCCTGTGTGCATCAAAACTTATAATTAATCCTGCTAACATGTTCCAAAGGACAACACAAACATGAATGTATGCTTAAAAAACGTTAACCGTACGCAAATAATCAAAACCAAAATCAAGAAATATGGCAAACTATGAGGATATGGAGGTTGGTTCTGGGCGTCTTAGTGCGTGCAAATGATTGGAACAGCTTCTGAATGTGTCCAGGAACGTATTGCAAGCCTTGAATCTCCTTGAGGATGGTTGTAATATGGAATTTGATTTGTGATTTTTTTGACAAAAGCAATATGTTCTTGGTCGTTTCACCCGATTAACCTCTGTCCTTGTGCTTGGGATTTATTCTGTATATGTATCTGATTGAATTAGGTTAACAAAAAGGCTTCAAATCTTTTCCAATTATCAAGAATTGATTTCATTCCATCCTTGCATTATTTCTTTCCAAATCAAGCTAAATCATTCCATTCTCATCCCAATCAACCTTGGCACGATTTGATTCTGTTTTGATAGCATAAATGGATTTCATTTTCATTCAAAGTCAGATCAAAAACAAATCTTCCATATTTTATATCATTTATTTGATTTAATTTGATTTTTAAATGATTAAAATCAAAATAAATCAAATAAATAAAGTCAATAATATATGAGAGAGTGTTTGGGTCATAGACATTGCTAGAAGTACGATGCAAGCATAAAAAGTTAGGGCCATTTGCCAAAAAATGCAGTTTTGGGCATTGTTGACTTTTGATAATTCTCCAAAAATGGCCAACTTTGACAATGCATATCTCCTTCAATTTTGACCCTAAGAGGGTATTCTTGGACTTTTTAGAAATCTTAGGATGTCCCCTAAACAACCGTTTTAGTTTCATCTCAATTGGATCTTCCATGTTCATGTAAGAAGCTTTGACCCAAAAGGTGTTTTTGTTGACCTTTTAGAATGACCTATAATGTATGAATTCATATATTTTCATGAGTGAATTTCTTGAGCTTGATGGATGAATATGAGTTGTAAGGAATTGGATTCTCTTCAAAATGATACTTGGATGGAAAATTTCTAATAAAGCATGAGAAAGTTATGCTTGGTTAAAGTTTGGTTGACTTTTCCTAAGAAACCCTAATTTAGCAACTTTTGGACTTTGATGAATTAGGAGCATTCCTTGGAGAATCATGATCAAACCTTGATAAAATGATGGATATTATTTCAAAATGTTGATGTTGACCAAAAATCTTGAAGTTTGACTGTATGTGGGACATAATTTACTTTTGACCTAATATAGTTGATTTTCAAGCATCTGAGCAGTTGACTGGGCAAACTTATTGTGCAAGGCATGAAACTTGGCATGGATGATATTGAGAACATATTAGGACTATTGAGAGAATATGAGGCCTTTGGAGTTCCCCCATATTTATTAAAATGGAAACCCTAGTTGGAGGTTCATTGCTTTAGGAGAGAGTTTGTTTGGTCAACTCTTGGGCATCCTTGAGCAAGTTGAGGATCTCAATGAACATATGTTGAGTAAAATGGGAAGGAAACTTTTGGGGTACAACATGGAGGAAGTACCTTTGGATCTCACCAATGTGATATGGATTTCCCCAAGTATTCGAAGCTTGAAAAGTTTGTACTTGAAGTTTCTTGAAGGGGAATTTGGACCTTACATTTTGTAAGATGAACTTGATATGCACTGCCTCAACATTTAAGTCTCAAAGGTTTCCCCCTGACTATTAGGTCCTTGAGGAGTAATTGAAAGAGGAAACCGATTCCTACCATGTTGTGATATGAACTTGATTAATGAACGCCCCTTCAAAAAGTATGCCCCTGATTGGTGCTTTGAAATGTGATCCAAGTTGATTGAATCTCAGAATGATAACCCCTAGTCAATAGGATCTTCATGTGATATACCCCTATGATCAATATTCTTGATTATTATTATAGGGTTCTTTTTTGGATTCTTTTCCTCTAGTTAGGAGCTTCTTGGAAAGGATCACTTTTGTTTAAACCAATTTTTGAGATCTCCTTGATGCTAAGTATTGATTCATATTTAAAAGTGTACATTTTGAAAAGTAGTTCTTAGTAATGCACATGCAAGTTTTGAAATCGAAGTTTGAATAGAAATCGATGATTAGAGATGGAGATTCAAAGAGACAAAGTGGTTAGCAATAATTCTAACAAACATAGGAGTCAGTTTAACACAAATTTTGTCGAGTATGCTTTCATAGTTAACCTTGCTTCAATTAGGACTTTGAAGGTTGTAATGTGGCCTTGGTTCGTGGTTTAAGAAAATAATAATATAAGGCTCAAAATATGTTTATCCTACCCCATTCTCCTTAATGTTATCCAATCCTAAGTTCAATTAATCCAACAGATGCGTTCAATCTCCAAGAGAAATTTCGTAGTCGCACAAATAATGAGAAGCGTAGATAAAGTTCAAGAATTGATGAGAATCCTTGATAATTATTGAGGTGACAGTCACAAGATTGTTCTCCAATTTTGCTTCAAATCCCTTATTTTTACATGGTCCGTTTCCTTTGAATCTTGTCTATCAGGATGCCCTAACTTTTGCCTTAGTCCAATTTTTTTATTGTTACTTGACTTAGCATGCTTTCTTTTTTTTTTGAATTTTTTTTTTACTTTTGATTTTGAAAATTTATGACTGCCTATGTCGATATTGTATGCTTCGTCTTTATCATTTCATCGATCTTGAAGGATGTTCTGAGGAAGAAGATATCGTGAACTTTGTATTTATTGATTGCTTCCTCAATCTCTGTTGATGTGTTTGAACCTTTTCTTAGACCGTTTCCTCAATGATGCATTGAGGAAATAGATATGCTTGAACTTTTGCTTAGACCATTTTGATTCTCCTGGGATTTGAACGCATCATCAAATTAATTGAAATCTACCCAGCCCCTGGTTAAAATTAAGGTTTTTTATTTTTAGAAAATAGAACAAAACTCCAACTTCTGGCTCGAGGAGGTTAACTATAAATTATCTCGTTATATCTCCACTATTTGGGAAGTGAAACAATGCCTTACATCATTAGCTCGGTCTTACCATTGAAAGCATAGTTTAGGAAAATTTAGTTATTTAGTTTTTGTCATTCTCCCTCGAAGTTTGTTAAAGTTGTGCAATGGAAGATAGAAAAGAAGAGTGAAAATAGAAAGACATTGATTATTTATGGAAAGTGATAGAAGAGTGAATACAAATGGATCGATTTCTAAAACATGCATGATTATTTATTCGAATTACTTAATCAAAAGATACAAAGTTACACCAAATACAACTTAGCAACTTGGAAATTATAAATTGAAATTGATAAATCAGATGATCCTATGGAAGAGCTCTTTTTTTATCTACTTGAATTTAGGAGATGCTTCTTAGTTCTTGGACTTGTCAAAGCATGTGGGTGACCCTTTTTCTTGGGCATAATTATTTCGTGAGGGCATTTCTCTTGTTGATATCGTTGCTTTTGAATCACCAATGATAGTTGCATCTGAGGCATATGTAGGCATGTATAGTGAAGGCATGCCTTCTCTCTTTAATTGAACTTGTAGGACCAAGCTCATTTAAGTCTTCAATGGTTAATCTTCTCCTTCCATAATTTAGGACTTCTAGAATTCCTTTATGAGTCTCGAAAAATCAGCTAGCATGGATAATGAGATAAGGGCGAAACTGGAAATGCGCATGCAAATGTATGAACATGTATGCGAATGAAAATTCATGGGTATGCAAAAAAAATAAGGGTATGCGGAAATATCTTCATGGAGATGAAATGCAATGCGAGGTTAGAACAAATATAAACCTAATGACCACCTATATGTATTATGACAGACACAAGGAAAGAGCATACGGATGACAGTTAAGAGGAGACCCCTACAAGCTAGGGGTTATGACACTCCTACAGAAACATGTTTAAAGATAGACATGAAAATGAGGATACCCTATACTAGCTCAGGGATTGAGACAGATACAAGGGACTCCTTAAGTATTATGGATAATGAAAGACGAAGAGGAATACCTACAAGCTAGGGATTGAGACTTACAAAAGATAACCTCTACAGGATAGGGATTATGATAAGCCAATGGAGAGTTGAGATGATGATTTGAATTAAGTGAATAGCATGGAAGAGAGCACACGGTGAGCAATCAACAGTCACCAAATCATATGGCCTGATATAGGCCACATGGCGTGAATCAGCGAAGACGTCCTAAAGATAATGACGGACAAAAAAAGGAAATCCCTAAAGGCTAGAGATTGTGACGCACAAAAAGGAATCCCTACAGGCTAGAGGTTATGACATATAAAGGGAAACTCTTATAGGCTAAAGATAATAATGGATAAAAAGATAACCCTTGCGGGTTTAGAGATTGTAGTGGGATTTTATGAAAGGTATCCTTAGTTGGTAGGTCCCTAGTGTTGGCCTACGTATATTCTACCCTCCTCATAAGGTGGTTTCCTTAAGGGTGTCATGGATAACACTAGAGGGAAAGGCATAAGGGTCTCCCTTAAGTGAAGCCTTTTTGTAGACCAAAACTTTTGTCTCTAGGCCATAAAAGGTCTCGCCATGAGATTTTGATTTAAGGGTTATACAAAGAGTCATAGGTTTAATTCCAAAGTCCTACCCCCCAAGAGGATGTCTCTTGAGACATATTTCTTTTTCGGAATTCCACTGACTCTAGGCGAAGTCGTCACATAAACTCATAGGGATGATGTATCCCCTTGGCTAATAGACGAACCTTCTTTCTAAGGGTTTTTTTTTGAAAAAATATTTAAAAAAATAAAATAAAATCCCATCATCAAATGAATATAAAATGATAAAAATAAATTAAAATAATAAATGAAAGCAAATAAATAAATAACAACAAATATTGAAAACATTAAAGATCCAAACAAAAAACCCTAAACCTAAGAGGAAAGCTTCTAAAACCTAGGGTTGATTCCCCAGCAGAGTCGCCAGCTGTCGTATTCGGTAAAAAATATAGAGTCGCCACCATTAATTTTTATCCTAGGGAAGGAAACATAACGGATAACCCTAATTTGATAAGAGATTCTAAGTTGTTGACTTGTTTTAGATGAAGGGAAGGTGTTAGGCACCCCTCATCTACCTTGTTTACAATGATACTAGGGTTTAGATTTACAATTCAGGAAATATGGTTTTAATTTTTATTAGGGGAATTCGCCACGATTTTTATTAGGGTTTTAATTTTTACAATTCAAGAAAAAAAAACTATAAAAGAAAACTAAACAGGTAGCAACGTGACCACATGATGGATTATTATGGTTATCATTATACATATTATTATTATTATTATTATGTTTATTATTATTGTTATTATTATTATTATTTCAATGTTTAATCTAAAAGCTAAATAAATGAAAACATCTCTAATTCTTATTAATAGTAACAATTGCATTAAAAAATAAAACCCAGCCTCCAAGGGAGGTGCTTCACTTCTTAAGGTATAGTAAATCAGAAGAAAAAATATAAAGCCACTCACTTGACTTTTCAATATTATATTCCCACTAATAAGCAAAGGACACATGGCAATTTGGTAAGGAAAAAAAGGAAAATAAAAAATAACAATCAAATAGAATGAAAAAGTACCAGTAATGAAATGCAGAAGTAAAATTCCCAATCTCCTTTTTCTCCTTGACGACTTCATCATCCTCTTCATTTACAACAAAAACAAATTTCTCCACCAATTCCTTTCACAGATCTTTGGAGGCTTCTTAATAGTGGTTCACAGTCGTTGCGTACATGGTAGTTCTGGCTGGGGGCGCTCGCGGCGGGCATTAGGATCTAGACGATGGTGTTTGTTATGCTTCTTCCTTTCTCTTTTGCCTGTAAAAATCTTGGTACAAGTTATTTAAAGCATTTATGTTTGTAAGATTGCATTTATGCTTCTTCCAACTCTTTAATCATCATTGCTGACATATGTAAAGTCTTTCGACTGAACGCATCAGCTACCACATTCGCCTTTCCTGGATGATAGTTCAAACTGAAATCATAATCCTTTAACAATTCCAACCATCTTCGTTGCCTCATATTCAACTCTTCTGGTCAAACAGATACTTTAAACTCTTATGGTCACTAAACACTTCAAATCCTTAACTGCCTCGACGCATAAGCAACTACCTTACCACTCTGCATAAGCACACCTCCTAAACCCATATTGGAAGCATCGCAATACACCACAAAAGGCTCTCTTGGATTAGGCAACGTCAAAATCGGGGCCGACGTCAACCTCTTCTTCAATTCTATAAAACTTTCTTCGCACTGAACATCCCATACAAATGCTCTACCTTTACAAGTCAACTTAGTCAACGGAAGTGACAAATTAGAAAACCCTTCGATAAACCTTCTATAATAACCAGCTAATCCCAAGAAGCTTCTAATCTCAGTAGCTGACTTTGGAGTTTCCCATTGCAACACATTATCAACCTTCGATGGATCAACAACAATGCCACTACCTGAAATCACAAGACCAAGAAAACTAACCTCTTTTAACCAAAATTCACACTTGGACAGCTTTGCATACAACTTCCTTTCTTTCAGAATCTGCAATACTACTCTTAAATGTTCAGCATGCTCTTCTTCTGACTTAGAGTAAATAAAAATATCATCAATGAACACCACTACAAACTGATCCAAATAAGTATAAAAGATACGATTCATATATTCCATGAATACTCCCGGCACATTAGTAACACCGAAAGGCATCACCAAATACTCGTATTGTCCATAATGCGTTCTGAAAGCCGTCTTCTGAATATCTTCATCCTTCACTTTATTATGATGGTAACCCGACCTCAAATCAATCTTACTAAACATACGAGCATCCACTAATTTGTCCATTGAGTCATCTATTCTTGGAAGCGGATACTTGTTCTTAATTGTCACCTTGTTCAACTGTCTATAATCAACACAAAGCCTCATGCTCCCATCTTTCTTCTTCACTAACAACACTGGAGCTCCCCACAGTGTACACTTGGTCTTACAACATAAACAACGATTAGAACTCAAAATAACAATACTCGATTGTTAGACAACTAAGACTCGACGACAAGGTCGGACCAACCTTTTGCTCTGATACCAACTTTGTAACACCCCAATTCTACCCCAAGCAAATATGTAAGAGAAATCAAAGTTATGAAATTCAATCATACAAATGAATCGGGACGTCACAAATTCTTCTAACAAATTCATTGCATTCATCATGGATATATAACACTTTTTCAAAACATCGGATGAACTAACAACATAACATCTTTCATTAAATATTCAACAACTATGCAGCGGAATTCTTTAATAACATCTTTAAACAAAACAGCAACTTCGAAACATCTCAGATTTAGTAAATAAACAATTTAAAGTTCAACAACTAAAAATCAGCAATCAAAAATCAGCAAGCGTTCATCCCCCCGAGTGTTACATATCAGAGCAATGACACCGACTCGATCTATTGAAGGTATACAGCCTTCACTCTCGGTTACCTGCATGTTACCAACATAGGGGCAACATTCAAACAGAAGGGGTGAGATATCTAACAATATAATAAAGCGCATGATAATTAATATATAAAATTAGATCAATAATATCACCACTTCTTATCTCATAATCAACAATAATTACAGCATATATACTCTTTCATCAACATCAAATACACTTCATTATTCAATCATAAAATGCGACTAAACACTATGCAAATACATGTGGTACCATTGGAGCAGAACTCCCATCTCAAAAATCTAATCTGCCAATAAATAGAGGCATCAACAAGGCATAGCCTTCATCTCAAAATTTGCCAATCCAGGCCATCTCAACGAGCATAAGCTCCATCTCAAAGAATGCAATGTATGTGACTCAACATGAATGTAATAACACACTCAGTTAACAACATCTCAAAACACATCTCAAAATAACAACATCTCAATCATCTCAAAACGACAACATTTCAGTCATCTCAAACAACAACATCTCAATCATCTCGGAACAACATCTCATAAACATCTCAGAACAATAACATCTCATAAACATCTCAGAATAATTTATTAAACATCATTATTTATCAACATCATTTGTTCATCATAAATTATCAAACACAACTTTAATAATCACGTCTTATTAATAACTCAATTGTATATCAATAATACAGAAAGCCATATTGTTATTCTGCTACTCTACATCATTATAGTCACTAATCCTATTGTCATAATTCTAACAGCAGCCTCTAACATCTCATAATCATCAATCTATCCCAAAAACAGCACAACGGTCATCTACGGGAATTAATTCTAAATCCTAAATTGGTTACTAGAATTACACCTCTTAATCATCATTTTAATCATCTAGAATAAAGTTCATCGTGTTAGCTAATCAACGCTTCGAACGACATCTCAAACAGCATCCTAAAACTCAAGTTACAGCATTTAAAACCGATTCTGTCAAAAGAAATTCGACACTATATGTTGTACCCCAAAAAATTTCCCTCTCATTTCATCAATATTTCTCATCACAAGACTCTTTGAATTCAAGACCAAGCTAGGGTTTGCTCTGCTTAAGACATCTCCTTGCATTGTTGACCTAAATTAGGGTTTGAGTTTGTACAAGGAATTTTGGACTTCTAATGCTCAATATGACTTTCATGCTTCATGTTGGACTTATAAGTTTGCTCATACCAAGTTTCAAGCCTTGAATCAAATTTTTTCCCAGTCAATTGGACAATTGACCTAAAAATTAGCAGTATTAGGGAAAAAGTCAATTGTGGCCAATTTACAGTCAAACCTCATTAATTTTGATCCACATCAACATTATAAGCTCATATGAACCATTTGATCAAGTTTGGACCACAACTCCTCAAGAAATTTGATCAGACCATCAAAAGGGCAGGTCATTTTTAGGGTTTTGACTGCAGAAGGACAATTTCTGACTTTTCACCTAGCCAATAGAAAATTAAGTTCAAGCATGGATTCAAGGACTCAATGGCATCATCGTGACCTATTCACAAGGTTCAAAAGATCTTAATTGCATTGAATTGACAGATGAATTTTCCAATCAACTGATCACAATTTGACTGTACACTGAAAAGTCAAACTTTGAATTTTTGGTCAAAATCAAGTGCCAAGGGTCATTTTTCATCAAGATGTGTCAAAACATGAAACTTGTTCATCAAGAAACCCAGTTTTGCAAATTAGGGTTTAAGATTGAAATTTTTCATAACTTAGAATTTTTCTAAGTTATGAAATTTTCTTATTTTTTCCCAAATTTGCTCAACATTTTAACCATGATGCAATTGGATTCAAACAAAACTTCCAACATTAAAGTTGTAGTCCTCCACAAAATCTACAACTTTTATTCACAAAGTTTTCCCAAAAGAAGCTTGGATCTCAAGTTATGATTTTTGGAATAAGGGTCCATGAAACTTTTAACTTAGTGAAATTTTGCCCTAGTTTAGGAAGGATTTTGACCTATCTTCTTGGCAATTTTTCACCTAGTTCCAATAGGAATATCAAAATTCATTTCAAATATGGATTGTAGAGCATGTTACAATCTTTCCAAAATGTCTAAGAACTCTCCAAAATCATTTGTGGTTAGGGAGAATCGAAGGTTTGAATTTGGCAAAAATTCACTTTGATCCATGGCATATTTCATGATGCTACAAGTTTCAATTTCCATCCAACATTGTTTGTACTTGATTACAGGTCCCTAAACCCTTCCATACTCAATAATTAAATGCAAATCCATTGGTTTGAGGCTTTGTTCTGATCATGGGAGGATTATACAAGAGATTAATCCAAAAATAACAAAAAGGCAACATTGCCATTTTTGTCAAATTTTGCTTTATGTCAAATTGCATCCTTGAGCCTTGAACCAAATCTTGGACAGCAAACAATATCCACAAACATGAGGGGCCAAGATCATAAAGTGCAAGCTGAAAGATAGCCTGTACAGGCCTGTCTTGTACCACTTGTTACTTTTGCTTAAAATACAAGAAAACTTGCCAAAGAGCCATAACTTGCATATCTGATATATCCAACTCTTGCAAGCTTTTGAAACAAGTTTTTGACATTGCCTTGAGCCAGAAACACGAGCCCTCCATCCCTCAAACACTCTTGAACATCAAAACACCAAAAACTTTCAAAACAGGGCACTCCCTGAAGTTTCGCTTCCATCTCACAAGTTACTCGTGCGTTTTGCCCCAAACTTGTTCCAATACATTCCATATAACCTATCCAAGCTATCCCAATCATTGGCCACTGACTGTAACTCCATTTGCAAGCTTCACCATTTCTGTTTTCAGCTTGTGCAGGTTGAGTTCTACAAGCTTGTTCAAGCAAATCCAAAGCAAACTAAGCATTGGAGAAGATCAGAGGAAGTTCAGGCAAGCTCCCAAGCACCTCATGTCTCACCGAAAAGCTCCACATTTCCATACACGAGTTCAACTGAAACAGGTTTTTGTCAACTTCCTATCTCTCTATTTAGGAATCATTAGGCTTAGGTTTGTGAATAAAAAATGTAGTACTCATAGCCCTGAAGTTGTACATATGCTTAGGTTTCATTTAAGTTAATCGTGTTAAGAGAATTTGATTCATGAACTTCCTGAAAAAATTAGGTTAGAAATTAGGGCCAGAGAAATTCTCTATGGTCTTTGAGAGTTAGATTGAGTTCTTTACATGGTTGGAATCGTCTTGAAAAATGCTATTACTTTTGTGTTATGAGTTTTTGCATTAGAGCACGTATGCAGGTTTTCCAGATATCATACAGGCGCGCGTATTTTTGAACGAAGGTTGAAGATGAAGCTGGAAATGGGTTGGGCCTTTGTTTCTTGTTTTTGGCACCCCTCCCCCCTCTTTGCTGACTGCACCCCCTGGCCCATTTGTTTTATATTTTCATATTATTTTCATTTCTTTTTTATTTCTGACTCCATTTTATTTTTTTCCAAATATAAAAAATTACTAAACACATTTTCATAAATTTTCATATTTTATTTTATATTTTTTTATTATTTTTCTAACATGAAAATAATTTTTTAGATAATATACCTTTATTTTATTTAATAAAAACTTGAAAATAATACATAAAAATATTATACCTTTACTTTTTATTATTTATACTTAAATAATATTTTTTTCTAATATATTTTTATTTTGTATATATTTTATTTTATTTTATTGCACATGAATAATATATATATATATATATATATATATATATATATATATATATATATATATATATATATATATATATATATATATATATATATATATATATATATATATATATATATATATATATATATATATATATATATATATATATATATATATATATATATATATATATATATATATATATATATATATATATATATATATATATATATATATATATATATATATATATATATATATATACTTTCTTAAAGAAAACTAGGGTTTTTTACCCTTAATAAAAATAATCTTTTAGTTCTTTTTTTAATACATTAAATAATATATTTTTACATACATAAAAATAAATAAAAACATTTTTTACATATTTATAACATTTTTGCATATTTATATTTAAATTGTTTATTTAAATATTGCTTATTTATTTTATACAAAGAATTCAATTTGGTTGTAATAATCTAGGGTTTTAATTTCTTGCAAAATAATCCCTTATTCTAGTTGTATCCCCCTCCCCATATCAATGTTGTAATAGCTTAGGTTTTATTTTACGCATTTTATGCTTTCAAATATGCCATGTTAGAGATTAGGGTTTGTATGCAAAAATCCAAAATCAAACAAATAGCTTGACTAATACAAAGACAAAAAAGCATGAAAATTGACAACACAATACACACATGCACCCCTAGGGTTTCATCCACTTGTTGCCTTTTAAATGGCCATGTTATGCATGTTGAGTATCTTGGCAAAACAAAAACAAAATAAAATATCATAGTCCCTCGATGACGCTATCTTGGTTGCCTATACAAAATGATCTAGTCCCTCAAAAATTTGCTAAAGATACTTAGCACTATTGCTATCATGGTCCATACGATGACTCGTGCCTGTCCCGTTTAACATCCAAATACAAGGTTATTTACCAAATGCAATGGTAAAACAACATTGTCAAAAGGGTTAAAAATGTGTAGGAAAGATCTTTGAGTAAAATAGGGTAGACAACTCTTAGTTACTTGATCAAAACTTGCTAAAACATCCTTGTTATTTTCAAACACACCTCACAACACAATTTCAAAACATTTCCTAAAACAAACTGTCAAACATTGAAATATCTTTTCAAAAGAAAAACACCTTTGTATATATTCAAACAAGAATCATTACAAAGGTTGCCCAGACAAGGCCTCTTTTTCAAAGCATTTTCAAAAACCACACACAAAGCACCATTTCAAACAATTGAAAAGCAAAAGCAAGTGATCTAAACAAGTAACTAAGAGCCCATGGATAACCATGGATGAAAAGGGTGCTTGCACCTTCCCTTTTCATAATCTACCCCCCGAACCCAAGAAAACATCTCAAAGGTCTTTCTTGTGCTTTTTGACCTTTCCTTTGGATAAAATAAAAAGTCGGTGGCGACTCTTGCTAAACCGAAACATTTGCGAACACAAACGCAAAACCTCAAGTCAGTTCTCCCACCGTATCACAGAGTTGGCGACTCTGCTGGGGAATTTTTTAAAAGTGGAGTGACCTTAGGGTTTAGATCACCTTTACATGCTTATCTTGTTTGCTTTGATTGCTTTACATTTGGTTCTCTTGTTTGGGTTTGAATCCTCCACCCGGATTTTTGGGAAACATTCATAGGTAAATAGCAATACGTTGTGGGTACCGGTAGCTGTTGTACCCTAAAATTTGCCCTCTCATGTTTCCCAAAGTCTTCCCCCTGCATGGTTGATCATAAACTCTTGCCTAAGGAAAAGTAAAATTTTTGAGTGGTGCTTTAAGTACATTTCGATTGGCATTCTGAAAGACCCTTCAATTGGTGTTCTGAAGGAGCCTTTCGATTGGCATTCTGTCAAGCTCTTCGATTTGCATTATGGACAAGCATTTCGATTGGCATTATGTCAAGGCTTTCAATTGGAATTCTGAAAGACCCTTCGATTGGTATTCTGAAGGAGCCTTTCGATTGACATTATGGAAAGTACTTCGATTGGCATTATAACAGTGTCCTTCGATTGGAATTCCAAAAAAGTCCATTTGAAGAAGCATTCAAAGGGTCCATTCGAAGAAGCTTTCTAAAAGCATTCGAAGGAGGCCATCAGCCCATTCGAAAGGGAGCATTCGAAGGAGGCCATCAGCCCATTCGAAAGGGAGCATTCGAAGGCCAGTTACATGTCATTCAAAATTCAAAAAGGGACAAGATCCCATGTGTTTAGCCAACGTTACGAACTCTCATTCATGGCTTTCAAACACATAATCAACGTTACAAATTCTCATTCATGGCTGTCAAACACATAATCAAGGTCATTTAAACCTTTGTCTTCCTGTCCCCTCCACCCCCTCTATATAAAGAGATCACAAGTGTTGCAAGAAAAGGACGAAAATATACAGAAAAAATAGAGAAAAGAAACAGGGAGAACTTGGAGATACGCTGCCAAAAATCATCAGCACTTCCAGGAAGCCATACCCAATCCTTGCACCAGCCATTCCACACTCAGAATCATAGATCAAAGCACTTCTGTTTGGTAAAAAGAAATCTAATCTCAAACTCATTTTGACCTCTGATTGCATATTCACGTTATTACTGTTGTTTGTGAATGATATAATGTGCTACATATAAGCTACAGCGCAGAGATGAGATTGTGCCATTGCTTGGGCACAATCTGAGTTTCTCCTTCGAATCCCAGGATAAAATAAACCCAGACCCAGATTCAGCAGGTGCGAATAGGGAGGAGATTCGAATCAGGGGGGTAAAGTCCCCCCTGGACCTTTAACATGTGTTTCGTTTTTGCAGGAAATATATTCTCAGGATCCTGTTCATAGTTTTGAAGCTCAGCAGCTTAGCTTCGAACTGGACCCGGGACTTCCAGATCGAAGGATGACATATCCAGATCGAACACCCTCAGAGTGCAGCCCCTCATGCACCTTCGATCCAGCCTCTTCACTGGGTCGAAAGACAACCCACACTTCTTTCGATCCAGGCCTCCATAATTATTTTGTTTTTCTTGATTTACTGCCTGATTTCATTTTCGTTTGGACCATTTTATTTGTTTTTTTTAATCAACATAAAAATCATAAAAATAAGTAACTTAGAATTAGGATTTAATTTAGTTAATTATTTTAACTTATTTTCTCCAATTTTAAAATCAGTAGACTTAGGATTTATTTAAATTCAATCCTTTTCATAAACAAAAAAATGCAAAAAATATTAAGTATGTTTTGAAGTTAATTTTAATCAGTTTTTTTTAATTAATTAAATTTGACTTAATTGAACATTTAGCATTTTCCCAAAAATAAAATAAAACAACAAAAGTTCTTATTCTTAGGATTTTTCAGATTCACGCTGTTGTACCCCAAAATTTGCCCTCCCATATTCCTCAAGATATGTCAAGAATCTTCAAATTGCTCAAAATGGCTCAAGGGTTGTACAGTCAAATCACCTCCTAAGGCAGTCAATTCAAAATTAGGGTTTTGGTTATTTCAAGGAATTTGTGGTTTTCAATGGTTCAATCAAGTCTCATAGGCCTATATACATTCTCAAGCATCTACATGTCAAGTTTCAAGACTCCCGGTGCCAATTTGCACAATCAAAAGCTCCATTTGATCTACAGTCAACTGCAAGGGCAAAATGGTCATTTTGCAGTCAAAAGTCAGAATTCTTGGTCAACATCTTATTTTGAGTTCACAATCATCATTTGATCAAGTCTTGATCATGATCGCACAAGAATAGCTCAAAAATCATCAAGATGCAAAAGTTACTATTTTTGGACAGTAGAAAAGTCAACTGTACTTTGACAAGGGCATAACTCTTTCATGGTTTGTTAGAAAAATCCCATCCAAATCTCATTTTAAAGAGGATGCAATTTCCTACAATCCATCTTCACACTCAAAGATCAAGAAATGCTCTCACAAGAAGTTATAAATTTTTACATTATAGGTCAATTTCAAAAGTCCACAAAAGTACACTTTGAGTCAAAGGCCATAACTTGAGATTGGTAAATCCAAATGACATGGGACCAAAAGTATTGGTTAGAGGACTTCAAGGGTTTTCCAAAATGTCCTAGAACATGGTCATATGATCAAAATTGAGCAAGTTGTGCATTGGAGAAGTTGGGAAATTTTCATGAATTTGTAAAAGTCAACTTTGCTCAAAATACCTTCTTTTTGCTAATGGGCCTCAAATATCTTCTTAAAACTTCACCCATGACCTATGCACGACCCACCAAGATGAATTGGATTTATTTTCTTATTTTTATTGATTAATTGGATTTTTAATATATATTAATTCATTTAATTAATTTAAATCATAAGAAAATACAAGATTTGGTTTTTAAATCAATTTGTGAACCAAATATGATCCAAATATGCTGACCAATTCATGCACAGGCTAAAAGATACAAAAAATCCAATTTTGGCAACTTGTTCAATCATGGAAAATCAAGGATATTTGATTTATCAATCAAGGATTCAATCATCAATGCACATGGATATTGGCCCAGCTCTTGACCTAATTTGATTGTCTTATACATAAGCAAGCCAACCATACCCTAATACACGATTGAAAGGCTACAGAAACGACCATACAATTTCAAGAATTTTCAAGAAAACTCAAAACTGGTTCTTGCATTCTAGGTCAATTCAAGGCGTTTTGTCCATCCAAATACATTGCAGGAAGCACTAGGATTGATTTGCAATCAAATTCAAGCATCAAAGCTCAAGGAATCGCTACATACCATCTCACGGTTTGCCTTTAGAATTCAAAATTGTATCTCTTGATTCATGCGCATTTAACATGTTTTTGTGACTGATTTGCATTGCTAGAGACCATACAAAGCTAATGGAATGATTGAATTGAACCATAGTGCCCTGTATCGAGATATGCCATGATTGAATTTCTAGGGTTTTCAAGCTTTAAAATAGGGCTTTCCAAACCAGGAAAAATTGGAACCAATGAGGTACATGGTTGAATTCGTGAGGCCAAGACGATGGGAACCCATACCTCGCGAAATATTTATATTTGCTATATTTCTATTCGCTATTTTTCCTTGCAGGAGGTAGTGGAGGTTAAAAACCCCCGCTATTTGATTTTGTTTACACATAACAAAGTTTGAAGATGATGAGGTGTTGGCATCTGATTCGTGTGTTTGAAAAAGCGCGCGTTATTTTTTTTTGTTTACAGCATATTGTTTGTTTTTTGTATATAATATTCTCTATCTATCCATTTAACAAAAGCGCGTTACAGTTCAGTTTGTAAAGGCATTGAAGCATAGTTCATTGGGACCTGGGTTCGAATCCCAGGTCCCCCAAAACATTTGTGTTATTTTGTTTCAGGCAATTCTATGTAGCACTCCAAGCAGGGCCCATCATACGCCCTCAGCCAGATGTTGTCCAAGTGGCCTCAGACCTGATCCAAGGGTCTAGATGGAAGGACTATCATGGTCCTTAGTCAACAAGCGTGTGGATAATTCAGAAAGTCAACGAGGCTGGAATTGTTAATGGGCTTCAGAATTGCTCTTGTCACTCCAGAATTAAGCCCAGCACCCCCCTTTCAAGTTTATTTCTTTTCCTTTCTTTTTTATCTTTTCTTTCATTTAATTATTTTTATAATTATTATTTATATCACTAACAAATTAATATTTTTATAATAAATTCAGAAAACAGAAAATATAATATTTTTATTTATTAAATTTAATTAGTTTATTTTGCAAATAAATAAATAATTAATTAATTTAGTTTTAATTAGGTTAATTTTAACTTTTTTTGCAAAACGATGAACATAGAAAACAATCCAATGATATTGAGCTCCTTAGAACCCGGTTACTATTCATAGGACAGGTTTTGAGCCAACTAAACTCAAGAGGGTACTTACCTGTGAAACTCCATGCCAGCCTGAAATTTAAGGGCTATTGTGTGACTTGTGTGCTTTCAAACTTGAAATACTTGCACATTCTTGTTATCTGACAACATGGTTTCCTTGCAGGTTTTGTTTACAATCCTTATCTAATATTTTGGATTTATTGCAGGGCTTACTTACATCACCTCACACTTTTGCTTAAACGCATAGCATACACATCATAACATCATACCTTAACATTTCCTTAACCATTTCAAGGATCTCAAGGGTCTGTGATGCAGGTTATGGTAAATCAGATGTCCAGCAAGGGGCAAAGGGGATTTATTTTCCTCTAGCCAAGGTTGTTTAGAAATCAAAACACGATAACTTGAGTCAGGGGCTATGACCCACTCGATATGGTGAGCTTGACTCTTGAAGAAGGACTCTCAGCAACATGAAGTTCCTTCAATCAAGCTAGCAGATTCAGATTCTAACAATTTCTTGTTTACCCCGCGAGATCCTTGAAAACATTGCATACATATATCATACATAACATTGCATAACAGGTCTCCCAGTACAGGTCTCTTATCTTCTTCGTCGTTTATTTCAGCAATCATCATGTCTACTGAACCTTCCACTGAGCAAGCTATCAAGGCCCTCCAGGCCCAGAATGCCCAATTTCAAGAGTTGGTCAAGAGCCTAGCTAAGGGTCAGCAGGACCTGAAGACCCTGATTCTGAAAGAGAGGAAGAAGAAGAAAAAGAGGACCATCATGTTCAATACTGGACGCAGGTTTGGAAACGGGATGCAGAATGAAGTTGATCTGACCACCCCATCTGGAGGGAATGACAGTCCACAAGAAAGGAGGGCTCCTAGCCCTGAAGTCTCCGACAACGAGATGGACTATGATGAAGAACAGTATCCACCTGCTGAGGATAAGTACAAACAGCTGGAAGACCGTTTGAACGCTATGGAGATACAGAAGGTGCCCGGTCTGGACTTCGGAGATCTAGGTCTATCCTCTGGGGTGGTGATTCCCCATAAACTCAAGGCACCTGCCTTTGCTAAGTACGACGGAGCTTCCTATCCAAAGCTACACCTCCAGTCATATGTGAGGAAGATTCAACCCTATACTGCTGATAGAAATCTCAGGGTTCATTTCTTTCAAGATAGTCTGTCAGGGACTCAACTTGAATGGTTCTGTCAACTGGAAGAGCTAACATCCGCAACTGGGAGGACCTTGCTGCTCCTTTTTACAAGCAATATCAGTATAATTCCGACCTTGCTCCCACACGTACTCAGCTTCAGGGTATGTCTATGGTTACAGGCGAAGGCTTTAAGGACTACGCTCAGAAGTGGAGAGATCTTGCTGGAAGAGTCCAACCCCCTCTGTCTGATAGGGAGTTGGTGGATATGTTTCTTGGGACTTTGTCTGGTCCCTATTTCAAACACTTGATCGGAAGCTCTTCAGCCGGGTTCACCGAGCTAATACTGACCGGTAAAAGGGTCGAAGCTGGCATCAAAAGTGGGAAGATTCAAGAAGCTACACCTTCTGATGCTCAAAAAAAGCCCTACAGTGGGAAGAAAGAGTCCAATGCTGTGTATGGTGAAAAGGGTCGTCATGACCAATACGTAGGAGAAATCTTGATCTCTAATCCTATGCCTGCTCAACAAAGACAGGGGCATCGGCGTAAGGAGGTCATGCCTAAAAGACAATTCACTAGGATCAACATGTCACTGGGTCAAGCTTTACAACACATGTTGAAGGCAAAGCTGATTATGTTAAAGCCTTCTCTCCGGAACCCAAATACTTTCGCTCCTACCTATCATCCCAATGAAAGGTGTGCATACCATTCTGACAGTCCGGGACATGACACAAACAACTGTTGGGCTCTGAAGAACAAGGTCCAAGACATGATTGATGCCAAGGAGATCAAGTTTTACCCTCCTGAGACTCCAAACATAATCACTGCTCCTATGACGAATCATTGAAAGCTTTTGTTCATTTGAATTTTCAAGTTGTAATCTCTTTGTTATTCAAACAATTATCTATTAATGCCAAACTTTGTTTCATTAATGCATTGCATATGTTTGTCTTGATTTGATCCAATCATTTTAATTTAAACTATGCTTTTTTACTCATTCAACTCTTGCTAAAGTTACAAGCCTTTAGAGGGAGGATGACGAAACAATGCCACAATCTCATACAGTATGCTTTTGGACAGACCTTGCTGACGATGTACAGGCGTTTCTTTCAAATCCTAAACACTGGAGTTATAAGGAAGATAATCCCTAGTCAACCCCTTCGAGCCAAAGAAGTAGGAGTTTTCTGTTTTAAACACAAATTGAAACCTTTAATTTAAACCTGGGGCAGGGTAGTCTCTCAGTTAATTCAAAAAGATGCGCATTGAAGTCGCAAAACTCTCAGTTCATAATACAACGAACGACATCAAAAGCATTCCTCTGGAATTAAAAGACAGTGGTGGTTCCTTATCTCATAGGCAGTCAATCTCTCAAAAAAGAAAAGCCCACTGAGCCAAAACCTATAAAGGAGGCTTAAGAAAGCTGGGGCATCCTGCTGACTATAATCTCGAAAACAGAAACAGTCAGGCAAAAGTTAGGGATAACAAATCAAAAGAACGAGGTCGCTACAAATCCTCAACAACATGAAAACTGTTGCAAAAATGATGACTGCCTTCCAAAATTCAACGTGTGTGAACCATCACCAAAAACGTCGTTCCAGACTCATTTGGAGCTCAAATGCACAATTAACTGAGTTCAGGATTGAAGAACATCCCGAAGAGCGGGTGGGTACAAATATACTTTGAGCCTTTATCCTTTGTTTCCTAAACCGTGAACCAAGCCACGTTACAACCCTTCGAAATTCCTAACTGAAGCATGGGTTAGTTCAAAAGCATACTGTTACAAAAGGTATCCTGACTCCTGTAAGGCTTTGCCCTAAATCTTGTGTTGAATTTGTCTTATAAAGAGTTTTCTGCTAAAAAACGCATTTTTCAAAACTTCAATACAAACATAAACTTTGCATTACTTGAATATCATTGTTTGCATTTGGCTATTTGTTTGACAGCGGAGAAATTCACACAACGAATATCCGATGAACGAAAGCCCTCTCAGTGAACAAAATCACTTCAAAAAGGATGACACTTCCATTGACAAATCTCCTATCAACAAGGGGGCATGACATGTCACTATCCAGCACACCTGGGGCAATCCAGTCAAGATTCCAGGAAATCTCTGAAGAAGTGCAGAGTAACCAGGGGCAAGTCTCCATCTCTGTCACTTGGGGCATTGAACATCAATCTCAGTGAATAGTTACGTACAATTAAACATTTCCGGGCAGTGCCACAAACACTTGCTACTAGGGGCAATGACAAGTCTCCCCCAAAATCCTTCTCATAGGATGACTCCCAGCAAGGGTTTAATCTCTGAAAACCTTTCCCCAGCTGAATCAACCTCAAGAATCCTCGAGGACTTCCCCCAACGAAGATATCACCTCTCTAGCGGACTGACGACAGGGTTTATTTCCCCAACAACGCCAGGATTCCCCAGCTTGGGTTTGCCTCTCTGACTACTATAAATCAAAGGACCACAACTCCTCTTCCCCAGTAGACTACTCTACAATCCCCAGCAAGTTACTGCGAAACCTGGACACGACCAGATATCAGTTCAACTTCGACTCCCCAGTAGAGCAATGGACGACTAAGACTCCTAAACTCTTTTCCCAAGCAGAAATAAACATACTCCCCACAGAGTTTTCAATATCCCCCAGCGGAGTTCTCCTCAAACAACAAAGCAGGGATCCTCGGTGGAAACATCTTGAGCAAAGTCCAAGACAAAATTACACTTCAACATTCATAACATATACATACAAAATACATATGACACAAATCTCATTTTATTTTGAGAACATCCTTTCACAATGCATACATCATGACAATGCATACATCATGACATTGCATACAACTAACTCTTTACCTTTTCAGGAAAGATCAATCAACAGGCAAAGATCATCATCTTCTGAGATTCCTTCCAGAAACGGTTCAGATGCGACCCAAATATGGCTGACATTCTGATACTTATTCCAGATTCCTTCTAGAGACAGTTCATATGCGACCCAAATATGGCTGACATTCTGATACTTATTCCAGATTCCTTCTAGAGACAGTTCAGATGCGACCCCGATATGGCTGACATTCTGATACTTATTTCAGATTCCTTCTAGAGACAGTTTAGATGCGACCCAGATATGGCTGACATTCTGATACTTATTCCAGATTCCTTCTAGAGACAGTTCAGATGCGACCTAGATATGGCTGACATTCTGATACTTATTCCAGATTCCTTCTAGAGACAGTTCAGATGCGACCCAGATATGGCTGACATTCTGATACTTATTCCAGAGTCCTTCTAGAGACAGTCCATATACGATCCAAATTCGGATGTCATTATGTCACTCATTCAAATTACAGTCCAGATACGATCCAGATTCGGATGTCATTCTGTCACTCATTCAAATTATAGTCCAGATACGATCCAGATTCGGATGTCATTATGTCACTCATTCAAATTACAGTCCAGATACGATCCAGATTCGGATGTCATTCTGTCACTCATTCAAATTACAGTCCAGATACGATCCAGATTCAGATGTCATTCTGTCACTCATTTCAAATTACAGTCCAGATACGATCCAGATTCGGATGTCATTCTGTCACTCATTCAAATACATTTCAGATACGCTCCAGATGCAGACGCAATTCTGACAATCATCCAGACTCAACTCCATTCTCCAGCAGCTCCGGGATTTATTTCCCCAGCTAAAACATCACATTTCCATACATCATGATACATGCATATACGCATCATACCATACAATCTCATTTATGTTGAGAACATCATTGCTTGATCCATATCATGCATTGCATATGACTGACCTTTACCTTTCAGGAAAGATCCAGTTAAGTTCTCAGCTATGTCCAAGACCTCCTCTGGTTCAGTTAAATCGATTCCTAAAGATTTTTCTGATGCCGATCCAGTTGAAGTTATTCCAAGACCTCCTCTGGTTCAGTTAAATCGATTCCTAAAGATTTTTTTGATGCCGATCCAGTTGAAGTTATTCCAAGACCTCCTCTGGTTCAGTTAAATCGATTCCTAAAGATTTTTCTGATGCCGATCCAGTTGAAGTTATTTCAAGACCTCCTCTGGTTCAGTTAAATCGATTCCTAAAGATTTTTCTGATGCCGATCCAGTTGAAGTTATTCCAAGACCTCCTCTGGTTCAGTTAAATCGATTCCTAAAGATTTTTCTGATGCCGATCCAGTTGAAGTTATTCCAAAACCTCCTCTGGTTCAGTTAAATCGATTCCTAAAGATTTTTCTGATGCCGATCCAGTTGAAGTTATTCCAAAACCTTCTCAAGTCCCAGTTTAATACTTGTAACAAGCCAGGAAAATATCTGTGGACGACTGATTGTAGATTAACACCTGTAACAAGCCAGGAAAATCATCTACATTGAAGATTAACACCTGTAGCAAGCCAGGAAAAATATCTGTGGACGACTGATTATAGATTAACACCTGTAACAAGCCAGGAAAATCATCTACATTGAAGATTAACACCTGTAATAAGCCAGGAAAATCATCTACATGAAGAGATTGAAGGTTAATACCTGTAACAAGCCAGGAAAACTATCTTTCTTTCTCAAGTCAGCGATTAATACTTGGAACCAGACAGGACAATTTCTATAACCTCAACGGTATACTCCCGGTGAGCACGAGTCAGTTCCTAAATCTCAAACCAAGTTAGACTTCCCCAGTGGAATCTTCTACAACAACAGGTATGCAAGTTCTCGCTAAGGAATCTCTTATGCGATCGACACTCCTGTAGATGGCATCTATAAGCCTATCCTCCTACCAACAATCTCCAAATGGCATCTATAAGCCCATTCCTGACATCACAATGCTGATACTACACCATGCGAGTGCAAATTTCTGGGCACTCTAGTGTTCAATCATCTTCCACCTTCGAATCACGAAAGGCACGCAAACCAATCTACATCCTCAGGTTTAAGAAGATTGAACAGGGGCAACTGTTGTACCCCAAAATTTGCTCTCTCGTGTTTCCAAAAGTCTTCCCCCTGCATGGTTGATCACAAACTCTTACCTAAGGAAAAGGAAAATTTTTGAGTGGTGCTTTAAGTACATTTCGATTGGCATTCTGAAAGACCCTTCGATTGGTGTTCTGAAGGAGCCTTTCGATTGGCATTCTGTCAAGCTCTTCGATTGGCATTATGGACAAGCATTTCGATTGGCATTATGTCAAGGCTTTCGATTGGCATTCTGAAAGACCCTTCGATTGGTATTCTGAAGGAGCCTTTTGATTGGCATTATGGACAAATACTTCGATTGGCATTATAACAGTGTCCTTCGATTGGAATTCCAAAAAAGTCCATTCGAAGAAGCATTCAAAGGGTCCATTCGAAGAAGCTTTCGAAAAGCATTCGAAGGAGGCCATCAGCCTGTTCGAAAGGGAGCATTCAAAGGAGGCCATCAGCCCATTCGAAAGGGAGCATTCGAAGGCCAGTTACATGTCATTCAAAATTCAAAAAGGGACAAGATCCCATGTGTTTAGCTAACGTTACGAACTCTCATTCATGGCTTTCAAACACATAATCAACGTTACAAATTCTCATTCATGGCTGTCAAACACATAATCAAGGTCATTTAAACCATTGTCTTCCTGTCCCCTCCACCCCCTTTATATAAAGAGATCATAAGTGTTGCAAGAAAAGGACGAAAATATACAGAAAAAATAGAGAAAAGAAACAGGGAGAACTTGGAGATACGCTGCCAAAAATCATCAGCACTTCCAGGAAGCCATACCCAATCCTTGCACTAGCCATTCCACACTCAGAATCATAGATCAAAGCACTTCTGTTTGGTAAAAAGAAATCTAATCTTAAACTCATTTCGATCTCTGATTGCATATTCACGTTATTACTGTTGTTTGTGAATGATTTAATGTGCTACATATAAGCTACAGTGCAGAGATGAGATTGTGCCATTGCTTGGGCACAATCTGAGTTTCTCCTTCGAATCCCAGGATAAAATAAACCCAGACCCATATTCAGCAGGTGCAAATAGGGAGGATATTCGAATCAGGGGGGTAAAGTCCCCCCTGGACCTTTAACATGTGTTTCGTTTTTGCAGGAAATATATTCTCAAGATCCTGTTCAGAGTTTCGAAGCTCAGCAGCTTAGCTTCTAACTGGACCCAGGACTTCCAGATCAAAGGATGACATATCCAGATCGAACATCCTCAGAGTGCAGCCCCTCATACACCTTCAATCCAGCCTCTTCACCGGGTCGAAAGACAGCCCACACTTCTTTCGATCCAGGCCTCCAGAATTATTTTGTTTTTCTTGATTTACTGCCTGATTTCATTTTCGTTTGGACCATTTTATTTGTTTTTTTTAATCAACATAAAAATAATAAAAATAAGTAACTTAGAATTAGGATTTAATTTAGTTAATTATTTTAACTTATTTTCTCCAATTTTAAAATCAGTAGACTTAGGATTTATTTAAATTCAATCCTTTTCATAAACAAAAAAATGCAAAAAATATTAAGTATGTTTTGAAGTTAATTTTAATCAGTTTTTTTTAATTAATTAAATTTTACTTAATTGAACATTTAGAATTTTCCCAAAAATAAAATAAAACAACAAAAGTTCTTATTCTTAGGATTTTTCAGATTCACACGCGTTTATTTTATTGTAACTGCTTACTGGTTTGTGGTAGCTTAAATTAAGACTTTTACTTTACTGCTTTTATTCCCCCAATTTTTGGACATGTAAATAATCCCCTGAAGCCTTGTAATAGCGTAGGATTTACAATTCCCGCACTTTAAATTCCTATACATATTAACTGTTTAGATGTATGCTAACTAGGCTATGCATGACAAGATTAACTCTTAACTTAAAATCAACAGTAGCTCACCATGACATGCAAAGATAATATAATTGAAAATTGACACACTCGCACATGCCACTCCTAGGGTACACCTCACTTGGTTACCTCGAACGTGGTCATTGAGTATAGGATGTTTTAGAGGTCGCCCTCCTGTCCAAAGATCAAAGTTGCCTCGAAATGGTCGCCTCGATAAAAACGATCTAGGACATTAGGGTTACCACTAAGGCGTCCTAACATTGCTTTAGTGACCACACGTCCCTTAAATCGAATTGACCCGAAAACTCCAACGACGGTGCTACCTACTCCTCAATAGTGGGATGGCACTGCCTAAAGGACATTTGCACAATTTAATTCCTTTTTGAGTAGGTAGAGGTTCTTAAGTACTTGCTCCTTTTAAAAAACAAAACAAAACTTTTCGCACTTACACTCTCTTCAAAAACAAAACTCTTTTCAAAACCCACAAACACAAAGAAAAGCAAACTTTTGAAAACATAGTGAGCAAGTACCTAAGAGCCCGTGGATAACCACAGATAGAAAGGGTGCTAACACCTTCCCTTTCTATAATCTACCTCCCGAACCCGAGAAACATCTCGAAAAGAAATTTTTCTGTGCTTTTGTCCTTTCCTTGTTGGATAAAATAAAAGACGATGGCGACTCTTGCTTACCGCGACATTTTTGCGAAAACAAACGCAAACGCGAACCAGCATTCCAAAACAGTCAGTTCTCATTCCCACCGATCATAGTAGCCTTTGAGTCAATCAAAGAGAATACGAGGCCGCTGAGTGATGAAGCACTAATGGACTTTTAGAACCTTTACTTGACCATCTTGGCCTTTTTAGGGGTAGTGAGATGACCGGCTTTGGTGCAGTCCGAAGTTGGTTGATACTCGATACTACACTCATTGAGGATTGTTTTCTTGGAATATTTTGGTCGCTAGTAAAGTGGCTAAACTGAAACAATGAACACAGAAAATAATCCAGTGATATTGAGCTCCTTAGAATCCGGTTTTTATTTATATGACAGGTTGAGCCAACTAAACTTCAAGAGGGTACTTACCTTTGAAACCCCATGTAAGCCTGAAACTAGGATCTTGTGTGATTTGCTTGTACATATACTTGTGCATACATCATGAACATCATGAAACATCATATGCATCCACTAACCATTTCAAGGTTTTGGATTTTCATCTTTGTTCCTGTTTTGTAGGTAATGGAATCACTTCGCAGGAAAACAATTCAGGTCAACCTTGTGAGAATTCCTCCTCTACTCAAGGAGCTTGTTTCCAAGATTCCAGAGAATTCTCCCTTCATTGAAAGACATGGTAGACTTCTCAACTTGGTCAATTCCAATATTGAAGAAGACATGGTGAAAGTTCTCCTCCAGTTCTTTGACCCCCTACACCATTGTTTTACATTTCCTGATTACCAACTAGTACCTACTTTGGAGGAATTTTCTCAACTCCTGAGGATTCCTATTCTCTATCAACTACCCTACAACGGTACGGAAAGAGAGCCAAAGCCTGAAGATGTTGCTCAAGCCTTACACTTGTAACCATCTGATATCAAAGGTCATTGGGAAACCAGAAGTGGTGTCAAGGGTTTCTTGGCAAAGTTTCTGTTTGAGAAGGCACAAGAATGACGGAATTCTCTAGATTTGCAAGCTTTTGAGGAGATTGTAGCACTTCTCATCTATGGGTTGGTCTTGTTCCCAAACCCTGACCAGCTTATAGATGCAAATGCCGTCAAGATTTTCATATCTCGGAATCCTGTGCCTACATTGCTTGGGGACATCCTACACTCATTTCATACACGAACAATGAGGAAAAGAGGTGTTCTCATGTGTTGTACTCCTCTTATAGCAAGGTGGTTTATTTCTCACCTTCCCCAGTCAGTCTTGAAGAATGAACAAGGCTTGAGGTGGTCACAACGGTTGATGACCCTTACACATTCTGATGTTCATTGGTGTTCTCGTTCCAGAGAAAATGTCATCATCATTGATCGTTATGGAGAATTCCCTAATGTCCCATTACTTGGCATTAGGGGAGGCATTACCTACAACCCCTGTTTGGCTCTGAGACAATTTGGGTATGCCCGAAGGGATGGCCCTCATGACATGCTGATTTCGGACTTGGATTTTGACTTCGACAACGACGCTTAAGGACTTTGATAAAGGTTTATCCGAGCTTGGAGGATGCCCAACAAAGTGGACAGTAAGACACTGGGATACAAGAATTCCATCCCCCTTGAGCCTTACCTCAAGTGGGTACGAACCCGCGCCCAGAGTCTTATGATGCCTTACCCCTACATTCTCCCTGTGATCAAAGAGCCTGTTATGGAAGGAGAGGTTCCATACACCCTCCTACATCCTGACATGCCAACATCATTGGAAGATTTGCAAAAGAGTTAGATACAGCTCAAGGAAGAACGGAGCACTTTTGAAGCCAGCTTCTACGCCAGTGAGAAGAAGGTTTTGGAACTTACTCGTCGACTCCACGAAGAGCAGACTCTCAACACCTACATTGCGCCAAAGAGGATGCACAACGTCTTTTTACATTAGAATTTTGTATTTATTTTGCCCATGGGGCACTTATGTACTAACAAATTCTTCTTATTAATATGACGTGTGTTCTTTTTGTTTACAACAACTTTGAATTTCTGAATCCTTGAATGCATTACACGAATACATATCATTCATCATATGCATAAACAGGTCTTCACACCAGGTTTCCTTATCTCTCTGCTGTTTATTTCAGCAAGATGGATATAGAGCAGACGGTCAAAGATCTACAAGCACAAAATTCGCAGTTCCAACAACTCCTCATGACCTTGGCAAAGGGTCAAGTGGACCTTAAAGCACTATTAGAGAAGGAAAAGGAAAAGGAAAAGGAGAAAAAGAAAAAGAAAAAGAAAAGGGCTGGTGTGGCCACTCTGGGTAGAAGATTTGAGAACCAAGCTAGAAGGGTCCTGGATTTCCCCTCAACATCTGATGAAGGGGTAGGTAAAGGAAAGGGAGTTGCAGTACCATCTGAGTCTGAGGCTGAAGAAGAAGAAGAAGAAGAGGATGAAGATTATTCTGAGCAGCAGTACCCTCCTGCAGACGACAAGTACAAGAATCTGGAAGAGCGTCTAGCAGCCATGGAGGTGCAAAGAGTTCCTGGGTTGGACTTCGAAGAGCTAGGGTTGGTTGTTGGGATTGTGATTCCCCCTAAATTCAAGGTGCCTACATTTTCTAAATACGACGGTTTATCTTTCCCGAAGATGCACCTACGGTCTTATGTCAGAAAGATCTAACCTCATTCTTCTGATAAGGATTTGTGGGTCCACTTTTTTCAAGATAGTCTTTCGGGTACGCAATTGGACTGGTTCTACCAGCTTGAGAGGACTGGCGTACATAATTGGGAGGACCTAGCTGATGCCTTCTACAGACAATATCAGTATAACATAGACTTAGCACCTACTCGTACTCAACTATAGAGTATGGGTATGGTCTCTAATGAAGGCTTTAAGGAGTATGCCCAGAAGTGGAGGGACTTAGCTGGAAGGGTGCAGCCACCATTGTCGGAAAGAGAGCTGGTTGATATGTTTTTGGGGACGCTATCTGGTCCATTCTTTAATCACCTGATAGGGAGTTCATCGGCGGGGTTCACTGAATTAATTCTAACTGGTGAAAGAGTCGAAGCTGGCATCAAGAGCGGTAAAATTCAAAAAGATACATCTGCTTCTGCTGCCGTCAAAAAACCTTTTCCAGCCAAGAAAGAGGTGTCAACTGTTTACTCTCAAAAAGTTCGAGGAAGAGTAGAGTGCCGGCCAACGGTGGGGGCTGTAATGATCCAAAAGACTGCAGCTGATCAGCCTAGAAATGATCAACCTCGAACCAACCAACAAAGAGGGGGAAGGCCTGCTAGGCAATTCACTAAAATAAACATGACGCCTGCCCAGGTTCTCCCCCATCTCTTGAAGCTAAACCTTACAACCTTGAGAGATCCGCCACAAAATCCAAATAAGACTTCTCCTTTTTACCATGCCAATGCTAAATGTGCTTATCATTCCGACGGCATAGGGCATGACACCAACAACTACTGGGCCCTCAAAAACAAGATCCAGGATTTAATAGATGCCAAGGAGGTGGAATTCGACGCGCCCGAAAAGCCGAATGTGATTTCAGCCCCAATGCCAAAGCATGGTCACAATACCCATGCTATCGAAGAGGATCTATATGTTGCTTCTGTTGATGACTTAATGACCCCTTTACCAATAATCAAGATGAATCTGTTGAAAGTCAGGATTTTCCCAGGCTGTGAAAAAGATTGTTACCATTGTTCGTCCCTACAATCTGACTGTCCGTTATTTAAGTTAGGTGTCTAACGCCTAATGGATAATCAAGAGATCCTCTTTGAGAAAACTCATGTTACTCCTGTTACTCCAATCAACGATGTTGCTATAATTACAATTTTCGACAATCTTTCCAAGGTCTCCAAAAGACCTGTTAAGACTACACCCAATCCAAAGATTGTACCGCTGAAGATTACTATGCTGGGGCATATCCCATACAAGTCCAATAAGACAATATCGTGGAATTATGGAGGAGAGATCTTCTACCACGGTGTTAAGCAGATTGAATCAGTGGAAGAGAATTCCGATGAAGAAACTCCTGACATAGGAAATATTGCAGGGACAAGTAAGATCACTCGTAGCGGAAGAATCTTCTCTCCGGAGATTGCTCCTCCAAGGGCAATCTTCGGACCCTCAAGTGCTCCTGTGCCAGTCAAGATATCTGTGCGAAGTCCAGTGATTGAAGAAATTGTTACTCCTAAAGTTGTACCCTTTGTTGTTACTGCTGATAAAGGTAAGGGGATCCAAGAAGCGCCCGTCAGGATGAGGGCTCGGCCTTTGGTCATCCCCGAGACCACCCAAAAGGAAATGGAGGAAATTCTAAAAATAATTAAGAAAAGCGACTATGATGTCGTAGAACAACTGGGGGAAACCCCTTCAAAAATCTCTATGCTGGCCCTATTGCTCTGTTCCGAGGCTCATGCCAAAGCCTTGATCAAATTCCTGTAGACGGCGCACGTGCCTCAAGAAACTTCTGCGGATCAGTTTCAAAAGTGTGTAGCTAGCCTTACAGCCGATAATGGTATTGGCTTCTCTGATCCCGATCTAACATCTAAGGGAAGAAAGCATAATGATGCGCTGCATGTCTCGGTGGAGTGCAGAGGGACCACACTTGCTCACATTCTGGTTGATACTGGGCCGTCTTTAAATGTCCTACCAAAGAAAGCATTGGACAGATTGGACTGTGAAGGTTTGACCTTAAAGCCCAGTAATATCATTGTTAGAGCCTCCGGCGGTTCTAAGAGGATGGTCCACGGAGAGGTGGACATCGCAATTAAGGTGGGAACAGAAATTTTCAAATCTACTTTTTATGTGATGGACATCCGTCCTTCATATTCATGCTTGTTAGGAAGACCATGGATCCACAATGCTGGGGAAGTCACTTCTTCTCTACACCAAATGCTCAAATACCTAGTCCAGGGTAAAATCATAACAGTTCATGGTGAGGAGGAGTATATGATAAGCCACCTTAACTCTTTCCGCTATGTGGAGTTAAATGGCGAATTTATAGAAACCCCTTTCCAACACTTTGAAGAGGTTTCTTCTGAAGTTGCGGCAGCTAAGACAATAACTTCTGTACCTATCATTACCAAGCCTATGTCCCGGATATCATCCCTTAAAGATGTGAAGGCTGTGATCGAGGAATGAGGAAGTACAGTATGGGGTCAGCTACCAAATTTTCCTTTCAAGGCAGATAAGTTCGGTTTGGGTTTCACTACTGCTAGTCAGAAGGTTGTGCGTCACTCCCGGGCTGGAGGACCACCATTAAAGATCACTCATCACAGAGTTCATGCTTTGGAAGATGTTGAAGATGAGAGCAATTTTGAAGATTGGATTTTCCCGACCATTTAAGGAGGACTGAACAACTGGGAGGCGAAAGATTTTGTTCCCATTACTTTCATAAATCAGTAATTTATCTTTTGAACATTTATGTTGGTCTGTAATAATTATTAACAATTCGTACACTCTTTTTGCCTTGTGCCTTACCCGGGGCATATAGGTCCATTTGTAAGGGTTTTGATTCTTCATTTTCATATGCAATTTTTAATGAATCATGAACGTTTTCATATATAAACTTTTGTGTTCATTTTATTTCTTTTTACATTTTATTTTGTTTAAAGATGGCTATCCCTTACACACACCCACACTCATAAAATGCAGGTACCCATTCACTCCGGATTCCATGGGTAACAATTTTGATATGGCCTTCAGTGACTCTAAAGATCTGGTCAATCATGCCGAATACGAAGGTGATGAAGACTGTGAAGTACCTGGAGAGTTGGCTAGACTTCTACAACAAGAAGAAAGGGCTATTCTGCCCCATGAAGAGCTGTTAGAGACTATCAACATGGGTACTGCCGAAGACAAAAAAGAGGTCAAAGTGGGTGCCAACCTAAAGCCAAATGTCAAAGAGCGCCTAGTTCAACTGTTGAATGAATATGTTGAGATCTTCGCCTGGTCCTATGAAGACATGTCGGGACTCGATACAGATATTGTGGTTCACTGTCTCCCTACAAGAGAAGACTGTCCACCAATTAAACAGAAAGTCTGCCGAATGAGGCCCAATATGTCTGAAAATATCAAAGCCGAAGTGATGAAGCAATTCAATGCAGGGTTCCTTGTTGTTACTTCTTATCCATAATGTGTTGCTAACATTGTGCCTGTGCCTAAGAAGGACGGCAAAGTGAGAATGTGTGTGGATTACAGAGACTTAAACAAGGCTAGCCCTAAAGATGACTTTCCACTACCGCACATTGACATCTTGGTTGACAATATAGCTCAGCATAAGGTATTTTCCTTCATGGATGGATTTTCAGGGTACAACCAGATCAAAATGGCCCCCGAAGACATGTGGAAGACTACTTTTGTTACACAGTGGGTACCTTCTGCTATAAAGTGATGCCATTCGGACTGAAGAATGTCGGGGAAACCTATCAGCGAGCCATGGTAGCTTTGTTTCATTACATGATACATCATGAGATTGAAGTCTACGTAGACGACATGATATCCCATTCACAAATAGAAAAAGAACACCTTGACCATCTGCAAAAGCTATTTGTCAGACTAAAGGAGTATAAGCTCAGACTGAACCCTGGCAAGTGCACTTTCAAAGTCAGGTCTGGTAAACTCTTGGGATTCATCATCAGCAACAAGGGCATTGAGGTTGATCCTGCCAAAGTCAAAGCTATACAAGAAATGCATGCCCCTCGCACTTAAAAGGAGGTCAGAGGTTTCTTAGGATGCCTAAACTACATTGCAAGGTTCATTTCTCACCTAACGTCTACCTGTGAGCCAATCTTCAAGCTGTTGAAGAAAGATCAGGTGGTTGAATGGAATAATTACTGTCAAGTTACTTTCGATAAAATCAAGGAGTATTTGTTAGAACCTCCTATCTTGATGGCACCCGTTGAAGGAAGGCTGCTAATCATGTATTTGACTGTTTTGGATAACTCAATGGGGTGCGTACTGGGCCAACATGACGAGTCTGGTCGAAAAGAGCATGCCATTTATTACCTTAGCAAAAAGTTTACCGAATGTGAGACTCGATACTCACTGCTTGAGAAAACTTGTTGCACTTTGGTATGGGCTGCTCGCCGGCTGAGGCAGTATATGTTAACACATACCACTCTGTTGATTTCTAAAATGGATCCGATCAAGTACATCTTCGAAAAGTCTGCTTTATCTGGAAGAATCACTAGATGGAAAATGATCCTGACTGAGTATGATATCCAGTACACAACCCAAAAATCTATAAAGGGGAGTGTACTAGCTGACCATCTAGCTCATCAAGCTGTCGAAGATTACCAATCCATGAAGTTCGACTTCCCCGACGAAGACATTATGACATTGGACAACATTGAAGGTAACGGACCGTATGACGGACCTGGACAAGGATCCTGATGGACCATGTACTTTAATGGTGCTTCAAATGCGCTTGGCGACGGTATCGGTGCGGTACTTATCTCTCCACAAGGTTGCCATACACCTTTCACTGCTAGACTCTACTTCAGTTGTACCAACAACATGGCCGAGTATGAGGCTTGCATCTTTGGTCTTAAGGCTTCTATTGACTTGGGAATTAAATCTTTGGTTGTGTTTGGGGACTTAGCTTTGGTTATCAGTCAAATCAAAGGAGAGTGGGACACTAAACATCCCAATCTCATCCCTTACAAAGAACATGTCCTAACATTGTTACCTCTGTTCGAGCAGATTACCTTCGAGCACTTCCCACGAGAAGAAAATCAGCTAGCAGATGCTCTAGCTACAATGTCTTCCATGTTTAAACTTAACTGGGATAATTAGGCTCCCCAAATTACCATTGAACGAATGGACGAACCTGCACATTATCACGAGATTAATACCGAGGAAGTAGTGGACTAACCCTGGTTTCACGAAATCAAAAGGTATCTCAAGACTCGAGAATACCCTGAAGGAGCTTCAGTCAACGACAAAAAGTTCTTAAGGAGATTTGCTGCCAAGTTCTTCCTGAGCAATGGTATCTTATAAAAGCGCAACCATGATTGCGTTCTGCTTCATTGTATGGACAAGGTTGAAGTTGAGTAGATCATGACTGAACTGCATAGTGGTACATTTGGCACTCACTTGAGCGGACATATGATGGCTAAGAAGATTCTACGAGCAGGCTACTACTGGTCTACCATGGAAGCTGATTGTCATCAATATTCCCGTACTTGTCACAAATGCCAAATCTATGCTGACAAGATACATATTCCTTAAATTCCTCTCAATGTCCTAATAGCTCCTTGGCCATTCGCAATGTGGGGTATTGACATGATTGGAGAGATCAAGCCTACAGCATCCAATGGACACCGCTTCATCCTGGTGGCCATTGATTACTTTACCAAGTGGGTCGAAGTAGCTTCCTTCGCCTCTGTTACAAAGAATGTGGTTGCCCACTTCAGCAAGCAGAACCTCATATGCCGGTATGGTATCCCCGACAGGATCATCACAGACAATGGTACATACCTGAACAACACTATGATCACCACTCTATGCGAGCAGTTCAAGATTCAACATCACAATTCATCTCCCTACCAACCAAAGATAAACGGTGTTGTCGAAGCTGCGAACAAAAATATCAAGAAGATCATTCAAAAGATGACAGTCACCTACAAGGACTGGCATGAGATGTTACTGTTTACTCTACACGGGTACCGTACCACGGCACGTACTTCAACTGGGGCAACCCCCTTTTCTTTGGTATATGGCATGGAAGTTGTTTTACCTATGGAGGTTCAGATTCCTTCCTTGAGAATTATGAAGGATGCTAGTTTAAGTGAAGACGATTGGATTCAGACCCGACTTGATCAACTTAACTTGATTGACGAGAAGCGACTTACTACTGTTTGTCATGGTCAGACGTATCAAAAATGGATGATCAAGGCTTTCAACAAGAAAGTCAGGTGCCAGGTATATCAAGTCGGAGATCTTGTAATCAAGCGGATCATCTTCCCACAAAGTGATCCCAGGGGCAAATGGACTCCTACTTACGAAAGACCATTTGTGATCAAAAACATCTTTTCTGGTGGGGCTATGATTCTAACCACCATGGACGGCGACGACCTGCCGCACCTGAAAGGGAAATTTGGGAAAAAAATGGGCATCCTGGTGAATCGAAAACCCGAAAGGGTGGTTCAGGAAAAAATTAGGGATAAACAAAAAAACACTGTACACCCGGCAAGTTGAAAACCCGAAAGGGCGACTTGGGAAAAAAAGGGTTTCCTGGTGGATCGAAAACCCGAAAGGGCGGTCCAGGCAAAAGTTGGGGAATTAAAGCGTATGACTGTGTCTCGTCGGATCACTTTAAGGAAAATCTCTCCACGGACGAACTCAAAGCTTCTGATCAATCCAATCATCCGCAGACGAAGCAACGGATGGACAAGATACTCAGGGTTACAAAGGCTATAGCAGAATGGGAACCCCATGGAATGTTCACACATAGCCATCTTTCTTTGTATAAATTTTTCTCAATTTTATGACAACATTCTCTTACTAGGATGTTTGTCTCCTTTGTACAAAATACTTACACAAAGTTAATACAAAGATACTTTCAAGTGCAGGAAATTGTTTGCCTTTCCTTTCTTTTTTATACTTGTGTTTTATTTGAAAACGTCCAATGATTTATTAAATGAGCATATGCATTTGAATATAATCACTGATAGGATGAAAGTATAGGAAGATGTCTTTAGGCTGTCCCGGGAGAAACCCCTTGCAGTACATCATCCAGATCCTCGGTGGAACTAAAGCCTTGAAATGCATATCCCCAGCGGAGTTAAGTTTCAAGAATCCCCATCAGAGTTGAATCTTCAAACTCCCAATCCCCAACGGAGCCAAACTTTGATCTACAAACCCTCAGTAAGGATGAACCTTTCTTCCCTAAACGGAGTCAAACCTTCAACCTTTGAACATCAGTGGAGACCATCCAGTTTCCTCCAATTTCCCCTGAAGAGTCGCTTTAAAACCAAATAATTCCCCAGAGAGTTATTTTTTAAACCTTCTTCCTCAACGGAGTCAAGTTTCCATATCCGATCAAATCAGCACGTCATTAAGATCACTAGCGGAGATGAAACTTTAGGCTACCAATACCCAGCGGAGACCATTCAGTTTTCCCCTGATATCCCCAACAGAACGGAGATTCTCATTCTTGAAGTCCCAAGTAGATTGGCATACAACCCAAACTCCTGATCTCCCCAGCGGTATAGATTTTCCCCACATAGGTTGTCAAAGATCTTGAATCTCTAATAGTGGTCATGGATTTATTTTCCCCGACAGCAGTCAAATATTGTATTATCTCCAGCTATCCATAATTTATTTTCCTCATCAAAACAGCTAATCAGCTTATATGCGCATACATTACATTCATAGATCATAAAAATTGATAAAACACATCTTATTGCATCATACATTTCATACAACATAACTTTGTGTTTCAGCTAACATTCTACCCTTTTCAGGATAAAATCGATAGCTACCTAAAACTGATTTTCAGAGCTCAGAAAACGGCTTAGAGATGCTCCAGACACGGATGCTTTTCTATTTGTTTATTCAAATCAAGGGGCAGATTCCTGTTCCAGTTATGAAGCCTGGATTCAACCAGATTTTATCTTGATTATACTAAAACCCGGAGATCGACCGGAAAATAGTTGAATCCCCTGCAAATTCTTCCGAAACCTGGACGTTGACCAGATAGGAAGTAAAGTATTGTGAAGCCTGGACGTTGACCAGATAGCAATACAAAACTGTGAAGCCTGGACGTTGACCAGATAACAGTAAGGTATACTATGAAACTTGGACGTTGACCAAATAACAGTTTACTCGGCCAATTACTTTGAAACCCGGATTCAACCGGATATTAGTAGGCCCCAAAATCAAAAGGGAAAACCGGAGGCGACCGGATAACCATTTGATTTCCTTCTGAAGACTGGACGTTGACCAGATAGGAAGTAAAGTATTGTGAAGCCTGAACATTGACCAGATAGCAATACAAAACTGTGAAGCCTGGACGTTGACCAGATAACAGTAAGGTATACTGTGAAACTTGGACGTTGACCAAATAACAGTTTACTCGGCCAATTACTTTGAAACCCGGATTCAACCGGATATTAGTATGCCCCGAAATCAAAAGGGAAAATCGGAGGCGACCGAATAACCATTTGATTTCCTTCTGAAGACTGGACGTTGACCAGATAGGAAGTAAAGTATCGTGAAGCCTGGACGTTGACCAGATAGCAATACAAGAATGTAAAGCCTAGATGTTGACCAGATAGCAGTTCACTGTCACCTCTTCAACCAAGAGATGACTCCCCGGTAGAATAACAGACGACTGAAGTTCTATTTTTACCATGACAAAGACCAACATTCCCCAGCGTAGTCCTCCTCAACAACAGGTATACAGGCTCTCGCAAAGGAATCTCTTATGCGATCAATTTTTCTTGGATGGCATCTTTAAGCCCATCTCTGACAAGATTATGTCACGTCTTCCAAATGGCATCTTTTAAGCCCATTCCCTCAACTATACACTGATGAGCGCAAATTTACGGGCACTATAGTGTCCAATCCTCTTTTACCTTCGAGTCACGAAAGGCAAACTTGTCGATCTAACTCTTCAGGTTCAAGAAGATTGAACAGGGGCAGCTGTTGTACCCCAAAAATTTTCCCTCTCATTTCATCAATATTTCTCATCACAAGACTCTTTGAATTCAAGACCAAGCTAGGGTTTGCTCTGCTGAAGACATCTCCTAGCATTGTTGACCTAAATTAGGGTTTGAGTTTGCACAAGGAATTTTGGACTTCTAATGCTCAATGTGACTTTCATGCTTCATGTTGGACTTATAAGTTTGCAGTTTCAAGCCTTGAATCAAATTTTTGCCCAGTAAATTGGACAGTTGACCTAAAAATCAACAGTATTAGGGAAAAAGTCAACTGTGGCCAATTTACAGTCAAACCTCATAAATTTTGATCCACATCAATATTATAAGCTCATATGAACCATTTGATCAAGTTTGGACCACAACTCCTCAAGAAATTTGATCAGACCATCAAAAGGGCAAAATGGTCATTTTTAGGGTTTTGACTGCAGAAGGGCAATTTCTGACTTTTCACCTAGCCAATGGCAAATTAGGTTCAATCATGGATTCAAGGACTCAATGGCATCATCTTTACCTATTCACAAGGTTCAAAAGATCTCAATTGCATTGGATTGACAGATGAATTTTTCAGTCAACTAATCAAAATTTGATTGTACACTGAAAAGTCAAACTTTGACTTTTTGGTCAAAATCAAGTGCCAAGGGTCATTTTTCATCAAGATGTGTCAAAACATGAAACTTGTTCATCAAGAAACCCAATTTTGCAAATTAGGGTTTAAGATTGAAAAATTTCATACCTTAGAATTTTTCTAAGTTATGAAATTTTCTTATTTTTTCCCAACTTTGCCCAACATTTTCACCATGATGAAATTGGATTCAAACAAAACTTCCAAAATTAAAGTTGTAGTCCTCCACAAAATATACAACTTTGATTCATAAAGTTTTCCCAAAAGAAGCTTGTATCTCAAGTTATGATTTTTGGAATAAGGGTCCATGAAACTTTTAACTTAGTGAAATTTTGCCCTAGTTTAGGCAGGATTTTTACCTATCTTCTTGGCAATTTTTCACCTAGTTCCACTTGGAATATCAAAATACATTTAAAAGATGGATTGTATAGCATGTTACAAGCTTTCCAAAATATCCAAGAACTCTCCAAAATCATTTATGGTTAGGGAGAATCGAAGGTTTGAATTTGGAAAAAACTCACTTTGATCCATGGCATGTTTCATGATGCTACAAGTTGCAATTTCCATCCAGCATTGTTTGTACTTAATTACAGGTCCATAAAACCTTCTATACTCAATAATTAAATGCAAATCCATTGGTTTGAGGCTTTGTTCTGATCATGGGAGGATTACACAAGAGATTAATCCAAAAATAGCAAAAAGGCAACATTGCCATTTTTGTCAAATTTTGCTTTATGTCAAATTGCATCCTTGAGCCTTGAACCAAATCTTGGACAACAAACAATATCCACAAACTTGAGGGGCCAAGATCACAAAGTGCAAGCTGAAAGATAGCCTGTACAAGCCTGTCTTGTACCACTTGTTACTTTTGCTTAAAATACAAGAAAACTTGCCAAAGAGCCATAACTTGCATATCTGATATAACCAACTCTTGCAAGCTTTTGAAACAAGTTTTTGACATTGCCTTGAGCCAGAAACACGAGCCCTTCATCCCTCAAACACTCTTGAACATCAAAACACCAAAAACTTGCAAAACAGGGCACTCCCTGAAGTTTCGCTTCCATCTCACAAGTTACTCGTGCGTTTTGCCCCAAACTTGTTCTAATACATTCCATATTACCTATCCAAGCTATCTCAATCATTGGCCACTGACTGTAACTCCATTTTCAAGCTTCACCATTTCTGTTTTCAGCTTGTGCAGGTTGAGTTCTGCAAGCTTGTTCAAGCAAATCCAAAGCAAACTAAGTATTGGAGAAGATCAGAGGAAGTTCAGGCAAGCTCCCAAGTACCTCAGGTCTCACCGAAAAGCTCCACATTGCCATGCACGAGTTCAACTGAAACAGGTTTTTGTCAACTTCCTATCTCTCTATTTAGGAATCATTAGGCTTAGGTTTGTGAATAAAAAATGTAGTACTCATAGCCCTGAAGCTGTACATATGCTTAGATTTCATTTAAGTTAATTGTGTTAAGAGAATTTGATTCATGAACTTCCTAAAAAAATTAGGTTAGAAATTAGGGCCAGAGAAATTCTCTTTGGTCTTTGAGAGTTAGATTGAGTTCTTTACATGGTTGGAATCATCTTGAAAAATGCTATGACTTTTGTGTTATGAGTTTTTGCATTAGAGCACGTATGCAGGTTTTCCAGATTTTATACAAGCTCGCGTATTTTTGAACGAAGGTTGAAGATGAAGCTGGAAATGGGCTGGGCCTTTGTTTCTTGTTTTTGGCACCCCCCCTCTTTGCTGACTGCACCCCCTGGTCCATTTGTTTTATATTTTCATATTATTTTCATTTCTTTTTTATTTCTGACTCCATTTTATTTTTTTCCAAATATAAAAAATTACTAAAAACATTTTCATAAATTTTCATATTTTATTTTATATTTTTTAATTATTTTTCTAACATGAAAATAATTTTTTAGATAATATACCTTTATTTTATTTAATAAAAACTTGAAAATAATACATAAAAATATTATACCTTTATTTTTTATTATTTATACTTAAATAAATAAATAAATATATATATATATATATATATATATATATATATATATATATATATATATATATATATATATATATATATATATATATATATATATATATATATATATATATATATATATATATATATATATATATATATATATATATATATATATATATATATATATATATATATATATATATATATATATACACTTTCTTAAAGAAAATTAGGGTTTTTTACCCTTAATAAAAATAATCTTTCATTTTTTAATACATTAAATATTATATTTTTACATACATAAAAATAAATAAAAACATTTTTTACATATTTATAACATTTTTGCATATTTATATTTAAATATTGCTTATTTATTTGATACAAAGAATTCAATTTGGTTGTAATAATCTAGGGTTTTAATTTCTTGCAAAATAATCCCTTATTCAAGTTGTATACCCCTCCCCATATCAATGTTGTAATAGCTTAGGTTTTATTTTACGCATTTTATGCTTTCAAATATGTCATGTTAGAGATTAGGGTTTGTATGCAAAAATCTAAAATCAAACAAATAGCTTGACTAATACAAAGACAAAAAAGCATGAAAATTGAGAACATAATGCACACATGCACCCCTAGGGTTTCATCCACTTGTTGCCTTTTAAATGGCCATGTTACGCATGTTGAGTATCTTGGCAAAACAAAAACAAAACAAAAGATCATAGTCCCTCGATGAAGCTATCTTGGTTGCCTATACAAAATGATCTAGTCCCTCAAAAATTTGCTAAATATACTTAGCACAATTGCTATCATGGTCCATACGATGACCCGTGCCTGTCCCGTTTAACATCCAAATACAAGGTTGTTTACCAAATGCAATGGTAAAACAACATTGTCAAAAGGGTTAAAATGTGTAGGAAAGATCTTTGAGTAAAATAGGGTAGACAACTCTTAGTTACTTGATCAAAACTTGCTAAAACATCCTTGCTATTTTCAAACACACCTCACAACACAATTTCAAAACATTTCCCAAAACAAACTTTCAAACATTGAAATATCTTTTCAAAAGACAAACACCTTTGTATATATTCAAACAAGAATCATTACAAAGGTTACCTAGACAAGGCCTCTTTTTCAAAGCATTTTCAAAAACCACACACAAAGCACCATTTCAAACAATTAAAAAGCAAAAGCAAGTGATCTAAACAAGTAACTAAGAGCCCATGGATAACCATGGGTGAAAAGGGTGCTTGTACCTTTCCTTTTCATAATCTACCCCCCGAACCCAAGAAAACATCTCAAAGGTCTTTCCTGTGCTTTTTGACCTTTCCTTTGGATAAAATAAAAAGTCAGGGGCGACTCTTGCTAAACTGAAACATTTGCGAACACAAACGCAAAACCTCAAGTCAGTTCTCCCACCGTATCATACTATGTATCGACACAAAACTTCTTGGATCGACACATCCTACTTTATCTACTTACTATGAGTAGACGCATCCTCCTTATGGATCGACTCATTCTGCTTCATATCACATCATGTATCGACACATGCACTCTTCGTGTCGACTCATCCTGAGTCTTGTACTCATCATGCATCGACACATCCTCTCTTTGCGTCGACTCAACCTGAGTCTTATGCTTAACATGCATCGACGCAAGCCCTGCATGCATCGACTCATCCTGAGTCGAATATCCTTTATGTTTCGACACATGCATCTTGGGGTAGACACATCCTCTCTTCGTGTCGACTCATCTTGAGTCCAACAGCCTCCTTGCATTGACTCATCCCGTTTAAGGTCGACGCATCCTGCGATTTTCTGCATAATTTTATGCGTTTCTTCTGTAATTTAACTACGGGAATTACACTATAGCCCTAAAAACCTTATTTCTGATCATGATAATTCATCACCTAATATTACACTCTATTACTACATTGATCAAACAACATAATAACATTCTTATTCATCCAAAAATTCATCAAATCTTCATCATACATCATTCATAATGCAATTTATGCAAGAACAAACAGCAACTACATCTAACCCCATATATCAAACATCATGAACCCAATTATAAAGCCAGAACCCCACCCTTACCTTGGATCGAAGGTTGCTCTACAATTTTCGGGTTGAATCTTTGTTCTTGTCGTTTCCTTCAAAATCCAGCAGCTTCGCGTTCTCCTCAAATCCTTATTCCTCTTCTTACTGCTTCTTCCTTCTATTCTAACAAAAAATAATAAAATAACCTAATATTATTATATTATTCCTTAGTGGGCTCCAAACTTACACCCCCTTATTACTTCCACTCACACCATATAGGCCCACATTAATAATATTAGCTTCTAACATTATTTCACATAATAATATAATACCTCAAATATATTATTATTTCTCCATTTAATAAAATAAATCCAATTTAATAATACTTCTTCACAATTATTCCAAAAATAATTTAATTAAATAATTAATTAAATTACGGGCGTTACAACTCTCCCCCACTTAGAATATTTTCGTCCTCGAAAATTTACCTCAATCAAACAATTCTGGATAGGAGTCTCGCATCTTGCTCTCCAATTCCCAAATCATGCTTTCACCAGCAGCTCCTAGCCAAACCACTTTAACCAATGCTATCTCTTTTCCCCTCAGAGTCTTCATTTCATGATCTGTGATCTGTACAGGCATCGTCTCCACTGTAAGATTATCCCTTACTTGCACATCGTCCATATGAATCACATGAGATGGATCCGAAATATACTTCCGAAGTTGCGACACATGAAACACATCATGCAAAGTCGAAAGATTAGGCGGTAAAGCCACTCTGTAAGAAACATTCCCCACTCTCTCTGAAATCTGATACGGTCCAATAAAACGAGAAGTGAGCTTCTTAGACTTCAACGCTCGCCCAACACCAGTCACAGGTGTAACTCTCAAAAACACATGATCACCAGCTTGAAATTCTAAATCCTTCCTTCGCTTGTCATGATAACTCTTCTGCCTACTTTGCAAAGCTTTCATCTTTTCTCGAATCAACTTCACCTTCTCGGTAGTCTCACGAACAAGTTCAGGTCCAAGTACTACACTTTCACCAGATTCATGCCAACATAACAGAGTTCTACATCTTCGACCATACAACGCTTTAAAAGGTGACATTCCAATACTAGAATGGTAACTGTTATTATATGTGAACTCTATCAACAGAAGATAGGTATCCCATGAACCTCCCTACTCAAGAACACATGCCCTCAACAAGTCTTCTAACGATTGAATCGTCCGTTCAGTTTGACCATCTGTCTGAGGATGATACGCTGAACTCAACCTCAACTTAGAACCCAACGCTTCTTGCAAACTCTTCCAAAAATCAGAAGTAAATCTTGGATCTCTATCTGACACGATGCACAAAGGAACACCATGCAGTTTCACAATCACACTAACATAAATCTCAGCCAACTTCGACATTGGAAAACTGATGTTAATAGGAACAAAATGAGCTGACTTCGTAAGCCTATCAACAATCACCCAAATCGAATCAAGTCCTCTTAAAGTACTAGGCAACCCCGTCACAAAGTCCATTGAAATTCTATCCCATTTCCATTCTGGAACTTCCAACGGTTGCATCAACCCTGCAGGCTTCTGATGTTTAACTTTCGACTTCTGACAAGTCAAACATGCATACACAAACCGAGTCACATCACTCTTCATCCCAGGCCACCAAAACAAACCTTTAAAATCTTGATACATCTTTGTATCTCCTGGATGAATACTCAACTTACTTCTATGACTCTCTTCAAGTATCACTTTCTTCATCTCAGCATCATCAAGAATACAAATCCGATTATGAAACCTCAACACACCTTGCTCATCTAACTTAAAATCATTATTCTCAGATTGATCGATCCCAACCATCAAATCTACCAATTTCACATCTAACTTCTGAGCTTCTCTGATATTGTCTAAAAAGTCATTATTAATCTTCAACATACCCAACATAACACTCTGCAGAGTAACCTCGCAAACCAAGCTCATATCTCTGAACTGCTCGATCAATTCCAACTCTTTAATCATCATTGCTGACATATGTAAAGTCTTTCGGCTCAATGCATCAGCTACCACATTCGCCTTTCCTGGATGATAGTTCAAACCCAAAGCATAATCCTTTAACAATTCCAACCATATTCGTTGCCTCATATTCAACTCTTCTGGTCAAACTGATACTTGAAACTCTTATGGTCACTAAACACTTCAAATCTAGAACCATAAAGATAATGCCTCCAAATCTTCAATACAAAAACAACTGCAGCAAGCTCTAAATCATGCGTAGGACAGTTCTTCTCATGAGTCCTTAACTGGCTTGATGCATAAGCAACTACCTTACCACTCTGCATAATCACACCTCCTAAACCCATCTTGGAAGCATCGCAATACACCGCAAAAGGCTCTCCTGGATTAGGCAACATCAAAATCGGGGCCGACGTCAACCTCTTCTTCAATTCTGTAAAACTTTCTTCGCACTGAACATCCCATACAAACGCTCTACCTTTACAAGTCAACTTATTCAACGGAAGTGACAACTTAGAAAACCCTTCGATAAACCTTCTATAATAACCAGCTAATCCCAAGAAGCTTCTAATATCAGTAGCTGACTTTGGAGTTTCCCATTGCAACACAGCATCAACCTTCGATGGATCTACAGCAATGCCACTACCTGAAATCACATGACCAAGAAAACTAACCTCTTTTAACCAAAATTCACACTTGGACAGCTTTGCATACAACTTCTTCTCTTTCAGAATCTGCAATACTACTCTTAAATGTTCAGCATGCTCTTCTTCTGACTTAGAGTAAATCAAAATATCATCAATGAACACCACTACAAACCGATCCAAATAAGTATGAAAGATACGATTCATATATTCAATAAATACTCTCGATGCATTAGTAACACCGAAAGGCATCACCGAATACTCGTAATGTCCATAACGCATTCTGAAAGCCGTCTTCTGAATATCTCCATCCTTCACTTTAATCTGTTGGTAACCCGACCTCAAATCAATCTTACTAAACACACGAGCATCCACTAATTGGTCCATCAAGTCATCTATTCTTGGAAGCGGATACTTATTCTTAATTGTCACCTTGTTCAACTGTCTATAATCAACACAAAGCCTCGTGCTCCCATCTTTCTTCTTCACTAACAACACTGGAGCTCCCCACGGCGATACACTTGGTCTTACAACATAAACAACGATTAGAACTCAAAATAACAATACTCGATTGTTAGATAACTAAGACTCAACGATGAGGTCAGACCAACCTTTTGCTCTGATACCAACTTTGTAACACCCCAATTCTACCCCAAGCAAATATGCAAGAGAAATCAGAGTTATAAAATTTAATCATACAAATGAATCAGGACGTCACAAATTCTTCTAACAAATTCATTGCATTCATCATGGATATATAACACTTTTTCAAAACATCAGATGAACTAACAACATAACATCTTTCATTAAATATTCAACAACTACGCAGCGGAATTCTTCAATAACATCTTTAAATAAAACAACAACTTCGAAACATCTCATATTTAGTAAATAAACAATTTAAAGTTCAACAACTAAAAATCAGCAATCAAAAATCAGCAAGCGCTCATCCCCCCGAGTGTTACATATCAGAGCAATGACACCGACTCGATCTATTGAAGGTATACAGCCTTCAATCTCGATTACCTGCACGTTACCAACATAAGGGCAAAATTCAAACAGAAGGGTTGAGATATATAACAATATAATAAAGCGCATGATAATTAATATATAAAATTAGATCAATAATATCACCATTTCTCATCTCATAATCAACAATAATTACACCATATATACTCATTCATCAACATCAAATACACTTCATTATTCAATCATAAAATGCGACTCAAAACTATGCAAATGCATGTGGTACCATTGGAGCAGAACTCCCATCTAAAAAATCTAATCTGCCAATAAATAGAGGCATCAACAAGGCATAGCCTTCATCTCAAAATTTGCCAATCCAGGCCATCTCAACGAGCATAAGCTCCATCTCAAAGAATGCAATGTATGCGACTCAACATGAATGTAATAACACACTCAGTTAACAACATCTCAAAACACATCTCAAAACAACAACATCTCAATCATCTCAAAACGACAACATTTCAGTCATCTCAAACAACAACATCTCAATCATCTCGGAACAACATCTCATAAACATCTCAGAACAATAACATCTCATAAACATCTCAGAATAATTTATTAAACATCATTATTTATCAACATCATTTGTTCATCATAAATTATCAAACACAGCTTTAATAATCACGTCTTATTAATAACTCAACTGTATATCAATAATACAGTAAGCCATACTATTATTCTGCTACTGTACATCATTATAGTCACTAATCCTACTGTCATAATTCTAACAGCAGCCTCTAACATCTCATAATCATTAATCTGTCCCAAAAACAGCACAACGGTCATCTACGGGAATTAATTCTAAATCCTAAATTGGTTACTGGAATTACACCTATTAATCATCATTTTAATCATCTAGAATAAATTTCGTCGCGTTAGCTAATCAACGCTTCGAACGGCATCTCAAACAGCATCCTAAAACTCAAGTTACAGCATTTAAAACCGATTCTGTCAAAAGAAATTTGACACTATGTATCGACACAAAACTCCTTGGATCGACACATCCTGCTTCATCTACTCACTATGAGTCGACGCATCCTCCTTATAGATCGACTCATTCTGCTTCAGATCACAACATGTTTCGACACATGCACTCTTCGTGCCGACTCATCCCGAGTCTTGTACTCATCATGCATCGACACATCCTCTCTTCGCGTCGACTCATCCTGAGTCTTATACTTAACATGCATTGTCGCAAGGCCTACATGCATCGCCTCATTCTGAGTCGAATATCCTTCATGTATCGACACATGCAGCTTGGGTTTGACACATCCTCTCTTTGTGTCAACTCATCCTAAGTCTAACAACCTCCTTGCATCGACTCATCCCGTTTGAGGTCGATGCATCCTACGATTTTCTGCATAATTTTCTGCGTTTCTTCTGTAATTTCACTACGGGAATTACACTACAGCCCTAAAAACCTTATTTCTGATCATGATAATTCATCACCTAATATTACACTCTATTACTACATTGATCAAACAACATAATAACATTCTTATTCATCCAAAAATTCATCAAATCTTCATCATACATCAATCATAATGCAATTTATGCAAGAACAAACAACAACTACATCTAACCCCATGTATCAAACATCATGAACCCAATTATAAAGCCAGAACCCCACCCTTACCTTGGAGCGAAGGTTGCTCTACAATTTCCAGGTTGAATCTTTGTTCTTGCCGTTTCCTTCAAAATCCAGCAGCTTCACGTTCTCCTCAAATCCTTATTCCTCTTCTTACTGCTTCTTCCTTCTATTCTAACAACAAATAATAAAATAACCTAATATTATTATATTATTCCTTAGTGGGCTCCAAACTTACACCCCCTTATTACTTCCACTCATACCATATAGGCCCACATTAATAATATTAGCTTCTAACATCATTTCACATAATAATATAATACCTCAAATATATTATTATTTCTCCATTTAATAAAATAAATCCAATTTAATAATACTTCTTCACAATTATTCCAAAAATAATTTAATTAAATAATTAATTAAATTACGGGCGTTACATGATTCAACAGTTTGGAATAGCTTCCTGGAGATTCATTGGAGCCATCACAACATCTTGAAAAGTATTCAGATTTAAAACACCAAGTGCAGTCTCAAGGTAAGTCTTCTTGACTTGGCATTTTTTCATACATCGTTAATGATTTACTTTTGAAGATAAAATGTAATAACCATTGCCCCTTTGATCTAACCATTTACTTGTTGTTTATGTTTATCAATCACATGCTATAAACTGACCTGTACAGACAATAAAACAATGCTTAAGGCAAAAAACTGCAGCATGAGTCGACACATACCCACATGGGTCGACTCATTCTAGTGAAAAAACAGGATATGAGTCGACATATCGCCTTATGCATAGACTCATACTATTTTCTAGGCCCCAAAACAAAAGGATGAAAGGTGCATGAGTCGACACAAAACGCGTATATGTAGACACAAACAGGCGCATGAGTCGACACATCCCATTCTGCATCGACTCATACTGAGTTGATTTGGTTTTACAGGGGCAAGGAAAGTTATGTGTCGATGCATAACAGCATGTGTCGATACATAATAGTTCAAAATGCAATTTTTCCTTCTTTTTACACTGTTTTTATATTTCCTTCATTGTTATTCGATATGGTTGTAATATTTAAGTTTCCACCTCATCCCCATTTGTAAATTGTACCCCCACTCCCCTAATTATGTAATATCTTAGGATTTTAATTTCCTCAATTTATCGCTTTAATATAAATTGTTAGTAATTAGGGTGTGTATGGCAAGATAAAATCAACCACTAGAAAACCCTAATCTCAAAGACAAAAATGCATACAATCAAACACACTTTGAACACGTACACCTATAGGGTAACCTCACTTGTTTCCTTAGAGAATAGTCATGTCCCTCGAATATGGGTGTTTTAGCAAAGACCCTCGATAAAAAAGATCGTAGTCCCTCGATGTTGCCTTCGGTAAACGATCTAGTCCCTTACATAAATTGCTAAAATGTCTCATAAGTTGCCTTCTATGACTATACGATTGACCCATGCCCATCCCTTCACATCCAACGATGGGGCTTCTTACCAATTAATGGTAAGGTAGCAATATCTAATGGAAGAGGAAAAGAATAAAGACCTTTTGAGTAGGTAGGACGCTCGTAGTTGCTTGCTCACAAACTAAAACCATTTCCCCACACACACTTTTAAAACACCTTCAAAAACAAACATCTCTTTGAACTATTTTTAAAACCAACACTTTGTATACATTCTTATAAAGACGAGAATCATTGCAAAGTTTACTGAAACAAAGGCGTTTTCAAAATACTTTCAAAAACCCACCACAAACACATTTCAAGCAAAGCATTTTTCAAAGTGATCTAGCAAGCAACTAAGAGCCCGTAGATAACTACGAATGAAAAGGGTGCTAACACCTTCCCTTTTCATAACCTACCCCCCGAACTCCCAAAATATCTCAAAAGGTCATTCTTATTATTTTCACCATTTCCTTTATTGGATAAAAGAAAAGTCAGTGGTGACTCTTGTTATCCGCAATAATTCCGATAAAACGCAAAACACCCGAGTCAGTTCTCCCACTGTATGATAGAACTGGCGAATCTGTTGGGGACAATTACTTAAAAGTGGGGTTACCTTAGAGCTAGATCACCTTTAAATGCTTTCATTGTTTGACTTGCTTGCTTTATATTATGGGTCCTTGTTTGGGTTTGTATTGATCTTCTACCCAGATCGGGGAACATTATTAGGTAAGTAGAAATAGATCGTGGAGACTATGCAGGGTGTACCGACATGGTTGAAGCGATGGCTGCGTTAGTGTGACATATTTGTTGGTACCGATAGCCCTTGAGTCTAGTCAAGGAGAATACGAGGCCGTTGTGTGGTGTCATGAAGCACTAAATGACCTTAGAACCATTAATTGAACAACTTAGCCATTAGGAAGTAGTGAGATAGTCGGCTTTGGTGCAGTCCGAAGTTGGTTGATACTCGATACTACGCTCATTGATATCGAAATTTCGGGATATTTCGGTCTCCAATAAAGAGGCTTGAGTTGAAACAATGCCCGATGAAGAAAGATCAGTGATATTGAGATTCCCTAGAACCTGATTACTTTCTAGGACAGGTTGAACCAACTAAACTTCAAGAGGGTACTTACCTATGAACCTCATGTAAGCCTAAACCTATGGACTTGTTTGCTTTGTATGTATATGTTTGTTTGTACATAACATCATGACATCATACCATGGCATTTTGCACTAACCATTTCAAGGACCTAGAGATTTATCTTTGTCTTGTTTTGTAGGACACGGCTCCCACTCGCAGGAATACTATCCAAATCAACCTCGTCAAAATGCCTCCTCAACTTAAGGAATTGGCATCAAGGGTCCCCAATGATTCTCCCTTCACCAAGAAATATGGTCGTCTCGTCAACTTGGTTACAACAAGCTTTGAAGAGGATATGGTAAAAGTGTTATTCCAATTCTTTGACCCTAAACACCATTGCTTTACCTTTCCTGATTACCAACTTATGCCTACTATAGAAGAATTATCTTAACTCTTGGGAATTCCTATTCTTGATCAACCACCCTTCAACAGTATTGAAAGAGAGCCGAGACCTGAAGAGATTGCTCGAGCTCTACATTTACCTCAGTCTGACGTTGTGGCCAATTGGGAAACAAGAAGTGGTGTCAAAGGGTTTCTAGCCGAGTTTTTGTTTGAGAGGGCTCAATTTTTTTGGGATGCTCTGGGTTTACAAGCCTTCGAAGAAGTGTTGGCTCTTCTCATCTATGGGATGGTCCTATTTCCCAATCATGACCAACTCATAGATGTGAACACAGTCAAATTTTTCTATCTCGCAATCCAGTGCCTACTTTACATGGGGATATCTTACATTATCTTCACTCTCGCACCATGAAGAGAAGAGGACTTCTCATGTGTTTCACTCCTCTGTTGACTCGATGGTTTATTTTTCACCTACCCCGATCTGTTGTGAAGAACGAGCAAGGCTTAAGATGGTCTAGTAGGTTGATGTCGCTCATACATTCTGATATTTATTGGTGTTCTAGATCCATGGAGGATGTTGTACCCCAAAATTTTCCCTCCCATATTCTTCAAATTTGTCAAGGTCAATCTCTAGATGGTTCAAAATCCCTCAAGGGTTGCACAGTCCAATTGCCTCCTAACACAGTCAAAATTAGGGTTTTGGTTCTTGCAAAGAAATTGAGGTTTTCAAGGGTCCAGTCAAGTCCCATATGCCTATATACATTGTCAAGCATCTATATGTCAAATTTCAAGACTCACAGCATCAAATTGCACAGTCAAAAACCCTAAATGCTCCACAATCAACTGCAGGGGTAAAATGGTCATTTGACAGTCAAAATTCAAAATTTTTGGTCAACATCTTATTTTTAAGCCACAATCATCATTTTATCAATTCTTGATCATGATTCCACAAGCATGGCTCAAAAAGTCTAAAGATGCAAAAGTTTCTATTTTTGGACAGCTGAAAAGTCAACTGCAAATTGACCAAGGCATAACTTCTTCATGGTTCATCAGAAAAATCCCATCCAATGCTCATTTTGAAGGGAATGACATTTCCTACAATTCATCTTCACACTCCAAGTCCAAGAAATGCTTTCACAAAAAGTTATCAATTTCAACATTTTAGGTCATTTTCAAAAGTCAACAAAAAGGCACTTTAAGTCAAAGACCATAACTTGAGATTGGTGAATCAAAATGACATGGGACCAAAGGCATTGGTTAGAGGACTTCAAGACCTTTCCAAAGTGTCCAAGAACATGTTCATAGCTTCAGAATTGAGCAAGATATGCATTGGAGAAGTTGGGAAATTTTTGGGAACTTTCAAAAGTCAACTTTGCCTAAAAAGCTCCAATTTTGCTAATGGGCCTCAAATTCTTTCTTGAATCTTTACCCAAAGCATATGCACGACCCATTGAGCTTAAAATGATTTATTTTCTTATTTTTAATTAATTAATTGAATTTATATTTATATTAATTCATTTAATTGGTTTTAATTGTAGAAAAATATCAAAGCATGGTTGTCAAATATTTTTATGAAGCAAATACACTCCACACATGCTAAATATTTCGTGCATCACTCAAGGGGACAAGATCTCCATAATTGGTAAGGTTTTCATTGAAAAAAGATTGAAAATCACATAATTGAAAATCAAAGATTGCAAACATAAATTCATGGACTTTTGGGCCAAGGTTTTGACCTAATTCTCATCACATACATATGCTGAGTGAAACCCTAAAGCTGGACACGTGAAAGCTGCTGCAACCACATAACCAATTTGCAAAATTTCAAGAAGAACTTGAAAACTGAAATCCTATTTGCAGTACAATTCAAGGCCTAAAATCGTTTCTAATACATTGCTGACATTGCCAGGAAGCCATTGCAATCAAGAACGAGGCTTAACACCATCAGAATCATCCCCTCTAAGTCATACGGTTTGCTTTCTTTACCAAATTGACATATCATCATTCATGCGTTTTTAACCACTTTTTTGGATTGATTCATGCTAATAGGGACCTTCTGAAGCGATTGGTATAAGCTAATTGAACTAACGCTGCCTGAATCAAAATATACCATGGACGAAATTTAGGGTTTCTGAAGCTTGCAATTAGGGCTTTAGGCATCAGGAAAAATTGGACCATGTCATGACCATGGTTGAATTCGTCAAGGCCAGACGAATTCAACCAGCCTATCGCGCCCTTTTTATATTGTCTCCACTTCTATTCTCTATTCTTGGGACTTTCACTTAGTGGGGGTTTAAAACCCCCGCTATCTTATTCATGTTTACAGGTGAAAACGAAGAAGAAAGGTGAGTTGTCCAAGCGCTACTGGAGCATTCAAATCTTAGCGCGTTTTTTTCCGTCTCAGCATAATTGACATTTTTTTATATAATAATTGTTTTCCACTTATACTACAAACGCGTTGGATAGCTCAGTTGGCAAAGGCATAGTGGCAAGAGGTACTGGGACCTGGGTTCGATTCCCAGGTCCCCCATATATTCTTCATATTTTTCTTAATGCTTTCAGGTACAGCGCTTCTCAAATGTTCCACCATACGTACTCACGCGCTAGCCTGCCAAGTGGCCAGGAGGTCCATCCAGTGGCCAGAAGGTGAAGTCCATGGTATACCCTAGTCAGCCAGCAAGCACGAGATGCCAAAAAGTCAACGAGGCTTGTGTTCTTGGGCCTGAATTGCTTCAATCTCACCTCCACCTTGGGCCTACATACCCCCTTGGTTTGCAATATTTTTCTTATTTTTATATTCTTTTATCTTATTTCTTTTAATTTGTTTTAATTATTATTAATTCACTAAATTAATTCTTTTCATAACAAAAATAAAAAAAATCAAATTGTAAAATATTATAATTTCTTAATTTCACCACTAACCTATTTTTGTAAATAAATGACTAACAATGAATTTAGTTTAATTTAGGTTTATATTTTAATCTTTTTTCTAAATAAATAAAAACTACATAGAATTAGGTTTTGACATTTTTTCTTAATTAATTATTATTATTATTAATTATTACTATCATTATTAATTACTATTATTTTTGTAAATAACATGTAAATTAATTAATTAGCTTAAATTAGGTTAACTTTAATATTTTCATTAACAATTAAAATAAACTTAGAATTAGGGTTTTCTCTTGATTTTATTTTCTTTATTTCATTAAATACAAAAACATAAAAAACACATTTTCTTTTCTTTAATTAAATAATTAATTAGGTTTTAATTTAATTTAATTTCAAGCAAAGGGTCCAAAACCCTCGGACGTCCAGTTTAATTTCTATTTTCGCGCATTATTTTTTCTTATTGATTATTATGTAACTGTTCAAGGATGTAATAGTAATTAGGTTTACTGCTTTTTTTTTACTTTCCGCATCTTTATCAAAAATGGGTCTTTGTATTTTGGCGATGTATAGACCCGCGCCTTGTAATAGCGTAGCTTCTATCTTTCCGTCTTTTAATTTTCCGCACTCCTAACTGCTAAATTGCATGAAAGAATGTATGATAACTAAAAACAACGCGTAGCCCACAATGCCATGATCAAAGATAAAATATAACATGAAAACAACACACAATGCACACACCACTTCTAGGGTACGCCTCATTCGTTGCCTTTGAAACGTGGTCGTCAAGTATATGACGTTTTAGCGGTCGCTCTTATGTCCAAGATCCAGTCGCCTCAAAACGGTTGCCTCAAAACGGTTGCCTCGGATTAAAAAAGGATCTAGGACATTAGGGTTACTTCTAAGGTGTCTTGCTATTGCTTCGGTGACCACACTGTCCCTACAATCGAATTGACCCGAACACCTCCAACGGTGGTGCTACCTACCTCTCAATGGTGGGATGGCATTACCTTAAGGACTTTTACACAGCCTAATTCCTTAGGGTAGGTAGATGACTCATGGGTACTTGCTCTCTCCAAAAATAAACAAAAATCTTTTCACACTGACACTTTCAAAAGCTTTCAAAACAAATTTTTCAAACACTCTTGAGGACAGATACAAGAGTCACTCATAAATCTTTCAATGAAACTGTTTTCAAACCCACTCACACTTTGAAAAGCAAACATTTTGAAAACATAAGAGCAAGTACCTAAGAGCCCGTGGATAACCACGGATAGAAAGGGTGTTAATACCTTCCCTTTTTATAAATCTACCTCCCGAACCGAGAGACAATCTCACAAGGAATTTTGTTGTGCTTTTGTCCTGTCCATGTTGGAGAAAATAAAAGACGGTGGCAACTCTTGCTTCCGTGACATTTCGCGAACCAGCTAAAAACAGTCAGTTCTATTTCCACGATCACAGAACTGGCAACTCTGCTGGGGATATCTTAAAGTGAGGTGTACCTTAGGATAGATCATACTTATGTTTTCAGTTGAATGTTTGTTTTCTTTATTATTGTGGGCATTGTCTTGGAGTTTCATAGATCCTAACCTGGATCTGGGGATACCCTGTTAGGTAGCATAAGCTGTGAGGGACCTGTCCGGCGTAGACCGACACGGGTGAAGCAGTGGCTACGTTGGTGTGGCACCTTGGTCTGTACCGATATCCCTTGTGTCGCAACGAGGAGAATATGGGTCTTCTGAGGAGTCATTAAGCACCAACCGACCTTAGAACCCTAATTTGACCCAACTTGGCCATAGAACAGTAGCAGTATGCTACACCCATTGAGGATAAACTCTCGCAATGGTTCTGGCCGCAAGAAAAGATTGCGATGCTGGAGTTATGACCGATTGAGGGTAGTTAGTCATATTGGGATCCTCTAGAACCCGCTTACTTTTGATAGGACAGGTCTTAACCAACAAACTTAAAGAGGGTAGTACCTGAACTTCGTGTTGGCCTAAACCCTAAGGGCTGTCTTGTGTGACTTGTGTGCCTTATCATGTTTGCCTTTGTGAATATTTGTGGTGTGCTTTATCATGACATCATACCATCATAGACATTGCATGCATCCTGCATAAGGACTGACCCATTTCAAAGACAAGAGGGTTTCATCTTTGCTCTGTTTTGTAGGACATCATGATGCCTGTGCGAAGGAACACTATTCGGTTCAACTTTGTTCACCCACCTGAGTTGCTTGAAGATTTGGTTAGCAGAATTCCAAACACCACTTCCTTCATCCAGAGGCATGGTTCTCTTCTCGGGTTAGTCACTGCAAAGTGGGACCAACAACTGATGAGTGTCCTGACACAGTTTTATGATCCCTTGTACAATTGCTTCACCTTTCAAGACTTCCAGCTGGTCCCTACCCTGGAAGAATTCTCTGATTTGCTTGGCATCCCTATCTTGGATCAGACTCCCTTCACTGGTTGGGAAAAGACTCTTAGGCTTGAGGAGATTGCTGCAGCCCTCCCTTTGACCACCAAGGAGGTAATGGGCAACTGGGTGACTAGAAGCAGGGTTAAGGGCTTCTTGGCCAAGTTTCTGGTCGGTAAAGCTAACAGTTTCTGGAATGACTTAGACTTCATGGCGTATGAAGACATTCTGGCTCTCTTAATCTATGGTCTGGTTCTGTTTCCAAATCTGGATAACTTCATTAACGTCACTGCCATAAGGATCTTCATGTCTCGGAACCCTGTGCCCACTCTCTTTGGTGATATCCTGCAATAACTCTATGCTCGTACTGCCCGAAGACGAGGAACTCTTTGGTGTTGTATTCCTTTGTTGGTGAGGTGGTTTATTTCGCACCTCCCTAAGTTCCTGCTGAAGAACAAAGAAGGAAGAGGTTGGGCTCATAGGTTAATGTCTCTCACTGATAATGACATCATTTGGACTTTCAGGGGTTTGGATGAGGTAGCTGTTATCGATCGTTGCGGAGAATATCCTAATGTTCCTTTGATTGGTACCCAAGGAGGAATCTCTTATAATCCAGGTCTAGCTCTCCATCAGTTTGGAAGAGCCAGAAGAGCAGGGCCTCATGAGATGTTGGTGCCTCACATCAGTTTTGAGTTTCAGGTAGATAGTGACGAGCTGCGTCGTAGGTTCATCAAGGCTTGGGACAGAATTCACAAAGCTGACGCACATGAGTTGGGACCAAAGACTTCCCTACCTATGGAACCCTACTACAGATGGGTCCGCATCCGTGCTCAGAATTTAGGTATGCCATATGAAGCTGTCAGACCCATCATTCTTGAATATCCTGATAGAGATGGGGCTCCTCCAACTGGTCTCCCTCCTCAGATACCTACTGATGTTGATACACTAAAGAGGTCTTGGGCGCAGCTACAAGAAGAACGGGATTCTTATCGGGAAAAGTTCAACAAGCAGGAATTGAAGATCCAGAAGCTGACAAAACAGTTGGAGAACGAGCGGGCCTTGAATGACTACATCCGTACTGAGAAGAGGAGACCCTGGGATCACTGATGAGCTTTGGATGTTCTTTTACAGTTTTTATTTCCCTTTTTCAGTGTTTCCATTTTATGTAACGCCTAAGGGCAATCTGTTGAACAATCTAAATTTCAAAGTTGAATCTAATAAAGTGTGTTTCCTTTTTGTTTACAAAGTTGAATCCCGATTGTCTTTGAAAACATAAATCATACGCATTCCATTCATCATGTGCATAGCAGGTACTCTTTTTACAGGTGGTTTAATGTTCTTCGATGTTTATTTCAGCATCATGAATCCTGAATCATCTACTGAGCAATCCATCAAGGCCCTCCAGGCTCAGAACGCCCAGTTCCAAGAGTTGATCATGAGTTTAGCCCAAGGGCAAGAGGAATTGAAGTCTCTGCTGGTAAAGAAGAAGAAGAAGAGAACTGTACTATTCAACATTGGCTGGAGGTTTGGCAACGCACTGCAGAATGAGGTTGATCAAGCTGGTTCTTCTGTAGGGAAAGGCAGTCCCCAAGGGGGAAGGGTTCCTAGTCCTGTGGTCTCTGACAACGAGACTGATTTCAATGAAGAACAGTACCCTCCAGCTGAAGACAAGTACAAGCAGTTAGAGGATCGCCTGAATGCCATGGAAATTCAACAAGTGCCTGGGTTGGATTTTGGAGACCTGGGTCTATCTTCTGGTGTGGTGATCCCACACAAGTTCAAAGCACCATCTTTCGCAAAGTATGACGGGGCGTCCTGCCCTAAGCTACATCTCAGATCTTATGTGCGGAAGATCCAGCCGTATACTGTGGACAAGAACTTATGGATCCATTTCTTCCAGGAGAGTCTTTCAGGGACTCATCTCGAATGGTTCTATCAGCTGGATGGAACCAAGGTTCGTAACTGGGAGGACTTGGCTACTGCTTTTTATAAGCAGTATCAGTACAATGCCGACCTCGCTCCTACACGTACCCAACTCCAGGGTATGTCGCTAGGATCGGGAGAAGGTTTTAAAGAGTACGCGCAGAAGTGGAGGGATCTGGCTGGCAGGGTGCAGCCGCCGTTAACCGACCGTGAACTCATGGACATGTTCTTGGGGACCTTATCTGGGCCGTTCTTCAACCATCTCATTGGTAATTCGTCTGCAGGGTTTACAGACCTCATTCTGACTGGTGAAAGGATAGAAGCTGGGATGAAATCAGGGAAGATACAGAAAGGTGCGTCCTCAAGTTCTGAAAAGAAGCCTTTCAAGAAGGAAGCCAGTGTTGTGTATGGCCCCAAGAGGCAAAACAAACCGGAACGCCGCCAAGCTGTCAACGCGGTGGTAATTGCAAAGCCTGCTGCCGCTCCTCGGCAACCTAACCAACCAAGGGGTGAGAGACCCATAAGAGAATATACTCAACTTAGTATGACCTTATCGCAGATCTTGCCACAGCTGCTATCGACCAACTTGGTAACCGTCAGAGAAGCTCCGAAGGTGGTAAACACAGCATCTCAGAAGTACAACCTCAACGCCCGCTGCGCTTATCACTCTGATATCCCGGGGCATTCTACTGATGATTGTTGGGCTCTGAGGAATAAGGTTCAAGACCTTATTGATGCTAAAGAGGTACAGTTCGAGGCGCCCGAGAAGCCTAATGTGGTGACTGCTCCCATGCCTAACCATGGAGTAAATGCTATCAGGGTTGAGGATGAAGTGGAAGAATCTGAATTCGACAGCTGGATATACCCAACAACCGAAGATGGACCTAGCAATTGGACTGCAAAAGACTACATACCTGTTACTTTTGTTACTCAGTAATGAACTCTTTTGTTTTTTAAATTTGTAATGAATAATAATGTGAAACTTTATGGCCCGGTGTCCTACCCGGGGCACCGTGGTTTCATTTGTGAGGGCTTATTACTTGTCATTTCCATATATCATGAATAAAAACATTGGACGTTTTTCGCATCTCAAATCTTGTGCTCCCTTTCTTTCTTTCTTTATATATTGCAAAACAGCTATATTTACACACACTCACTTATACAGGTTTCAATCCACTCTGGATCTCACTGGTAACGACTCTGCTACTGCCAGTTATGACTTCGAAAATCCGATCAACTTAGCCGAATACGAAGGTGGAGATGATTGCGAAGTGCCTGGTGAGCTTGCAAGACTGCTACTCCAGGAAGAGAGGGCCATTCAGCCACATGAAGAGCCAGTGGAAATGGTAAATCTGGGTACTGAGACAGACAGAAAGGAAGTCAAGATTGGTGCCAATCTAGAGCTCAGTGTGAAACAACAGTTGATTCAGATGCTGCATGATTATGTGGAAATCTTCACATGGTCCTACGAAGACATGCCTGGGTTGGATACTGACATTGTGGTCCATCACCTGCCTACCAAGGAAGAATGCCCTCCGATTAAACAAAAGGTCTGCCGTATGCGTCCAGAGATGTCCGAGAAGATCAAAGCTGAGGTTATGAAGCAATTTGATGTCGGGTTTCTAGCAGTAACCTCTAACCCTCAGTGGGTTGCCAATGTGGTTCCGGTGCCTAAGAAAGATGGTAAGGTCAGAATGTGTGTTGACTACGGGGATTTGAATAGGGCGAGCCCCAAGGATGATTTCCCTCTGCCTCACATCGACGTTCTGGTTGACAACACTGCTCAACACAAGGTGTTCTCCTTCATGGACGGCTTTTCAGGTTATAATCAGATCAAGATGGCTCCCGAAGATATGGAAAAGACTACCTTCGTTACTCAGTGGGGCACCTTCTGCTACAAGGTCATGCCTTTTGGACTGAAAAATGCTGGGGAAACCTACCAACGTGCCATGGTTGCTTTATTTCATGACATGATCCATCATGAGATAGAAGTATATGTTGATGATATGATTGCAAGGTCCCAAACTGAGGAGGAACACCTTGACCATTTACAGAAGCTGTTTGACCGTCTGAAGTTGTACAAGCTAAGGTTGAATCCGAACAAGTGCACCTTCGGAGTAAGATCTGGAAAGTTGCTAGGCTTCTTCGTGAGCGACAAAGGTATTCAAGTGGACCCTGCCAAGGTTAAAGCCATACAAGAGATGCCAGTTCCCAAGAAAGAGAAAGAAGTCAGAGGCTTTCTAGGACGTCTGAATTACATTGCCCGATTCATCTCGCATCTAACTGCTACCTGTGAACCAATCTTCAAGCTGCTGAAGAAAGATCAAGTAGCACGTTGGAATGATGAATTTCAGGCCGCTTTTGACAGAATCAAAGAGTATCTCCAAGAACCACCCATTCTTATGCCACCGGTTGAGGAGAGACCTCTAATACTATACTTGACAGTACTTGACAGCTCAATGGGGTGTGTGCTGGGGCAGCATGACGAGTCTTGCCGAAAAGAGCACGCCATTTATTACCTTAGCAAAAAGTTTACCGACTGTGAGACCCGATACTCACTGCTCGAGAAAACTTGTTGCGCTTTGGTATGGGCTGCTCGCCGGCTGAGACAGTATATGTTGACTCACACTACTCTGTTGATTTCAAAAATGGATCCAATAAAGTACATATTCGAAAAGCCTGCTCTGTCCGGGAGAATAGCAATATGGCAGATGATCTTGACGGAATATGACATCCAGTACACAACTCAGAAAGCAATCAAAGGAAGTGTATTGGCAGACCATTTGGCACACCAGGCAGTGGACGACTACCAGTCAATGAACTTTGAATTTCTTGACGAGAGCATAATGTTAGTGACTGATTGTGAAGTACTTGGACCGGATGAAGGACCTGAGGAAGGATCCCGATGGTCTATGCACTTTGACGGAGCCTCAAACGCTTTGGGTAACGGTATCGGCACTGTGATCATATCCCCCAAAGGCACTCATACTCCACTCACTGCCCGGCTATGTTTTAACTGCACCAACAACATGGCGGAGTATGAGGCATGCATCATGGGTCTTCAAGCGGCGATTGACTTAAGGATCAAGTTTCTGAGTGTCTTCGGAGATTCCGCTCTCATGATCAATCAGATCAAAGGCGAGTGGGATACGAAACATCCAAACCTTATCCCTTACAAAGAGTGTGTGTTGACATTGATCCCACATTTTACAGAGATGACTTTTGAACACTTCCCAAGAGAGGAGAATCAGTTGGCGGACGCGCTGGCTACGATGTCTTCCATGTTCAGAGTCAAATGGGACAATGAGGCTCCCCGGATCATTATCTGGAAACTGGATGAACCTGCATATTGTTGTGATCTTGAGGCTGAGATAGTAACTGAAAAACCCTGGTATCATGAGGTGAAGAGGTATCTGGAAGCTCAAGAATACCCCGAGGGTGCATCTGTCAACGACAAAAAATTTCTGAGAAGGTTCGCGGCAAAGTTCTTCCTTAGCAATGGTATCCTCTACAAACGAAACCATGATTCAACCTTACTGCATTGTGTGGATAAGACTGAAGCAGAAAAGATCATGGCAGAACTGCATGAAGGTACCTTCGAAACACATTCCAGTCGACACACCATGGCAAAGAAAATCCTTCGGGCAGGATATTTCTGGTCCACAATGGAAGCCGACTGTTACCAACATTCTCGGACATGTCATAAGTGCCAGATATATGCTGATAAGGTGCACGTTCCTCCAGTCCCTCTGAATGTCCTGACTGCACCTTGGCCTTTTGTAATGTGGGGCATTGATATGATCGGTGAGATTAAACCCACGGAATCCAACGGGCATCACTTCATCCTGGTGGCGATCGATTACTTTACAAAGTGGGTTGAAGCAGCTTCCTACGCTACCGTAACCAAGAGCGGCGTGGCACGGTTCATTCGGCATAACCTGATCTGTCGATACGGTGTACCGGAAAGGATCATTACGGACAATGGTACCAATCTTAACAACAAGATGATCACTGAGCTCTGCGAGCAATTCAAGATACAGCACCACAACTCTTCTCCTTACCGGCCGAAGATGAATGGGGCTGTAGAAGAAGCTAATAAGAATATCAAAAAGATTGTGCAAAAGATGACAGTGACCTATAAAGATTGGCACGAGATGTTACCGTTTTCTCTTCATGGGTATCGTACCTCAGCAAGAACGTCAACCGGGGCAACCCCCTTTTCCTTGGTCTATGGCATGGAGGCAGTCTTGCCGATTGAAGTTCAGATACCCTCTCTCCGGATAATGAAGGATGCAGGCTTGAGCGAAGATGACTGGATCCAGACTCGACTTGATCAGTTAAATCTAATTGACGAAAAGAGACTCGCTGCTATTTGTCATGGTCAAACGTATCAAAAACGGATGATCAGGGCATTTAATAAGAAAGTCAGACCACAAGAGTATCAAGTTGGGGACCTGGTAATCAAACACATCATTCTTCCTCAAAGTGATCCCAGGGGCAAATGGACCCCCACATACGAAGGGCCATTTGTGGTTAAACATGTCTTCTCGGGAGGAGCCATGATTCTAACCACCATGGATGGTGACGACCTTCCTCACCCCGTCAATGCAGACATAGTAAAAAGATACTACGCATGATAAAAGACCCGCTAGGTTGACATACCTAGGCAAAAGTAAGGGCTTCCCGGCGAACCAAAAGGGTTCGGGCAAAAATAAGGGATGAAATAAAAAAAATCTGTACACCCGGCAAGTCGAAAACCTGAAAAGGCGGCTTGGGCAAAAATGGGTATCCCGGTGGACTGAAAACCCGAAAGGGCAGTCCAGGCAAAAGGTAGGGATTAAAGCGTAATACTATGTCTCATTGGATCACCTTGCATCCAGAATCCGGTTTCAACATCAAGTTCAGACGGCATCGATCAATCAACTTCATCTTCAACTAAGCATCCAAGTGATGAGACGCTCGAAAACATAAAGGCGATAGCAGAATTGGAACCCAGTGGGATTACTCTTTTCACACAGCTGTTTTGTTTTCTTTGTACAAATTGTATAAGCTCTGTTGTTCGACGGCGTTCTCTTACTAGGACGTCAGCCTCTTGTACATAAACGCCTATTTACAGGCAAATTCAAAAATCAATACAAATTCACTTTTCAGACCAATTGCCAATTGTTTTTTCCTTTTTCTGTTTTGTGTTTGTAAAGAACGTCCAATGTTCAATTGTGATATATGCATTTGACACTAATTGCTAACTCATAAATATTTGAATACGAAACAAAGGATTAATTACAGGTAACATAAGAAACAGGGGCAATAATGAGTTGTCTAAGCAGTCTAATTGCTATGTCCACCAAGGTACCAAGGTAAGTTCGGCTGAAGAATGTAACCCAGATACCTTCACTCCCCGCCGAGTAAGATAAGACTCAACAATACTCCCCCGAGTAGAGTTGGTCTCCCATCAACCCTAACAAGGCACAGTATCTCCAGCAAATCAACAATACTCTCCACAAGCAGAGTTAGTCTACTGTCAGCCTTAAGGAAGTTGAGTATCCCCAGAAGATCTCAATATTCCCCAGCAAAGTATACGGATGTTCCTAAGAAAGCATCCCCGGCAATCTTGATATAAGTTTGTTCCCCGGCGGAATACCGAACGTCCAGTGGATCCATTCCCCAGTCCAAAAGTTTCCCCAGGAAAGTTGAATCAATTTCCCCAGTAGATTCAGGAAGCTTATCCCCAGTAGATTCTGGAAGCTTATCCCCTGCAGAGTGCGAACGCATCTCCCCAGCTTTATTCAGAAGATTATGCTCCACCAGAGCTTATAACTGGGTTATCCTCAGCCAATTGCCACGGAAAGGTCGTCCCCAGCGAAGTCTTCCTATCCCCAGCGGAGTTCATCAAATCTTCCAACAGAGCTCAACAATGGTATCCCCAGCGGAGTTATCATCAAACCTCAGCGAAGTGCCTCTCTTCCCACAGAGTAATTCCCCACAGAGTAATCTCTCCAACAAGTTTATTCCCCAGCGGAGTCAGCTTCTCCTACCAGTTTATACTTGCAACCGTCATCCCCAGCGGAAACAAAAAGCTCTACACTTCAACATCAGCCCAGGATTTGACTTCCCGACACCCGTCAAGGATTTACTTTTGTAGGTGTTTAGGTATTGGCTTGCATTTTTGGTAAATTCCAAGTGTATGTGTGAATGTCATGACTGATGTCATAACATTCTAGTTCAGGTTGTACTAACTCTTTAGGTACATATGCAGAAAAATATTGTAACTCAAATACTGATGTTTATAAGTGTGTATCTGAGCATGTTTGCAAAATGATCACATTTAGCTAATCAGTAGACAGGTTTTCTCAGATGTCATAACAGATGTTATGACATCCTGTTCTGAACTAGCAGGATTACAGGATTGGATAAGTCTGAGTTTTTTCAGGAAATAACTCAGTCCTTCCTAAACAGAATCCTGCGTTTTCTGAGGAGTAACCTCGCTCAATCCTAACCTGATCAACAAAGTACTGTGACCTGGTCTTTAGGTCAAACGGAATCAACCCTAGGTTTTTGGAAACCCTAACTGAAGTTGCAGCTGCTATATATTCAACAGAGCTGCGGTTTTTGAAGTGATCCCTGCTGATTGATTAGAAGATCAAGTTTGTAATCGGTATAGATTTGTTTATTGTACTCCAAGCAATTATCATTGTGATAAGTGTCTTGGAATAGGTTTCAATTGTAAGGGTTGTGTAGCACTCAAAGCTTTGAAGCAAGAGTGTTTGAATGTTACTTGACTAAAGCTGTGAAGCAGAGTCAAGTTAGTTGTGTACATCACTCAAAGCTGTGAAGCACGAGTGATTGTGTTACTTGATTAAAAAGCTGTGAAGCTTAATCAAGTGTGTGTTTTGAAGAGTGTCTTCAACAATTCTCAAGTCAAATTTGTTTATGTATCACTGCTGTGATTGAGGGGGAGTGAGTAGGAACTCAGGTTTAAGTTGTACTTAGATTAGAATTGCATTGGGTAGGTCTTAAGTGAAGGAGATAAACTGGTTGGTTTATTCCTGAATTAACATCTCTTATAGTGGATTCTCTCCCTGGCTTGGTAGCCCCCAGAGTAGGTGTTGTTGCACACTGAACTGGGTAAACAATTGACTGTGTTATTTACTGCTTTTGTATTTACTGTCATATAGTAAGTCAGATACAGTGTCATAACATCGGACGTGACATTAAGTATCTGTAGCCAGAATTTTCAATTGGTATCAGAGCAGGCACCCTGCCTGTATTACTGGGTGAGATCTAGGGATATCACTTTCTGGCACTATGGACAAAGAAGGAGTTTTTGGAAATAGACCACCCATTCTGGATGGAACTAATTATGACTACTGGAAACCTCGTATGATTGCCTTCCTAAAATCTCTGGACAAAAAGGCTTGGAGAGCTGCTGACAAAGGATGGATTCATCCCACCATAACTGAAAGAGATGGGACAATCAGTCTGAAGCCTGAGGAAGAGTGGAGTAAAGAAGAAGATGAGTTAGCTCTGGGAAACTCAAAAGCCTTAAATGCCTTGTTCAATGGAATTGATAGAAACATCTTCAGATTAGTACATCAATATGAACTGGCCAAGGAAGTTTGGGACACCCTCAAAACTACTCATGAGGGCACTTCCAAAGTAAAGATGTCAAGGCTTCAGATGTTGACCACTAAGTTTGAGAATCTAAAAATGATGGAAGATGAAACCATCCATGAATTTCACATGAACATCTTGGAGATTGCCAACACCTCAGGAGCACTGGGAGAAAAAATGTCAGAAGAAAAACTGGTGAGGAAGATTCTCAGATCCTTGCCTAAAAGATTTGCAATGAAGGTAACTGCCATAGAGGAAGCCCAGGACATTAGCAAGTTAAAAGTGGATGAACTTATTGGGTCTCTTCAGACTTTTGAGATGGGGATCACTGATAATGGTGACAAGAAGAACAAAAGCATAGCACTTGTAACCAACACTGATGTTGAACACAAGGAGGATGAAGAAGAAAACATATCAGAAGCCATTGCCATGCTTGGAAGACAGTTCAACAGGCTCATCAAAAGAATGGACCCAAAGTCAAGGTCAAATGTTCATAACATTCCTTCTGACATTGACAGTTCCAGCAGAAGACCAAGATCAGAAGATAAGGAAAACCAAGGCAGAGGAATTCAATGCCATGGATGTGAAGGATATGGACATATTCGAGCTGAATGTCCTACCTTTCTTAAGAAGCAAAAGAAAGGAATGACTGTTACTTGGTCTGACTATGATTCAGAAAGCAATTCTGAAGAAGAATCTGCCAAACTAGTTACTGCCCTAACTAGTGTTTGTACTTCTGAAAGTGACACCAGTGATGAAGAAGTAACATTTGAAGAACTGGCTGATACCTACAAGAAATTGTGTATCAGAAGTGGTGAAGTCTGTGTGCAAAATGAGAAACAATCAAAACTCATTGTAAAGCTGGAGGCTGAAAAGAGAGCAAATCTTGAAACTATAAGTCATTTAGAAGGAGAAGTTCAACTGCTGAACTCACAACTGAATCAAATGACCAAATCAGTCAAGATGTTGACAAATGGAACAGACAAATTGGAAGAGATTCTTCAGGCTGGACAAAATATGGGAAATAAATCTGGCCTAGGATTTGTGGAAACAAAGAAATTTGTTACCAGGAAGCAAATGTCAAACCAGATGTCTCAACATTACTCTCAACATCAGGGACAGAGACACATGAAGAAGAGGTACCAAAGATGGAGATGTCATCATTGTGGGAAATATGGTCACATAAAGCCCTTCTTCTACAGACTACATGGATATCCTAATCAGAAATCAGATGTCAAACCTAAGTCTAAAAAGGTACCACACGCTCCTCAATGGAAGAAAAAGGCTATTGCACTGATAGCACACACTTCCCTGAAGATCTCAGCAAAGGAAGATTGGTACTTTGACAGTGGATGTTCCAGACACATGACTGGATTCAAAAATCTCCTCAATAATGTTATGCCTCACACCACCAGTTTTGTGACCTTTGGAGATGGTGCTAAAGGAGAAATCAAAGGAGTTGGTAATTTGGACTACCCTGGAGTTCCAAGTCTGAATAAGGTACTGCTGGTAAAAGGGTTGACTACTAATCTCATCAGCATCAGTCAATTATGTGATCTAGGATTCATGGTCAACTTCTCAAGATCTGAATGTCTAGTGTTTAATGAAAAACTAGATATTGTAATGAGAGGAATAAAATCCAAAAATAACTGTTATGTGTGGCAGCCTGAGAACACTGATATCCCCACTTTGAGTCAAATCATCAAAGAAGAAAAAGATATGCAACAGTGGCAGCATAAACTTGAAGGAATGAAAAGAGCTATTCCTATGGAAGATGTCAGAAGAACTCCTAAACTACAGGCTGATAATATATGTGATGTGGCAAAGAACAAGTCTCATAAATTCTGTTCTCAAAAATTCTGGTCAACACAGATGCTACCTGAAGACAATGTTACACAAGATGTTATGACATTGTGGTGTGATAATCTGAAAACATTCAACATTTCCTTAAACCCTATTGACTTTGGAGAGAAGAAATCATTTGAACTGAAACATAGGTTCTCTGAGCTTCAGCTAACTGATTCTTCTATCAAGGCGCTTGTTGGAAATCAACTTGAAAATTTGAGGGGCAGATTGGGTATTCACCAACATGAGAAATTATAGCAATTAGTTTTGCTGAAAACAAGGGTTGAAGGGATTAATTCTATTAAGTCTATATTTAGTGGGTTGATCATATTCATTCACAATTCCTTCAAAAACCTTCAGAAGTTGAAAAGACTCCCTTGTACTCCCTATCTCTCTCATCCTTGCAACCTGTTTTCTCCTCCCAATCAAAGAGTTTTCTCAAATTGCTACTGCTACTCAACGTTAAACACAATGTCTCAGACATCATCTTCCACTATGGCGGCTTCGTCTCACTCTTCATCATCGTCATCTGATCAAGATTCTAGGGCAATCACGACATGCATAGAATCTGAAGTACTTGAGGTCACTCCTCTCAGGGAGATGGCAACTAACCCAGCCAAAATCAAGAAGCTCAGGACCAGACATGCAGGAAGAGCTCAAGCTACAGTCTCTGGTAATTCTTCTCTTCCTTCATCTACTATACCTAATAAAGAAGGAACAGTTCAAGTACACCAAGCTATTGCTAGACTGGTTACTAGTATTCTGAGTGGCAACCAATCTGTACCGGGGATTTCTATTCCTTTGAATCAATCTGAAAGTCCAAATGTGGAAGGTTCTGAAAATATAGATGTCACTGAGGATGTTGTGACACCAAAAGACAACATTAAGAATCCCTCTGAAAAGGCTGCTGATCCACCTATCATTGATGTGGATGAAGAGTACTCAGATAATGAACTGATTGCTAATGTGAACCCTAGCATTGCTAGGAGATTGATGAAAAGAAAAAGTAGTGAGACTGTTAAACCTAAGAAGTCCAAGGCTGAAGGGATGACTGAAAAAATTCAGACAAAAGGGAAGAAGGCACAGGTGCTGACTGCTAGACAACCAATCTCCAAGAAAAGAAAAGAACCTGAAACTTTTGACTCTGATGATGAATCAGAATTTGAGATTGACATTGACAATGCTCCCATCAGAAGGAAGCTCCCTTCCAGCAAGATTGCTAGAGTGCCTGAAGTGCCAACTGACAACATCTCCTTTCATCATCCTGATAATGCAAACAGGTGGAAGTATGTTTGCTTGAAGAGAATAGCCTTGGAGAGAGAACTCAACAATGATGCTTTGGAGTGCAAAGACATCATGGAGCTGATCAGGAATGCTGGGCTAATAAAGACTGTGATGAAGTTTGGCAAATGTTATGAAAATCTGGTTAAAGAGTTTGTAGTGAACTTATCCAATGATTGTGCTGATGGGAGGTCAGCTGACTTTGAGAGTGTGTTTGTTAGAGGAAGAAGGGTCAAGTTCTCTCCATCAGAAATCAACAAGTTTCTTGGAAGAACGAATAAGGACTGTCCTGATCTAGAGGCAACTGACAATGAAGTATGCTTGACCATCACTGCCAGGCAAGTAAAGTGCTGGCCATTGAAAGGGAAGTTGAATGCTAGTAAACTCAGCATGAAATTTGCCATCTTGCATAAAATAGGTGCAGCAAACTGGGTGCCTACAAATCACAAATCAACCATCTCCACAGGATTGGGGAGATTCATCTATGCTGTAGGAACCAAGACTGCCTTTGACTATGGAAGGTACATTTTTGAACAAACCTTGAAGCATGCTGGCAGTTATGCTGTCAAAGGACCAATTGCCTTTCCCTCCCTCATTTGTGGAATCATCCTTGCACAATATCCTGACATACTTGTAGCAAGAGATACAGTCTGCAAAAGAGCCCCTGCCCTTGGCCTGCACTACAAACTGTTTCAGGGATCCCATGCTCCAGACATTGTCATAACATCAGCTGAGACATCGTCTGCAAAGAGCCAGTCCAAAACATCAGATGTCATAGCTGTCTTAAAAGAAACTTGCAAAGATCTGGATGCTAGAAAAAGGACCCTAGAAGCACTAATTGCCAAGCTAGAAAAGGAAGAAGCTGAAGCAAGCATGATGGAAGAAGATGAAGGACAGCTCAACATTGAAGAAAGTGGCTCCTCTGAGTCTGATGACAGTACTTGAAGGATGATTGCTGCTTGGTGGTGTTGCTGGTGGAGTTTGGAAGTATGTTCTGCTATTGTCTGCTGCTGATCTCATTATTTTGTCTTGGATAACTGTATAACTTTATAAACATGTAATCTTTGGCCCATTTGTGGCTAAAGTGGGGGAGAATATTTGGTACTGCTTAATTAGTACTTAACACTATATTTTTCTGCTGTCATTTATTTCTGCTGCTATCTATCTATCTCTGATTGTTTAGGGACTTTAGCCAAAAATCTGCCAAAGGGGGAGTTTGTAGGTGTTTAGGTATTGGCTTGCATTTTTGGTAAATTCCAAGTGTATGTGTGAATGTCATGACTGATGTCATAACATTCTAGTTCAGGTTGTACTAACTCTTTAGGTACATATGCAGAAAAATATTGTAACTCAAATACTGATGTTTATAAGTGTGTATCTGAGCATGTTTGCAAAATGATCACATTTAGCTAATCAGTAGACAGGTTTTCTCAGATGTCATAACAGATGTTATGACATCCTGTTCTGAACTAGCAGGATTACAGGATTGGATAAGTCTGAGTTTTTTCAGGAAATAACTCAGTCCTTCCTAAACAGAATCCTGCGTTTTCTGAGGAGTAACCTCGCTCAATCCTAACCTGATCAACAAAGTACTGTGACCTGGTCTTTAGGTCAAACGGAATCAACCCTAGGTTTTTGGAAACCCTAACTGAAGTTGCAGCTGCTATATATTCAACAGAGCTGCGGTTTTTGAAGTGATCCCTGCTGATTGATTAGAAGATCAAGTTTGTAATCGGTATAGATTTGTTTATTGTACTCCAAGCAATTATCATTGTGATAAGTGTCTTGGAATAGGTTTCAATTGTAAGGGTTGTGTAGCACTCAAAGCTTTGAAGCAAGAGTGTTTGAATGTTACTTGACTAAAGCTGTGAAGCAGAGTCAAGTTAGTTGTGTACATCACTCAAAGCTGTGAAGCACGAGTGATTGTGTTACTTGATTAAAAAGCTGTGAAGCTTAATCAAGTGTGTGTTTTGAAGAGTGTCTTCAACAATTCTCAAGTCAAATTTGTTTATGTATCACTGCTATGATTGAGGGGGAGTGAGTAGGAACTCAGGTTTAAGTTGTACTTAGATTAGAATTGCATTGGGTAGGTCTTAAGTGAAGGAGATAAACTGGTTGGTTTATTCCTGAATTAACATCTCTTATAGTGGATTCTCTCCCTGGCTTGGTAGCCCCCAGAGTAGGTGTTGTTGCACACTGAACTGGGTAAACAATTGACTGTGTTATTTACTGCTTTTGTATTTACTGTCATATAGTAAGTCAGATACAGTGTCATAACATCGGACGTGACATTAAGTATCTGTAGCCAGAATTTTCAACTTTCCTAGACAAAGATACGCTCATAAACATCACATCTTCATACATTATAGCATGCACATACGCATCATGGACATACAATCTCATCTATTCTGAGAACATCACGCATGTCATACATCATGACATTGCATACAACTAACGTTTTGTCTTTTCAGGACCAAGATCAATACAAAGATGATCACTATCAACTGTCCCAATTCCAGATTCGATACATGTATCTAGCCAGGGCATATCTGTGAGCGATTATTTCCGGACTCGATTCCTGTATCCAGCCAGGGCACGTCTGAAGAGTTTGAAGATCCGATTCCTGTATCCTGCCAGGGTGTATCTATTGACGACTATTTTTCGGACTCGATTCCTGTATCCTGCCAGGGCACGTCTGAAGAGTTTGAAGATCCGATTCCTGTATCCTGCCAGGGTGTATCTGTTGACGACTACTTTCCGGACTCGATTCCTGTATCCTGCCAGGGCACGTCTGAAGAGTTTGAAGATCTGATTCCTGTATCTTGCCAGGGTGTTTCTGTTGATGACTATTTTCCGGACTCGATTCCTGTATCCTGCCAGGGCACGTCTGAAGAGTTTGAAGATCTGATTCCTGTATCCTGCCAGGGTGTATCTGTTGACGACTATTTTCCGGACTCGATTCTTATATCCTGCCAGGGCACGTCTGAAGAGTTTGAAGATGCGATTCCTGTATCCTGCCAGGGTGTATCTGTTGACGACTATTTTCCAGACTCGATTCCTGTATCCTGCCAGGGCACGTCTGAAGAGTTTGAAGATTCGATTCCTGTATCCTGTCAGGGTGTATCTGTTGACGACTATTTTCCGGACTCGATTCCTGTATCCTGCCAGGGCACGTCTGAAGAGTTTGAAGATCCAATTCCTGTATCCTGCCAGGGTGTATCTGTTGACGACTATTTTCCGGACTCGATTGTTGTATCCTTCCAGGGCACGTCTGAAGAGTTTGAAGATCCGATTCTTGTATCCTGCCAGGGTGTATCTGTTGACGACTATTTTCCGGACTCGATTCCTGTATCCTGCCAGGGCACGTCTGAAGAGTTTGAAGATCCGATTCCTGTATCCTGCCAGGGTGTATCTGTTGACGAATATTTTCCGAACTCGATTCCTGTATCCTGCCAGGGCACGTCTGAAGAGTTTGAAGATCCGATTCCTGTATCCTGCCGAGGTGTATCTGTTGACGATTATTTTCCAGACTCGATTCCTGTATCCTGCCAGGGCACGTCTGAAGAGTTTGAAGATCCGATTCCTGTATCCTGCCAGGGTGTATCTGTTGACGACTATTTCCGGACTCGATTCCTGTATCCTGCCAGGGCACGTCTGAAGAGTTTGAAGATTCGATACTTGTATCCAGCCAGGGCATGTCTACATGAAGAGTTTGAAGATCAACCCCTGTAACAGGCCAGGTAATTATCTTTCTTTCTCAGGTACGCAAGTTCTCGCTAAGGAATCTCTTACGCGATTGACAATCTCCCGATGGCATCTATAAGCCCATCTCCACAACTACCATTACAGTCTCCAAATGGCATCTATAAGCCCATTCCCGACAAGGCTCTGTCACAGCTCCATATGGCATCTATAAGCCCATCCTCCTATCCATCATCTCTCCAAATGGCATCTGTAATCCCATTCCCCTGACATCACACTGCTAACACTCTACTATGTGAGTGCAAATTTCTGGGCACTCTAGTGTTCAATCATCTTCCACCTTCGAATCACGAAAGGCACGCAAGCCAATCTACATCCTCAGGTCTAAGAAGATTGAACAGGGGCAACTGTTGTACCCCAAAATTTTCCCTCCCATATTCTTCAAATTTGTCAAGGTCAATCTCTAGATGGTTCAAAATCCCTCAAGGGTTGCACAGTCCAATTGCCTCCTAACATAGTCAAAATTAGGGTTTTGGTTCTTGCAAAGAAATTTAGGTTTTCAAGGGTCCAGTCAAGTCCCATATGCCTATATACATTGTCAATCATCTATATGTCAAATTTCAAGACTCACAGCATCAAATTGCACAGTCAAAAACCCTAAATGCTCCACAGTCAACTGCAGGGGTAAAATGGTCATTTGACAGTCAAACATTCAAATTTTTGGTCAACATCTTATTTTGAAGCCACAATCATCATTTGATCAATTCTTGATCATGATTCCACAAGCATGGCTCAAAAAGTCTCAAGATGCAAAAGTTTCTATTTTTGGACAGCTGAAAAGTCAACTGCAAATTGACCAAGGCATAACTTCTTCATGGTTCATCATAAAAATCCCATCCAATGCTCATTTTTAAGGGGATGACATTTCCTACAATTCATCTTCACACTCCAAGTCCAAGAAATGCTCTCACACAAAGTTATCAATTTCAACATTATAGGTCATTTTCAAAAGTCAACAAAAAGGCACTTTAAGTCAAAGACCATAACTTGAGATTGGTGAATCAAAATGACATGGGACCAAAGGCATTGGTTAGAGGACTTCAAGACCTTTCCAAAATGTCCAAGAACATGTTCATAGCTTCAAAATTGAGCAAGATATGCATTGGAGAAGTTGGAAAAATTTTGGAAACTTTCAAAAGTCAACTTTGCCTAAAAAGCTTCAATTTTGCTAATGGGCCTCAAATTCTTTCTTGAATCTTTACCCAAAGCCTATGCACGACCCATTGAGCTTAAAATGATTTATTTTCTTATTTTTAATTAATTAATTGAATTTTTATTATTATTAATTCATTTAATTGGTTTTAATTGTAGAAAAATATCAAAGCATGGTTGTCAAATCTTTTTATGAAGCAAATACACTCCACACATGCTAAAGATTTCTTGCATCACTCAAGGGGACAAGATCTCCATAATTGGCAAGGTTTTCATTGAAAAAAGATTGAAAATCACATAATTGAAAATCAAAGATTGCAAACATAAATTCATGGACTTTTGGGCCAAGGTTTTGACCTAATTCTCATCACATACATATGCTGAGTGAAACCCTAAAGCTGGACATGTGAAAGCTGCTGCAACCACATAACCAATTTGCAAAATTTCAAGAAGAACTTGAAAACTGAAATCCTATTTGCAGTACAATTCAAGGCCTAAAATCGTTTCTAATACATTGTTGACATTGCCAGGAAGCCATTGCAATCAAGAACGAGGCTTAACACCATCAGAATCATCCCCTCTAAGTCATACGGTTTGCTTTCTTTACCAAATTGACATATCATCATTCATGCATTTTAACCACTTTTTTGGATTGATTCATGCTAATAGGGACCTTCTGAAGCGATTGGTATAAGCTAATTGAACTAACGCTGCCTGAATCAAAATATACCATGGACGAAATTTAGGGTTTCTGAAGCTTGCAATTAGGGCTTTAGGCATCAGGAAAAATTGGACCATGTCATGACCATGGTTGAATTCGTTAAGGCCAGACGAATTCAACCAGCCTATCTTGCCCTTTTTATATTGTCTCCACTTCTATTCGCTATTCTTGGGACTTTCACTTAGTGGGGGTTTAAAACCCATGCTATCTTATTCATGTTTGCAGGTGAAAACGAAGAAGAAATGTGAGCTGTCCAAGCGCTACTGGAGCATTCAAATCTTAGCGCGTTTTTTTCCGTCTCAGCATAATTGGCATTTTTTTATATAATAATTGTTTTCCACTTATACTACAAACGTGTTGGATAGCTCAGTTGGCAAAGGCATAGTGGCAAGAGGTACTGGGACCTGGGTTCGATTCCCAGGTCCCCCATATATTCTTCATATTTTTCTTAATGCTTTCAGGTACAGCACTTCTCAAATGTTCCACCATACGTACTCACGCGCTAGCCTGCCAAGTGGCCATGAGGTCCATCCAGTGGCCAGAAGGTGAAGTCCATGGTATACCCTAGTCAGCCAGCAAGCACGTGATGCCAAAAAGTCAACGAGGCTTGTGTTCTTGGGCCTGAATTGCTTCAATCTCACCTCCACCTTGGGCCTACATACCCCCTTGGTTTGCAATATTTTTCTTATTTTTATATTCTTTTATCTTATTTCTTTTAATTTTTTTTAATTATTATTAATTCACTAAATTAATTATTTTCATAACAAAAAAAAAAATCAAATTGTAAAATATTTTAATTTCTTAATTTCACCACTAACCTATTTTTGTAAATAAATGACTAACAATGAATTTAGTTTAATTTAGGTTTATATTTTAATCTTTTTTCTAAATAAATAAAAACTACATAGAATTAGGTTTTGATATTTTTTCTTAATTAATTATTATTATTATTAATTATTACTATCATTATTAATTACTATTATTTTTGTAAATAACATGTAAATTAATTAATTAGCTTAAATTAGGTTAACTTTAATATTTTCATTAACAATTAAAATAAACTTAGAATTAGGGTTTTCTCTTGATTTTATTTTCTTTATTTCATTAAATACAAAAACATAAAAAACACATTTTCTTTTCTTTAATTAAATAATTAATTAGGTTTTAATTTAATTTAATTTCAAGCAAAGGGTCCAAAACCCTCGGACGTCCAGTTTAATTTCTATTTTCGCGCATTATTTTTTCTTATTGATTATTATGTAACTGTTCAAGGATGTAATAGTAATTAGGTTTACTGATTTTTTTTTACTTTCCGCATCTTTATCAAAAACGGGTCTTTGTATTTTGGCGATGTATAGACCCGCGCCTTGTAATAACGTAGCTTCTATCTTTCCGTCTTTTAATTTTCCGCACTCCTAACTGGTAAATTGCATGAAAGAATGTATGATAACTAAAAAAAATGCGTAGCCCACAATGCCATGATCAAAGATAAAATATAACATGAAAACAACATACAATGCACACACCACTTCTAGGGTACGCCTCATTCGTTGCCTTCGAAACGTGGTCATTAAGTATAGGACGTTTTAGCGGTCGCTCTTATGTCTAAGATCCAGTCGCCTCGAAACGGTTGCCTCGGATTAAAAAAAGGATCTAGGACATTAGGGTTACTTCTAAGGTGTCCTGCTATTGCTTCGGTGACCACACTGTCCCTACAATCGAATTGACCCGAACACCTCCAACGGTGGTGCTACCTACCTCTCAATGGTGGGATGGCATTACCTTAAGGACTTTTACACAGCCTAATTCCTTAGGGTAGGTAGATGACTCATGGGTACTTGCTCTCTCCAAAAATAAACAAAAATCTTTTCACACTGACACTTTCAAAAGCTTTCAAAACAAATTTTTCAAACACTCTTGAGGACAGATACAAGAGTCACTCAGAAATCTTTCAATGAAACTGTTTTCAAACCCACTCACACTTTGAAAAGCAAACATTTTGAAAACATAAGAGCAAGTACCTAAGAGCCCGTGGATAACCACGGATAGAAAGGGTGATAATACCTTCCCTTTCTATAAATCTACCTCCCGAACCGAGAGACAATCTCACAAGGAATTTTGCTGTGCTTTTGTCCTGTCCATGTTGGAGAAAATAAAAGACGGTGGCGACTCTTGCTTCCGCGACATTTCGCGAACCAGCTAAAAACAGTCAGTTCTATTTCCACCGATCACAGAGGACATTACTATTATTGACCATTATAGGGAATTCCCTAATGTCCCTCTACTTGGAATTAGGGGAGGTATTACCTATAATCCTTGTTTGGCTTTGCGACAGATTGGATATGCTAGGAGGGATGACCCTCATGATGTACTTGTCCAAGAAATTTCATTCGACTACGAGAACAATGTCCAAGGTTATCGTCAGAGATTCATACGAGCTTAGGGTATGGTTAACAAGGTTGATAGCAATACGTTGGGGCATAAGAACTTTATTCCTTTGGAGCATTATCTCAAGTGGGTGTGAACTAGCGCCGAAAACCTCATGATTCCTTATGAAGCCATCCTACCTATCATCATGGAGCCTGTTGTCGAAGGAGTTGTTCCATATATTGTCCTTTATCCTGATATGCCTACTTCTCTTGAAGATTTGCAAAGAGCTTACGTTCATCTAAAGGGGGAGAGAGACACCTTTAAAGCCCAGTTTTATGCAAGCGAGAAGAAGACATTAGAGCTCATGAGACAACTTCATGAGGAGAGGAGCCTGAATGCCTATATCGCTCCAAAGAGGAAGCATCCATAGGAAATTTGAGCCATTATTATTGTGTTTTAGTTCATTTTGTTTCTTTTATTTCAATGTAAGCCCAAGAGGCATGTTGTAATCAATTTGAACTTATTAATACAATTAATGTTTTTTCCCTTTCCCTTTTGTCTAAATAAATTTAAATCTTCTAAGTCCTTGAAATCATTTGCATACGCATTTTCATGCATCATAACATAAATAGGTTTTCCACAATAGGTTCCCTTATCTTTATACTGTTTATTTCAGTAAGATGGATATCGAACAAACAGTGAAGGACTTGCAGAAACATAACTCCCAGTTCCAAGAGACCTTGCTGACCCTGGCTAAGGGGCAACAAGAGCTGATGACTTTGCTAGTAGCCAAGAAGAAACCCAAAAAGAAGGCCCTCATCAACATGGGTAAAAGGTTCAAAGGTCCAGTTCGTCAGATACATATATTTAAAGAGTCATCTGAGCAGGATGAAAATCAAGACGAATAGGCAAGGATCACCCGTGCTAGGGGTGCCAATGATCAAGCTTTAGAAGACAAAGACTACTTTGATGAACAGTATCCTCCAGCTAAGGATAGATACAAGCAGTTGGAGGATAGACTAAAGGCTGTTGAAATTTAAGTCGTGCCTGGTTTAGATTTTGGTGAGTTGGGCTTAGCACCTGGGGTCTTCATTCCCCATAAGTTCAAAATACCGGTATTTGCCAAGTATGATGGGGTTTCCTACCCGAAACTTCATCTAAGGTCTTACATGCACAAGATACAGCCGCACACTACCGACAAAAAGCTCTGGGTCCATTTCTTCCAAGAGAGTCTGGTTGGGACTCAACTAGAATGGTTATATCAATTGGAGTGTTCCCATATCCCTACATGGGATGATCTAGCCACTTCTTTTTATAACCAGTATCAATATAATACAGATTTGGCACCAACCAGGGTCCAACTTCAAGGTATGACAATGGGTACTAATGAGGGGTTTAAAGAGTACACACAAAAATTAAGGGATCTTGCTGGTAGGGCCCAACCACCACTAACTGACAGAGAACTAGTTGACATGTTCATGGGTACATTAATTGGCCCATTTTTCAACCTATTGATTAGGAGTTCTTCGTCTAGTTTCACCGAGTTGATATTAACTGGAGAAAGGGTAGAAAGTGGCATTGAGAGTGGGAAAATTCCCATGACATCTACTTCCGCATCCAACATTTTAAAGAAGCCCTTCACTGGAAAGAAGGAAACAAATGATGTATATGGGGGGAGGGCCCGTACCAAGAAGGATCCCCGATCCTCTGTTAATGTTGTGTTAATCTCCAACTGTTTATCTGCTCAAGGACAATCATCTAACAATCAACTATTTGAAGTTCCTCGAAGACAGTTAACGAGAATAAGCATGTCACTGTCCCAAGCCTTACAATATTTGTTGAAGGCCAACTTAATGACATTACGCAATCCACCATGCAATCCTGAAATTTCATCACCTAAGTACAATCAAAATTCCAAGTGCGCGTATTATTCCAACAGCCCTGGGCATGAAATTGATCAATGTTGGGCTCTGAAGAATAAGATTCAAGATCTGATAGACAATAAAACAATTGAATTTGATCCACCTGTTACTCCAAATGTGATAACTGCACCAATGCTGAACCTTGGCAAAGGTGTTAATACAATTGATGATACTACTTTTTTCCCCTGTGATACGGTGGGAGAACTGACTTGGGTGTTTTGTGTTTGATCGCAAATGTTGCAATTAGCAAGAGTCGCCATCGACTTTTCTTTTATCCAAAAGGAAAGGTGAAAAAGCACAGGAAAGACCTTTGAGATTATTTCTTGAGTTCGAGGGGTAGATTATGAAAAGGGAAGGTATTAGCATCCTTTTCATCCATGGTTTTCCATGGGCTCTTAGTTACTTGCTAGATCACTTGCTTTTGTTTGAAATTGTGCTTTGTGTGGTTTTTGAAAGTATTTTGTAAAGAGGCCATTGTTTAGGCAATCTTTGTAATGATTCTCGTTCGTAAGAATGTATACAAATATGTTTGATCTTTTAAATGTTTTCAAGTTTGTAAGATGTTTGAAAGTGTAGGTGTTTATTTTGAAAATAGCAAGGATGTTTTGTTTGAAATTGAGCAAGTAATTAGGAGCATTCTACCTACTCAAAAGTCTTTCTTGTTCATTTTCTTTTCCTTTGACATTGTTATCTTACCATTGATTTGGTAAGTAACCCTATTGAACCCAATTTGGTACAAATGGTACAAATGGTACAAATGGTACAAATGGTAAATGGGGATTGCAAGAATATAAACCTAGTTAATCTATTACAACCATATTGAATTGGTACAAGAATTGAATAAATAAATGTACAAAAATAGATAAATATGCAAGAATGTAAATGCAAAGAAAAATAGATATTTGTTTGATTTTTCATGAGAAAGGGGTTTTTTTTATTTAACCTAATTAATTAAAAGAAATTAATTAATTAAAATAATAAAAGTGAACCCAATTTTATTAAGAAAAGATTTTAAATAGAAACCCTAAATCTATTAATTGATAAAAAGAAATTAAGTTTTTTTAAGAAAAGTATTTTTGGTATTTTTTGTCTTGAAAATAATTTATAGCATTATAAAATATTTTTTGTCTTTTTATTTTTTTTTAAATATCTTAATTGGTGTAAAAGAAAATAAACAATAACCTAGTCTTAATTAAGTTTACAAGAATAAATAGTAAAATAAATAAAGTATGGTTAAATAAAATATATTTTTTGTGAGAAAAATAAATAAACTAAGTTAAAATATAAATCTACCATTTTTGTATTTTTTATAATTTTTAGTATTAGAAAAATAATTAAGAAAATAATTAAAATGAAAATAAGAAAAGAAAATAAAAATTGGGCCAGGGGTGTTGATAGCCTGCAAGGGGGTTAGTGGTAAGAAAAAAATACAAAGCCCAAAGGAGGCCCAAGCGCCTTGTCCAACAAAGTCAGAATGCAAAAAAAATGTAAAGAAAATCAAAAGGGTACCACTGGGGCTCGAACCCAGGTCCCAAAGGTTACATGCACGCGCTTCTACCACTAGGGTGGCTATACATTTGTTAACATAAGCAAAACGATAAATATATGATACAAAACGCGCCCTGATTTACACTTCATCTTAAACCTCCATCCAGACCCACTGTAACTTGTTCATTTCTCAAAAAAATGAAAACTGTAAACATGAAACTTGTAGCAAATTTCCTCACAGTTTCAGAAATGTAAAGCATTAAAACTATAGATCAAAGATAAGCATGAATTTCATTGGCCCTAATCTGAACCCTAAAAAATCTCAGAAACTTCAATCTTAAAATTCTCTAAGCTTAAGCAAAATTAATGGAAACTATGGACATGGTTAGCTTTAGGGCAATAATATCTACATGTTTTGTTCACAATAAATCATTGATGATGCTTGTATGAAGAGTTCCAAAGTTAGAAAACTTACCTTGCAAGAGGGTATCAGGTTTGAAGTTTGAGAAGATTTCAAGGATTTCTAATGGTTGGGTTAGCTTCCTCAAGTCCCAGGAAGCTAATGGAATGCTTAGCTTGAGCTGAAAGGGCCTGAGGAGTTCTGGAGAAGTCCAAGTGCAAAGCTCTATTTTTGAAAATGGTGGATGATTGTGATCGGTGGAAATAGAACTGATTATTTAAAGCTGGATCGCGTATGTCGCGGTAAGCAAGAGTCGCCACCGTCTTTTATTTTCTCCAACATGGACAGGACAAAAGCACAGCAAAATTCCTTATGAGAACGTTTCTCGGTTCGGGAGGTAGATTTATAGAAAGGGAAGGTGTTAGCACCCTTTCTATCCATGGTTATCCATGGGCTCTTAGATACTTGCTCTTATGTTTTCAAAATGTTTGCTTTTCAAAATGTGAGTGGGTTTGAAAAAGTTTCTTTGAAAGATTTCTGAATAACTCTTGTATCTGTCCTCAAGAGTGTTTGAAAAATTTGTTTTGAAAGCTTTTGAAAGTGTCGGTGTGAAAAGATTTTTGATTTGTTTTTTAGAGAGCAAGTATCCATGAGTCATCTACCTACCCTAAGGAATTAGGCTGTGTAAAAGTCCTTAAGGTAGTGCCATCCCACCATTGAGAGGTAGGTAGCACCACCGTTGGAGGTATTCGGGTCAATTCGATTGAGGGACAGTGTGGTCACCGAAGCAACAGTTAGGACACCTTAGAATCAACCCTTATGTCCTAGATCCTTTTTAATCTGAGGCAACCGTTTCGAGGCAACTGTTTCGAGGCAACTGGATCATGGACATAAGAGCGACCACTAAAACGTCCTATGCTTGACGACCACGTTTCGAAGGCAACGAGTGAGGCGTACCCTAGAAGTGGTGTGTGTATTGTGTGTTGTTTTCATATTACGTTTTATCTTTGATCATGGCATCATGAGCTACGATTTGTTTTTTAATTAATTACCATACATTCTTTCATGCAATTTAAAATTTAGGAGTGCGGGAAATTAAAAGACGGAAAGATAAAAGCTACGCTATTACAAGGCGCGGGTCTGTACATCGCCAAAATACAAAGACCCGTTTTTGATAAAAATGCGGAAAGTAAAAAAAGGCAATAAACCTAATTACTATTACATCTGGAAAGCAGTTACATAATAATCGATAAGGAAATAATGCGCGAAAAGAATCAAAATCAGGACGTCCGAGGGTTTTGCCCCTTTGCTTGAAATTAAATTAAATTAATACCTAATTATTATTTAATTAAAGAAAAGAAAGTGTTTTTTTTTATGTTTTTGTATTTAATGAAAATAAAGAAAATAAAATCAAGAGAAAACCCTAATTCTAAGTTTATTTTAATTATTAATGAAAATATTAAAGTTAACCTAATTTAAGCTAATTAATTAATTTACATATTTATGTACAAAAATAATAGTAATTAAATGATAATAATAATGATGAAAATAATTAATTAAGAAAAAGATAAAAATGTCAAAACCTAATTCTATATATTTTTTATTTATTAAGAAAAAGTGTTAAAATTAAAACCTAAATTAACTAAGTTAATTATTAACATTTATTTACAAAAATAAACTAATGATGAAATTAAGAAATTAAAATATTTTACAATTTGATTTTCTGATTTTTGTTATGGAAAAAATTATTTTAGTGAATTAATGATAATTATAAAAAAACAATTGAAAGAAATTAAAAGAAAGAAAAGAAAATAATTATGCAAACCAAGGGGGGTGTCTGGCCCAAAGTGGAGGTGTTTGTGAGGAATTCAGGCCCATGAACACAAGGCCTTGTTGACTTTTCAGATTAGGTGCACGCTCATTGACTGGAGTATACCATAGACTTCATTCTGTGGCCACTGGATTGATCTCATGTCCACTTGTCAGGCTTAAGCGTGAGTACGTATGGTAGGCCTTTGAACGAACGCTGCACTAGAATGTGTTAAAACAAAAATTATCAATTATGTGGGGGGACTTGGGAATCGAACCCAGGTCCCTATGCTTGCAAGACACGTCCTCCACCATCTGGCCATTTGCGTTTGTTTGTATACATAACAACAAAGGAATATAATATATGAACAATACTAATTATACTGGGACATTGAAAAAGCGCGCCATGATTTGAATACTCCAGTAGCGTTTGGACAGCTCATCCTTCTTCTTCGTTTTCACCTGCAACATGAATAAGATAGCGGGGGTTTTAAACCCCCACAAAGCAAAAGTCCAGAAAATAGCGATTAGAGCTGTAAACCATATAAAAAAAGCGCGAGGGTCTCAATGGATTCGTCTTGTTGCAACGAATTCGTCCATACAGGTTTGGAGGCCCAATTTTACCATACAAGGAAAGCCCCAATATGGAAGCTCTGAAACCCTAATATTCTTCAATGGTGGATTTCGATTTAGGAAGATTTAGCACAATTAAACTATATCAAAAGCTTCAGGAAGGCGTCAGCAACATAAATCAATAATCAAAACATAACAATGATGCATAGAAATTGGAATTCGATTATGGAAATATTTGTTAAAATCGTGACTCTGTTCTACCGTTTCCTTGGGTATGAGAGCTTGTTCTTGATGGTAATAGCTTCCTGGCAATGTCAGCAACGTATTGGAAACAATTTTTGGCCTTGAATTATCCTGCAAATAGGATTTCAGTTTCACAATTTTCTTATTTTTTTTGCAAATTGGCTATGGAGTTTTTAGCAGCTTTCACGTGTCTTTGAGTAGGGTTTCACTCAGCATATGTATGTGATGCAAATTAGGTCAAAACCTTGGCCCAAAAGTCCATGAATTAATGTTTCAAATCCTTGATTTTCAATCATGTAATTTTCAATCTTTTTCCATGAAAACCTTGCCAATTATGGAAGATCTTGTCCCCTTGAGTGATGCACGAAATCTTTAGCATGTGTGGAGTGTATTTGCTTCATAAAAAGATTTGACAACCATGCTTTGATATTTTTCTACAATTAAAACCAATTAAATGAATTAATATAAATATAAATTCAATTAATTAATTAAAAATAAGAAAATAAATCATTTTAAGTTCAATGGGTCGTGCATAGGCTTTGGGTAATGATTCAAGAAAGAATTTGAGGCCCATTAGCAAAAATGAAGTGTTTTAGGCAAAGTTGACTTTTGAAAGTTCCCAAAAATTTCCCAACTTCTCCAATGCATATCTTGCTCAATTTTGACGCTATGAACATGTTCTTGGACATTTTGGAAAGGTCTTGAAGTCCTATAACCAATGCCTTTGGTCTCATGTCGTTTTGATTTACCAATCTCAAGTTATGGTCTTTGACTTAAAGTGCCTTTTTGTTGACTTTTGAAAATGACCTATAATGTTGAAATTGATAACTTTTTGTGAGAGTATTTCTTGAACTTGGAGTGTGAATATGAGTTGTAGGAAATGTCATCCCCTTCAAAATGAGAATTGAATGGGATTTTTCTGATAAACCATGAAAAAGTTATGCCTTAGTCAATTTGCAGTTGACTTTTCAGCTGTCCAGAAATAGAAACTTTTGCATCTTTAGACTTTTTGAGCCATGCTTGTGGAATCATGATCAAGAATTGATCAAATGATGATTGTGGCTTCAAAATAAGACGTTGACCAAAAAAATTTGACTTTTGACTGTCAAATGACCATTTTACCCCTACAGTTGACTGTGGAGCATTTAGGGTTTTTGACTGTGCAATTTGATGCTGTGAGTCTTGAACCTTGACATATGGATGCTTGACAATGTATATAGGCATGTGGGACTTGATTGGGCCCTTGAAAAACCTCAACTTCTTTGCAAGAACCAAAACCCTAATTTTGACTGTGTTAGGAGGCAATTGGACTGTGCAACCCTTGAGAGATTTTGAAGCTTGATCTTGCCAAATCTTGAAGAATATGGGAGGGCAAATTTTGGGGTACAACAGTTGCCCCTGTTCAATCTTCTTAGACCTGAGGAGGTAGATTGGCTGGCGTGCCTTTCGTAATCCGAAGGTGGAAGATGATTGAACACTAAAGTGCCCAGAAATTTGCACTCACATAGTAGAGTGTTAGCAGTGTGATGTAGGGAATGGGCTTATAGATGCCATTTGGAGACTGTTGGTATGTGGATGGGCTTATAGATGCCATCTGGAGCTGTAACAGAATCTTGTCAGGAATGGGCTTATGGATGCCATTTGGAGACTGTTGGTATGTGGATGGGCTTATAGATGCCATCTAGGTGTCGATCGCGTAAGAGATTCCTTAGCGAGAGCTTGCGTACCTGAGAAAGAAAGATAATTACCTGGCCTGTTACAGGGGTTGATCTTCAAACTCTTTATGTGGATGTGCCCTGGCTGGATACAGGTATCGAATCTTCAATCTCTTCAGACGTGCCCTGGTAGGATACAGGAATCGAGTCCGGAAAAGTCGTCAACAGATACACCCTGGCAGGATACAGGAATCAGATCTTCAAACTCTTCAGACGTGCCCTGGCAGGATACAGGAATCGGATCTTCAAACTCTTCAGACGTGCCCTGGCAAGATACAGGAATCGAGTCTAGAAAATAGTCGTCAATAGATACACCCTGGCAGGATACAAGAATCGGATCCTCAAACTCTTCAGACGTGCCCTGGCAGGATACAGGAATCGAGTCCGGAAATTAGTCGTCAACAGATACACCCTGGCAGGATACAGGAATCGGATCTTCAAACTCTTCATACGTGCCCTGGCAGGATACAGGAATCGAGTCTGGAAAATAGTCGTCAACAGATACACCCTGGCAGGATACAGGAATCAGATCTTCAAACTCTTCAGACGTGCCCTGGCAGGATACAGGAATCGAGTCTGGAAAATAGTCGTCAACAGATACACCCTGGCAGGATACAGGAATCGGATCCTCAAACTCTTCAGACGTGCCTTGGCAGGATACAAGAATCGAGTCCGGAAATTAGTCGTCAACAGATACACCCTGGCAGGATACAGGAATCGGATCTTCAAACTCTTCAGACGTGCCCTGGCAGGATACAGGAATCGAGTCCGGAAAATAGTCGTCAACAGATACACCCTGGCAGGATACAGGAATCGGATCTTCAAACTCTTCAGACGTGCCCTGGCAGGATACAGGAATCGAGTCCGGAAATTAGTCGTCAACAGATACACCCTGGCAGGATACAGGAATCGGATCTTCAAACTCTTCAGACGTGCCCTGGCAGGATACAGGAATCGAGTCCGGAAAATAGACGTCAACAGATACACCCTGGCAGGATACAGGAATCGGATCTTCAAACTCTTCAGACGTGCCCTGGCAGGATACAGGAATCGATTCGGAAAATAGTCGTCAACAGATACACCCTGGCAGGATACAGGAATCGGATCTTCAAACTCTTCAGACGTGCCCTGGCAGGATACAGGAATCGAGTCCGGAAAATAGTCGTCAACAGATACACCCTGGCAGGATACAGGAATCGGATCCTCAAACTCTTCAGACGTGCCCTGGTAGGATACAGGAATCGAGTCCGGAAAATAGTCGTCAACAGATACACCCTGGCAGGATACAGGAATCAGATCTTCAAACTCTTCAGACGTGCCCTGGAAGGATACAGGAATCGAGTCCGGAAAATAGTTGTCAATAGATACACCCTGGCAGGATACAGGAATCGGATCCTCAAACTCTTCAGACGTGCCCTGGCAGGATACAGGAATCGAGTCTGGAATTAGTTGTCAACAGATACGCCCTGGCTGGATACAGGAATCGGATCTTCAAACTCTTCAGACGTGCCCTGGCAGGATACAAGAATCGAGTCCGGAAATAATCGCTCACAGATATGCCCTGGCTAGATACAGGTATCGAATCTGGAATTGCGACAGTTGATAGTAATCATCTTTGTATTGATCTTGGTCCTGAAAAGAGAAAACGTTAGTTGTATGCAATGTCATGATGTATGACATGTGTGATGTTCTTAGAATAAATGAGATTGTATGTCCATGATGCGTATGTGCATGCTATAATGTATGAAGATGTGATGTTTATGACTGTATTTTTGTCTAGGAAAATAAATCCTTGACGAATGTCGGGAGCTTGAATCCTGGGTTGATGTTTGAAGAGTAGAGTTCTTCGTCTCCGCTGGGGATGATGGTTGCGAGAATAAACCTGTAGGAGAAGATGACTCTGTTGGGGAATAAACCTGGTGAAGATATTACTCTGCGGGGAGTGCTCTGTGGGGAGAGAGGCGCTTTGCTGAGATGTTGATGATAACTCCGCTGGGGATACCATTGTTGAGCTCTGTTGGAAAATTTGATGAACTCCGCTGGGGACAGGAAGACTTCGCCGGGGACGATCTTTCCGTGGAAATTGGCTGAGGATAACCCAGTTATATCCTGGTGGGGGAATAACCTTTGAATAAAGCCGGGGAGAGATGTGTACTCTGCAGGGGACAAGCTTCCAGAACCTACTGGGGATAAGCTTCCTACTGGGGAGATTGATTCAACTCTCCTGGGGAGACTTTGAATTGTACTGGGGAATGGCTCTGCTGGATGTCTGGTATTCCTCCGGGGAACAATCTTAGATCAAGATTGCCGGGGATGCTTGTTAGGAATGTTCGTATGCTCCGTTGGGGAACGTTGAGATCTTCTGGGGATACCTAACCTCTTTAAGGCTGACAATGGTCTAACTCTGCTTGGGGGAGAGCGTTGCTGACTTGCTAGAGATACTGTGCCCTTTCGGGGCTGCTGGGAGACCAACTCTGCTCGGGGGAGAGTGTTGTTGAATCTTGTCTTACTCTACGGGGAGTAGAGATATCTTGGTTACATTCTTCAGCTGAACATACCTTGGCACCTCGGTGGACAGAGCAACCAGATCGCTTAGACAATTCTTATTGCCCCAGTTTCTGCGGGAGAAGGTACCTGTGGAGGTGCTGATAATTGCCGATTGACAAATCTTCTTCTGGTAGGCAAGTGACGAGATGACGGGACATAGTCGTACGCTTTGATCCCTAACTTTTTCCTGGACCGCCCTTTCGGGTTTTCAGTCCACCGGGATGCCCATTTTTGCCCAAGCCGCCTTTTCAGGTTTTCGACTTGCCGGGTGTACAGATTTTTTCATTTTCATCCCTTATTTTTGCCCGAACCCTTTTGGTTCGTCGGGAAGCCCTTATATTTGCCTAGGTGTGTCAACCTAGCGGGTCTTTGATTGTGCGTAGTATTTTTTCGACTATGTCCATGCTCTCATAATGTAGGGAGGTGCCACTGTTGGTAGTGTTGTGTTGCCAGACTACCAGAAGATGTTTGATCGTGTAAGATTCGTCGCTGCAATTCATGTCCAATGCCCCAAGTGACTCAGGTGGAGATTTGCCCCTGGTTATTTTGGCATTTGAGAGATTTTCTGAATCTTGACTTGACTGCCCCAGATTATGGACGATGCTCATGCCGTGCCCCTTGATTGGAGGTGCTTTTGTTCATTAGACATTCGTCGTGCAAACTTCTGTGTTGTTCAAACAAATAGTCATATACAAGCAATGTTATATTAAAAATGCAAAGCTTATGTCTGTCTTGAAGTTTTTGAAAATGCAGTTTTCAATAAAACGAGTAAATCTTGTAAAATGCGATGTCAACTCGTTGTTTTACCGCAAGCCTTAAGGAGTCAGGATACCTTTGTAACAGTATGCTTTCGAACTAACCCATGCTTCAGCTAGGACTTTTGAGGGTTATAACGTGGCCTGGTTCATGGTTTAAGAAACAATGGATAAAGGCTCAAATTATTTGTACCCACCCGCTCTTCGTGATGTTCTTCAAACCTAAACTCAGTTGATCATGCGTTAGACCTTGTTTGAGTCTTTTGCTGATATACCGGTGATGGCTCGGATATTGACAGTTTATTTTAAATAGGCAGTTATTTCTTTTTTGTTGTTGCTGAGGGTTTGTAGGGCCTCTTTCTTTTTTGATTTCGTTATCCCTGTTTTTTGCCTGAACTGTTTCTTTTGTGATTACAGTCAGCGGGATGCCCCAGTTTTGTAAGTCTCCTTCATAGGTTTCGACTTATTGGGCTTTTATTTCTTTTTGGTAATGACTTCCTGTCTTTATGATTATTCGGAACCATCACTGTCTTTTGCTTTGAAAGGACTCCTTTGATGTCATTCGTTGCGCACTTGGATCAGCTGAGAGAACTACCCTGCCCCAGGTTATGATTAAGGGTTTTAAATTTCGAAAAGAAAAACTCCTACTTCTTTGGCTCAGAGGGGTTGACGAGGGATTATCTTCCTTATAACTCCAGTGTTTAGGAATTGAAACAATGTCTGTACCTCATCAGCGGGGTTCATTCAAAAGCATACTGTAAATGTCGTGGTATCGTTTTCATCATCCTCCCTCAAGAGGCTGAGAATTTTCAATTAAGAGTTGATCATCACAAAAATATGAAAACAATTTACATATAGCGAATGCGAATATATTGATTCAAAACAGACATATGCGATGCATTGATAAAGTAATAACGTTTGCCATGACAATAATTGTTTGAACAATCAAAAGAAAATTACAACTTGAAAATTCTAATGGACAAAAAGTCTTCTCATCTCAGGACTTGTTACTTCAAATGGTGAATCCTGTAGGGATGGTAGAAGAACTCAGCCTGACCCTCTTGGGTGAAATCCACTGCTCCTTCATTAATCAGGTCCTGGACCTTGTTCTTCAGAGCCCAGTAGTCGGCAGTGTCATGTCCAGGACTATCAGAGTGGTATGAACATCTCTTGTTGGGATGATAGTTAGGAGCAGAGATGTTGGGGTTCCGGGGAGGAGCCCTTAGTGTAATCAGATTCAACCTCAATAGGTGTTGTAAAGCTTGAAACAACGACATGTTGAGCTGGGTGAATTGCCTCTTGGGCTTGTTTGGCTTGCTCTGATCAACCTGTTGCTCTGGGAGAGGTTGTGGTTGGACCTGCGAAGTGGTAGCAATTTGGAGAGTTCTGTTCTTCACCATACCAGACTCTTGTCCTCTTGGAAGTTGATCAATGACCTGGTCCCTGACTTGGGCTGGTTGCTTCATGTCTTGATGAAGCTGACTGATCATGGTCCTCAACTCTTCTTGCTCCCGAGCTAAACCTTGGATGAGAGCCATTTGCCCCAGCATCTGGGTTCTCATTGTATCTACCTCAGCTTGCAGACGTTTCAGCCGTTCGTCCTTGTCATCTTCGGGACTTTTCTTGGCCAAATTCCCCATGAGGAGTGTCCTTAACTCTTCTTGCCCCTTGGATAGGCTTAGGAAGATCTCCTTGAACTGAGTGTCTTGAGCATGAAGACCCTGGTTATCTTGTTGGGAAGCCATTGCTGAAATAAACAGCGAAGAAGGTAAGTGACCTATCAAAAAAGAGTACATGTAATGCAATGATATGTATGATATGCATGCAATGTTTTCAAGGATCTCGTGGGGTAAACAAGAGAATTGTTAGAGTTGGGATCCGGTAGCTTGATTGAAGGAACTGCATATTATAGAGAGTCCTTCTTCAAGAGTCAAGGCTCATCATATCGAGTGGGTCATAGCCCCTGACTCGAGTTATCAACCTTGGCTAGAGGAAAATAAATCCCCTTTGCCCCTTGCTAGACATTTGATTCATCGTGACCTGCATCACAAGCCCTTGAGATCCTTGAAATGGGTTAGTCCTTATGCAGGATGCATGCAATGATATGATGTTATGCTATGCATGGCGTGATATAAGTAGACCCTGTTATGAGCCCAGATTAAGGGTTGTAAACAAAACCTGCAAGAAACTCATGTGTCAGATAACAAGTATGCAAGTAGTCAAGTATGAAAGCACAAAGTCACACAAGAGAGCCCTTAAATTTTAGGCTAGCATGAAGTTTGGGGTACTACCCTCTTGAAGTTGGTGGGCTGAGACTTGTCCTATCAAAAGTAACTGGGTTCTAGAGGATCCCAATATCACTGACTACCCTCAATCAGTCATAACTCCAGCGTCACAATCTTTTCTTGCAGCCAGAACCATCGCGAGAGTTTAGCCTCAATGGGTGTAGCATACTGCTACTGTTCTATTGGCCAAGTTGGGTCATTTAAGGTTCTAAGGTCGGTTGGTGCTTAATGACTCCTCAAAAGACCCATATTCTCCTCGTTGCAACACAAGGGATATCGGTACAGACCAAGGTGCCACACCAACGTAGCCACTGCTTCACCCGTGTCGATCTACGCCGGACAGGTCCCTCACAGCTTATGCTACCTAACAGGGTATCCCCAGATCCGGGGAAGGATCTATGAAACTCCAAGACAATGCCCATAATAATAAAGCAAACAAAACAAAGCAATTGAAAACACAAGTATGAGCTATCCTAAGGTACACCTCACTTTAAGTTTCCCCAGCAGAGTCGCCAGTTCTGTGATCGGTGGAAATAGAACTGACTGTTTAAAGCTGGATCGCGTATGTCACATAAGCAAGAGTCGCCACCGTCTTTTATTTTCTCCAACATGGACAGGACAAAAGCACAGCAAAATTCCTTATGAGAACGTTTCTCGGTTCGGGAGGTAGATTTATAGAAAGGGAAGGTGTTAGCACCCTTTCTATCCATGGTTATCCATGGGCTCTTAGATACTTGCCTTATGTTTTCAAAATGTTTGCTTTTCAAAATGTGAGTGGGTTTAAAAAAGTTTCTTTGAAAGATTTCTGAATAACTCTTGTATCTGTCCTCAAGAGTGTTTGAAAAATTTGTTTTGAAAGCTTTTGAAAGTGTCGGTGTGAAAAGATTTTTGATTTGTTTTTTAGAGAGCAAGTATCCATGAGTCATCTACCTACCCTAAGGAATTAGGCTGTGTAAAAGTCCTTAAGGTAGTGCCATCCCACCATTGAGAGGTAGGTAGCACCACCGTTGGAGGTGTTCGGGTCAATTCGATTGAGGGACAGTGTGGTCACTGAAGCAACAGTTAGGACACCTTAGAATCAACCCTTATGTCCTAGATCCTTTTTAATCCGAGGCAACCGTTTCGAGGCAACTGTTTCGAGGCAACTGGATCATGGACATAAGAGCGACCACTAAAACGTCATATGCTTGACGACCACGTTTCGAAGGCAACGAGTGAGGCGTACCCTAGAAGTGGTGTGCGTATTGTGTGTTGTTTTCATATTATGTTTTATCTTTGATCATGGCATCATGAGCTACGAGTTGTTTTTTAATTAATTACCATACATTCTTTCATGCAATTTAGAATTTAGGAGTGCGGGAAATTAAAAGACGGAAAGATAAAAGCTACGCTATTACAAGGCGCGGGTCTATACATCGCCAAAATACAAAGACCCGTTTTTGATAAAAATGCGGAAAGTAAAAAAAGGCAATAAACCTAATTACTATTACATCCGGAAAGCAGTTACATAATAATCGATAAGGAAATAATGCGCGAAAAGAATTAAAATCAGGACGTCCGAGGGTTTTGCCCCTTTGCTTGAAATTAAATTAAATTAATACCTAATTATTATTTAATTTAAGAAAAGAAAGTGTTTTTTTTTATGTTTTTGTATTTAATGAAAATAAAGAAAATAAAATCAAGAGAAAACCCTAATTCTAAGTTTATTTTAATTATTAATGAAAATATTAAAGTTAACCTAATTTAAGCTAATTAATTAATTTACATATTTATGTACAAAAATAATAGTAATTAAATGATAATAATAATGATGAAAATAATTAATTAAGAAAAAGATAAAAATGTCAAAACCTAATTCTATATATTTTTTATTTATTAAGAAAAAGTGTTAAAATTAAAACCTAAATTAACTAAGTTAATTATTAACATTTATTTACAAAAATAAACTAATGATGAAATTAAGAAATTAAAATATTTTACAATTTGATTTTCTGATTTTTGTTATGGAAAAAATTATTTTAGTGAATTAATGATAATTATAAAAAAACAATTGAAAGAAATTAAAAGAAAGAAAAGAAAATAATTATGCAAACCAAGGGGGGTGTCTGGCCCAAAGTGGAGGTGTTTGTGAGGAATTCAGGCCCATGAACATAAGGCCTTGTTGACTTTTCAGATTGGGTGCACGCTCATTGACTGGAGCATACCATAGACTTCATTTTGTGGCCACTGGATTGATCTCATGTCCACTTGTCAGGCTTAAGCGTGAGTACGTATGGTGGGCCTTTGAACGAACGCTGCACTAGAATATGTTAAAACAAAAATTATCAATTATGTGGGGGGACCTGGGAATCGAACCCAGGTCCCTATGCTTGCAAGACACGTCCTCCACCATCTGGCCATTTACGTTTGTTTGTATACATAACAACAAAGGAATATAATATATGAACAATACTAATTATACTGGGACATTGAAAAAGCGCGCCATGATTTGAATACTCCAGTAGCGTTTGGACAACTCATCCTTCTTCTTCGTTTTCACCTGCAACATGAATAAGATAGCGGGGGTTTTAAACCCCCACAAAGCAAAAGTCCAGAAAATAGCGATTAGAGTTGTAAACCATATAAAAAAAGCGCGAGGGTCTCAATGGATTCGTCTTGTTGCAACGAATTCGTCCATACAGGTTTGGAGGCCCAATTTTACCATACAAGGAAAGCCCCAATATGGAAGCTCTGAAACCCTAATATTCTTCAATGGTGGATTTCGATTTAGGAAGATTTAGCACAATTAAACTATATCAAAAGCTTCAGGAAGGCGTCAGCAACATAAATCAATAATCAAAACATAACAATGATGCATAGAAATTGGAATTCGATTATGGAAATATTTGTTAAAATCGTGACTCTGTTCTACCGTTTCCTTGGGTATGAGAGCTTGTTCTTGATGGTAATAGCTTCCTGGCAATGTCAGCAACGTATTGGCAACAATTTTTGGCCTTGAATTATCCTGCAAATAGGATTTCAGTTTCACAATTTTCTTGTTTTTTTTGCAAATTCGCTATGGAGTTTTTAGCAGCTTTCACGTGTCTTTGAGTAGGGTTTCACTCAGCATATGTATGTGATGCAAATTAGGTCAAAACCTTGGCCCAAAAGTCCATGAATTAATGTTTCAAATCCTTGATTTTCAATCATGTAATTTTCAATCTTTTTCCATGAAAACCTTGCCAATTATGGAAGATCTTGTCCCCTTGAGTGATGCACGAAATCTTTAGCATGTGTGGAGTGTATTTGCTTCATAAAAAGATTTGACAACCATGCTTTGATATTTTTCTACAATTAAAACCAATTAAATGAATTAATATAAATATAAATTCAATTAATTAATTAAAAATAAGAAAATAAATCATTTTAAGTTCAATGGGTCGTGCATAGGCTTTGGGTAATGATTCAAGAAAGAATTTGAGGCCCATTAGCAAAAATGAAGTGTTTTAGGCAAAGTTGACTTTTGAAAGTTCCCAAAAATTTCCCAACTTCTCCAATGCATATCTTGCTCAATTTTGAAGCTATGAACATGTTCTTTGACATTTTGGAAAGGTCTTGAAGTCCTCTAACCAATGCCTTTGGTCCCATGTCATTTTGATTTACCAATCTCAAGTTATGGTCTTTGACTTAAAGTGCCTTTTTGTTGACTTTTGAAAATGACCTATAATGTTGAAATTGATAACTTTTTGTGAGAGCATTTCTTGAACTTGGAGTGTGAATATGAGTTGTAGGAAATGTCATCCCCTTCAAAATGAGCATTGGATGGGATTTTTCTGATAAACCATGAAAAAGTTATGCCTTGGTCAATTTGCAGTTGACTTTTCAGCTGTCTAGAAATAGAAACTTTTGCATCTTTAGACTTTTTGAGCCATGCTTGTGGAATCATGATCAAGAATTGATCAAATGATGATTGTGGCTTCAAAATAAGATGTTGACCAAAAATTTTGACTTTTGACTGTCAAATGACCATTTTACCCCTGCAGTTGACTGTGGAGCATTTAGGATTTTTGACTGTGCAATTTGATGTTGTGAGTCTTGAACCTTGACATATGGATGCTTGAAAATGTATATAGGCATGTGGGACTTGATTGGGCCCTTGAAAAACCTCAACTTCTTTGCAAGAACCAAAACCCTAATTTTGACTGTGTTAGGAGGCAATTGGACTGTGCAACCCTTGAGAGATTTTGAAGCTTGATCTTGCCAAATCTTGAAGAATATGGGAGGGCAAATTTTAGGGTACAACAATGATGATGGAGGTGTTACAGTGATGTTGTAGGTGTTGGGATTGTTTATGTATGTTGTTTAGAAGCTTTTGAAACAAAAGGCCAAGAAATACACGAGTAGATTTGAAGATTGGCTTCAAAACTCTGAAATGACAAGTTTTGAAGTGTTTTTGGTGATTCTGAGCTCTAGGTGTTTTCAAGGCTTAAGCATTCGTGTCTTTGATGCAAATAGTTTGTGTATCTATAATAAAAAGGATTGGAGTGCATTGGCAAGTCAGAAGTAACAGTTACAAGCTTTTGGCTAGGTTACTTGATTTTCAAGAAAAGAGGGAAACCAAGTTTCAATGTGTAGTACAAGCATGGGCTGAGTGAATGTAAGTGTCTAAACCATTTCTTATGAGCTATAAAACTTGTGTGATCAGAAGAGAACAAGTGAAAGGCTCAAGAACAAGTTTTTTGCAAAAAAGCACTTTATCAAAATGGCAATGTACACTTTCTTCCAAAAATGGATATAAAGCATGTTCATGCATTGAATGCTTAAAATGAGACCTCTAACAGCTGTGCAAGCCATTAATTATGGAGTGCCTAACAAGTTTGAGGCCTGCAAAGTAGATTTTATGCAGCATAGTTTGAATTTTGAATTTGGTTCATCACAAAATGACTTGTAATTCAAGTGATAAAACCCTAACTTCATCTCTTCGATTCTCCCTACTAAAAAATGATCCCAAGGAGTTCTTGGACATTTTGGAAAGATTTCAATATTCTCTACAACCCATATTTGAGTTGCTTTTGAAGATTCCCCTTGGAACTATATGAAAAAGTGCCATGAAGTTGGGTCAAAATCCTGACCAAACTAGGGCAAAATTTTACTAAGTGTTTTTGTTTCATGACCACATGTTCTTAAAATTATAACTTGAGATCCAAGCACTTTTGGAAGAAGTTGTGTGAATAATAGTTTTAGATTTCATGTAGATCTACAACTTTCATGTTGGAAGTTTCTCTTGAATCATCTTGAATCATGGTGAAATTTTGCTCAAAGTTATGAAAAAATAAGTAATTTCAACACTTA